>JBANAY010000003.1:21893507-23093507 GCA_037952775.1 Clonostachys chloroleuca | reverse complement strand
AGTGCGCCATTGTAGGCACCAACGCCGTGTATGGATTGAATAATGGCAAGCTGCACTTTGCCCTCAGGCAGTAGGATTGGTGGCCCCCAAAGTGTGCATTCTGCCTGGCCATCTCATGTGATGATGTGTGGGCAAGGAACAGCCTCGTGTGAGCGAAGTGCTCACCAACAGCTCAGGGGTCGACATACTCTAAATGCATACAATGAACCAAGAAAAGTGATAGCTCGACGGTCGAGAGCCCCAAACGTGCCCGGCGCCATTCTATCGGTATCTACCGATCACGAATCGATCCGGGTAGTGGGCGTCCACTTAAAGCTCGCCGTTCGAGCATGTTGAAGAATCCAGCTAGCAGGGATGGCGACTTGGCCCCATCCATCCTCGTACTTTAAGCTAGGCGTTCCTGCGGCAAGCTTTCCAGCTCTTCCATTTGAACGTCTGCATCATCGTCAGCCTTCATCACCCCTCCTCCGACGCGTCTCTGATCTCCTGCGGTCCTCGCCCAGCGCGCCCTAATATCTGCCCGTAACCACTCTCCTTTCCAGTCATCTATTGGCTGGGTATCCCCTTGTGCGGGCTGCCCAGTGACCTAATCTGTGCCGCCGAGGAGCACTAAATGGAAACCTTACATCATCGCCAGTATCAATATCTATTTGTTGACGACTGACCACACCTGAGCCAGCTGCGGCTGGTTGCCCGGAAACATCGAATAACATGGCGCAACTCTCTAAATATACCTATCTGTTCGCGATTTGTACCTGCTTTTCTTTCCTTGATGCTTGGAACATCGGTACGTTGGAGCTAGGCGCAAAATTCTATGTAGACTGACACAACATACTGACCCTCCTCTCCTTGCAAGGTGCCAATGATGTCGCCAATTCCTTTTCAACGTCGGTCTCATCCCGGTCGCTCACCATGAAGCAAGCCATGGCCATCGCGGCGGTGATGGAGTTTAGCGGATCCTTGGCCGTCGGCTCTCGAGTCACAGACACTATCCGTTTGAAGATCGTCGACCCCAAGCTATACGAGCAGGAACCCAGCGTTCTGCTTCTCGCCATGACTTGCACGATCATAGCCTCGGCTATTTTCCTGACTTTTGCGACGAGGCAGGGGCTCCCTGTCTCGACGACACATTCCCTTGTTGGTGGTCTCGTCGGCGCCGCCACGGCTTCGGTTGGAATCACAAAGGTCGACTGGTCGATCAATGGTGCTTCTCAGGTCTTTGCCGCATGGTTTGTTGCGCCGGGTATCTCGGGCTGCCTAGGGGCGGCTCTGTTTCTCTTTACCAAATACTTTATCCTTACGAAACACAACGCTCCACGCAAGGCCTTCTATTCTATCCCGGTGTACACCTTCATCACAGTGGGCCTGTTGACCAGTAAGTAGTCCGATAACCTCGGTTTGATTCGATGGGTCTTGGGGGAGATACACTGACTTTTCAAAACCAGTGCTTCTTGCCTGGAAGGGTGTGCAGACCAGAGTTGATTTGACCACCGAGCAGGTTATCATGGCCGTGTTCATCACTGGTGGAGGCGCCACACTTCTAGAGGTCTTCTTTGTACTTCCTTTTATCTGGCGCAAGATCATGATGGAGGATTGGCAGCTCCGCTGGTGGGATGTCTGGCAAGGGCCCTGGCTGTTAAAACGACCCCCTCCGCCACCTACGCCGCCTAATATCTCGAGGGGGAACGTCAAGAACTATTACCGTGGTCACTTGACCCGTGACGAGTTGAACCAGATCCGGCGGTCAGAGACCTTGATGCAGTCGGTCCAGAACTCGCCCAACTTGCCTTCGACTTTGGACAAGGACGACAACAATGACGAGATACAGATCCTTCCACCACCGGCGATCAGTATCACAGAGCCCCCACCGGTAGCCCGCGACGACGAACGAGATGGAGCGGGAACGGTCAACGAGGAGTTGATCCCCCCGAAGCCTCCGGGTCCCTGGTACACCGTCCACGTCCTTATCTGGTACGTCAACCGAGTCCTGCTGCGTGGTCTGGAAAAGGATGTCGTCATGATGCAGAAGCGCAACGCCGTCCTGTCCTGGAACCTCGACGACATGCATGCCCGCGCCGCGCACTACGACAACAGGGCAGAGTACATGTACTCGGCGCTGCAGATCCTCACGGCCGCGACGGCCAGCTTCATCCATGGCGCCAACGACGTCAGCAACTCGATTGGACCGTTCACATCGGCGTACCATGTCTGGAGCACGGGGGAGATCCCCAGCCAGGTGGGCGTACCGCTCTGGATCCTGGCTATGGGGGGTTGCGGTATCGTGATCGGTTTGTTGACGTACGGGTACCATGTGATGAGGAACATGGGGAACCGGCTGACGCTGATATCGCCGAGCCGCGGTTTCTGCATGGAGCTCGCGAGCGCGATGACGATTCTTATTGCAACGCGGCTGTCGTTGCCTGTGTCTACTGTAAGTGACCCTCTTCTTTTGGAGCACACCTTGCGTTTTGGATGATACTGATGCGTGTTTCTTCAGACTCAATGTATCGCCGGCGCTCTGGTCGGCGTCGGACTTGCCAATGGTGATTGGCGATGTATCAACCTGCGCCTGGTCGCGTGGATATATGGCGGTTGGATCATCACACTGCCTTGTACGGCATTTATGAGCGGGTCTCTCATGTCGCTGATTATCAATGCCCCGAGATGGGATAATAATTAATAATGACATACCTTAGATACGAATGACGAACCTAGATATTAATTATCCCCCTGCCCCGAGCTTTTCACATCCTGTCCTTGATGACTAGGCTGATCCTCTTTGTATCGTTGCATGAAACCTAAGACTTTGGAAGTAAATATTGCACCTTAACGTCTCCAGCACTCTGTTCAGCAAGCCGGAGATTATTATTGACTAAATGGTACAGAAGAACTAGCGAGCAGACGTTGGAAATGCTTTGTTTCACCACTGATGTGACAATTCTTTGCCCTCGAACTTATTTTCGGCTACCTCTGCCTATCTCAAATAATAAACACATTTTCGAAACGGCAGTGGTGCCCTTTACAGATGAGTCGATCGGCTCAAGACCTCCGTGGGCGTTGTTAGAGGGACATTATACCAGACAAGCTGCTTGGAGCAACGAAGAGCCTTCGGCAAAACAGCCGGTTGATGGATCCATGACAAAACCTGATATGTCACTCCCTCGTTCGTCATTGGTGCCGTCACTCCTCTTATCTGAGGTTGTCTGATCGAGTCATTGCAAATCTACTGCGTGCCTTATATCCGGCCATGATACAGCACCTGATTACCAATCTGCAGCTTCAACCGATCACCTGCATGTAGGCCGGAAGGCGTCATCTAAAATCTGGAGCCGCTTTCACGTTGACTCATTCTTGAGCAATTTACTGTCGCTCCTCTTTACACCAATACCAGTCACACGTACTGACATTGGCCTGGGTAAATTGAATAAAACCCGATCATTCCATTTGGTTTTCTGAAGAGATCGCCTCTTAACCATAGCGTATCATCATCCTCACCAAAACAATGCCAGGTCTCCGTGTCATCTACGGCGCTGGCTCTGCAGGCAGTTGGCGCAGCGAGACAGACGGACCAAAAGTGGCCGAGGTCCTCCAAGAGTTTGGCGTCGACAAGATCGATTCCGCTCGCATCTACCTGAAAAGCGAGGAACTCATCGGAGAGCGAGGCGTAGCAACCAAGTTCAAGATCGACACCAAGCATCCGGGCGGTTTGACCACCAACGCGACCAAGGAGAACGTGCTCGCGGTCGCCGACATCAGCTTCGGTCTGCTGAAGACGGACAAGGTATGCCGTCCTCGCGAGGAAATGATGCTGATCAATCTAATATGACCTCTAGGTCGATGTTTACTATATACATGCCCCTGATCGGAAGACACCGCTGGAGCAGACCCTGGAAGGCATCAACGAATTATACAAGCAGGGTCGTTTCGAGCACTTCGGTCTGTCTAATTTCCTGGCTAGCGAGGTCGAGGACGTGATCCGCGTGGCCAAGGCGAATGGCTTCGTCGTACCAACGGTCTACCAAGGCAATTATTCTGCCATAGCCCGAAGGCAAGAAGAAGAGCTGTTCCCTACCCTGCGCAAGCACGGCATCTCTTTCAACGCCTACTCCCCCTGGGCGGCGGTTTCTTGACCAAGACGGCAAAGGACATCGAGGAGGGGGCTGGAAGGTTCAATATTGACACCCCCATTGGAAAGATGTACTCTACACTTTACAGCAAGCCCTCGTTTCTGGCGGCATTAAAGAAATGGGAGGATATCAGCGCCAAAAGTGGTCTCCCGAAAGCCGAGCTAGCATATCGGTGGGTTTCGTATCATAGTGGCCTGAAGCCGGAACTGGGTGATGGAATTATAATTGGTGCGAGGACCCTGGACCAGCTGCGGGAAACACTCACCGGGTTAAAGAGCGGGCCGCTCCCGGATGAAGTGGTGAAAGACATCAATGGAATCTGGGACACTATCAAGGGTGAGGCCGGGTTGGATAATTTCAACTTGAACGACGTCTGAGGAGCTTGAATGTTCCTTCTTCAACAGCACTTACTGCATTGAAGTCTGTTGGGTAGCCTCCCTCCACATTTTGGAATTAATAAAGCATAGTTTTTCATTATTACCATGTCTGGAATTAGATGTTGACTTCGACCTCAACAACAACGGCACTCCATGGCTCGTTGCCAGAATTTTTCTCCCAACGTTCCATCGCCTCCCACTAGATCCGAAATCTTCTCTTCCTAGAGACCAAAGAACGGATCAGGGTTAGAATGAAAGAATAGATCATCCAGGTACAGCTGCTCAAGCTCGTCTGGGTCAAATGAAAAAGCCTCATCCGTGATGAAGTTTGAGCTCGGAGCTGGCTGCTGCTCCTGCTGCGCTTCGGTCAATGGGTGAGTGAACCGTGTAGTGACACGGAGTCGAGCCTCAGGAGCAGCCGGGGACTCGTCCAGTACCTCATTGGAGGTATTCATATGACAAATCTCTGGATCTAGCAGAGCCCAGACCAGGGAGGGCTGGAACATGATTGTGTTGCCTCCTTCGTGGTTACTTCTCTGATGATCGGCAATATGCTGTAAGTTTCGTAGGAGATCGAGCTACATGCAATGTGAGCAAGTTATGCATTGTCCAAATAAGGCTGTCCATTATTTTCATACCTTTTGCGACATGTGCGGCCAAATTAGAGCAGCACGAGCCAGATAGTCTTGACACCAATTCAGGTCTTTCACTGCTCGGTTCGAGACCTTCTCATCAACGGCGAATCGAAACAGACACGGCACAATGGCCAAAATGGCAACTAGGTGTCCGACCAGAGGACTGGTAATGTCCAGGCCAAACCCTTCACTGCATTGAAGAATACGAAAAACCCAAGCGGAATGGAAGATTGCCAGGTCCACAGTCTGCTGTAGGAATGCGTGGGACTGAGGCCCTTTTGTCGATCGACGCACGGCAACTAAGTGGATAAAAGGATGGTTGATAGTGGCGGGGACGGCGTGGAACAGAATCTGCATGAGAACCCATGATGTCCAGTACTCCCTCTGTTCGAAGATCTCGCTAGCTGTCCGCGTAGTGAAGGAGACATTCCGGAGGAGATGCATATGAGGAAGCTGGCGTTCGAACTCGAAGTATTGGGTGCTGAGCTTGGTATGGCCGGACTCTGGCCGCCAAGGGATCTCATCGTTCCCAAGCTTGATGTCATGGAGCCAAGTCGCGACGTCACCCCACACGGAAATCATCTGTATGTAGTAGGCATTGATCCCCAGGTCCGTGACAGCTTCGTCAGAGTCGTAAAGGCCGGCCACTTTGTCACCGGCATCGGCAGAGGTGAGGAGTGGCGGTAGGGGGGCACTGGAGGGATATTCGAAGCCGTCTAGGTACTTGGCTGGTATGCTCATGTGTGGTGAGAATATCTTCTCCAGGCAGAAGACGCTCCAACGACACCGGAGACTGCGGTCTTTATCATTGGAGTTCTCATCAGATCGTAGAGCGCGACAAGAGACTAGCCGGGACGCAATTCCGATTGTCATCCAGGCCACATTGGGTTTGCACGCTACATTTAATAATTAGTGGGATGCTCTATTTGGATGAAGGGATTATTACAGGGCCTGGAAACATACCTGCAAGCGCCGTCAAAGTCTGTAGGCAGAGCGCTTGGATGACCTCCAGCCTTGCTACTCCCTGGACTGACAGAACCCTTGTCATAGCCTCGGCTGACCTGGTGTAGTGTTCAACCGCAATAGCGCTATCTGGGTAGTAGACATGAGATTTTAGGCTCAACGTGAGGGCCAGGAAGCTATGGAGGAGATAGCGCGGCGAAGATAGAAGTTCTTCCTTCAAGCCTTGGGATTGGAAAAGAGGTATCGGCTGAAGGTGCGCCGACCATTGGTAGACCTGGATCAGATCATCCAGTACCTTTGTTGGCGGGACCCTTCACGAAGTCAGTAAAATGGGACACATGCGAAGATGTACAGTGGATGCTCACTCGATGCTCGACGCTCTTAGTCCTGTGGATTGTGGTAGTCCTGTAGGCGCCCTTGAGGTGGTGCCCTGGTGCGAAGACATCGGCTGTTTCTGTGATGTAGTGATGGGATAAGAATTTGGGGTTCTTGATGGAGAAGAACCTGCTCTAGATGCTTGGCTAGTGAGTATTATTAGCCAGATGTTAGCACTATGGAGAGATGTGATATACTCTGTATCATTTTGCTGAGCCGTGGGCTGTACCCTAAACTCTTGGGATCTACTATCAGGAACCGCCTTGGCTGGCTTTCTGGAGATCGCAGAAACGAATTAACATCTTTGTTTGACGGATGACGGAGAGTGACAGCTCACTTGACGCCTGCTGGAGCTTGTGCGGTGGAAGATGGCGGTTTGGTGACCGGGTCCCTGGCGCGGTATTCGCAACGCAGGTTCAGCCGTTGGCAGGCTGAGCATATCGGCTTCTCAGCCGGGCATTTGCTCTTCTTGCGACTGCGAGTAGTTTCAGCTCACGTCTTGGCCTTTGGTGACGCGGTTGACGTACCGACACGGCACGCACGCCTGTTGGCTTCTCTTGTCGCGGAAGCCAGAGCCGGAGCTCATCGCGCTACTTGGAAGCTGCTTGGGAGCCGGGTCCCTGACGAATTGTCGAGCGGGATGTGGTAGTGGTATGTGGTGGTTGAAACGCGGCAGCGGATGGACGTGGATGAGGATTCGAGGCGGATCGTCATCGAAGGTTGAGAAATGTGGGTGACTGGGATGGAAGGGTTTTTATGAGATTGCAGCGGCCTGAAAGATACGCTACAGGGCCTGTACCAGCCAAATGTCCACTACCGAGATAAGCTCCCGCCTGGCCTATGAGGTATCAATGATCAGATGACTCGAGTCGAAATTGACTGTTATCTCCTTCATGGCTGCTCACCCTTCTTGATTGGTTTGTTTACCGCTTCATTTTGCCCATCTTGAGTATTCTCGTTTTGAGTTGTTTGGATTGATTATCATTGGTCTGCCATAACGAATCTGTTGACAGTGTTCTATTCATCCTCCTCTATGCCGCTTAAACAACAAATAATCTACTTAATTGCAAATGCACCTCAAGATCCGTTTGACTTATTAGGTTTTACGTTATAGTCTTGCAGTTGAATCCAAATGATCGTTGAGCTCAGATCTGGGCCACTCCGGGTTGAGGCTCGGATCTGGGCGCTCCAAACGGTCCCAAGCCCATTTATTTACTAAGTCCGGCTCGAGCTCGCCTTCCAGCATCTGTATCACGTATTTCCCAATCACAGGGAAGAATTTGAAGCCGTGGAACGAGCCGCAGGTTGCCAAGTACAGCCCCTTGGCTGCGGCATGCGGGGAGATGATGAAATCCCCGTTCGTGGTGAAGGCGTCCCTGGCCAGATGTTAGTCAATGGATTATTGACTTGATTCAAGCATGGCTTACCAGCAAACCCGGAACTTCTCAAAGTGCCAATCTTTGACCTCCTTCCCGTAGAACACCTCGCTGACAGAGCGGATATCTTCCTGGAGCGGCTTTGAGACCTTCCACTGGCGGTAATCTTCCGCATCAGGAGGTGAAGAGATGTGACGACCCGGAAGGACCTCCGTTGTGTTTCTGAAGATCTTTGATCCCCACCACTTGAGCTCCCTGTCCTTGGTGGGTGCTAGACTGCCCAGAAAAGGCCCTGTTTGCTCCATGTTAGTATCTGTTGGATGTTGACCCTGTGCGAATCGGTGAACTCACCTATTTCAGCAGGATAGCCTTGCATTCCCACAGGCATAGAAGCAAACCTCTCATTGTAGGTCTTCTCATCCAACGTCACCATGCCCGTGGCGATGCCGCCCGCTACGATCCTCGAGCCTGCCTGGAGATCTGACAACCCTGTGCTGCGTGCACTATATTCCAGCAGCTTGGATGTACCGGCACCCGTACATACAATGGTATGCGACGCTGTCAAAACCTGCCCTGCCTTGGTCTTGAGTCCGTGGCAGATCCCCTGACCATCTACCAGCAGGGTTGCAGCCTCTCCCACCACGTACTTGACGCCTAAGTCAATCGCTGCTTTGGTCACGGCACGCAGACAGTCACCGGCGAGAGCCACGCCACTCGTCTTATTGATAAGCACCTCCTTGACACCGGTATAATCAGCCTCCTTGAAGAGCCCGTCGTAGAGCCTCCGCGCCTCATCAACAGTAACGGCAGAAATATCCGCCTTGCGGTTCAGCTGCTTGTAGTTGTTAATCACATCCTGGGCGTAGCTGTTGCGGCACATCCAGAACATGCCCGTCTCGAGGAAGTACGGCTGCCAGAGGGGGTCGGACTTGAAGACGTCCTGGGACTCGATGGCCATCCGGCAGTAGACGATGTCGTCGTAGTCGGCGCGGACGATCTTGTTCCAGTCCCACGAGGCGGCGACGCGGCTGTCTGCGTCGAAAGCGTCGCGGTCGACGATGGTGACGGATGCGTTGGGGTATTTGCGGATGAGGTGGTAGGCTGTGGACACGCCGAAGACGCCCGCGCCGATGATGAGATAAGATGGTTGACTTGATGCCATTGTGGATTTGAATAAAAAGAAGCCTCTATAATAAAGGAGAGAATACTATTTTAAGATAGAATTGAGAGCACAAGGTTTTTGGGGTTATTCACGTCGGCCAGACCTGCTTTATATTCATCCTATCTCGCTCCGATACTTCGATCTAGATCTAAAAAACGACCCAGGAAAAGATAATCGCCGATCTATTAGCCCAATCAAAATCATATCCGTTCAAGCAAACCTCGCTTTACCCCATCTTTTACATGGCCGTGATAAAGGAAACCGGAGAAGCATATGCCGGTCACGTGTTCGTAACCTCCTTCCATTGGTCCCCCCGCATTTTGGGGTGTGACTCGAGCCGGTCAGATGACCTGGATGGTCCAAACATGGCCGATTCCGGCGTGTGGCTGATCCGAGTCGGTCTGCCATGGGCCTGAAATACAATTGCTTGTTCCCTCTCGATGTCCAGGATAAGGAGAACATTGAAAACTGCATGCAGCGGTGGCCCGCGTCTAAATTGACAGGCATTTAATATTCGTGAATAGACCGACGACTTGGGTAATAGCAATGGGAGTAGACTCTGATTGCTATTGAGATGCGTACTCCGCATCTTCTTCACTAACGGTGGTGTCACTCACCCATCCTGAGGCGAAATACTAGGAGGCTGCATACCTTTTTACCCTCGGAACGGGTCTTCGGTTTTATCATAAAGTACACGGCGCCGTTCGTCGTCGTCTGTATCTGCAGGATGTGAGTCAAACCTGACAACCAGACGGCCGATGAAATCAGTATGTGGTGGCTTACCTGGCTGCTCATATCCCAAGGCTGCTGCCATACGTGGTGTTGCAATTCTAGGCCTATCGGAACTGTGAATCCAGAATCCAGATCTCCGTTCACTTGATTCGGCCGCCTCCTCCAGACTCCGGTCATTTCGTGCCTCCAATGTAGCTTGTCGTGAGGCGGACTGTCTCCAGAACTTGATGCCTCCAATTTCCGCTTGCTGTGGCTTGGATACCTGCTCTCCCTGTGCCTCGATGATGACGAGATCAATGGCGGAATGCCAACGCCACGATGGACACGATATAGTCACATCGGTGGTGTTGGGCACGATCCTGTCCAGAAGATTGTCGATCATGGGGAATAGCCGGTTGATGAGGATGTCTTTGATTTCTCGATCGTTGATGGCGTGCCGATCGAGACCAATAGTCTTGGCCTCAGCTGACGATTTTCCAAATGCAAGCCGAAGACAAGCCATGGATGGGAAGAGTGGTGACGTGTGTTTTGATATGTCCGTGTTGCCTTTTTTGTCGTTGCTTTTGAAGGCTTCATCGATCGGGGTACTGTCAAGGTCCCAGAGTAATTCGAGCGATGTCAGATGTGAAAGAACGGACCAGGTGAGTATGGACTGCATATGCCGGTGGAGGGCAGGTGATGCAATGTGGATGGTGTTGGTTCGATAGAGAACGTTGAAACCTTCTACGTAGCTGTTTGTGTACAGTTAGTCAAGAACATACAACATGGCTTATCGATCCATGATGTCCAACTCACGCTTGTCTAGACGTCAAAAGCCAGCCGATCGCACCGACCTGGCACTTGTCGGGCCAATTACCTGGCCAGGCTTTGCAGCGGCCCGTCCCTTCTGTGCAACGATCATCCTTAGGCTCACAAGTGTCACTGCAATCCATTCTACTGCTTCGTAAGACGGGGACATGGGTGTCGGAATAAGCTTGCGGGTTCCGAAATGCACCATACGATCGCAGACCGCCAACATCCCGGTATGAGGAACGATGGCATACGCAACCAAACCATACCCACTCCTTGGGCAGGTCTGTTCTTAGGTGGGAGTCGGACACGGTGACGAGACGTTCAATCTTGGCATGGCAGGCGATCCTGGAGTCGCCATATCTGTCGAACATTGTGATAAAGAAGGGGTGCTGGAATTCCAGACTCATATGCATGGTGCGCCCACCAAAGGCTTGGACCAAGATCTCATGCCGAATCTCGGCCGGTAGACCAAAGAACCCGACCGAGGTTGGTGTGAGAGTGGCTGCCATCTCCGAAGCTGAGACAACAGGTGTCTTCTGATTCCGGGAATCTGTCTTGGCGGACAGGAAGAACTGCTGGCGGAATGCAGCCTCATGCTGCCTGACCCTCCGCTCCCCCAAATAGGCAGAGGACCTTCTGATGCAACGGGATAGGCGAAGGGAATTGAAGATGACATAGCCAACGAAGGCAATGAGCCACAGGGCGGTGGTTAGAATAGGGTGGAAGATGACGACCAGGATGATGCGGGGGAGCGTGCGCTTGAGGCCGTCCTCCCTGACCTTTCGCTTGAGGCTGCGCCAGCTCTCCTTCCACCAGTGCAGGATGGTCATGGGGTTGAGGGCCTCATCTCTATTGAAGTCTTCAAAGACCTCGGCCACCTCGGTCAGGAAGTCGAGGGCGAGCTGGACGATGGCGTGCAGCTTGCGGGGCGCCTTGGTCGACTCTGGGTCCGTCATTTCGGCTCTCCGCGAGACCAGACCAAGCCAAGTGGAGGATGGCACGCGCCGGTCTGGTGATGAGAGTGTCGGTCATCTATCTCCCGGCGGTGGGCCTGGTCCCGCTCTGATGATCTGGCGGGATCTGGTTTGATCTGGTCTGAGGCCTGTCGCTGAAGCTGGGCTGCGATGGCCTGATGTGATCTGAACTTCTGCGATGGAAGACAATGAGCTCCTCTGATCTGATCTGAGGCCGTAGGACGAGGACACTTTGCCTGTCAGCCTTGGGGGCGGTGCGTGTGCGTAAGATGCCTAATCAGTCTGCAGTTGGTTTGGGCAGAGACGAGCCAAACAAACAAACATGTCGCTTTGTTGTTGCTTCGATTGTCTCACGTGTGAATCTGCAGGGATGTTTACAAGCCTGCAGTGGCGGATCGATTAGCGGTGTCTTCAGCATGTTTTCAGTGCTTACAGTGGATGACTTGCCCTTGGCAGCCCCTGTTACGCCTGCGCCTGCCCTGTAAATAGCCAAAACCCCTTCTGAGCAAATCTGAAAGGTTACATGGATATGTTCCTTATTCCAGCTTCACTCCTCGCAGCATCACAGACCACATTGATTGCAACGAGGGTTCGTGATATCAAAGAGCTGGGGCTCAATTTTACCAACCAGGCAGATGCGATGAATTCGTGAACTCGACACCTATGTGCTGAAGCTTGGAGGAAATTTGCAAGAATAACACTTCCAGATACGCCTACCCCGTGTCAGGAGAAACCTCTCCGGAATATTGCTATCAAAGGCAGGACGATCTTCTCCTGGTGTAGGTCAGCGATTGTGTCAAGATGTGCTTTCCTGTCCAATGCTGCCCAATGCCACCCTCCATGTCCCATGATCGGCGACAGCGCCCTCCCAATCTGGTGTAACTGTACTTTAGACACTGTCAACAGATCGCTCGGGACCCCGACTAATTCGAGCGTCAAAAACTGATATGAACATCAAAGGTCTGTTTGAAACCCACAGATACCGAATTTCAATCAACGGTGGTTGTTCACTTGCACGTCGAAAAAAATTGATACTAACTACACTAGAGGTCTGAGAACTTTAGCTAGCTGATGCATATCGGCCAAAAGGATGTTCCTAGCTTGCCTCTGGCTCATATTCAAGCTGATGAACACTGGCTGCTTTAAAGGTCTCCCATTTATTCGAAAGGCTAAATACTGCCAGCCCTTTTGAAGTGCGAAATCAAGGTGGAGTTAGCGATTGCGGCAATAATGGAAGTTTTGTGTTCTCCTGCGGCCGGCAACCTCGGTGGCATTCGGAACAAACCGATGTGCTCCGACCATAATTCCGGTAATCTATGCCCGAGCTTCGACCAGCTACAGTGAATCATCCAGGCTTCAAAGGGATTAGATACTTCCCCAAGAATAGCGTGTGGTCCATTTGACGTTTCGAGCCAGGCTGAGGCCGAGGTTTAAAATGCTGGTATTCAGATGGGTGACAAGGCCTCTCGGGTCTTGTGTTGTGTGTACGGATGGATTGAGTCTGAAGATAATTAGGTCAAACTTAAGGACAAGACTGAAAATTACATGTAGGTACTGAATCCCGCACTCTCAGCACAGGGTATAAAACTTTGTCTCCGCGGTGAAAAGAGTTCTTTCTTATTCTCTCGTCTTATTTTTTTGGATTTAGAGGAAATGCTGTAGTATTCTAGCTGCAGGGCGGCTAGAGTTCTAATTTTGAAGCGGGAATAAACAGCACAAGTGCAAGGCGAGCTGGGACAGATTGATTTGTCATTAGCCTGTAGCTTGCCATGACGTGCTTCTGCTCGGGTTCTCTCTTCATGAAGTCGGGCGGGGTTATCAAGCCATAATCGACACATCATTATATCTCGCTCGCCTATCATCACCGTATAATGTAGAGAAGTCCGGTGACTTGCCTTTTCTTTGCGCCGTTGCTAACTTGCGGAATTTTAGCCCCTTTTTGTATCATCATGGCCACTAAGGTAGCCGTGCTCGATGATTACCATGGGCTTGCGCCCTCGTACTTTGGCAAACTGGACCCGTCGGTTTTCACCGTCAAGTATTTCCCAGAAACACTACGGCCATACAATAATGCCACTACCAGTGAAGAGGAAAGGCAGGAGCTTATCAAGAGATTGGAGCCCTTTGATGTCATTTGTATGTATATACTTTTCGGGTCTGTCATAGCAAGCCACTAATGAGCCTAGCAACTTTGAGAGAGCGAACACCATTCCCCAGAGAGTTGATTGAGCAACTCCCCCGACTCAAGCTGATTCTCAGTTGCGGAAGAAGAAACAAAGCCATTGACATGGAAGCTTGCCAGTCGCGGGGCATTCCAGTGACGGCTACAATAGATAATCATGTAGGCTTAGTCGACAGCACTACCGAACACATTGTCACACTCACCCTCGCCGCCTGCCGAAGCATACCCTACCACGATACGGCGATCAAGACCGGCAAGTGGCAAACCAGGCTTGTCACATCTATTTCCGGCAAGACCCTTGGTTTGGTCGGACTTGGACGCTTAGGCGGGGCGGTAGCTCGCATTATGAGCCTCGCGTTCGGTACCAAGATCATCGCCTGGAGCACTAACCTTACGCAAGAAGTCGCCGATAAGCAGGCCAAAGCTCAAGGTCTACCAGTTCACAATCAGGATGGAGAAAAGACTTTCAAAGCCGTGAGTCGCGAGGAGCTATTCAGCACGGCCGATGTAGTGAGCGTGCAGCTAGTACTCTCCGACCGAACTAGAGGTTTGATTACCGAGAGCGACCTGTCTAGGATGAAGCCTTCTTCATTCTTTATCAATACGTCTCGAGGTCCTCTTGTAGTTGAGAAAGACTTATTCAGTGTACTTGAAGCTGGGAAGATCAGGGGAGCGGCATTGGATGTGTTTGACTTGGAGCCTCTGCCCTTGGACAGTAAGTGGCGGAACTCAGACTGGGGCACCAACGGCAAGAGTCAGTTGGTTGTTACACCTCATATCGCATTTGTTGAGGAACGCGCGATGAATGAGTTCTACGAGCAACAAGTGGCGGAATTGCTCAGATGGTCCAGCGGCCAGACACTTAGCAAGACTATGTATTGATTTGTTGAGGGTATGAGTGCAGAAGTAGATGAGTGATATTCCTAAATTAAGAAACTGAGCCAAAATATACACGTTCAATCAATGTAGATTCGCAATTTTCCAACGAAGAATGTACCCCTGCCACCTGAAAATGATCCAAGTCGGTTATTTACTTGTTCAGCTAGACGTGGATATTTGTTTTGGTCACATGTTTCCCATCACGGTAAGCATCCAGAATCTCGTTGACGTTATTGGCAATGAGCCCATGCTTCACGGTATAGCCAAGAGGTTTGATCTTGCCGGATTCAAGATATCCCGGGAGACGGTCCCAAAACGGTCCAGCTAGCTCTGGATATCCGTGAGAGCTTCCGTAAGTATCCCTAACTTCGAAACCAGCCTTCTTTCCTAAGACCTTTGATTCATCAACTGGCTGTCTCGGTATAAGCCGAGCCAATGCACCCTTCTTGTGGCTCGATAGGGCGTTCAACGCGAGAAGTTGACCTTCAGGAGGGTTCACCGCATCGTAGGCATAGATCAATTCATCGCCTACCACATCCTTGATTTTACCCAGCACAAAATCGTATCCCCCGTGGCGATCGATGACATGAGTCGCACCGAATCCTTTTAGGTCGTCTTCATTGCCGCCAACGACAACGATCTTGCCGATTCCTGCGAGTTTGGCGAGCTGAACCCCGAACTTGCCACAACTAGAGCCTCCACCGACTACCAGGAGCGTCGCGTTGGTGTAGTCGAAAACTCTGGCCTCGTCCGTCCATGGGGCAGGGATCTGCAATACCGCGAAGATGGCTATCAGAGGCGCGATGATGTTGCATGGCAGCGTTGCAGCCTCGTCATTGGTTATTCCGTCGGGAATCTTTGCAAAGGCTCCCACATCGGCCAGACTATATTCCTGAAGCCCTTGTTGAGACCATTTGTCATCCATAAAAACAGATTGGATCATGACTCGGTCCCCTATGGCTACATTAGCCACTTCTGGGCCGACCTTCGTGACCACGCCGACCACATCATGTGTAAGAATAGCCGGTAGATTGTTGGCGACTATGAGCCCTGTGTCTCTGGCCTTTCGGTCATGAGGATTGATGCCGGCCACAGCGATCTTGACCTGAATCTGCTTCTCCTTAGGCTCTGGGACTGGCCAGTCGGTGACAAGGACGACTGGCTTGCCTAGCTCTGTCACCACCAGGGCGTTTTGTGTTTGAACCATGATAGAATTCGCCGTTGACTGTATTGCTGTGATTTCAAGTCTTAGCCTCCAGATTCAACTCATCATTGCAGTGACCTATTGTTTCTCTTTTTTTATAATCCAGCCATGAATCTTAAGGCTTCCTTCCCTCTCACTCCGCCATTGATATGAAGTCGCCATCGGCGCAACCTGAAGACCGAGATCGATGAGATCCTGGAAGTAAAGATCATCTGGCGTATTGTATTATTAATGTGGTGTGATATTCCTTTGGCAGCGGGGTAATTTTCGTCCGTTAGGTAGAACATGAAACTTTCCGCTGCTTCCTACCCTATGATATAAGCAATGACAGAGACGGAAAGTCCGCGGAGAACCCGAGTTCTTGTATTGCCTAGTATAGTGCTCCTGGAAAGTCCATGGAGGGTTGGAGACCTTGTTGTCAGATATAAATGTAGAAAATCTGTTTGTATCATAATTATTCAAAGGATGTCTTGGAACAGTTGTATAAAAACACCCATGGGCTCAAAGAAGACATCTGATTTGGTGTCCTTTCCGTCTCTATTAGTCACGTAGTGAGCACATCGATTTCGTGCATCAGCAACAGTTATGTAGGTATATATACTTGAACTTGGAAGAAACTGCACGACCAGTACGTATACTCCTGAAAGCATGTCGTTTAAGAAGATGATAGGGTGCCATGACCGGGGGGAGGGGGGCGGGACGCATCTAGAGATACCGGAATCTTAGGTCCTAATCTGTGGCCATAGCCTTATTGATATGAAAATACCGGGGGAAACCACCCAATGATTCTATTCTAACTTTAATGGTACACCTGAATCACATGAACGTCAAACATGTAAATCTCAACGGGCCAGTGCTGGAAACCAGTTGACTATTCCATCGTGTACTATGTTCATCGATCGCTACTGGCACTTACACTCTCTCTATGAAGGTGTCATGAAACGTGGCATATGCGTTTTTCTATTCGTCAAGGAAGCTTTGCGCTTCATAGTCATGGATGACCCTCCACTATATGTATTCATAATGTCCTGTCGTTGATAGTTTCTTGATCCCAAATGTCGAGGTCAGTTTGATGCGCCACGATAGACTTGTGGTAAGTTTTGTGTGTTGTGAAATATGTGAAAATTTAACGCCTGGGTATTGAAATATCTGTAGACAAGATTGTGCAACATCTATCGGCGAGAAGGAATGTCGATCCGGAGGCAGCAATATATCCGATCTACACCAACGATCATCAATGGCGACATAGTGCCATCATCCTGTGTTGCCTGATTCTAATCCAGAACGGATCGTCGGGGGGGGGGGAACTTACAGAAGTTCTTCAATATTCGTCTACGTCTAGATTCATCTTGCCTGCTGATTTGGCCCCCATATCGTAAGCACGAAAGTGCTCGCTGATTGGCGAGGACGTTTAACAACCCTAGGAATACGACTTTCAAAAGGTCAACAGCTGCCCTATCGAGCTTAGCGATTGGTATAATTCCCAGTCGAGTTATTAGACCCGACGTGGGGCAATCCTTCTGGCTTCTACCTTGCCCTGGTTTGTTGAACTTATAATAATCTGGCTTGCGGTCAGACAATTGGGCGGTGGATGTTGATTCTTCAACTTACAATTGGAAAACGGTGTGGCAAGATGGTCAAGGCAAAATTTCGACCGACAGTGTTCCTCCTCCTGGGCCTCTGGCTGGCTTCAGACGCTCATGCTGAGCCTATACCGACCCCTTCAGGAAAGTATAACGTAGGGATCCAGCGTCATCTGATTCCCTTTATCAACGAGAATGATCCTACTTGGCCGAATGGAGTATCAACGGAGTATTTAGCGACTCTGTACTATCCCACTCCTGACGAGGCCGCCGAGCCAAGTCCGTATATCGAGCCAGAGCAGGCACAGCTGTATGCTGACTTCTCCAAATGGAACGTCTCGCACCTCACGTCAACAATGCGAAAGGATGCGTCATTCTTTTCTAAGCCAACAGGACCGACATTACTGTTTGGTCCAGGCGGCTGGGGACCATCAACCGATGGTGATGGTATTGTCCTTTCCGAGCTGGCTTCTCACGGCTATGTCGTTGCTGCCCTGGACCACATTTACGAGCAGCCGTTCCTTCGTCTTCCCAATGGCACCGGCATATATGGTCTCGCTATCGATTTTAATCCTGACCTCGAGTACATTATAGCCTTGCACGAAGTCCGCGTGCGGGAGATGGTGCACTTCGCCGAGTGCCTCCCAAAACTCGCGGCCAAGTTGCACGCCCCGTTCAAGACAGACAAGCTCGGCGCCTTTGGGCACTCCCTCGGCGGCTCATCTTCTTTAAACGCTGCTTTGGAAACCGACAAAATTGCGGCGGCAATTAATATGGATGGCACGAACTTTGGCCGGATCAACTCAACCTCCGATTCCCTGGATAAGCCGTCTCTGTTGTTGGGATTCGATGGCCACACGCCAGAGATTGACCCTACTTGGGCCAGTTTTTTCGAATCGCAGAAAGGCTGGTGGCGCCTCTTTACCGTGACCGGTGCCAAGCATAACGACTGGACCGATATGGCGTTTTGGAAGAAATGGGGGACCACACGGCCTCTGGGACCTATTGACGGGGATAGGATGGTCGCTTTGAGGAACAGGTATGTCAAAGCCTTCTTTGACGAGCATCTGGTTGGGAAGGACGATGCCGTTTTGGACGGGCCATCTGAAGACTGGCCGGAAGTGAACTACATTCAGGGAAACCAGTAATCACGGAATATGGATATACTATACTGGCTGTGTCTCAACCTATTCAGGGAAATTAGAACACTTCTACTAAGCTTCCGGGAAAATAGATTTTCTTCTCATAATAATGTGCCAAGGTGCCATCTCTATTGATTTAACGTAGACTTGTTCTTTCTTCTTACCTCGCATTTCGTTTCATGATGACTGTCTTCGAAACTGTTCGGCGAATTCCTCTGGGAGGGCTGTCAGCGTGTTGTTACATGAACAGCAAGGGGTTGACAACAAGGGGGCTGAGCGGGGTGAAAACCAATTGGCTCTGAGGCGCAGAAAAGCAGGCTTACTCGGAGCTCAGTTAACGCAAATTAGGCGCGTCCATGTCATTTATTATGCACTGTGACGGCGTAGGCGTCAATCCACGCAATTCCCTCATTCCAAGTTGCCATAACCTGGCCGAAAGGATAGCTCTTACTTCGCCCGTTTCGACCACGAAATATGTTCACTTACGACCCTCTTCAGGAGAACAATCGTGAGATCAGGCTCGTCCGGCTGGATTCGTCCACATTTGAGGCGGACGGCCCGGACGATGCCGCTGAGCCTGAGACCATCTCACTGGAGATGCGGCACGTGTCTATGAACGATGAAATTGAATACGCTGCATTATCATATACCTGGGGAAACCCTCAGAACACGGAGGAGATCGTCGTCAAAGGTACACCGTTTAATGTAACACGAAATCTAGCTGCAGCGTTGAAACAATTCCATCAGCAGAAGCTGCAGTCGTGGCTATGGATCGACGCAATCTGCATCGACATGTCAAATACTCGAGAGAGACACCTGCAAGTTGCATCCATGAGAGAAATCTACAGCCAAGCCAGCCTGGTCCATATCTGGCTGGGGCTAGGCTGTGTGGAGACCGACTTGGCGATGGATTTGATCTCTCGTTTGGGCCCAGCCGCAGTCGCTTGTGACGTGGCGAGCTTATTCGACCATAGCGCAGCGCCACCCGGGGTCAAGTCCTACATCAAGAAGCGTGCTGACTCCAGAGATCTGGATGGAGGGACAGAGGATATCTCCGGGCCCGCGTTGGGAATGTTCCTTTACGATCTTTTCGAGGAGGAGGGCTTATCCGGCAAAAGGGAACATGAGACTGGCAGAGGCCCACTGAAGTCTGGAATTGTGAACATTCTGAGACGAGATTACTGGCATCGCATCTGGGCTTTCCAAGAAGTGATTCTATCAAGGGAAGCCCTTGTACACGTTGGCACAAGAACGGTCTCGCTCGATATGTTCGACGCAATATTCACGGCATTATGGAGCTACTGGATCCACGATCTCAGACGTCTGCAACCAAGGTGGGATAATATTCTAGCGGGTTTAGGAGGCACTCTCTGGACTATCAAGGGACTTAATACCCGTCGTTGGATGCGATTTCCTTCCGGCCCAATGAAAGCGAAGCTGGCAAATATCTTGTGGGAGCGCTGCGGCGCACCGAACCGCCCCTTTTACAGCGCGACAGACCCCAGAGATATCCTATACGGACTTCTAGGCATAATCCCAGCAGAGCAAGCTAAGAGAGTGCTCATCGACTATCAAAAACCAATTGCTGAGGTGTACGCAGAAATAACCAAGCTCCTGCTGGATGAATCCAGTAGCCTTGAACCGCCGGATCCGCATGCGTTCTACCTAGACTGCAGTTTGCCAGGGGAAATAGACGGTCCTTTACCCACGTGGGTTCCCGATTGGCAGGAGATTGGAAAGTACGGAGTGCGGACTTGGGAAATAAATTACTTTCGAGACTTCAAGGCTGCTGGAAACACATCCCAGCCGGTCATAACTCCAAACAATGGTGTTGGAAGTTTGGGGATACTCCGCAAGGCTGGATGCCGCGTAGATGTGGTTACCGAAGTTATGGAACCGCCTGAGTGGATTCAGTTCAATCGGTATAGCGCATCGCAAATCCGGGATGCAGATGCTTGGGTCCAGCAGATCGCTCGCTTCGTCGATTTGGGCCCCGAGTCAGGGTCTGGGGAGGATTATATCTGGCGCACGGCTAACACTAAGAGCACCCGTCGAATCAAACCTGATGAGGCCATTCGAGAACTGGTCCGCAAATTTATGCGGCAGGAATCCATCGATGCTGGGAGTTTAACGAAGGAACAGGTCCAGTTTCTCTATGAGGATTTTGGTCAGCGTTCCTTCGACTGGACCCCGCTACAGGTCCCAGTGACGATGAAGTCAGACGTATTGCACGTGAGTGGCGACAGAACGCGGGTACTTGTAGCAGAAACCGTACCTTTTTCAAGACCGCGAAGGGGATGTTTGGGCTTGGACACTTAGAAGTTGAGGCCTTTGACATCTTAACGCTTATCTGGGGTGTGCGTTCACCCATCGTCCTTAGACAGCGAGCGGATGGCGGTTTCTACTTTCGTGGAGATGCTTATGTGGATGGGATTATGCATGGCGAATTTCTCGCTACCTGCCCAGCACATGAGCAGTTCTCAATACATTAAGCGGACACTTTGGTGGTAGATATCAGCCCTTTTGATCGGATACCTAGGCTTCTAAAACTTACCAAAATCCACATCAATGGTTTGAGAAAGCATGTTATTTCAAGATGCTAAAATGGCTCTGTGACCTAAAGCTCACCCTCACCAACAAAGCCCTGGAACTCTCTACTCTCCAGCTTTCACGGGACTTCTGAGGGGACGGGGTATAGGTGGCTGAGGTGCCAAGCCGAAAGTTGGAGCCCATTCATGGCTATTGCTTTCTTACTATAATATGCTTGGGCATGGACGAAAGGTTCACTTTGTCCTTTTGACACACATGCCTGAGAGTGCCCCAACAGTACGAAGCGCTCGTGCACTGCCTAGTTGTAACGTCAATCATCCTCAAAATCGAGCCATACTAATAGATTGCGTGTTTATGACATTATTATGATCCCATTCGTTGTAGATTGATTCTCTGCAGAGCAGTATACGCCTCGCGGGGAGCCTTGAGTATGGCATTGGCCGCTGTGTGTGCCTTGCCCAAGCCCCTCAAATGATCTGACCATCCCCCATTTACCTCAAACTACGAAACAACACAAACCGATACCTTCATAAGATAGAAGGAAACCAACAATTATTTCAAGAATTCACCAGCCACTCTGGAATCCGTCCAACATGAATGCCCACGATTCCGATCTCTTTAGTTCACCGGCCGAACTCGTGCTTTGTTACATTGTGATTTACCCCATGTACCTCATTTCTAAATTGCAAGATGCTGGGCGCAAGTTGAAGAAAAATCGACGGGGTGAAGGAGATCCAAACCGGGTAGTCCATTAAAGTCCTCACAAATTCAGACTCTTTCGCGCAGCACATCTGTTTTGCAATCGAAAGGAGGCGTAATCCGCAAAAAAGCTTGCTGTTAGGTGCAAAAAACATCACTCTGTTTCCCGGGCTGCGCACTGAAGGGTTGTGATATTGCAGCGCGGAAGCTTGCCACCGCACGTTGTCGTCCGCGTACTGGTTCTTTTCCCATTTTTGTGCATTTGTCATCGAGCGGAGATTTTGTCCGGAGATTGCGAAGCCATGCGGGATATTTCTTTCGGTGTATCGTTTCCCTGAAATGCGGGCGCAGGCTCGTCCGCGGGCAGTTCTTGAGCCGGAACTTGGTTTGCTGGCTTTTCGACAATCCATGGAGCTTCTGGCGGCGAGCCATACAATTCTTGGGGCTGCGGCGTTATGGTATCTTCGTGAAGCTCAGATGGGTGACGCGGTGGTGAAGGTGGCTTCTGTGATTTCTCCTCTCCTGGAATCGATTCTGTGGTGAAGGTAGATGCTCTGAAAGCAGCTTGTCGGTGCCGTCGCCAAATAAAGAAGGCTCCTGTGAGGAGTATTAGGAGAAGAACAACCGGGCCTAGTACGGCACCAGCTATCCACGCCCCTAAATTGTTTGTGCATAATTAGAACTAGGTTATGAAAGATGCAATAGGAATAAGTGCACTAGATACTTACGATCTGTGCTGCTGCTATCCTGGGAGTCTGGAGACGCTGTGGCAGACACTGTGACGGTCTGAAATGCAGTCGAAATCATAAATTGCGTCTTACTTGAGCTGGTAGTCGTCACAAGTGTGACGAATGTTTGTGAAGTTGGCTGTGCGCTGACCGTGAAGCCAGGCGCACTCATTCGACCGGTACTGTCAACTTCCATGACGCCTTGGGCCGTTAGTTGGGTTGGGGGGAAGTTAGACGAAGCAGAATGCATATGGAAGAGGAGAGATGGGTCGGAAAACACGGCGGGGAATAGAGGGTTGGGGAGCAGAGGAGTATTCATCCTGGCTCGGCATTTACTGTCTGTTGGTTGCACATGCGCTCGACGCCCAAAGCTGAACCGTCCCCACCTCAATGCAGATTGCAGCAAATACAATGGGTCCATGTTGGTCTTTAGCTAGGCAAATTTTCGTCGGCTTTTCTCTCTTTCTCCCAACATGGTTGGTGGGGGAGAAGTTGGTTTGTGAGTTGCTCTGAGTTAAAGCTACCAGACCACATGAACGTCCTAGTGCACAATTATCTAACATCTGAGGTTAGTCTTGCACGATCATGTAATATATGAGGTTAGTCTTGCACGAGAGTTGATAAAAGGGGCAAATTCCAAGTGAAAGAAAGTGGTTAGTCTATGGATACTTGGCGACGGATCAACTGTCCTTCTATTGTTTGATTTTCTCGTGTGATAGTCCGTGGTGGCCACACTACAACCTGACTATTATGGTTTAATATAAAGCTTCTGCGTAGAGGGTTCTTTGAATCTTTCTTGTTGAGCATTCACTTTCTCTTCGACTGGCTTTCCACAGGTCACCGGCGGTTACACATCACAGTCACTCTCCTGTGACTTGTTGTTGACAATCACATTTGCAATCATAATAATAATAACAATGGAAACAAAACAGCCACGATCATCTCCTTTCATTCTGATTTCATGCATAAATCTCAGGAGTCGGCTCATCTTTTGATAGCCTCCCACATTGCTTTTGCTGCAGCTCAAATACCATTACCAAGATTAAACAAACGAAAAAGGTCAAAAATATGGATCAACACATTGACGTTATTCTCTCCGGCAAGCGCGCAGTCGGATATAAAGACCTCCTTGACATCCTCTGGCCCACAGAGATCTCTGGAATGATGGTTGAAACGATAGACACATACGAGGAGCGCGAGGAAGTCTCCTCAGCCGTCCAGCGGTTTCACTTGATGTATGATGGTCTTACGCGTACCTACTTGGACAGGCTGAGCAAGCTTTGGAGAGTGTGCATCCTGGTTTATCGAGAGAACCCGCTGTACCTGCTGTCATGCCATCATGGCATATCATGCCGTTCAAAAACGAAGACTCGACTTTCGTCATTTTGCCGCCTTGGACACAGCGATTTGTCGACAATCTCTCGAGCTGATTCTACATCCGTTCTTCTCATCACGACAGAACAGCGCATTTCTTCGACTCGCTCTCCAATTCGCTGTCGCCTATCGATGCAATGACAATCGAGTTTGGGACATTTCCGCTCTGCTATCACAAGCAGGCGTCCATTGCCCTGCCCTGACTATGCTGAGCGATGAGATGGCCAGACACGGTGCTACACGCCCGGTAGGTGGTGCAGGCGGCCGTATCCTGAAGGTGGTCGCAACAAGTGTCTATGATAGACTTTCTTCTATTTGTAGCCGGTTCGATGGCGGCATGTTGTCCGTCGAGGCCAGGTTCCTGCTGCAGCTGGGAACCGGAGGACGACGAGAAGCGCCGTCGACCATCCGGGGAGTTGACTTGCCGGCCAACGAGCCCAGGCACGTTTTCCACATAGCCACTGACGACTTGGAGTTCCTCTACAAAGCCGCGGATTCACTGGTCAGCAACCTGTCAAGCAAGAACGAGGCCAGCAAGGCATGCGCTCAGTACTGCGGACGCAAGAGACTCCCGCAGATCCATAGGACCAATATGAAGCTTCACTTCCAGAACGCATACAGTCATGAGCTTGATCTACTGCAGGCCTTCCGAGATCGCATAGCCGGGCTGAGCCTCGAGGCGCCCCGTGCACTGATGCCTCCGGGAACAACGCAACAAACCCGGATACACTACTCGGTTCAAGGGCCGCTTCCGCCGCCGCAGCAGCAGCTTTTACCACTGACTGCAATGTCCTACGACCAGATGGGGTTCCAAGGGCAGTACCAGACTGGGGCTTGGCCAAGTCAAGTCACGCTGGGTGTAGGGGGCCATGGAGCGCACTTTGGAGCATCGAGTGCCTTGCAGCCACTGCCGCAATCTATCCCAATTCGAGATGAGAACGCGCCCACATCAAACCTTGAGCATTATCCGGACACATTTCTGCCGACCCATCCCATGGCAGTCGGAGGAGCACTTGAGGATCTACCGCCATATGCTCCCCAGGAGCAGGGTCTGATGGTGTTGCTGCAGAACAACGGACATGTGGGAGAACACTGACTCTGAGCCTGCGATGCCGTCTCGGATTGACAGCTAGCGCCAACATGTCATCCTTATCAGAAGAGTGACGAGGCGAAGATTTGTACACGGTGAAGACGGAATTTGGGATCTCCAGAGGTATACTAGTCTGAGATCAAATTATGGATGAGAGATAGGATGTCTAGATATATGATTTTTCTCACTCACGTTCGCCTAAGTGAGCTAATTGGCTCCTACATAGTGCAAGTAGTTAAACAAAAAGAATTTCACTCGTTCTCCTTCAACGATATCAGAACAATGCGGCGATAAAAGAGCTGCGTTCCCGTCCTGATCTTCACTCAGTGTCTAGTTTACATTCGCTTTTAGAGGCACAATCGCGTCATTTCCGGCGTCAGCGAGGTAGAGCTTGATAAGCTTCATGAGTGAGTACTGTTGAGACGATCCATAGTAATCAAGATGCTCAAAGTTTACTGTCTCTGCTGTCTTGGGCTTGCAAAAATTGAGCACCAGGATAATTTTATTGGTTTCGATGAGATAGTTGCTTTGATATCTTGCTGAAATCAATGGTTGGTGACGTTGACCCTGTCTGTATGTCCCTTGCTATTTAGGTCGAGAAAGCCTTTCTCGCCATCGTCTTTCTCATAACTCCTCCGTAACAATGGCCTCTTGGCAGCTTACGAGTACCAATTCTATTATTATCCTCCCCGATGGCGACCATGCCAATCACACCTAATAGCCTGTGCTATTATAAAACATGCAAATTCCACTGTCAGGGGCTTTCAATAGCGTAACACTTGACGAAAGTACAATTCCAAGCCTCAATGCGTAGCTGTCACTGCGTATGCCATCTCAATCACATAGGGCTGGCAAGATCCCTGCAAGGCCTGGCCATTGGTAGGCTCGCCAGATCGTCATCAATGCTTCTCCTTTGAGTTTAGCCAAAATCCTTCGGGATGGGGTTATTGTGCCAAGGCGACTATCCGAGCCCCAAATTGCCATTTCCCAGATTCATCAACACCATAAGCTACATAATGTGGCTACACAGATCCTATGAAGGCCAAGATTGGCCTGACTACCCGAGCGTAATTAAACACGAGCTTTCCCCTGGAAAGTAGAGAATGACGGCATGAACGGAATTAGAGAGGCGTATCGACTTCTATATAAGCAAACACCTGGTCGACCTTTTTCCTTCCCAGTGATCATAATTGTTCCCAACGCTTTATCGTGTCTTCTTTGACATTACACCTTCCTTTTCTCAATCCTCGTCCAGTTTTGTGCAGTATCGATCTGATCAGAATACGACATGAAGTTCTCTACACTACTTGCCTCCCTTGTATTGGGGGAGGCGGTTGCTGCACAGTCATTTGTTTCTCTACCTAAGGATATCAACGTCACTCTGTCCCAGAAATTTCCCGGTGCCCGAATCACGTATAAAGAAGTGAAGAGTATATGTGAGACTACCCAAAATGTCAGATCCTACTCTGGCCATATCAGCCTCCCCAAGGACCTCATTCCCGATGCAACGGGATGGGGGGATGGTGTCTCTGGACATTTACACTTCTGGTACTTCGGTAAGTATTATCCAGCTTGTTTCAACTACTCAAGATGGTTCTGATATGTCGAAATAAAGAGGCACGGAACAATGCGACAACTGCCCCAACCTCCATCTACCTTGGCGGCGGCCCTGGCTACTCTTCATTTGATGGCTCGGCCGTCTTCCCATGCTACTTCAACGCAGATGGGAATTCCACAACCTTGAACGAGCATTCGTGGAACAACCATGTAAACATGCTGTATATTGACCAACCCTTTGGCGTTGGCTACTCTTACACCACGGCCCTCAACGGAACTCTCAACACCCTGGATCAAAGTTTCTCGCCCGTAACTACAGAGGCAGAGCTGCCGCAGCTGAACTTAACAACAATCCAAGGCACTCTGCATGCAGGCGGCCCTGAGACAGTAGCAAATACGACCATGTCTGCTGCCAGAACGTTTTGGAGCTTTGTTCAGGTTTGGTTCAACGAGTAAGTGGTATCATCAATCGAACATGACCTAGCACTTGGCTTCATTCTCCGAATACAAACCGCTCTAGACTAGCTCTTGCATCTGCTAATCAATACTAGATTTCCAGAGAGGATCACAATCAACGATGAGCTTTCCATCTGGGCAGTATCTGTAGGTAACATGTCTCACCATTAACTCATTAACCTGGCTGCTAATTGTTTATTCCAAGTACGGCGGGCTGTATGCCCCTTTATTCGCATCTCATTTCCTGGACCAAAACGAGCTCATCAAAAATGGAACGCATGAGGTCGCCAATGCGACCGCTTTCAACATGGCAACCGTTGGAATCATCAACGGCTTAGTCGAGATGAGTTCCATGTTGATGGGGTTCCCCGATTATGCTCGTAACAATACCTTCGGGCTCCCGGTATACTCCGAGGATGTCTACCAAGAGGTCGTGAAAAACATTACTGCCCCTGAGCAGGGCTGCCTTGCCCTGATCGACCAATGTCGAGCTGTTGCCCCTAAAGGCGATCCAGAGAACAAAGGTAACAATGATGATGTGAACAAGATCTGCAGTGCAGCTAGCCAATTTTGTTTTGGAACCATCCTGCAGAGCTTCGAAAGCAATGCACCGGTCAGTTTCCCCGCATGCATCGTCTCGACTATTAGACTGACTGATGGTTAGTACGGCTATTTCGACATCACTTACAATAGACCTGCAACCTATCCTTACGAGTACGAGGCAGCTTTCTTCAATCAGGCGTGGGTTCAGCAAGAACTAGGTGTGCCACTCAACTACACGAGGGGCAGTCAAGCAGTCGAGGCTGCCTTCTTGAGAATGACGGGAGACCCGGTCCGTTATGGCTTTTCCCATCTCACGCATCTTCTGGACGGAGGTGTCAACATAGCCATGGTCTACGGTGACCGAGACTACCGTTGCAACTGTAAGAACGGTTCCAGTGTCAACTGAATACCTTAAAACTTGAGTAATTGACTCTAACGCGATACCTCACAGGGATATCAGCTGAAAATGCGTCTCTCTCTATCCCGTTTCAGTCGGCGGAAGACTTCGCCAAGGCGGGCTACGAACCCATCACGACAAACTCCTCCTACCAGGGCGGTCTTGTACGCGAGCACGGGAAGCTGTCCTTCTCGCGAGTTTTCCAGGCCGGTCATAGTGCCGGTGGCTACCAGCCCGAGACCGTGTCCGTCATCTTCGAGCGCGCCATGTTCGGAAAAGATGTCGCCACGGGGAAGGTTGACCTTGCGACAATGCTGGGTTATAGTTCCAGGGGAGAGTCCAACATCCGGGGTGTTAAAAGCGAGCTTCCTGACCTTCTCGAGAGCGTTTGTTATGTGTTGGCACCTGGTGGTACATGTACCGATGAGCAGCTCAAGGCACTAGAGAATGGAACAGCAGAGACCAAGGATTTCGTGGTGACGAACCCCCTGGGACGAAGGGTCAACGCTTGAAAAATGTCGACAATGGTAAAGGAGGGAACGACACCGATACTGGTGATTCCGGTTCGTCTCTCGCTTCAACGCTGGTCAGTGGTGGTTGGATGACTGCCGCACTGCCCATATTGGCCCTTTTTATTGTCTAGTAGGCATCTGTCTTTCTATGTCTCTATCTTGTGGTCGCTGTATCTTTATCTTGTGGTCGAAGCATGTTGGTAATTTGGTTTATTGCACTAATCAAAGAGTCAATTACATGAATCCGGGTCCTAACCGCGAATTAGTTTTCAAACCTACTGAAGTAGCAGAAACAATGTGATTTGAAGGAACATGTCTACTTTTCTTGCGACTAGAAACTTATGCTTATCTCCCTGACTAGCCCGAACGAATTCTCATCATCAGCCGAGCCCATCAAAAGCCGAAGATCAGCAGACCGCTTCCCAACTCGCTTCGTGCCGAGAAGCTCCTTCACCCGGTTCTCCTCCGGTATGACTGGCACATCAGACCAACTGAGCGTGGTGGGAACATCAAACCCTGGGTTGGACCACGCATGCCAAGGAATGTCCAGCGACGATGAATCTAACACAGGTGCCGGCCAAGCATGTGCGCTGCCAGGACCCATCGATTCCTCTTCTACGGCTAGAATAGTCCTCATTACCTGGGCAGTGGCGTCACTCATCCACATGCCCTCGATCCTCTTCGCCTCTGCCATCATGTTGATCGCGACCCGACGCAAAGCGGGATGTCTGCATCGATGGCTGATCATCCACAGCGGAATGATCAACCCAGGCTCAACACTGATATTTGGGATGGCGGCTGTACGAAGGCGCTCTTGCAGTGAGGTAGCAAGCGCGGCTGCGTACTCAAAGTAACCAAGAAGCGCATCCCAACGAGTCTCGGGCCCGAAAGCTGTTCCTCGAATTAGCGTCCTGAGAGTCACATGGTACAGTCGTATTGCAAGCCTTGCTGTGTGCTCATCATCGGTGGGCCAATGTACGGATTCGAATTCCTCCATCTTGAGTTCCCAGGAAGCCAGTCTGCGAAGGAACACTTCAAAGCCTGTGAGCCATGGGCCATGCTGAGCATTTGCTGGCGGAGTACTGTTGTCGAGGAGAAAGAGAGCCCTCATGAGCCTGAAGAGCTCTCTGGCCAGCTCTTCGTAAGACCCGCCACCTGTGATAGGGGAGGCGAGGGACCCATTCATAGCAAAGACGGCAGATGATTGCTCGTAAGGGTACGGGCACTGGCTGTCGCTGAACGTCATGGCTTGCAGGTCGCTCTTTGCTAGCAACCCTTCGAGGGCCACGAGGCCCGGGACACGCGCGACATTTTCTGCAATGATTCTGAAGCCCGCCATTACATGCATGTGCATCTCAGACCATCTCTCAAGCATGTTCGCAGCTGCCACAAGTGCAATTGCGACGGCTGCCATCGTCTCTGGTGAATGGAGATCCTTTACCAAAGCCATTGCTTTACAGTAGTGGGCGGAGGCCTGGTTAAGGATGAGACTTGCATCATCGTCTGTCCCTTGAAGTAGCATCTCTGATCTTTGATGAAGAGCGCCGAGTGCGACCGTGGCATGCCAAATAGCGGGCTCGCGGTGCGCCATCTGTATCACCGTGCGTTGCCAGAAGCTCGACGGGAAGAAGAAAGACGTGCCAGGCACAATGGCATACCGAAAGGCGTCAAAGTACGGCACATCTGCAGGCTGCGTAAAATTAACAGGCGACGGCGGCCTTTGTGCCAGGGCTCGTGAGATTGGACCAACAGTCCCGAGATTTCGGGCAGCTTCAACAAGCTCCTGTCTCGACATTACCGCTATATCGGGCAAGTAGCCATCGCATTGACGCCCAGACGATTGACATCTAGTACACAGCGGTTTTGTCTCGTCACATTTAACTCGCCGAATCCTACGTGCATGTTAGTGCCGAGCAGTGCGAAGAAAGGAGCAGATTGAACTAAACATACCTGCAGGTAATGCATCCTGTCTTTGACCTAAGGTTCATTGTCGGGACTCTCGCGGGGCTGGTACGTTGCCTATCCGTTTCGTTGCGTAGCTTTTGAGGGGGTCGCGAGCAACCTGACATGCGGGAGAGCTTTTATAGAAGAAGGAAATGGCCACTATTGTCATCCGAAGGCGATGCGATCCTCCAATGTAACCCTCCATCTTCGACGTCCCCACGTGCCGCCCCCTGATGGAGCAAAAGAACAAAATGAAATCAATTCTCAACTCCAATCTAGACAGATGCTGTAGTGAATGGTGGGATAAAGATGCTCGTGACGACCTGTTTGCTGATCAGACAGACTATAGATCTCATCGTAAGCAACATATTGATTAGACTATCCGACGTCATGCTTCGTGGGGGGTTTCAAGTAAACTGACAGAGGAAAGAGGGAACCATATGATGAGCTTTCAAAAGCTTTCGAGGAAGGGCAATGGGAGTCGACCTCTGTCTTGAATTGGATATTATTGCATGCGTAAGAGAAAAGAGAATAAAGTTCAACAGCAATGGAAGCTCCCAGGACCCGACAACTTAACACAATGAAACAATGAGTAGGATATTATTGCATAAGAGGCGTATATACATCGGCAGGTCTCGTGTCATGATTTCCAACTCGTCTCGCCTTTACCAGCAGAGTCCTGTCAATAGTAGGACCCTTGAAGATGTCCTTGCGCGAAAACATCCACCCCGACCAGATAAAAAGTAGCAGGCAAGCAGCCACGATGCTAAAGAATGAAGTCAGCAGCCAGAATTCCATACATGGCGGGGCTATGTTATACCTGTTGTAATTCATATTGGTATATGTGATCGGAAAGGCCGTCGGCAAGCAGCAAGCAATAACAAGAAGCGAAGTCGATAAGGTCGAAAAAAGATTGATAGAATATCCAAACCGACCCAGATCAAATGGCCTCTCTGGAAGGCTCTTGTTTCTATCGACCCAAAGAAGAATTGCTTGCGGTATGACATAGGAGGATACCAAGAAGATGATAGATGCACTAACCATCAAGGCGAAGGCGCTTTCAGACTGAACAAATACGAGCCCATACAGCTGTAAAACTACTTTTAGTTGGGAGGAAGAGGACACTGACAGGACGGTCACCTACCATGGAAAAGCAGGCTTGCAAGAGAACCGCATTCATCGGCATTTCGAACCTGGGGCTGATTTGCTTCCACAAATCGGAGCGTGGGAAACAATCGTCGCGAGCTGCCGACCAGAGGGTCCGAGAAGATCCTGTAATAATCGCTACGGCACAGGCGAAAAAGCAAATTGTGAAAGCAACCATCAAGCCGAAAGTGATGGCCCGGCTGCCAGTAGCTTGGTGATAGAGCTGGATCAACGGCAGTCCACTGGGCGCATTCAAAATGGCATCCATATCTTTGATAACGAACATGCAAGTGCATGCGAAAGGTATTACTGGGAGGATCCATCAGTGAATGTTTGGGTCGGAATATTGATAACCAGTGCCAGTACCTGTGACAAGCCCAATCAATGCGGGATATATCTTGCAAACACATCAGCCCTGGACAACGAGCCTCCTAGCTGAAGGTTGAATACCCGGTTCCATAGGCAACCTACAATTACTTTTGGGCCATTGATCGAGGGATTAGGAATCTCTTCCGTCATATGAGCCCCAGAGTCGGTGCCTAGAAACCCATAAAGGCTGTTCACGAAACAGAGCATCCAGGTGTACGGGTGACTCGTCCACCCGGTTGAGATGGTGGTATCTGTGAACACCCATTTAGCGGAATTGTAATTGGGGTACGAGCAGACGAGCATTGTAATAATGGTCACCAAATACGTTGCCAAGGAGAATGCAACTGCAGCACCGAAGATTAACATCTGTTCGAACGCATAATTTGATGGAGAGAGCTTACAAATGCATCTATTGAATGCGGGAAGAATCTGGGACCCAAGAATATTGAGGAGAGAGGCTGCAATGATGACGGCCACGTATAGGAGGTACTTGTGCCAGGAGTAGACGACATATTCGGGGTACACGAACTGGACAATGGACAGTATCATTCCCGAGATGAAGTTGGATGTGCTAGCTGCACCAAGCCATGCGCCAATCACAGTAACAGCAGCAGTACTAGGGATAAAATGTGAGCGGGAGGAGGCCTTGGCAAGGGCTTCATTTAACACATACGTGTAGGAAATTAGCGGCGCACAAGATGGCGGAGAAAGAACAAAGGCCCAGTAATATTGACCTCCAGCAACAGGAAAGGCAGATGTCAACTCGGCCATGCCCAAGGACACGACAAGGATCATGGTGGCTGCCGGGAGGAGCATGAAGATGGTGCCAGAAGACGACCCTTGGCTCAAGCCGCCGCCAATTGCACTACATTTTCGACTGTTAGCTACCTGCATTAACCGTTGGGATCATTGAAGCATACCTCGCAAAGCCATTCCACGTGCAGATCAAGGCGTAGGAGAGGGCGAGGAGAGACACCAGGGAGAACTGCCTGGGCATCTCCCGCTTGTACCCGGACGCACCGAGTTGAGCATCATCTCTGTCGAGATCCTCATCACTGGGGTAAGTTTGCATCATTCACGCTGGAAGAGGAGTCGTTGGTGTTCAATCCGAAGAGAAGAGAGACCCACGAAAATCTTTGATGACGTACGCGAGGTCTGAGACAATTGACGCGTCTTTTCCTCCTATCGCGACCATCTACCCTAAAGTCCTTCACCAACCACTTACGGGCTCGATGTTGGAACATTTCTTCGTTACACCTTGATATATTTTCTCTTGCAACATATATGGAATATCTCGGCAGGATATGGGGGAAAGTAATAATATTTATTGTGTCGCGATTCTTAGACATCGGCAAATTGCAAGCCAGTCGTCCTCATGAGTCTCCTCAACAGAGCCTGTCCAAAGCTCAAACTAGTGAATGAACGCATGTATCACCTTAGTTGATATAAGAAAGGATTATTATGATAAGTGATTACCTGGCGGCCTGTTGAACATTGAATTTAAACTTATTATCCCTGGCGTTTATGAGGCTTGACGCTGATTTGTAGACGATCTACCCTCGGGGGGATTGGAAATCGATTTATGAAAAGGGAGGACGAACAGTGCTAAGACAAGCACACACACGTAAGACGCATCCCTTCTGTGCTCGGACAGGTATGTAAAAAATATAATTACGGCTCATGTGGAAATAACGGTCTCTTAGATAGTTAAATCGCATTCGCTGTTTGGAGATATGATCAGCATTGGCCCTAGATGTTAAATAAATCTCCATGCCCTTTACCTTGCCCGAGCTGCTCCTTTACGCAGTTTTGAATGTAAAACAACTTAACATAACATCTTTGACCTTTCTATCTTCTATAGGATGAAGTTACACCTTTTTGTGCCTATCCTTGTTCCAGGGATTGTTGCCACTACTTCACCCGATGCCGAAACTTCTCCTGTACCAACACCAACACCAGTGTGCGCTGTACGTGTAACTTTGAGCTTGCCCCTAGAAAGAAATATTTAGCTAACGTGAAAGATTTATCGCTCGGCCGCAGATCAACTCGGTATACAGTGATTGCGCCTCCCTTTGTCCACCCACCTGTCTAGAAGTAGGACCCCGAGTTTGCCCTGCTGTCTGCAGGCCTGGTTGTGTCTGCAAACCAGGCTATGTTTTGAACGTTGTTAGTATAATGAAGGTCTAACTACTATTATGAAAGAAGCCATTCTAACAATCTTCGAATAGTTGGGAGTATGCGTGCCAAAGGCGCTATGTCTCTTTGACCTTTTAGGCTCTCTCTTTAAACAAAAGGATGTAGACATTAGTGAAGTTGAGACCTCTGAGGATCGCTCTTGAAAGAGCACCTGTGATTGAACGAAGAGAGATCTATTCATATAGACTAAATTCCCTATGGCTCAGAATAGGATCCAAGTCGCTTAAAATACAAGCGGTCAATTAGTTGCTGGTTTCCTGTGCCAACTGAAACTGGCTCACAAATCTTCTCTCCACAGGATGCCGCACTTCGGCATCTCCGTCTGTATCAGCTTCTGCCTGAGGGCCCCATCCACCGCCTCCAGGTGTGTCAATGACGAACCAGTCACCCTTGGCTACCTTGAAGTCCTTGCGTCCACCTACTCTGCACCAACGGCCGCCATTCCCACCCTTGACAATGTAGTTGACGCCAGACTTTCCGTCTTCGCCGCCCTTCATGCCATATGGCCTTGTGACACGTCGTTCGCTTACAATCGAGCATCCCATGTCTCTCGCAAACTCGTAGACTCTCCGGATGCCGTTGCCACCATTCCACTGCCCCTTGCCACCACTGCCATCTCGAATACTGAACTCTCGTAGCAAGATGGGATACCGCTTCTCCACAATCTCAGGATCACAGATCTTGGTGTTCGTCATGTGAATATGGACGCCGCTCGTGCCATGCCAGCCGGGGCCTGCACCGCTACCGCCGCAGATTGTCTCGCAGTAACCGAAACCAGTATCTGGAACCAGCTTGCCAGTTTCCGGATCAATGTTGCCGTCAATACCGAACGAGACCACGTTGCAGTCTCCTTGACTTGCAGCACAGGCGGCGAATGCCTTGATAACAACATCCGTCACTCGCTGCGACGTGATGGGGTTACCGGCGCAGACTGCAGCCTCGTACGAGGGGTTTAAGATACTGCCCTCCGGGATTGTGAAAGTAAGGGGACGTAGGCAACCCTCATTGAGAGGAATGTCTTGGTTGATGAGGCAGCGAAGGACGTAAAGCGTAGCGCTTCGCGTGATGGCCTGCGGAGCATTGAATGAATGGTAGCCTTGCTCTCCAGTGCCAGTCCAGTCAAAATGTGCCGAGGCAGTCTCGGGATCGATAGTGACAGTCAGCTGAATAGGAGTTCCATCATCCATATGGTCCAGGGCGAAAAGAGGCTTTCCGCCGGTTGCGGCGTGCGTGCGGAGGAGGAAGTCACGAACACATGCCTCGGCGTTGTCCGTAATGGCATTCATATTGAAATGCACCGTACCGACACCGTGCTCTGCGATAAGCTCGGAGACAAGCGCAGCTCCCTTGGCATTTGCAGACACCTGGGCTTTGAGGTCGTTGATGTTGTCTGCCAACTTCCTGGTACCCGAGCAACCAGGATACTGGGCGGGTTCCTCGAGCATCACTCTTCGGATCATCTCTTCATCGAATACGCCGTCACGGACGAGGAACTCTGAGATGATGGCTGCGCCCTCTTCGTAAAGCTCCACGCTACCTGCTGGCATGGAGCCGGGCAGAATACCGCCGATTTCCTGATGGTGACCGCGAGAGGCGGTATAGAAAATGATATTTTTTCCTTCGTTGTCGAACACTGGTGTGACGCAGGTAATGTCTGGCAAGTGGGTGCCGCCAGAGATGGGATGATTGGCAACAATGACATCGCCGGGTCGGAGCTGACCCTCGTACTTCTTGTGCTGGTACATGACGGCCTGTTCCATCGAGCCCAGATGAACAGGAACGTGGGGAGCGTTCGCAACTAGTCTGCCGTCGGGACTGAAGAGTGCACAGCTGAAATCAAGACGCTCTTTGATGTTAACCGAGACACTGGTCTTCTGTAATGCGTGTCCCATTTGCTCCGCAATGCTCATGAAACGGTGTGCCATCACCGTGAGCTGAACTGGGTCTACCTTCTTCTTGTCCAAGGCGACTTCTTCCTGGGGCTTCGAAGATGCCTTGAGATCCAGCTCGAGGACGACATGACGTTCCAAGATGATGGCCTTGGTTGTTGGATTCACCACGATGGTTTGTGTGTTGTCTAGGATAATAGCTGGTCCCTGGATCATATCTCCCTTTGCTAACGAGGTCAGGAAATAGAGAGGCGCTTCGGTCCAGCCTCCCTCGAAGAAAATCTTGACCGTATCTGAGACCTTGTCAGCCTTGACGGGAGTGGGAGACGAGCTCGAGAGCTGCTTCTCTAGGTTGAAGGATGGCTCCACGGAGGGGCTCTGGGCGGTGGCGCGAACGCGAACATTTTCAACGATGATACCGCGGCCGGTCATGATGAAGGAAAATTGCCTCTTATGTTCCGCCGTGAAGGCCTCAGCCCATGCCCCGTTCTCTGGGCGAGGGATCATGAAAGTGGTATCAGAGCCCACATAGCGCAGATTGAGGAAATGCTCAAAGACCAAAGAGTCTCTGGCTGCCCCATCGGATACAAGCTTCTCTGCCGCTGTTGACTCCAACTCTTTGAGTCGGAAATCTAGCTCTTCAAGAGAGCCATCGAGCTCAACTGAGCAAGGCTGCTGGATATCATGAACTACTGCAGTTAGTAAATGCGGGTAACAGAAAATTGGTAACATGAAAGACCAACTCACCAAGGTCAGCAAGTGCCATTCCATAGGCAGACAGAATTGAAGAGTATTTGTGGATCAAAATGCGATCAATCCCCAAATTGCTGGCGATGGCCTAGATTTGCCAGAATGTCAGCGGATGTGCAATTGGATCTCGTGTGCCAAGGTACTTACACATGCGTGCTGTCCACCGGCGCCTCCGAACACGGCAAGCTCGTGATCTGAAGTACGATACCCTTTCGCCTCTGTCAATGACCGAATGGGTCTACACATGGTCTCATTGGCAACTTGGAGGAATCCCAGCGCAAGCTCCTCCACCGTCTTTGTCTTGGCGCCAGTGGCTGCGAGATCTGCATTTACTTGAACAAGCAACTTCTCGAACGCGGCTCTTGCCCCGTTGTAATCCAGGGCCTCATTCTCCTCTGGGCCAAATATCTTGGGGAAATAAGCTGCCTGGAGACGTCCAAGGACAAGATTGGCATCTGTGACTGTGAGAGGACCTCCCTTGCGGTACGCAACTGGACCAGGATGCGCACTCGCAGACTCGGGGCCTGCGAGAAGAAGACCGTTCTTGTACGAAAGAATGCTGCCACCGCCTATGAGAAACAAGAGCAAAAGTTAGTTATTTGATCATTCTATCACTGAGGGGGTAGTCACTTACCAGCTGCAACGGTATCGACTTCTAATTGGGGAGACTGGATTGTAACACCGGCAGTAATGGACTCAAAAGTATGCTCCAATGTGCCCGCAAAACGGGAGACATCGGTACTAGTACCACCCATGTCAAAGCCAATCACTGGTTTCTTGCGCTCCGTGTCGTAGCAGGTTCGGCTGAAGCCCACAACGCCTCCGGCTGGGCCAGACAAGATGGCCTTCAAGCCGCTGAAGCTTTGCCATCCGACTAGGCCACCGTCACTCTGCATGAACTCACAACGGGCGCCGTTGGCATCCTCGAGATTGCCCACGAATCCTTTTCGGAAGCCGTCGATGTAGGCTTTTGTTAGAGGGGTCAGGTAGGCATCGGCAGTGGCGGAGTAGCCTCTTGAGATAGCCTTGATCATCGGGAAGATCTGCGATGACAAAGATATTTGCGTGAAGCCAATCTCGGCAGCGATCTCTGAGAGTTGAAGCTCATGGTCTGGGAAAGTGTATGAATGAAGAAGAGTTACGGCAAGAGCTCTGACACCCTTGTCGTATAGCTCCTGCAACCCCTTTCTGGCGCCATCAGAGTCTACAAGAGATTATTAAAACCATTCCAAATGTTTCCCAACTTTCACCACATAGAAGGCTCACCTAGTGGTTTCAGAATACGAATTGCTTCGCCGCCAGCTCCTTTTCTCAAGTCAAAGGAACCCCGTTCTGGGTCACTCAGGCTTGTTGCATCTTCGGTTGAATCATGTAAAGTTACACGCTCGTCTATTTCTAGAACGTCCTTGAATAAGGTCTCAGGGCGGCGAATGTTGAGATCGAATAGTTTGGGACGGGTCTGGTCTCCAATATTTAGGAGATCTTTGAAACCTCGCGTTACTACGAGAGCGCATGGTGTTGAGGATCGCTCGAGCAGGGCATTTGTAGCCACTGTCGTGCCCATCTTGATGGATTCGATATCGTTTGTGTCGATTTGTTGGCCTCGAGGAATGGTCTTCCCCGTGGCAGTCTCCAGGATTCTGCGAATACCTTCTGTAGGCGCATCTGGGTAGTTGGTTGGGTCATTGCTCAACAACTTGACAAGGATGTCTGGCTTCCCCGGCACAATACCCAGACAGTCTGTGAAGGTGCCGCCTCTGTCAATGGCAATGCGGATTTTGGGGCTTGGTGACGCTGTCCCATTGATGAAAGGCATGATGGGCTTGGGGCACGATGGTAAGCTGTAATTAGATTATTCGAATGCGATCTCCTGTGGGATGATATGCGTATGGCATGCACATACGGTGATGATGAAGTACTATCAATCAGTCCTCCCCGCAAACTACCACGAGTAGCTCGGCAGCTTGCCGAAGGCTACATAGCCAGGAGAACGGTGTTCCAGCCCGCAGTGATCATAATGTCCGACCCCGAGGCATCCGCCTGTGCATGCTTGGAGACGCTACGCACTCAAGCGTGAATAGAAGTCCACCAAGGCAAGATTGTAGCGGCCGCATGCACCTAGAAGTCATGCGGCAAATGAGGAGATAAGCTCTCGGTAAGTTGTCGCCGAAAGGTCGAGCTGATAGGACTCAGACTCCGAAAGTCCAGGGTCCATCGGGGACCGAGACCCTGTATTTACCCCAGACCAATACTGAGCCAGTCATTTTTCGGAGTCGTTAGACGGGGATGAAGCCGCTCATGACGTAAGAATATTGCGCTAGTCCGTCTGTGGATAGCGTATAAAGCGGGGCATATACCTGGGTACTTTGTCCCACACTTAATCCCCGTCACAACGCCAAAAGACAACACAATAAGCCAAACAATGCCTTTGCGATGGGCGTAACAATTGGCTGCGAATTGAAGGCATCGAAAAGTGCCTCACAGTTGTAATGGGGCGGCCTTGTTCTAATGTAAAGGGGTGCGGTTCGATAGATGTGGGCGCCGACCTCGTTGGTCTGGCCGGTATGTTGACAACCTACAGGGTAGCATAACTGTCTGGCCCAGGCATCTCAAATCTGCGTGACGAAGCTAAAGTAGAACAGAAACGTAGGGTGAATATAACACTATGGATGAAGCATCGTATTCCATAATAATATTGAAAAGGAGGGGAAAGTTGACCTTCAGCTGTGGGATTACCCTGTTCCTCTAGCTGCACCATATGTAGAATCTAAACAGCATTTAGCTGCCCACCCATGTCACCTATGAAAGGAATCCGGGGAAGGGTGAATTCACTAGTCTGCATCAATCTGGGGAATGATGCTCATCGTGGAAGCCTTGCTTCTGTTGAGACTAGGTTGTTTTTGGGAGTGGGTTCAGAGAGGCTGGCATGAGGGGACATCAGGGTGCAATTTGAATAATTCCGTATTACCTACTAGCTAAATACTCGTACTGGAGGTAGATGATAGTGCTTAGGTAGTAATAATTCACTCTTCCAATACAAATATGCCCACCAACAAACCCTGGCTGTCCGTCTCTCCGTGAGGAAACTTATCTCACCCGAGACTTTACCAGACATATCTGAAATGAATGTTCTGCTTATCCGTGAGATCCCGGAAATCAGTATCAGTATGCGCTTGTTGTCCAGCCGACTCGTCAACAGCATCTCGCCTGCGGTTCTCCCACCAGCAGTACGTAGCGTAGAGAACCATGACGATCATGGCGAGAACATAACTGCCGAGAATGGCACCCATGCCCAGACTGTAAACGGGGGCTTGCTCGGATTTGAAGAACTGAGGGCCAATAATGTTGGACACACAGTATGCGATGAAAATGAGGGCGTTCACAGTGACCTTCTTGGTGTGCCCGGCCGTGTTGGCCGTGTTGATTCCCAAGCTTACAATGTAAGGCCCTAGATAAAAGTAGGACATGTACAAAGCAGCAAGTCGCCCCTGATAGTCTGTCAGGGGCAAGGTGTAAAGGAACACAGCAGAGATGAGGCCAACAATGATGCCGAAAATAACCCACGCTGATCGGCAGTGCTTGGTAGGGAAGTACTTTGCGCAGAGGAAGACACCTCCGTTGCAAATATAAGAAGACAAGGTTTGGATGATTCCAGTAGGCATCATAAGGAGGGTTGATCGTTGCGAAGTATACCCAAGGCCCTTGATAACGAGAGGGGCAAAGTTGGTCAGACCACCGTTGGGAATAGAGATGGCGATGTGGAAGAAGAACATGAGCCATGTCTTGGGGTCGGTCAGGGCCTCGATGAGTTGATCCTTCTTGAATTGCTTATTCTCAACACCCGTCTGATCAGCACGGAGGCGGTCAACGACAATAGCCTTCTCACGCTCGGTGACAAACTTGGCCTTGACCGGATTGTCAGGGAGGAAGAAACCAATGACAACTGCCCAAACGATTGTCATGGCACCTGTAATCCAGAACATGGAGCGCCACTTGTGGTCGTCCACCAAGAAGCCAATACCCCAACCGATGGGGCCGGTGAAACAGACAGAAAGACCAGTATACATCAACCCCGTACGGAGGGGCTGCTCGCGACGCGTGTACCACATGCTGAGAACAAGAAAGTTTCCTGGGACGATGGGAGCTTCGAGCGCACCGAGGAGAACGCGCAACGCCATCAGCGAGGCGAAGTTGTTGGCGAATCCAGTTCCAATGAGGATCAAGCCCCAGAGAATCTGGGCAACACACATCAGCTTGGCGATTGGGTATTTTTGAAGGAGGCTTCCACTAGGAAGACACCAAACTAGATAACCGAACTAGGAAACGTTGTGTCATGTTAGCAGGGTGTAACATCGGAGCCATCATCCCCCAGGGTTATTCTTACGTAGAACGCGCTCCCAACCCAACTATATCGATCGCCAGAGAGTCCAGTGTCTTCTCTGAATGAATATAGAGAAGCTGTAGCCGTCGTCACTTTGTCCATGGCTCCAAGCGTGACGTTGAACCACAGCAGAGGCACAAGGCGCAGGTCGAGCTTCCACCGGAGCTTCACCCACTCAGCGATCGAGTAGGTTTCACCATTGGTGAACATGTTGGCATATTTGGCCGCGACATCGACGTCGCTGTTCGCATCGGTGATGTTGTGATGATCGACTTTGCCGCGGGCAATGGAGGAATTGTCCTCCACCTCGCCTGGCGAGAGTGTAGATACTTTGGCGGCTTTGCTGTTGTCCGCCATGATGAGGTTCGAATGTGTGAATGATGAGAAAGGTTCTCGGTGGTTTATGGGAAGCTGCAATGGAGCAAAGTCGGCCTCGAAAACGGAAGGCAGAGTGGTTGGAGTCGGCAGTCTTTATACAGAGTTGGATGGTATTGAATGTTATGGTGGTGTGCAAGGTTGCTATCTCCGGGTCGCTGTTGCCAAAGCTTGTCACAGTGTGCAAACCAAGCTTGAGCCCAGATTAACGTGCCATATCAGAACCGTGCATGGGTTGGAGATCCAGAACGACGGGCCAGCCAAATGAGGAGAGAGCAGCAAGCAGCGGATATGTGAGTGCGTAGTGGTGTCGACCCAAACGATGGCTGGTTCTGGAATGGGGCTAAGCTGTCTTCCCTTCAATTGATACAGGCCAGCCACTATGGCAGGAGATGGACTGATGCGCGTAGATAGTGAGGATGGCTTGGAATCGGGGTGGGTGGAGAAATGCATGACTCTTGCGTGGTGGTTATCAACCCGGAGGTGGGTCACCGACAGGGATAAGTCGGACTCTTGGAATGCGAGAGTGACGGAAAGTCAGTCCGAATCTCTACTGCTGGTCCCTGTGTCTCTCATGAATCATTTTGCTACGGAAACGTCGGCGCGGGAATATCTGAGCTCAAGCTACTGGACTGATGGTGAGAATCCGAAGACTATTCTGTTTTTTGAATGATGTGATATGTTGGGAAACAGCTTGTACGGTAATTGAAACTCCTAAGTTCCTGACGACCGTTCAAGTCTTGAGGTTCCGTGCATTTTTCTATGTCCCCTGAAATCCTTGCCACCGACTAGTTATTGATTGATGCCCTTTTGGCTTTGCCAGTCATTGATACCCAACCTTTGGTATTATCCATTGTACCCTGTTTCGGGAACATATATTCTTCATAAAGTCAAACCTCCAAGCTGAGCAAGCAGTATGAAACGCGGGCGAGTCCTCAGAACAAATCATAACGAACAAGACACGACAGCCACCATGATTGCACTGCCGAGAACTATACGCATTGCTATGCTCAACGCCGACACCCCTGTGCCGAATGTTGTCGCGAAAAGAGGCAGTTATGGAAACATTTTCCACGACCTCTTAGTTGCCGCTGCTTCTCGAGTTGCACCCCACATTACCATTGAGGCCGAGGATTTCGATGTTGTACGTGGCGAGTATCCTCGATCACCATCCGATTTCGACACCCTTCTCGTCACTGGCTCTGCTTCTTCGTCCTATGATGATATTCAGTGGATACACAAGCTGGATGCCTATCTTCTCGACGTATATCAAAACTACCCTCAAGTTCGGCTCTTCGGCAGTTGCTTTGGACATCAGATCATCTGCCAGAGTATATTAAGCAATTATGGTGCTTATGTGGCAAAAAATCCACAAGGATGGGAAATTGGGGTTCATGAGATCAAAGTTACCCCAGCTTACAGAAAGGCCTGCTACGACCAGCCTTCCCTGCGGCTTCAATTCATCCACTCCGACAACGTGAACATTCCCTCCCCTGAAGCTCTACCTAGCTCTTGGATCACAATGGGAAGCACCGATAAATGCGCTATACAGGGCGTATACGAGCCTGGTCGCGTGCTAACTTACCAAGGCCACTTTGAGTTTGATCGGTTCATCAACTCGGAGACTCTGAAGGTTTTCGGGGCTAAATGGGATGCGCAAATTCTCCAAAGTGCATTGGACAATACGGATCTGGACGATGACTCTGAAGTCGCTGCCAATATGGTGGTGAAGTTCATGATGGAAGGTCGACAGGCAGTTGAAGGCATTGGAGGGCTGATGACACCGCCTCTATGATGAAGGTCGATAGAATAAGTAATCTACGGGTGGTGTATGAAGGGCTATGATAAGGCTAGAAACGTTGCCAGATATTTCAGCCATATTTTGAACACCATGGATAATCAAATGCAAACCTTTGATAAAATTCCTTGAGAGAGGAAACATGAGTGATATTTCCTTTAAGAAATCCGAGATTGTATGAAGAGTTCGTTCCCTTATCACGTCGACTACGCAGAGAATTGGACTAGTAGTATTTAATTTTATGCCGTTGAAACGTATATTCGTGTGCGTATTTGGATATTTTTGTTTCTAGATTAGAATAGCCATGTTTATTACTGTCTAGGAACATTAGGTGAAATGTCACTAATTACTGTTTAACCTCTTTTACAAGGCTTGCTAGTCTCTGGATGCCTTCAATGATCTCATCCTCCGGGTGCCACGCCCAGCACAGCCGTATTCCATTTCCGTATCCGCCGACAGATCGTTGCAAACTCCCTTCATCGCCTTCCACGGCCATCATAGCTCCGAAAGCAAACTTGAGATCATACTTCTCCATTGCCATCGCTGCGAGCCTACCGGTGTCAACTGGTAAATCAGCAGGGACTGTCAGATACGTAAAGTAACCTCCAGCTACGGGAACAGCAGGCCCGTGGCCGTTGACGACCGCATTGGTCTCCTCATAAGGCTTGCCAGTCGACACCTTGAACCCCAACGGTATCAAGTACTCATCTATAGCACGGAACATGGCATGGTAACGTGCACTGTATGTGGGTATCAGAACATCCGAAATATGGGACTGCAGACGACCAGTGCCAATCATCTCGGCCACAAATGTACCAGCAATCTGAGTGGGACAGCCGCCGGATCTCGTCGCTCCCAATTCAGAGAGAGACAGAGCGAACGCTGGCGTTGCCTCAGTCCACCCGGTGCGTATGCCAGGGGCTATAATTTTAGAGAAAGACCCATTGCTAACGGCATTGCCCCAAGGTTGACTAGGCCCTCCGTCCAGGGTACGGTCAACATCGACGATACGAGGTGGAATAGCACCCAAATAAGATGAAAGGGGGTTCTTGGCGTCCTTGGGCCATCTTAGGACATCGTAGACGTCATCTGTAACCACGAGACAATCGAATTCTCGAGCTAGACGTACTAGATCCTGCCGCCGGCGGAGAGACATTGTTTTGCCGCTGGGGTTGGAAAAGGTAGGGACGGCATAGATGATATGTTTATAGATCTTTTTATACCGAGCATCAGTCTTGAACTTTGGAGCTGCAGGATGACCTGGCTCTGCTTCAACACTTTTAAGTGCAGCGCGCAGGAACTCGATGTCCAGACCTTCCTCATCTTCGGGAACCCCCCTCAGGCAACCTGCGAAACCTGAATCGGTGAAGATGGGGCAGGCGAGGAAGTAACTGGGTTCGATCATCCATATCCGTCTGGTGTATCCTGGCTCAGTAAACTTGGACAGAATGTTGCCCAGGTTCGCTGATGCGCCATTGGAGACACAAATTCGATCAGCATTGATCGTGCCACCAGAAGGCTTGTATGACTCGGTGAGCCAGGCGGCAATGTTCTCACGGAGAGGGACGTAGCCAGCATCTGGACCGTAAATGAGAGCCGAAGCCGTCTTCTTGGGTGACTGAAGAATCCTTGAGGCACCGTCCAACACATCCTCTGCTGGGAACAGAGACGGTGTTGGCCAGCCAAGCTGCAGATTGATAAACTCTGGCATGTCGATGAATCCTAGCCAGGGTTTCCCAAGTTCACTGGGTTTCAAAATAAGGAGATCGATCGCAACTCTTAAATTGCAAAAGACAAATTGACTTCCAGCTCTCGTGTTGATTAGAGTTGCTATTAGACTTTTGCTCGAGCTTGGAATGCAGATGTCTCGCTCCCGAAAAGAGGTCTAGCCCTTCAGGGAAGATACAATAAATCCCTGAAACGAAGGAGACTTGGCGCCCTGATTGTTCTAGGACTTTGATTCTCCTACGCACTGTGGTTGATCGGACAAGTTCGTCGGACTTTGAGCCACCCCGATGGCTTGTAATCAATCATCTTTTGGATAACATGATCCGTAGCTGCTGCAATGATCGATGGACAAATGCCAGGATTGGCCGCCTGTATCAGGGATGAATGTGGAGGTGCCATCCAATCTCTCCGCACCGGAGAATCGAGCCCGCCTTACAATCCGTCGGACTCGTTCCCCATTCTGCAAGGTTCAAACTCTAGCCCCACTCGTGTGGAGGTACTTGTGAGGTCTTGGGTTATTCCCTAATTCAACCTTGATGGGGAGCTCAATCCGATTATCATCTAACCCAACAGGTCAAAGTAGCTTAAAGGAGAGCTCTTGCTAGATTTTGTTCATTGAATGCCTCTTGCAAGTTATTTTTGCAGCTCTCAAAATTTGAACCATCATTTGCTTCACTACATCCCCTCTTACACACTCCAATAATTACAATTTCAACATGCCTAAGATCAACATCTCGCTCGAGGACGAGCAGCGCCGATTTGAAGCTGATGTAGCAGCTATTGAGAAGCAATGGAGCTCACCTAGGCAAGCACATCTTGAAAGGTAAGCTAATATTCAACGTCCATACGGTGAAGCTGCGCATGGAAACCCGACTAACAACGCCATCCAAGGCCTTATACTGCCCAGACAATCGCAGCACTACGAACTTCAATTGATACTACCAACCCTGTCTCATCTTCCCAAGCTGTTAAGCTGTGGAATCTGTTGCACGAGCATAGGAAGAATGGCACAACAGAACTGACATTTGGTACCACTGATCCCACTGTGGTTACTCAGATGGCCAAACATTGTCAGACCGTTTATGTCTCTGGTGCTCTCTGTGGCTTCTCCGAGGTCTCTGTGCCTGGTATGGACGCATGTGATTATCCTTGGGATACTGTCCCCAAGGTTGTAAGCAAGATCTCCAAATCGCAACAATGGCACGACCAGAGACAGCGCCAGTTCCGACTACGCCACTCACAAAAGGATCGCGCCAATTTGGAGAATTGGGACTACCTCGCTCCCATTGTTGCGGATGGTGATATGGTATGTATAAGCTACCTACCCATTCCCCCCTTTATCCCTTCAATCGATAGTTTCTGATGCTGACACGATTGATAGGGCTTCGGGTCACTTACTTCGACCATGAAGATGGCCAAGGAGTTTGTCGACGCTGGGGTGGCCATGATTCATCTTGATGACCTTGCAATTGGAATGAAGAAGTTTACCATTGGACAAGGTCGCACCGTCGTACCTACGAGCGAATACATTGACCGGCTCGCAGCAGTCCGCATGCAATTTGATATCATGGGCGCAGAGACGCTGCTGCTTACGCGGTGCGACACTGACCACTCCGAGTTCATCACCAGCGTGATTGACGAGAGAGATCACGAGTACGTGCAGGGGGCCACCAAGAGCGTCGAACCTCTCAGGGAGTGCCTTGCCAAGGCCCAGGCCAATGGCGAAGATCTGAAGGCCGCCCGAAACGATTGGAAATCCCGAGCTGTTCTGCGGACGTTTGACGAGGCTGTCAAGGATGTCGCCACAGACAGCGAATACGACGCTTATATTACTGAGGTCAGAAAGACCCAATTCCGTTCGATCACTTCCCGCCGAGAGATTGCCAAAAGGACAGTAAAACAAGCTGTCTTCTTCGATTGGGACATTCCTAGGTCTGCAATGGGCCAATACTTCTTCAAGTCGTGCGTCAAGGCTATCATCGAGCGCGCGCTCGCCGTAGCCCCTCTCGGCGACGTGACCTGGGCGAGAATGGATGCGCCCAACTGGAACGACATTGTCGAGTTCCACACGGCGGTGCGAAAGGTGCATCCCGACCGTCTCTTCGCCTTTGGCTATACTGGCGATTACGACTTCGGGAAGGCAGGCTTCTCACCCGAACAGGTGAAGACGATGCATCTGGACATGGCCAAGATGGGAATCGTATGGCAGGTCCAGCCGATCTGGAGCTTGCAGGGGCTGTTGATGGCGACTGATGACTTTGCCAAGCTGTGGGCATCTGAGGCCATTGGCGGATATGTGAGAGAGGTTCAAACGCCGGCTCTAGCACGGACTCCTATGGCGGATGGTTTCGAGAAGCTGAGCTGGTGTGGCGGGTATCTATTAGACTCATTCTACGAGACAGTAGCTGGAGAGAAGATTGTGGAGAAGCAGTAGGTGTATATCAGAATAGCATTACATAGGCATTAGACGAATATGATGGCATAGGTGATATTATGGAGTTGATATTATGGGGTGTTTCATGAGAAGTAATGCGTGAGATAAGAAACGCTGAACCAGTGGGCACCTCCAATTCATGTATGATTCATCTGCCAGACTGGCCGGGGCGTCTGGAGATAATTCGGAGACAGTTGATAAGCAGCTGAGCTAGCAAGTGGGTGACATTAAGACATGGGATACCACCATGTAAACTAACATGCGTCCTAGAAGCTCTGTATTCTTCAAGTGGTTTCGCTAATCACATAACAATATGCAAAGTAGCCATGAGTGATATGTATTGTCGTGATATCATATCATGTATATTGTTAGCCGACATCGGAAGATAATCTCGGGACTCGGTGGTCTCTCCCCCTGGTTTCTGTCATGTCCAGGACCATTCCCTTATCAGCATCGTCTTGGGTGAAGAGTGGCCCCAGGCCCAAGTCAGATACGACTTGCCCATTCCAAGAAATAGCGGGTGTCAATATCCACAGTAGGGCCCAAGCAGAGGCGAGTGGGTGGTAAACTGCGCCATCATCCCCGCGTTTTCCCACTTTCCAATCCTTGCTACTGACATGACAAGTCCTTCTGTCCTCCGTTTCGTCACTAACCGTCGCGGCGGTAATTCTTATGCAGCGATTGGATTGTCTCACCCCGCTCCTCTGCCTGCCGATAGACTAGGTGTGCGCTCCATACATCTCGCTGATAGAATGTGTACCATTAGCCTCGATGGATCACGAACGGTCGTCTTCTGACGAGCCTCCCGCGAAGAAACAGCGCGTTCTCGCTTGCAGGTAAATTGAATCTGTCAACCCCGTCTCACTACTATCATCTCACGTCAACCTCCAGGCGATGCCGAAACCGCAAGCAAAAGTGTGAGGGGAATCGGCCCTGCACGAATTGCGTCAAATCGGGGGACGAATGCATTCCAACAGCTCCGGCGCCACGGTCCAATTCGGAGCCTGAGTATGTCAGGGCGTTGGAGGAAAGAATCGCGGAGCTTGAAGCCCGAGACCCTCATCAAAGCCAGGATCATCTGATCGCCAACTCCATCCTCGTCAACGGCAACGGCAATGGAAATGGAAATGGAAATGGAGGACGAACTCCGCCTCCGCCGCTTCGTCGGCTCACGCAGAGCAGCGCGCACAGCACAAACGGGCGACCGGTGTTGACGCATCATGAGGCGGCTGGCCAGAGGAGACGATCCGAAGCTCTCGACCTTTCGGTTTCTGGTGGTGATGCGCATTCACTATCTCCTGTCAATCATTCGCAGACGCGACGAACTCATATCCACCGTTCGCCCGGTGATGCTTTCTCTCTAACGGGAGACGATGACTCCGATGAGGACCTTGGCCATTTCATCTACGGCCTTGTGACATCCCCGTCGGTGCGAGATGATGGCCATAACGCACCTGGCAAATCGCCAGGCTTTCCGGCCACCTCGTTCCGCGAAGGCGACTTCCTCCCTCAAGTATTCATTGCTGCCATGCCCCAGGAGGTTGAAGATATGCTTCTCGGCGCATACCGCGGACGCATCCAGGCGACGTATCCGTTTCTCCATTGGGACACATTTTTGTCATGGTTGGAAGACTGGAAGTCCTGTTCACCCGTCGACAGAGAAGCTCAGTCCTGGCAGGGCTTCTTTGCCAATCTAGTCTACTCAACTGCGCTTCTGGTTCTCGCCCTCCCAAGGATCGGGACGGACGCAAGAACCTTCTATAAGAATGGCATCTCCTTATTGCCTCATGTCTTTCGTCAACATTCACCCATTCTACATGCTCAAGCTTACTTACTACTTAGTGCACACGCGCTACACAGAAGCTCTACTCCCCGTATCCTATCCATTGTCTCAAAGTCAATGCGCTATTGTATCCAGAATCAGTTCCATCTTGATGAGGCAGAACCGGTACCGACTACCCCCGAGATTCGATTACAGAACCAGCTCCGACGCCGATGCTTCTGGTCCGCCTATTGCTTAGACCGAATGATCATGGCGTCTTTCGAACTGCCCCCTTCTATTTCGGATTTGATGATCACAACCAAGTTGTATTCGAACATAAGCGATGAAGATCTTGAGGCTATAGCTGCGCAAACACCTGCCGAAAACGAATTGCCAGATTCGCCCACATATACTTGCGTATCTTCGGCTTTACATATTCTCCAGTGTCGCAGGATTCAGTCAGAAATCTCGGGATATACTCTACGTTGGGACTATAAAGAGCGCTATGAACAGGCCACAGAGTGGCGAATACGTATCCTAAGCGAACTCGAAACCTACAAGTCTCGCGTTCAGAACTTTTCCGACCCACTGTCTAAGGGACACACTTCTCATCGGTGGCTTGCCATGATATATCACTATACCCTCCTCACATTGTACCGTCCTACCAAAGAGACCGTTCTCGGGGCTGCCGGAGACTGGTCCATACAAGCGAGCAGCCAGGCGAGTCTTGCCTTTCGTAAAAGCCAAATGGACCGCCAGATTGCTCAAGGCTGGGTAGGAGTGAGTTCACCTCTAACTACATCGATGGACTGCTTTTTCTAACCTCTGAGGGCAGCTTTTAGTTCAATTTCAGTCTGGGGTAACTCTGCTTTACTGTTGCTGGGCCACACCCCCAGAATATCGCACCGAGAATTATGATTCACCTGACGTCTCTGATGCCCTCCGGGCATGTTCAAATATACTGGCCATCATGACCGATCGTTGGCCTAGAGCAGATTGTCTTCGAGATGTATTTGAGCTCCTCGCTCGAGAGATCCCATTAGTCGATCGGCCGAGCCGGCCGCCAACCCGCATCTCTGAGGCGTCTGCCACAGCCATCCGTGAGAAACTACCGCAGGTAAAGCGACTTGTTGTTCACCGCCCCATTATGCGCATGATCGAGGAGATTATCACCGAAGACTTTCCTAGACTGAGAGGCAATGACCAACCACCGCCACAGATCATTTCTCGGCGTGCGACCCCTTCTATAGGACGCCGAGATCAACAAACTCTGACCACGAATCGGCAGCTCCTCAACGCATCGCCAACACCAGTAACATTTGAGCTTCCATTTGCGGCGGGCCAAATGTACGTCGGCGACGAGACTGGCGTAGAGACTGCCGGAATGAGCACTGACGAACTGATCGCTTTCCCGGGCATCTTTGATCTAGATAGTTGGGCATGATGTGTTTGGCCCCTTGGTAGTGATCTTTATTGGGTACATTTAGTATTGAGGATGGAACTGAATACGATGCTCGTAGAGAGCTTGTGTACGAATTCCTTGCCACGCGATATCTTCAGATGGGGTTCTAAAGGCTTCAATGTAAGTGATCACTGTTGTTGTGCTTGAGATGGTTTTATTTCAAGAGGAAGGTGAGATTGGGTTTCAGTAGCAGCTGGCCTTTCAATGGGTTACCCTGCTTCTTTCTTTCTCCTGGTTATTCTGGTGTGGCAAAGGGCATCTTCCATTATGGCTTCACCTCACAGCCACTTGTTCTTGACAACTTTTGAGCTTCTACATCCATATGCGGCTCCCCATCAAACAACAACATCAAAACACTGCCAGCGGAAACAAGCGATATCATGGCCGGAACACTCGACCAGATCCTCGCGGAAGTTCCCATAATGGATTTGAGCGACCTTACAAGTCTTCTCCGGCCAACTCAGGCTCCCACCATTACACCCGACGTAAAGGCCCGCTACGATGAGCGCCCAGGAGTGTCAGAATCTCTGCGGAGGTGCCAAGCGCTCTTTAACGAGTTGCATCCTGCTATGCTAGCGGCAGTCTGCAAGCTTTGGAAACCCAGCATTGTGATCTACCGAGAAACTCCGCTATGGCCCATGTCACCACATCGCGGCCTCTGCTGTCCTGGCAGATGGGGCGAAACTGAGGACGAACAACAGGCCTCAGACATGATAGCGCCGCGTCTGTGGGAGCTTGACTTTGTAAAAGGTCTTAATGACGTCTTGCTACACCCATTCTTCGCTTCACGTGGGAATAGCGCGTTTCTCAGACTGTCACTACAATTTGCTGTCGCATTTGAGTCTCTCGAGAACCCAATCTGGAGCATTTCTGCGCTATTAAGGGAAACAGGGGTCGAGTGTCCTGTCTTCCGCATACTGAGTCAGGACATGGACAGATTGGGTGGTGACACACGGCCTGTGGGCGGTGCAGGCGCCGCATTACGACTCTCCCCCAATCGAGTCTCTATGACAGGCTTCGTGGATATCATGACCTTTTCCTACTATTCAACAAAAACGTGGTATCAATCGAAGCTAGATTCTTGCTAAAGCTAGGAGAAGAAGTGACACGCCGAATGCCTCAACCCCAGCGTCTACGTGACCCGCAAGGTAGAGACCCTCGGCACCTTTTCTACGTGGAGACCCAGAATTTAGAACACGTCTATGCAGCGGCAGACATGGTCAGCGATAGCCCACAGACTAGAGAGGCTACCAGCATATCATGGGAGCAGTTCAACGAACGCTTGAGATTACCGCTGGATGCTCCTACCTTGGTGGGCATTTGTCTCCAAGACGCCTATCGACATGAGCTTCATCTATTACAAGCGTTCAGGGATGCGGCCGCCACCGCAGGAGCAGCTCGTGAGGATGACGCAACGGTTACATGAGGATGATACATGAGTTACTGGACAGGCGGGTCAGATATTATTCCTTAGTGATGTAGATCCGCTGTTGGATTCAGACAGATAGACAGATAACAGCTGCTTATCTGGGTTGTCGAAGTGTGTCTACTCAATCTCTTGTGGTTGTGTGTTGTGTTGTTGTTAGGCATTTACCCCTCTTATAAGTCGACCCCCTTATGTGTCAAGCCGATAGGTCACCCAGCCCATACATTTTGTTAGATTTAGAATGTGAAATGCAAAACCGTTTCCCGGCACCCGCTAATACATTGCAAGGCGGGCATATAACCACTACTGGCAGTGTTCAACTCAAAGATAGAGCTGCAGCCTATCCTTCCTAATAGGATAATTTAACTACCTGGGTCGAGCTAGTTGCGAAGACTTAACTTGAAAACCCTACTGCAAGTCTCGTAAGAGTCAAATAAACAAATCAAAGAAAGTATTGTCCGCGAAGAAGGCATCGTGAGGAATCATGCTTTGCATGGGGTCCGGCCAGGCATAGAAACCTTCGAGGCCTGCCATTACTTGGTTGAGCCACGTCTCCATTCCAGGGTGTAGAGATGATATAACTTGTTAGGGACTCAGCTCTGTCAAACAAAAAGTGCAATTTGCCTTGAATAATTTATATCGCACAATCGTCTCATTGAATATACCACAATCCCCTAGCTTTACACATAACATAGGTAGGAAGAGATTGCTTCGGTGAGATTGTAGGGTTACCACAGGGGTTCACTCATGGCCGTCTAACTTACAGATCCATACCAGACTAAGATACATCAGTTCAGTTATCGATACTTCCTAACACTTTCAACATCCTTTCCTAAGCAGTGCCCAGCTTCAAGACCGCTTTGACCAATCCCGCATCTTCAAGTTGCAGGAACGCCTTCAACAACGTTAAAGGTATTACTGCTTTCAACTTGAATATAGCATCAAGTAAGAATAAGACAGTAGTGTAAGTTGCACAACCGTGTTTCGAAATCTCAAACCAGAGGTGTCGCTGGTGCGAGATGCCAACTTGCTTACGAGCCGCTATTTCCAGACTGTTTGGATGTACTCCTCGACATCAGAGAGGAGCTCCTTGGGCATTTCCATAGCCTGTATAGAGTTAGCATCATGAAGACACATATAGGTCGGGGTTACTTACAGCGAAATGGCCACCGCGATCATGTTCATTGAATGACACGACATTGGTGGTCTTGGCGGCCCATTCTTTAGGCACGGGAACAATCTCATTATAGAAAGCGGAGTATCCGCAGGGCTTTTCGATATAAGGCACTCCTGGGGAAATGAGTCCAGTGATCTGAGTGTTCAGAAGTCAGTTCCCACACTCTATTTCTTGAAAGGGGTGATTTGTCTCGACTTACTACACTTGTCCTCGCAATTTTTGGTTTTTCATCAGGGAGCCCCATCTAAATATATATAATCAGCCTTAGTCAACTAGTAATGGGTCGGCCATTGTACTTACGTCGCGGTTATGGTACAGGCACCTAGCCATCGTGCCCGTAAACCAATAGAACGTGATAACTTCGAGAACCTTGTCCAGTGGAAGATCTTGATCAGACCACGCAAGGACTTTTTCTCCAATCCTGATAAGATGTCAGTAGTTAGGCAGGTAAGTGAATGTAAGGGGTTTTATCTTACCAGGAGAGCAGTGCCAATGGGCTAGCACTTAAGACAAATCCTATTGTGGCCGCCCGTGTACCGTGCTCCATCAAGAACGCAAGCCCGGTTTCGACCATCTCCTTGCCCCTTTCCAGCGCCCTTATCTGGAGCGGATCTGTGGGCAGCTCACCAGTGGGAAGTGGAGGCAATGGCATCTGGTTCACATGGATGCCTTTGCAGGCGTCATACTTGAGAGCCAGCACTCTGCAGAAGAAGCTTCCAAGATCGCCACCCTGAGCAATATAGCCAGAACCGAATCCCAATCCAACCATGAGACTGTGGATCGCTCCAGCAGCCGTTTCGATTCCGTAATCAGCATCGAGTGGAGGCCCGGAGGAATAACCGTAGCCAGGGAGCGATGGGACAATGACATGATAAGGCAAGTCATCCGGGGAGTACTTGCTCTTCAGAAGATCGAGAATATCCAAGAACTCGCAGATGGATCCAGGCCAGCCATGGAGAAATGTCAAGGGGATGGCATCTGGCTTCTTGGAAAAGAGAGCCAAGAACTGGATCTCGATTTCGTGGCCATTGCCATCCTTGACGGGAGCTTTGAAGTTGGGGAATGAATTGAAACGATCTTCAACCTTGCGCCAGTCGAACGAATTCAACCAGACGTCCTTGGCATTTTTAATCCACTCTCTTGTGACTCCAAACTTTGTGCCTGCATTGGTGTTCTCAAACACAGCGGGTGCAATTGGCGACAACTCCAGGAGCTTCTTGAACTGCTGCAGCTTCTCTTCCTCAACGTGGGCGTGGAAAGGCTTGATATCGAGGCTCACGCCAGAGGGAAGGGTTCCGAATCCCGAGGTAGACATTTTGAGATGTAAGATGAAATTGAGCAAGGTGGAAATGTTGATTGATATGTTACTGTTGAGAGGTGGTGAATGTTGTGTATGAAACCTATTCCAACACTAGACAACAACTGGAATCTTTATACTCATTCATCTAGAGATTCCACGAGATGCAGGAGTTGTCCAGAAAGTTCTATGATTGCTGCATTGGAGCAATTATCAACCCATGCTGGCTTGTCATCTCACCCAAACGATGGTTTGAGCTAATGTAGATACTTTGAGGAGGATGGCCGAGCGTCAGCTTGTTTTGGTAAGATCATCCCCGCTTTATCGGGTCGTGACAAGTACCCGAGCTGATTCTCCAATCAACTGATGGACCGCTTGGGAGCCTAATCTGTTGATTCAACGATGATCCATTTCTGCTGATGGTCAGATACATTCTTAGCAACCTATTCCATTCGGTGTCAGACGTTTATACCAGCATATGCCATACCCTTTCTTCGGTGACAGTAACGGGCTAGGAAATGTAACATTGGATGTCTCATCTAAGCACAATGAACATAAGGTCTAAATATTAATCTCATTCATTACTTCTACCTTCTAACGAATCTCGAAACAACATACACCAGGGCGGCTAATCTACACTGCTTCCATTCGTAATACAATGCTTATTGCGATAAGCAAGGGTCTAGCTAGCCTTGCTAGCATCCGTAGATGTAGAGATTTTTTTTTCCAACTTACGGGAATAACTGTTAATATTCTGGCATTATGCTTTTTTCACTGTAAGTAACTCCGGGCGGTCGGCCACGGTACGGGTTTGCCCACGGAGCGGCCCACGGAGTCATCCCACGGACCGCGCACTATATCACCGGTGCAAAGCTTACGTTTGGGCTCAGCAATTGGGCCCGATTTCTTGCCCGGAGCCCGATTATAAATTGCTCGCCGTTCTTCTCTCTCTTTTTAGATGGATACCAAGCCTCAACCCTATCATTCTTCCTCCTCTATCCTTAATTCTTCATCAAACATGCCCAAGATTCTTGTTGTATTCGGTGCCACCGGTCACCAAGGGAGCTCTGTCATCAGCAATGTTCTGAATGATCAAGAACTCTCTGCGGAATACCAAATCCGAGCCATCACTCGCGATGTCAACTCGGACAAAGCCAAGCAGCTCAAAGACATGGTTGAGGTCGTTCACGGAGACATGTCTGACAAAGAATCCCTGGGCCCAGCACTCACTGGAGCCCACACCGTCTTCATCATGACACCTCCTAGTTTTGGCTCCAGTCATGAGGAAGAAGAATTCGATAACGTCAAGGCCATCGCGGATGCTGCGGTTCAGCAAGGCGCTACATATCTCATCTACAGCACCCTTCCCAGCATTAGCCAGCTATCGGGCGGAAAATGCACCAAGATCACCTTTTTTGACGCCAAGGCCAAGGCTGAGGATTATGTCCGTAGCCTCAACATCAAGAGTGCCTTCTTTGCTGGCGGATTCTTCATGGAGAATTTCCATCAGCACTCCTTCCTAGGACCGCAGCCAGGGCCCGACGGCACGTGGGTTCTCTGTCGGTCTTGCTCGCCAAATACCAAGTTGCCCTATTTTGACGCAACTGAGGATACCGGCAAATGGATTGGAGCCATTCTCGCCAACCCTGACGAGTATGAAGGGAAGACCTTTTCTGCAGCCCAAGCACTGTATAGTCTGGATGAGATCGCAGCTGCGCTGTCTAGGGCGACTGGGAAGAAGGTCGTTTACAAACAGCTGTCGGCTGAAGAGTTTGCCCAAAGTCTTCCTCTGGCAGGACACGCCTTCAGCGAGTTCTTCCTATTTATGCAGGATTACGGGGGCTATTTTGGGCCTGAAACGGAGAAGCTGGTCTCCTGGGCGGCAAGCAGAGCTAGAGGCAAGCTTACGACTCTGGATGAATACTTCGAGAGACACCCGTTGACACTGGACTAAGCTGTACCTTCTTTTAGTCAAGCACTCAAATTATATCCGCATGTTGGAAGGTCATTCGGATGAGTAAGAGACTTGTTTCTTGGTGGAAAATGTAGTCAAAATCTGCACCGTTATTGGCTGAGATGTCAAAGTAGCTCGTATCCCTCCAAGTCCAGAATGTCGACTAAATCCATAATGCCTTCTCCTAGAATCTGATTCTATCTCAGTCTTCCCCCCGTAAGACGAATCCATCGATTAAATGATACAAAAAAAAAGTTCAGTAACTTCGTTCATTAGTGCTGCCCACCCTTCCATTATCACGCTCCGGCCATCAATCTCCATGACTCTTTCGGCAGTGCCCAAGACTTCGCGTTTTTCAGGTCCTGCCTATCGATGAGAGCAGCTTGGTGTTCGTTCCAATCCTCATTCTCGTGCTTGATGGACGCGTGCGTGTAGAACTCTCCCACAGAGACATAGCCTTTACAGAGCGGGCACCTGCGATGCGAGGTCTCCTGCATGTGCTTGCGACGGGCTTCTCGGTCGGGCACCGAAGGGTTGCAGCTTTCGCAGCGGTCTGGTGCCCTGTATCCGTTGCTGCCATATGCGTCCAGCTTGACTGTGCTAGTTGATGTGGGCATTCTGGAATATGAGGGTCGAATCGATTGTTGGGTGTGGTATTCAAGTTTTCTTTGGTCGTGAGAGAGTGGAAGCACAAAATTTACAAAGAGCTGGGTCTTGTCTGGGATATATACCTTCCCTCATTTTCAGAGACGCTCTGGTGCATCAGTGGTGATGGGCTCGTTGCGAGCTGCTCAGGCTGACTCGTATTGATTACTGAGACTGAATTGCCTGGACTTCTCATTAATGGTGCATTCACATGCCGAGTCCTTATTCAGGCATGATTTGCATGAAGGTAGAGCTATCATATCAAGGCATTCCTACGTCGAGCCCTATCAATTTACACTACGCCATATCGTCAATGACGGAGTGTAGAGGGTGCTCTTTCCACTCATTTAAATATCGGCGTGATGCCTAGCTAGTTGACCAAGCTATTACAGGGATGTTTCCTCTTCTGGCGGTATACTCGAACCGATCCCAGACCATTTCCAAGTCATAGCCTGCCTCAAACCAGCCACAATTGCTCATAGCGGAAGATTCAAAAGCAAACCCTAAGTACTGCTGCTCAAGTTAATTGGAGAGACACAAGCAGAGATGATGTAGCGAGGCTTAGAATAACCAAAATACTGGTGGCGGTGCAGCACTGCCATGCCAAAGTCCCAAGCGAGGAGGACAGTGGCCAGCAATCAACCTTTCCACATGACAGCGGATCAGAGTGGATCGTTTCAAATAAATAACCTTACCAACATATTCCGGAGATAACCTTTTTTAGGTCAATGGTGTTCACTATATAAATACAAAAGCGAAGGTGCATTGCTGGATGTGTTGTTCCTATTTTGCATTCTGTATACATCATATCACCTACTAGACTCCATCCATCCCCGGCTAGGTCATACAAAACTACATCAAAGCATGTCAATATTAGAGAAGCAGATCCAGTCAGCCTCGAGCCGCAACACAGAGCTTCTCCAAATCCTCGCCGAGACCGACTACGCTGTCCCCATCCTCAACGAGCAGCTTCGACTGATTCACGATCTCGACAAAGAGCTCAACAAAAACTATGTCACTCTCAGGCAGCTCAATGATCAACGCGAGGTAGAGCTGAAGGACCATGTAAGGTACCGCGACAGCCATTTTCGTCGCTTTCTGTTCAAGGCGACAGGCCAGAAGGACAAGTTTGCCGCACAGGCATCAAAGGAAGAGAAGGAGTACTTCGACCTTCTTCGGCGCCACCACGAAACAACCGTCTTGAACGAGAGCTTGAAGCAGCAGCTTCAGGGTGCCAGAGCAGCCGTGACCCAGCTAGAGCCTCAAGCAAAGATCCACCAGGCTGCCCAGCAGGAGCTCGACAGTCTGTATAATGCCATCTTTGGAGGGGAAACACCGCACTTTCCCACCGAAGATGCCCTCGAGCGGGAAAGCGAGAAGGCATTACAGCGCTATCACGACGTCCGTGTGCGACAAGAGCAGGAAGTCCAGAGTGTCAAGTTGATGACCGAGGCGACGAGAAGGGCCAAGCACGCTGCAGACCTGATGGCTTCGGCGAGGACAGCTTCTCGGATGGATATAATGGGTAACAATATGGCCGACATTGTCGAGCGCAGTGCTCTTGGCCAGGCTGAGATGGCCTATCGTGAGGCCAGGCATTTGGCACAACTTGCCCGATATGACGACTTGCCCAGTGTCAACATCAACCAGGGGAACGTCATGAGCGATATGCTCATGGACAATATCTTCAGTGACATGGAGTTCCATGAGGAGATTAAGAGGGGTCAGCGAGAAATGGAAAGTTTCGAGTGGAAGTTGGGACAGAGGCTCAAGATGGCACAGGAAAGGAAGAAGGCTGTTCAGCTACCGCTCACCGAAGCAGAGAAGGAGCTTGAGGTAAAACGAAGGAAGCTTCAAAGCGGAAAGAATGAGAGTGTTTGAACAGCTTACCACTCACAAACGATGAGCTGACATTTTGCAGGCAATGAGCCGAAGATGATACCCGATAGCGTTGGCGCGGTGTTTGTTTCCGTTAGAATATAGTCTACATCCCTAAGTTACAAATCAGTTTTCACTTCTCGAATAAAGCAGGAGCGAAGCTTCAATTCTTACGTAAAATCAGCCGATGTGGGAAGTGAGAGCCATGTTGGCTCGGTGTTATTCTTGTCCAAATACCGGCCTGAAACATGGTCACGAGAGCTCATAATTACGAAGGCTTCCTACCTTTTTTTCATGTGTAATAGCCCGTGTGTGCTCTGCTCTCATAGAGGCCACCAAAACAAGAATGGTCCCGACCGAAGATGCGGAAACACATCCATGTAAGATAGCCAACGTTCCACCACGTAGCCACTGAAAGATAAGCAACTGTTCAGCTGCAGGTGCAAGAAATGCAAGGTCTTTTCTAAATGAAGAACATCAATAAGTTTACTGTATCTATGCCCAGATGCATGCGCACCTCGATCGTTGGGCACACATCCACGCAACGATTCATTGCAAGGGGTGGGTAACATGACTCGCCACCGCCTGCTCAAGCGTGCACCATCCCAGCACAGAAATCATGTTCCTACACTGACTAGCAATAATGAGGCTATACGTACCAGCGAAGTTCTCTCAGAGCGCCATCATGGTGGTAGCATACCCCAGTTCTAGATCACTTCCCGTCCTAGTAGTCTTGTCACACATACAGTTGCCTTGGTCCTGGCTCCCCTGGGAGACAACAGGATAGAGACTGCAGTGTGCCTCGTTGTCAATCATGCACAGGGAAATGTGCTATCTCTGTATGGAGTATGATCGAGCTTCCAGAAAGACAAGACCCCACATGGTTGCCCTCGTGACCTCGATGCAGGTTCCTTCTTTTCAAACGTGTCCATCCATCGGGATGCTAAGTTAGATCGTACTGTGCAGCCAATGCGCTCGTACCCCTCGTCTCAATGGAGTTAAAAGATCCCAGGGAGCATAAGACACGACGAATGAAGAACTCGGCTACCTGATAATTGGCTCCCCTTGCTGACTTTCACACCACATATAATATGTCAGATATGCGAGTGTTGTCTGAGGAATCCCCGGATCGGTTGATGATGGGATGCAAGAATTGCTAATTCGTTACTGGAATTAGTTTAGTCGTTGAAGGCCTGAAAAGGGGGAGGAGGGGCTTATCAGTAGTACATCGCCTACGGCTGCATTCCCGCGCCGGTTCACGTCTATCATGATTGGCTAATTAGCCTACTCTCATGAGAATTTCCATGAAAAGTTAGTCTATCTTCCGGATCAATCTTTGGAAGTTTATCGAGCGTCCCCATGGAGTCACAATGGGCCAGCAGCTCATCTGACCCCAGGTGGTTATGGTTGGGCACACAGGCAGAACCAATATTGTCTATCGCCTCGTTCACAATATGAATCGGAAACGAGCTTTCGATTATAAGAAGGGAGCGAAAAACTCCTGTTTCGTGAAAATCTCCCAACAACATAAACCCACCAGCGATAACACAGCTACATTCCAGTTCTTATCTAAGAGTAGCTCCAGTTTCAGTTGTACAACTTCACCATGGCCGCTGCAGCAGTCTCCATTCCCAGAACCCCTCCCAAGGTTGTTGGCCCTACTACCAAGGGTCCTACACCACCTACCGAGCAACTGCCTCAGTATATCGTTGAGGAAGGTCTCAGGTATGAACCTGTTGAGTTCAATGCCACCAAGCACCTCCAGCTTGAAGATCCAGGCAGACTGTACACCATGAGGGAGATTGGCCTTGAGGGTCAAGGTATCTCCAATACAGCTGCTTCGGAACCCTTTTCCCTTTTCTCCCCAGCGGCCATCAAGCAAATGAGAGCCGAAATTTTCAGCCCTTCTGTCCTATCGAATTGCCAATATGCTTCCTCTTTTGCCACCAATATGATCAGATGCTATGGCCCAAAGTAAGAATCCAGACATCTAACCTACACACCCCCTTCTCCCCGTTCCCCATACTAATAGTCCTTTATTATAGACTTGGCCCATTTATCTTTGATGCATGGAACAGCCCCGAGGTTCTAGCCCACATTTCGAAAATTGCTGGCGTTGAGCTCGTCCCTGCCCTCGACTTCGAGACTGGGCATGTCAACGTATGGATCAACAAGGGCGAGGAAGCAACTCCGGGCAAGTCTGCTTTCTCCTGGCACTACGACAGTTACCCATTCGTCTGCGTCACCATGCTCTCAGACTGCACTGGCATGACAGGTGGAGAGACGGCAATGCGTACCGGCAATGGGGATATCATGAAGGTCCGGGGCCCCGCGATGGTAAGTTGCCACTCCTTAAGGAAACGCATCTGTTGTACGTTGCTTACCTATTTAGGGAACCGCCGTCGTCATGCAGGGTCGATACATCGAGCACGCCGCTCTCGCAGCCTCCGGCGTTCCCGAGCGCATCGCCATGGTCACCTCGTTCCGCCCCAAGAACCCTCTCATCCGCGACGAAACCATCCTGACCGGATCCCGACCCATCACTCACCGTTCGATGATGTACTTTCAGTACAGCCAATACCGACTCGAGGTCATCCGCGACCGCTCGGATGCGGCCCTCAAGAAGATCCGCGAGCGCGAACGATTCGGACGAGAGTTTGATATTGATGCTATGAGAGAGTATTTGACTGAGCAGAGGGCTTATTTGGAGAGTATGCTTGACGAGTTGGTTTGAAGAAGAAAAAAGTGATGTCTTATGGAGGACTGGAGTTTTTGGGACAGTTAGCGGGAGTAGGAATGAAATTACACTTCAATTCAATCAAAAGCTATGCATGGGACAACCGATTCCACCTCACATCATCACGTTATCGTTAACTTGAAAAACACTCAATCAAGGAGAGGAATCTTCCGACGATTTCGATACAGAAGATAGCTGACGGCAGCGAGTGCACCGACAGCAACACCGCCAATCATGGCTTGCGGCCCAATCAGCGATTCTTCCACAACTCTGCCAATGGCCACTGCTCCAGATGGTAACGAGGAAGGGTCCCTGTCGTCTTGTTCAAGCTCGAAGTCAGACCAATCCACCTTGGAGAGGAGTTTCTGGTACTCAACCACAGTTCCGCCCCAGTTGTTGGTGATATGGCCGTCCTTGTTCTTATACCAACTGCTACATAGTGGATCGGCAAACGTAGTCTTATCCAAGTCCTTTTGCAGTTGAATATTCCACTCCCGGAGCCTGTGTAGCCGTGGAGTAATGGCCAGTCCTTGACCTCGCTGGGTAGCTTTCAGAACCTCTTTCACAATTGTTAGGAGGTACCTTGTTTGTGCCTCAATCATCAGAATGATCGAGTTGTGACCCAGATTCGTGTTTGGGCCATAGAGAATGCCAAAATTCGGCAAACTCTCCACTGTCATGCCGTACAGCGCACTAGCACCTTTCCCCCAGATGTCTCCCAAGGGCCGGCCATCAACGCCACGCACGTCGATGCCCTGCAGGAACTCTTGAGTCTGAAATCCGGTAGCAAATACAATCAGGTCAAATCCCAGGGACTCTTCTTCTGTCTTTAGAGGCCCCACATGGATGCCCTCTTCAGTGATCATTCCGATATCTCTAGTCTCCAGAGCAACATGAGGAAGACGAAGAGTCTTGTAATAGTCGTCAGTGATGAGAATCCGCTTGCAGCCCGGCGCATAGTTCGGTGTAAGTACCTCCCATAGGTCTGGGCGATCTGGAAGCTCCGAGTGTAGGTATTCGATACTTTCTTTGGTCAACTCGACAGATTCCGCAGATCCACGTCTGATGAGGGACTCATAGGTCCCTTCATTACGATCCATGATGAGAGCTCGAATTTTAGGAAGCAGGAAGGGTACGTTCCGGAGCAGACCCCTCTTCCACTCTTGTACCTCATTATCCAACCTCGAAATAACCCATTTGGGCGTTCTCTGGAAAACGGTGAGTTGTGAAGCCACCTTGGCTACTTCTGGGGCAATTTGAACAGCTGCGGCCCCTGTTAGGATTAATCAGATATGATCCCCATACATTATTACATTCGTTCGACTAGTTGAAGATCTTGGCTTACCGTTTCCAATTATTGCGATGCGCTTTCCTTTCAAATCATAGCTCCAATCCCATCGCGCCGCATGCATTATCTTCCCATGGAAACGCGCTTGACCTGGGATTTGCGGCCAGTACGGTTGATTGAGTTGCCCAACTCCTGAAATGAAGAATTTTGTCTGGATAGTGTAACTGTCGCAAGCCTCGGCTTCTTTGCTGGACAGCATTCGGACAGAGACGTTCCATTCCTTCGACGCTTTATCCCAAGTCGCTTCGGTGACCTCGGAGCCGAATCGCACGAATGAGTATAGCTTGTACTTGGTAGCTACCTCCCTCACATAGTCCTACATATTGAGCACCGGCAAGTTAGCAGCAGATCTCGGTCGCATGCATGGTAGGGTAGTATGAGGGGAAGGTGTATGTACAAGAATTTCCCCTTGAGCGGGGTATCGTCTCGACCAATTCGGATTCTGCTCGAACGAATAGCTGTAGAGGGTCGAAAGCACTGTTTTCATGACCCTCGGTTAGCTTTTTCCACTCTTTCTCCCTTCCTCGAACGGCAAGCACTCACCATCACAACAGCATCCAGGATATGCGTTATCCTTCCACGTCCCTCCAAAGCCAGTGCTTTTCTCAAGGATGATAAAATCTCGGATTCCGGCTTCTAGCAGCTTGATCGCCATGCACATCCCTATTCACAAAATTGAGATTAGTCGCTATAGATTGACAGGTACATTGGCAATATACCCGAAAACCCCCGCCAACGATTACGACACTGGACTTTGTGAACTCTCGATGCTGCTCGGGGTCTTGCTCCATTTTTTTATTGTATGTGGGTCTTTGATAGGTATATCCCAACAGTAGCGAAACAGATAGGCAATCGATTTGGATAGGGAACGATCGAATCACGGAGAATGCGGGGTGATGGTACGGTTATAAACGCAAGCTGGTTGGTATGGCTGTACGACTAATTTCTCTCTCTGTGCAATTATGCTTGTGATCTCTAAAAGAGTATCAATCTACATGATATGCGGACTCCGGCCTCTGGTGGTGTTGCACTTGTGAATTGTGGATGATACCGAGGTTCATGCATGGCGAGGGTTCGGGAGGTTGTGATGGATAGGACGTCACATCTCGCTCTATATAGGTAGCACTTCGCTATACTTGTCCACATGACTGCAAACATACATTGACATGTCATATGCCATTCTGATGAAACGATCCCTCTTCTGGTCATTCCACTTCGGTTTGGGGAATCCGTGTAGGCAACTATCAATAGTTGCCGCCTGGAAACACAGCGCCACTGGATTCTCGGAGCTTTTCTTAAGCCATTATAATATCCAATGTGATACAAATGTCCCCATACCTATTCGAAAAGATCAATCAGTTCAAGGCTCCGGCATGTCGGGCTGGGATATTGGCCACGGCTGAGAAAGCCATGCAGACAAATTAGGAAGGCATTTGTCGACTACCTCAGCTGAACACCCTTGTTTGTTCTTTTTCTATGATCAGGTACATAGTACAAGCCAAGCCTCCAGCGGAACCTCGTTTTCGTGCATGTCCCGTAGTGTTCTTCCACCTGCCCGCTCCTCAACATATAGAATCAGCCCATCATTCACAGAAACTCGGCGATGTGGTGGAATATAGGGGAGTCTCACGGCCGAGGCATCACCATAAATGAAAGCTCCGATTCGTGAGTAACATTAATTGTGGGCGTACAACGTACGCTGATTTTGTAGTATTGCGTACAAGTGACGTAAACACGGTAACAACGTCCCGAATTTACCCTTTATGTTGTGTTCTGTGTCTGTATCGGAAGTGTGATCCGCAAAAATTCCAGCATGGTTAGATCTACAGGAGGTGTCCTGAAGATTAGGGATCGGTTGTAGCACTAAGAGATGCTCAATAGGGGCTTTATAGCTTTAAGTATATGCACTGTCTTCGAAAGCAAGCATATAGTAACAGAGTAAGTAGAAGAGCACCTTAATCATCCCACACTCGGGATGTCTAGGGTAGTTATGAGGAGTAGTGCATAGGATAACCAGTCTGCAGCTGCATAATCTGTCAGAGAGCTCCACCGCTGGTCAGTCTGTCAGGGGTCAAGGATGCAAATGGAATAGCAACAGAAGCAAAGACGGTCAACGATGGGCTGCGTACGGAGTACGGTAGCAATTACTTGCATATTAGTGCCGAGGGCGGCCTGGAGGCTGGAGGGTGCTCGAGCCGTGAGCGGTCCACGACTCTGCTCGCAGCATAATCCGTCATTTAATCCCGTCAATGCAGACCTAATCAACGAGAGAAGACCTTCTGAATAATCTTTGGTGCCCGACGAAACTGAAACGGTCACATGACCAGCAGACTCCCACTAGGACTTGCGACAAACAACCGCTCAAACACGCCGGGATCCGGCGTCTTTCGCGAGTCGTACGACGCTCATTTATCATGACCATCCATCGCCAACCGGCACCTCCAATATGCAAACGGCCTGCGCTTTATGCGGCGTATTCATCACGGCTGAGGCTCCGCAGCAATGGATGAAAGAGTTTAGAGCCAGTACGTACGCCCCCCTTTTCCTACAGATACAGAAGCAGCCCCCCCCCCCGGTGCGGCAAGGTCGGGTCTGACGCTCCAAAGTATACGTGCAGGACGACTGCTGGGAAGTCGTCCGCCTGTCTGGCGTCGGGCTCTGCCGCGAGAACGGCACCGTGGCCCCGTGCGGCTACAAGAAGCGCTACGACGACCGAGTCCTCGGGCCCGGCGACAAGATCAGCATCGAACTAAGCAAGCTAACCCTTGACCATGTGTCCGGGCCTGACCAGCCGGGCCGCAGGAGCAGGTCCTCGTCCGTCAGGTCGGCCGGGTTCTACTGGGGATTTGGCTTCCACGCGGCGTGTTGGGATCTCCTGGCCGCGTGCTGCAAGCCCAGCCTGCGGAAGCTCTTCCTCGCATGTCTGTCGACTCCAATTGGCGACGATGGGATCCTGGATTGGGGGCATACGTACCACGGTGCAGCGAGCCATACTGCCCCGAAGCCTTTCAGACTGAAGAGTCTAACGTGGGATGCGCCGTTGGTGGAAGGGCTTCAGGCAGACCCGTTCCACGTCCCTGCGATCATGGATTTGATTGAAGGTAAAATCACGCCAATGGTGGACGATGCACTGGCGGATCATAGCTGCTCTCTACGCCTAGAAGATATTGGTGCTGGCGCCGATGACTTCTATCAGTTGCCTACGGAATTCCTAGAGAACGTCGTCTCTCTACTCCCATCCCAAGACGTCCGGGCTTTACGAATAGCGGCACCCTCTTTTGCCCTTCTCGAACTGACTGAAGCATTCTGGCAATCTCGCTTTAACCATGAATACCAGTACATCTTGGAAGCCCTTGAAGCCAATCCTGACAGTTGGGAAGCGCTCTATTTTTCAATCCGAACTCTGGAGCATGGCTCTACGAGCCTAAAGAACCGCAGACGAATATGGGATCTCGCGCTCAAGATGAAAGTCCTGCTCAGCGAAGTGGCACGCGAGCCCTGCGAGGGACCCCCAGCCTGCTCATTCTTGGAGCCTTTTGAGCCAGTTGATGATAACTCATGGCACAAAGCTGCCCGGGGCGTCAAGACAAGCAGCGACCCCTTCTACAGCGGCTGCAGGGCTCTGCGCGCTCGAGCCGTGACTGGGAACGGGCCGCTGAGTGTACGACAGCTGTACGTTTCTCTTGTCCAGCTGGGCAGTGGTATCTTTGTGTCAGGCCTCAGGTTTGCCACCAAGAGTCGGGACGATATCTGCATCGGGTATATCCACCGCGATAAAGAATATGCGCTTGACTTCCCTCCTGAATGTGAGCATGAGTCCTTTTATACTATTGCGGGGTGGTATTTAGCCCTGGATCTGTCCGGCATTAGGGCCGTCGCCGCCTTGATGGACAACGGAAAACTATCGTCATGGGCCGGTGATCCGCAAGGTTTCCCACGATGGCGATTGGCTGGTGAAGGCGTCTGGAGAGAATTCAGCGGCGTCAAAGCCGAGTTTGATGTACGAAATTCCTTCTTCATTTTCCCCATCCTTTTTGGGGGCGTGGATAACTGACCTGATACTAGGGCTTGAAAATGGTATCACTCAGCAGAGCGGTCCTGGAAATTGGACTGTACTCGGATCGAACAATGGTAACTTCCTCGCTATGGAGCCCCGACGTTCCCCCGTCAGACCTCTATTATGACGGAAGCCAGCGATTCTCTTTTGGCGACAGCTTCGAGCTGCCATTCTCGGTGGTGATGTTTGGCGGGCCCAAAGGCGTGGACTTGAGTGATTTAGTAGAAATCGGGATATGGCTCCAGGGTTACGACACCATTACCGGCTTTGACTTTGTCTATACAGATTCCTCGAAGAACAAGCCGTTTGGCCACATCGGTCGGTACTCAAACGGGTCAACAGAGATAGTTTACAAGCACTCCGGTTCGCATCGGCACGCGCTGGCTATTGATGGGCCAGGGTTGGAGGTGGTCAAGTCACTGCAGGTAATGCAGGAGGACGACTCTATTCATGGACTAAGAGTGAGTATTGAAACTGCGATTTTGACAAGAGTGATAAAAATTAACTTTCATGCGCAGGTTCGAACGAATACAGGCCGGATTGTGCAGTTCCCGTCTCATTACTCGAGAGAGACAACCTGGACCCATGTGCATCCGTATGGCTCCACGGTTGTTGGATTTTATGCAAAATGCGTACGTTCTTTCTCTTCGATATAAAAAGACTCAAACAACGGAAGCTCATCTTTTGAATCTAGGGCGCACAACTTCACAACATAGGGCTGATATCCGACAACTCAATCAACTTCGACGCGGCACTGGAGAACCGGAAGCTGTCACTGTCATCAAGTCACAGGCGGCGGAAGAGCAGGCTTAGCGTATCACTTGGACAGCTGTTCAAGCCTTGAGGAGAAATAAAAATAATTGGATACAAGCAAATGAGGGACCAATTACATTAATTCGCTTCTTTCATACGATTTCCGGCCCTGTCGTCGTAGTTGATCAGACCCTTTTACCGTCAACCCACTTGGGTTCTTCCCAACCAACAATCATCTGCGCTTCCTCTCTCTTCAGAAACTTCTGCTCGTCTGGGACAACAATCCTCAAGTACTCTTCATTTGTAAAGACCTGGCGAGGAAACAGTTAGCATCGTCCATCAACGCCAAAAGGCAAAGAAAAAGGTAAAGCTGGGACATAAACCCACCTCAAGGAGGTCCTCCATACTTGCCGCCCACATCTCAGCAGCGCCGTCGTAGGACGCCAGCGGCATTGAGGACCCGTAGGCGCTTCGAACAGCTTCGTTTGCGTGGAACTGGGAGTATTTGACGATCCTCTCTTGCACAATAGGCACGGAAAGCCAGATATCGGGATGTTTCTCAGATCAGCTAATGTTGCCACTTTCGTTAGACTTTTGAGTTCAAACTGGCCTCTGCATAAAAGCTTCCGATTGTGATGGCGCTATCGAGAAAGACAACTCACTATTTATGAAACTCCTCATGCCTCAAATCGTCCCTTTTGCGGACAAGAATAGTAATTCGTACGAGCTTGGAAGACATTTTGAGTCTTGGGGTTGGGTGATGGATGATTTGTATCGTAGAAGTCGGTTAGATGATGACTTCAGTTTTGGGACGACTGGATCGACTTGGATGGAGCAAGAAAGTCCAAGCAAGGCGACTTCACCTTTCATTCATAGTTGAGGAAGTCTAGGTTCATTCTGGCGGGATTCGAGCTGAACCCCGCGGATTTCATAACCAACCCTAGAATCGCGTCTCGACATCTCTGTTCATTAAAACCTTAAGGTGCTTGGGTTTCTCGATTCCGACTATGCCGGATGTCCCTCGTCATGTGACTACATGGATACCTGAAGCCTCATTTATGCAAATATAGGCGTGAAAGTTCAATTGGAATGCATTGGAAAGGAGGACATGTATTCAAATTATAAACTATGCTATCTATCATATACTCATGAGAATCCGGACATGATCCATTTACAATATCACGGCCAGAATGCCCACACCTAGCCCAAAGGACAAGAAGCCCATGACGGACGCGTTCATGCCAGACCACAGCCGCGCGGCACCCGAACTACCACCAGGTGAGCCTTGCACGACTGAGGTAGTCCCAGCGGCGGTTGTGGAAGAGCTCCTGGAAGACGTTGAGCTGGAGTCGGTGGAGGTGTCATCGTCGGTGCTGTCAGCCGCGGTCGACCTAGCTCTGCTGCTCGTGCTCGACCGAGTCGCCGCGCTGCCGAAGGATGTCGAGCCGGCCAGGCTTTCCAGGCTAGTAGCCTCGGCGGGAGTTGGAACGGTGACGGTTCTCGACAGCTCGCTAAAGTACGAGGAGGCAGCGGATGCGTCCGTGGTCTGGACACTGAAGATCGTGGTGGTTGTCCTGCGGGTGGACGTGACAATTGAAGCATCGATCTGGACAGAGACGGTCCAGTAGTAGTACCAGTACCAGTAGGTGTATGTCCAGGAGTAGTACTGGGCGCGAGTGGTGGTCAACCTGGTGGTCGAAGTCGAGGTGCTGGCGTATGTTGTCGTTCCGTAGCGATCCACAGCCGCCGTGCACTTGCTATCGGTGCAGCAGAGTCGGCCCCTGGACGTGCTGATGTAGCAATGGTTGCCGGCATAGCAGAAGCTTCCGTCGGAGCAGCACTCGCCGGTCTTGGGGTAGCAATTGTTGGCGCCGCAGCATCCCTGATCGCCGTCGCAAGGACCCTTGGGGCAGCAGGTGTCGTTTGGCTGAATACAGTAGCCGTAAGGGCAGCACTTGGAGCTCGAGGGGCAGCAGCGTCCAAAGCCTACAGGCACTCGTTAGATGGCGAAATATTAAGTTACAGCAGGCGGGCAAGGGACGACTCACTAGCACAATAACCGTATCCTGGGCTGCATGAGGTTTGGCGCTTGTTTAAGAGAGTATCGAGAACTGCGCGAGAGTCAAGGAGGCTGTTCGCGTCCACGGCGTCCAATCCCTTCTTCGGGGTGCTGAACTCGGATGGGATCCCAACATTATCGACGACTTCGACTTCTCTCTGCTCGACTGATACCAGGCCCTCGAGGCTGCGGTCGAAGTTGACTACAATGTCTGAAGGGGTGTCGGGAGACGCTTCTGCGACCACCAGAGGGGTCAGCAGGAAGAGCAGAGCTTGAGGGAGCATCTTGGCCGATCTCAGTCAAACGTGTGTTGATCAAATGTCAGACAAAATCTGATAAAGGGATCAATCAGGGACCAACTCAATTCTTATAATGCGCAGAATGGCTTACTATCTAGTGCAAGTCTACTCCATCCTTTGCATGGGTGTGCTTGGAGTCGACCCACGCCGACAACAGATACGACAAATACGACAGGCAAATGGGCTTTGGATAAGCACCCAAAACTAAGGCTGATAGCTGCCTGGCAGCAGAATCCCGGGCAAGTTTCCCGTGGCAACTTGATGCTCACATGGAAACGGTGATTTCGCTTGGCCAAGTCCAGTTTAGTTGGTGAGGCTGAAGCGCTAAATCCTGCAAGTGCCTCCTTCGATCATTCAAGATTGTGACTGATGACCTGTGGCCCAGTAACGAATTCACCGGCGGTCGCACCATGCTGGTTAGAGTTAATTGCCGCAGCCTTTGGCGTGCATTTGGGCTGCTTGGCGGGCTGTTGATCCGCCGCCATTTGTTGCTTTTCTTTCCCCGAGTGGTGATGACCTCATTGCAACCTGCTGACCTGAATCAGACTAGCAGATGAGTCCGTTGAACTGGGCTTGATCCAAAATCCGACGCCAGGGTATGAGGATCGCCGGCTCTTCATCCCCTCTTAGGCTTCGCTCCCACAGGGCTGGAGTTTGCGGCGCAGCAGCAGAGGGCGAAGCTCCACCGCTATTCCAAAGCAGCTTTTCGTCTGGGGATTAAGAATTGCCCGTCTCCCGACTGCACCTAGGGTCCCAACATGTCTATTTCAAGGTAGCGATTGGCGTGATCATCTCTCCCTACATACATAGTCAGTAGACTAGTTGATACCTAAAAGTAGGTCAGCAAGAAGGAGCGACGATCTGTAGCCCACCTAGATCAACTTCGCCACAACTGAGCTAGCTGCTGTACTTGGCAAACGAGTGAGCTGTGATCTGTGAGGGTGTTGGCTTGGGCTGACTCAAACTGACCAATCGTGGAATTCGAAATACTCTGTAGACACGTTCAAACATCACGCCGCTCCAGTAAGTGAGAAAAGAAGGATCATGTCAAAATAGAGTGGTAGTGTTGCCTCGATAATAAGGAGTTTGTTTCGTTAATGATACCGCTCCAACAGAACAATTGAAGTATTCCCACAACCCGGAGAATGAACCCAAGCCAAATCTCTACTAACGCCAACACATGGACAACTCCAACATCCCTCAACCCCAACACCATTACCTTATCCAACACATTAACACTCCCTCAAGCGATCGCCGTTTCCAGAGTCAATTTAGAAAGCCATCATGGCCAGAAGAGCAACAATAGCTGTGAAATGGGGAACCATGGCGGCTGCGCCACTCACAGGAGCACTGGGAGCAGCCGGCGAGTTGCCAGAAGCGGAAGAAGGCTTGGTAGGTGACTCAGGGCCATTGCCATTGCTGTCCGAATTTCCAGGCTTGCCGCCAAGACCGGAACTGGGCTGAGCTGAACCTCCGGGGATGTAGGCAGTGGTGACGTGTCCAGCGGTGGTGAAGGTGGTCCACTTGGGGCCGTTGCCGGGCTGGGCTGTGCCGGTCTGGACGGGGAAGTGGTTGCCGTTGCTGACGAACGCGCCCTGGGTGCCGGTGGTGGTCGGGCCCTCGTACAGGTCGGTGACGGTGGCGTACTCGGGGATCTTGGTGCAGATGGGGCACTTAGCGGTGAGGGTGACGGTCTCAAAGAAGGTCGAGCCCTTTGATTCGCAGTCCTCGGTGACAGTCAGGGTCTGGGTGATGACGGTGGTGATGGGCGCGGGCCGCGAGGTAACTCCGGGGTTGTTGCCGTGGTGGGGGACAGTGACCGAGACATCAGGGGCAGAAGTGGTTCCGGAGTTGTGGCCAGTAGTGACGGTGGCATTGTTGGGGTGGCTGAAAGTGCTGGATGCAACTGACTTGGTGGCGCTAGGAGTTTTGCTGGTAGAGACTGCGGAGGAGGCAGATGTGGAGGTGGATGCAGGACCAGAGAAGGCACGGAGACGCTCGTGAACAAACTCAGCAGCGATGTTGCTGTACTTGTCAAAGTAGTTCAAGTGCTCATCGACAATATTACCGTCGCCGCAAACACCATCGCCGGCATTGCAGTAGTCGCGGAAGGTAGCCCCATATCGGGCGAGCTCAGCAAGCATATCGGGGGTACGAGGCACAACACCTTGACCAGAAGCACCGTCGAGGACGTTCCAAGGCTGGTTAGCAGTATGACGGACATCACCAAAGGTCATAGCAGCGGCAACTATTGTTCACATCAGAAGATGGCACTTCCACAACGCCTTTATCTCAACACAAAAGACATTGAGCTATCGTATGGGGGGACTTACTCTGCTTGCCGGCCTTGGATGAAGCACCGAGGGGAGTGGTGGCAGGATATGTGCACCCAAAGATGTCACCACCTCCTCCGGCCAGGATGCTGCTCACGACATCACCACCCTGAGAGAATCCACTGAGCACCAGCTTCGAGTCAGGGCACTTCTCATTGTAGGCGATAACCTGGGCCTTTCCGTTGACCATGCCCTCGTTGGTAGCAACACAGTAGTCAGAGCCGCCGGGGTTGTTGAACAGGATATCCTCGTAGTCGCAGCTGGGGAGACCGTCGCAGATGGCGTTTACAAGCTTTCCTTGACGCCCTGGGTAGGGCTCGTTGTTTCCCTTGGCCAAGAAGATGTGAACATCCTTGCAGCCGTCGGCGCGGGTCTCGAGGTTGAAGATTCGTGCTGCGGCGGAGCCTGCAAAGAGGATGGGCAATGTGAATGACAGCATTTTGACAATAAGTATTAGGTTGATAATAATAGCGAATGACTAGTAGTTAAGTTTTTTTATTATGAGAAACGAGTGACTGGCTGAAGTAGAGAAGACAAGCCACGAGAAAGCAGCGAGGACAGGATGTAAAATACCGGTGATACGGTCAGTGGGAAGTGGGCTGACTCCATAAATACAGCAGATTCCTCTTCGTATTGACTCCATCCTTTCTGATTCCCTCTTGTGTCACGGAGAATAGTACCGACGGTATAGCCCGGCCTATGAAAAGAGAACAAAGAGTTTCTTGGCCGTCAAAAGTCCCCGCCCACTTCACGGAACTAGAAGTCAGGGGCCGAGACGCCGAGAGTCTTGCTTGTAAGTGGTGGGGATACGACGTGGCAAGAGCCCCATTATGGTCTGTCCATAATCGTGATACGAACGGCTACATCCCGGTCATATGCTAAATATGTTCATAAACGTTTTGCATGATTCAGAATTAGGCACGTAGTGGGGGCCTTTCTTCTTGTACTTGACTCAAATCAGCGTCAAAGCCCCGTTTGTTGCTTGATTAGGTCGCCCAGACGGACGCATGTTCAAAAAAAGGGATTTGGATGAATTTATTATGGTTATGGCCCAAGTTTTGACATAGCCTCTGGAGACTGATGGCGAGAGCTTGAACCCTTTCTATAGGCAGAATAGAACGGCAGGCGTTCTACCGGCTAGCCGGTGAAAAGCACCAGAACCGGGTGCCGTAATCCAGATCTCGGTATCCGTGGAAGGGAGACCCGCCTTATCAAGCTGTCTAATTTAATTATACGCACAAAATGACATCGTTGGCCGTGCGTGTGGGTCGTAGCAGGCTGCCATTACTCGCCCGGGCCTACGATTGAGGTCAATTTTCGCTCTCCTCGCGTTCCGCGGGCCCGGTTTTCACTTTTCATGCACGTATGTCCGGACTGGTTTTTGTCAGCCTACAATGATTCCCACCCACTGAGGCTAGTCAGGTACGGAGTTGAACCGTTTGGACCAACTTTATCGAGGCAAGCCGCACCGAAATGATCAAGCTGGGACTGTTCCCCTGAAAGAAACCTCTGACGTAGCGTTAGCACGCAGAATAAGCTTCATTCTAGAAAACCGTTATCGGCATTTAGTTTGTACCCCAGGAGACCGACCCAAAGTCTCCGAACCCACAGTCAAGATGCCTAAGCGGGAATGCCGGAAAACCAGACAAGAAAGTTACTCAACAGCCAGAAATGAGCAATCGGAGAACGGCTAATAACACCGTAGTGGTAATTACTCCGAAGTGTACATGCTACCTCTAGGATTTCAGGACTCGGTCTCTCTAAATGTATCGTTTTGTAGTAATCAATGAACATGGTATTAACGCATCACGCAGTTTCTTCGAGAACAAGCGATGGATTTGAATGCTCAAAGGCAAGCTTGATCCAACAGTTTTTATTCTCAATATTCCTGCATAGGCTAGGAGTCAACAAGCAAGGCCGTCGAAAATCTGCCCACATGTCTATAGGGTAGCTAAACTTTGTGAAGTACATCGAGCATTCCAAAGAAAACAAGAAGAAATGCGGCGAATGGAATGACTAAGCATGCTTAAGAATATCTACGAAAGGAAGATCGCAAGTCTATCTTCCACACCGAGGCTTCCGTGCTGGGGCAAGGCTCATGTTGAGTCTGACTTTGTGTGTGGTTGGTGTCTCACGCTTCAATGCCTCCTAGAAAGCGTAATTAGTCTCTTATTGGTCGACTCAATAAATGCAGCTCCATCGGATTCATATTCTGGCTAAGCCAAATAGGGTATTGAGTCTCTCATTGGATCGATGTGAGGAGCCGCAGATATCACACGATGCCATAGTTGAGTTAACAAATAGGGTAATAGGTCTCTTACTGGATGTTGCCTGCCTGTGATGCAAATTTGAAGCTTACTTTGGGTGCATTTGAGTAGATTGAAAAAGTATAAGACGGAAGAAACTTCAAGTTGTCATCGGCTCTTCTTCATTCTCATAGCTCATCTCGATACACACACACGACAGTATAAACTTGTCCCATTATCCATTCCATAAAACTTCAACATGGCTACCACGACCCATCCCGAGTTCAATGCTAATACCGAGGGCATTGAGGTCGCCAAAGCCTTTCCCGACAGCATCCGTGGCAAGACAATTATTGTCTCGGGTGTGAACCGCAATGGAATTGGCTTCACCACGGCTCAGGCCTTGGTAAGTTTCGTAGATGGCGTCTAAACTGTTTCATTTTGAAACTGACTGAAATTATTTGCCCTAGGCCTCACAGAGTCCTGCCCGCCTCATCCTCGCCGGGCGTACTCCAGCCAAACTCCAAGCTTGCATTGATGCCCTTCAATCCGACTACCCTGATGTGGACTACCGGCTGCTGGAGATTGACCTCTCCAGCCAGAAATCTGTCCGAGCCGCCGCCGCCAATGTTCTCTCCTGGTCCGATATCCCGGAGGTCAATATCATCATCAACAGCGCTGGCGTCGCCGGAATCCAGCAGCGCACGCTGTCCGAGGATGGCATTGAACTGCATTTTGCTACCAACCATATTGGCCACTGGCTTTTTACATGCCTCATCATGCCTAAACTGATCAAGGCCGCGGAGTCTAGCCCCAAAGGCGCCACGCGCATCGTCAATGTCAGCTCAGGTTCACCTCAAAGTTCGTATGGCTCAAGATATTTTGCCAAGAAGACCAAGCTGCTAATCATGGGACACAGTTTCCGCCTTCCGCTGGAGTGATATCAATTTTGAGAAGAAGAACAAGGACTTGCCCGAGGCAGAGCAGCCGCAATACGAATGGATGAAAGCATGGGGCTATACGCAAGACCTCAAGGAGGAGACTTACGTGCCCATCGATGGGTACAACCGAAGCAAGGTGGCGAATGTTTTGTTCGGAATTGGCGCCAACAAGAGGCTTTTCGAGACCTATGGCATTCTGGCCACGGCTGTTCATCCAGGTGTTATTCACACTGAGCTGGTCAGATATTTTGATGACCAGACATTGGGGGCTATCAAGGCCCTATCCGATCGCAACATCTACATGTATCGGAGCCTGGAAGCCGGGGCTTCGACTAGCCTGGTGGCAGCCTTGGACCCGAAACTGAGGGTGGAAACAAGGGATGGGAGCGAGAACCTTGGAGCTTACCTGGTAGATTGCCAGGTCAGCACCACTGCCACAGCCTTGGCGACATCAAGCGAGGAGGCTGAGAAGCTGTGGAAGCTATCTGAGAAGTTGGTCAAGCAGGAGTTCTCCTGGTGAATTGCATCACTAGCATGATGAGCGTTCCGGGGTTTTCGGATACGATTGAACTAGTAGAACGCGAGATGTCTGCTTTTAAAAGGCCAAGCCCCAGAAATATTTCTTGATCATTGAGGTCTCTACATATCTTCTAGCCGATTCCACAAAGATCGGCCTGGTTCATCATGTAAAACGTTGATCCACGGAAATGACTCGATGCGGCATTGCACTTCCTCCCAGTCATTGAGACGTAGCCGCTGCCTTGTTTCCTGTAGTTTAGGAAGAATCCAATCTCCTTCCACTGTCGAGGTCCAAATTGCACCAATCAGTAAAAACCAAAGAACTAATTCACCACTTGATTTGCTCAGATCGCGATCGAGGAGCTCCCTGACAGCTTCAGATACCGGACTACACTCCAGAATGCGCTGCTTCTCAATTGTAATGAACAAAGTCAGCATGAAGATCATCAGCCCCAGGTGGTACATTGCGTCTGCATCGTTACTGAGGGGAACGCGATGGAGAGGACGCATGCGAAGAAGGCGATAGAAGACCGACATGAGGATCTCCTGGAAGTTTATAAGATCCACAACTAACTTGGACTTGTTGCCGTTGATGAGAGTTGAAACATCCAAAACATCCAACATAACTTCTTTGAGTAGAGGGTTTGGAGTATTCATGTCATGGATAGGTGGTAATGCAAGCAGTCTCTGGAAACAGCTTTTAGAAGCCATCTCTGCACGAACTCTAAGCATTTCGTCTCTAAAGAATATAGTCGGTTCTCCAAACTGGAGTGCAAAGATAACATCGACCCTTTGAGATTTCAAGATCGGAGTTAGAACAGAACGTTATAAGAAGCAGAATAGCATGATATGAGTTTGGATGGGCCATTGAACATACTTGCAGACCTTGAGTAAAAGCGGCGGTTTCCCCTCCAGCTGTTCTAGCCCCCCGCGAAGCTCGATCATTCTCCGAAGGCCATCAAGGTGAATTTTTGCCCTTGAGTCGAATTTCTTGAGCTGTTCTTGACTTATGAGAGATAGGACCAGTGTCATGGTAGAGTCGGAGAGAGCATCAGGACTCTCTAGCTTGTTTTTGACATGGCTTACTGTCCGCGACAGAGAGTAAAGGGCCTTGGATGAGCTGTCCCCATGGCCCAGATATATTTCATTGCAAGTTTGCATCATGGCCAAATTGCATTCGTAAGCTGCTCTGCTTAGTTCAGGTATGTTACTGAAGCTGGATCATCGTGAGACTTACTGGCCTGATCTTCAAAGAGAACTTTCAGCCACATGCCTTTCGCCTCTTCCAGCGAGATCCCCAACTTTGGAGGATACATTCTATCGGCTGTCAAGATGAAGACTAGCGGTGTTTCACTTTTTAGTCTTGAATCGTCTGAAATGGATTGCGTCGGGATGGCGCCTACATTCGTCGATGATTCGCCGCGCAGCTGGCGGAATAGGTATAGGAATGTTGCAGGAGTGGTAAGCGTCCCCGAAATTACTGTCAACATCGAGTGCAAGAGATTCACCCTTGTTGAATTGGCGGGCAACTTCCGATCTGCTCCAAGTATCGATGATCTTAGGACCGGCGGGCACAAGCTTGGACGGCCGATGAAATTTCTTTCCTACATTCTTGCCCTTCATGACATGGCGGCGCATCTGCTTCTTGGTGTTTTTATCGGCTTGGATGCCATCGATGAAGAAGAAGTTATTACTCATATTTGCGCCGGCTCGTCTCGTCTCGTATGAATGGTTGAAGATCGGTTCGTGTGCTGGAATGGGATTTCCACACGATCAATTTCAATGGGGCGGAGATAATCTTAGGTAAGTCCGGAGTCCGGCCCAACATCCGGACATTCGCCAATGTGCGCGCATAGATGAAGAATATGATACGATTTAAGAGACAGGTAACGTCGAACATCGGGAAAAGGTCGCTTTTGATATAGTATCTCCATTTCACGTACCTGAAAGGGATATGAGACGTGAGTAGTTTCCAATTCTATGAGTATAATTCTCCACATACGTCCGGCATTTCCATATCTTAGAATTTCCTTACATAAATTGGTGATAGTGTCAAATCCTCTAGACTGATTAATGAAAACCTACTCAAAATCGATGTATGTGGCTTGCTCTGTCTGGGAGGCGATTCAGCTACACAACACACATGTTTGAGGCTTCTGTATAGCTCAATTAGGCAAGAAAAATAGACTTCCTTCAAAGCCAGAAAGAGAAACGAAACGAAAAAGGCACTTTTCGAAGCATCGAAGTCTTCCTTATAACACGACCTTCCTTAGATTCTTCGTAATGGCGGTCGCAGCTGGGCTAGAATATAGCAAAAAGAATATTCTATGATCAGTATATCAACAAGCTGGAAGTGACGCTTCAGTCTCTGTCGACGGCCATTGTAAGCCTACTGGAGCGTCATCACCTATAACGGCTTTCCACTGTCTCTCCCTATCCCCTCCTTTTTACCTAGAGCTCGCAAAGGGAGAGTCAGAGATAGCTAAAATTAACTTGAACCTAAACCTGATGCCCCCGAGATAGCGGGCTCTATATCAAATCTAACTGGTTTGAGCCCACTACTTTCCTCTATTCTCTGAGAACTAGTGTCTCTAAAGCTAGGTGATATGCCAAGTCTTTTGGACTCTAACTAGTTTACGAACCTCACAATATGGTGCTCTTGACAGGGTACTCAGACTGAGAAGAAGACTGACTTAAATCCCCTGGTTAAAAAGATTCCCTCCCTGGCAGTGCTTGCATTCGTTAAGCCGGGACATTAGTTCTTTCACTTGAGTATCATAAATTGCTTACGTGAATAGCGATTGAAGTCAGACCACGACCTGTTGGATGAAGTGTGATAACTGATTGTCTCAGGTTTTGACGTGCAAGAAAAGATATCACTTCAACCGGATGAAACCTACCCCTCGCCAAGTTCTTGGCATTGCGCTCTTTATTTCGCAAGTAAAGTTGACGCATGAGCCTTATCATTTTCAAAAAGCAGAGTCCCATGGGGACAAGCGGCTCAGAGGGTTTCTGAAACCGACTGCTTGGTAGTGTACCCCGAGCTATCTCCCTAATTGGTTCCAAGCACTTCTTCATGCCCCGAGTATGTGCATGCCCATAAATTGTAAGGCGCAACCCCACCTTATCTGCTGATTGACGGCATTGGCTTACCGGACCGAGAGTGCTCTTTGCCAATGGTTTGGCAATGTGATGGGCCGGACACACTTCTTACTAGGCAAGTCGATTGGAACGACTATGACAGTTGGCAGCCAAGACGGCAAGCCTCCCTGATGTAGGTAGTCATGCAGTAGCCCTCAACAACTCGTTATCACTCGTGGTTATACTGGTCTAGAACAGGGAGGTCTTGAATCTATCGCTTAAGCGAATCAGGCAGGTGAGATTGAGAGTGTACGCAACCGCTACACTTATCATGTTCCGACCCTAATCGGGTAAAATGCATCAGCTCTTCTACTATCATTAACCAAATATGCCAATCTATCATTGGCTGATAAATATCGGCGTCTTCCGCTGGGATCAACTCGCACCCTTTAATGCGATGCTCTCCCCAACCCATGCCTGGCAGAGTAGCTTTTCGCTCGCCTTAAACCGACCACTTCTCAACTGTCAATCATCATGAAGTTCATCTCTGCCATTCTAGTTTCTGCCGCGGCATTTGTTGCTGCAACTCCTGTAAGCCTCCCCCCTCAAAGGCCATTAATACCAGCTATCTAAACAGAATGATGCTTAGCCTGGGATCCCTTCTACTTCTTCCGCCAAGTCCCTTCTGGCTAGTCTGACGGTGGCCACTATAACTGACGATGGGACCTACGACCGTGATCTTTTCCCTCACTGGGAGTCCGTAAATGACGAGCCAGCTTGCTCAGCCCGGTTAGTAGCACTTGTTTCAGACCACTTGGTCATCTAGTACTCTGACTCTTTCTTTGCAGAGAATGGGTTCTCCGCCGCGATGGCAACAACGTCAAAGTTGGGAGTGATTGTTACCCTACTTCAGGCAGTTGGACTTGCCCTTACTCTGGCAAGACTATTACCGCAGCTAGCAGTGTCGATATCGACCATATGGTCCCATTGAAGAATGCTTGGATTGTGAGTTGCACACACCCTACGGCTACCCTACCTCAAAATGGGTAGCGTATTATGGCTAACAAATCTTTCTCTGCCAGTCTGGTGCCAAGTCTTGGACAACCGCTCGCCGTGAGGCCTTTGCCAATGATATCGACCACCCCCAGCTGTGGGCCACTGATGCCAGCACCAACCGCTCGAAGGGTGACAAGAGCCCTGATTCATGGAAGCCCCCCTGACTGGCTTTTACTGCACCTATGCCAAGGCGTGGGTTGCAGTTAAGAGCACGTGGAGCCTGAAGATTACCAGCGCTGAGAAGACTGCTCTGACTTCTATGCTCAACACATGTTAATTAGGAGATCCCGGCCTTCTACTAGAACAGAGCAGATGGCCATGAAGTAGATATAATGCGATTTGAAAGCTGAGAGGCTTGAAGTTAAACTTATATTTTTGTTGCGGCGTTAAGAGCGCCCCCAACTCCTTCATATATTGTGTAGATCCTAGCTGTGTGATGGGAGGCGAAGAAATTATGGCAGAAAAGGTTTCTATCATTCCTTTGTTATGATTCTCTATCACACTTACTCCAACATCCGACTATGAAAATGTCGTTCTTGCTTCTCACCTTTATATAATAGATTTCACTGGTTTCCTCCAGTTGCTCCGAAACCGGGTTCTGGGGTTTGCTTTCTTTACTTGTCTGAGGAACAGACTGGAAATACTAGGGACGGGCTCATCGTCTTCGATAGCCGAGAGCTTGTTTATGACAAATTACATTCAGATGATTCGAGGACAAGAACAGATCTACTACGCTGCTAGGGTAAAGAAGCTCACGGGACAATCCGGGACGAGATGCACGAGCGGGGTTAGCCACATGCAAGGGGGCCTCTTTCAGATACGTATAGTACAGCTGTCGCAGCTTTTATTATCAGCTGTCTACTCATGGCATCGTTCATCTTTTGAATGAATTAGAAGACAAGATACAATTTCGTCCTCAACTATCAAGTAGCGTTTGATTGCCGATCATATCCTCCACCACCACTCCTGCAATGCTGGTCGGTAACAGCCGCTTGACAGGGATGCCTCGGAAAGCATAATTACATGGCACCACTGGAATGACCCGATCAGATCAGATGACAGCATTCTGGGCTATTTTCCGGGGCTGGTCAATTCATGAATCTTTCCATCAAAACCAACGAGCCACCAGGACATTCTTGACATGCTGAGATATCGCCGTTGCTGACTTTGGCGGTGACCTGTTATTTTACTCTCAACTTCAGCTGACAATACTCCGTACTTGACCGCAATTCTCCGACATGGCCACACTTTTGAAAGGTGCGGCCTTTATTTCCGGTGCTGCCAGCGGTAGGACGCATAGACTTATGAACGTAGTGCTTGGTTCATTTACTAATTGCTGTCTTTCGAATACGGTTAGGAATTGGCCGGCACACTGCAATTGCCTTCGCTAGACATGGAGTCAAGCGGCTTGCGATGGCGGATATAGACAAGGGCCTACTTACAACGACATACCAGGATGTAAAGAAGATGTTCCCCCATGTTGAGCTGGTGCCTATCCAAATGGATGTAAGGGACCAGGAGCAAGTGCGCAGGGGAATCGCCGAAACTGTCAGTGCATTTGGCAGACTGGATATCGCAGTCAACAATGCTGGCATAGGTGGTTCTGGGAAGCTCACGCATGAAGCGGAATACGAAGATATTGAGAGGGTGTTGGATGTCAATCTTCACGGTGTGTATCGGTGCCAGAAGGAAGAGTTGGCCGCTATGATCAAACAAGAGTAAGTTTCGGAAAGGACTTATACTCCAGAGAGACACAAGCTAAACAGAAGGAAAACCCCAGAGACCACGGGCCGAGAGAAGGCCGCGGGAGCATCATTAATGTGACATCTATTTACGGCTTCGTTGCGCCAAATCCCTGGATCGCCCAAACGGCCTACACAGCAGCCAAGCATGGTAAGTATCGTTCACGAAGCATCTTGTTTATCTTACAGCTACTTACACACGAACGATATATATAGGCGTCATTGGCCTAACGAAGGGAGATGCAAACGCGTATTCTCAATACAACATACGCATTAATGCCATTGCGCCAGGCTATATTGGCACACCCCTCGATGCCTCATCAGTAGAGACAACCAATCCATATGCGCCCTTGATTCAAGACCTTGGTCGGACGCCGCTACAAAGAATCGGCTTGCAAGAAGAATGCGCAGATGCTATTGTTCTGATGGCTTCGCCAATGAATAGTTACATGCAGGGCGCTGTGCAGGTGGTTGATGGAGGCTTTACATCAAATTAGCACGCCTTACAAATCCTCTTCGTGACTTGAATTACGGTAGGAAAATTACGAATGGATTCACCTTTGAAGAGGCATTGAAGTGTACATGTTGATTATCAAGTTTCTGTGAAGGGAATCCCACAAAATTGTCTATCACTGAAAGAACGGGAAGACTTCGCAGACTAAGGAAGCAAGTACAGCACACAGCTTCATAAGAACATCAGCTAGTGGCAGAAATACCAAAATAAGCAGAAAATTCCCAGTCCTGTGACATGTTTGCCTCGCGGATGCGTTGCATTGCTTTTCTTACTGCCAATTTCAACACACAATAGTCTACAAGTGTAAGCTGACGTAGATATCAAAGGCTAGTCGTCCTCTTCTGTTACTCCATTTTAATAAACCTCGATAATTTCTGATAGTCTAGGCAGGTAGATCAAGTATAGAATTAGAGACATGACGCTGTAGTGGTAAGAAGCTGCGGTACGACTTAGCTCAAACCCATCATCATCTCAGCACGAATAGATCCCGTGGCTCAAGTATGGGGAATTAATCGTACTTACTGCTGTAGATAGTCTGCATGAGCTAGTGAGAAGCCGTAATATATGCTCAGCTTAGAGAAATAAAGGAAAACAACATATGCGATACGGCCCCCAGTCTACCATTAGATTTTCACGCCATCTGTACTGGACTTGGAAAAATGTCCACAGCTCTCCTCTCAGCTAACAGGTAAAAAGGGGACGAATGAGGATCTGATGAGATTCAAAAGAGGTTCCCTCACAATTCGAAGTCTTTTCCTCTGTTCATGATGTACCTCTAAATTCATGCCCATATTGTCAACATACATTGTGTATGATGTAATGACATGCAGTGCTGATGTAACAGAGTATATCATTGGCCAGGCCAGAATAACAAAGAGGTCATAAATCAAAGATGAGCGATTTCCTGCCCCTCATACATACCACGGCGGCTACACATCCTGGCAGTCAGGCAACATCAAGCCCAAGAAGATATCTAAATACTAGGATCCAAAAATGGTGCCAGATATCAACTTCAACTGCGCACTCGTCACAGGGGGCGCAGGTGGAATCGGCAGAGCGATCGCCGAGTACCTTATTTCGAAGGGCACGAGAGTCTTGCTTGCAGGACGTACTGAGTCTAATTTGAAAGAAACCGCCCAGCTTATTGGCGCAGCCGGGTACTACGTGATCGATACTGGAAAGATTAATGCTCTCTCGCCTTTCATCGCTAAGATCACCACTGAGCACCCTGACCTGGACTGCTTAGTGAACAACGCGGCCGTTCAGCGTGTATTGGACATCTCCAATGATGCGGAGTATCTTGAAAAGGCCGACGAGGAAATCGACATAAACGTCCGAGGGCCGATGCATCTGTCCATTGGACTACTGCCTCATTTCCGGACCAAGTCAAGCGCGATGATAATCAATGTGTCAAGTGTCTTAGGATTCATTCCCTTTTCTGTGGTTAACCCGGTTTACAACGCCACCAAGGCATGGATTCACTTCTGGACTATGAATCTACGTACTCAGATAGCCCAGGAGGGCTCGAACATTCGAGTGGTCGAGATCGCACCACCAATGGTAGCAACAGACCTGCAACGTGATAGGGAGAATCCGGACGACAACAAGAAAGAATTCAGTCCTCATACTCTCACAGTCGAGGAGTTCATGGCCACAGTTGTCCCCAAGTTTGAAGCGGGAGAGAATCTCATCACAGCTGGAATTGGAGAGCAAGTTGTGGGTGGGTGGAATGATGCCTTTGGCCAACGATATCTTCAGATGACAGGAGGGAAATAAGCTGTATAGTAGACTCAGAATCGTCTCAACAAGCACTTCATTACCGCTGATGAGGACCTATAGCGAGCAACGGGGTGGGAATGTATTATTAACTCATACGTATACTGGCCATCTCATTACCGTCGGGTCGATCCTTGCAGCTCTTCTGTTTCAAACACACCGAGTAGCGTAACATTAGTGCTAGAAATGGGACGACAGCGAGCGCTAACAGAGACTTTCCAGTCTGGTAGTGCAGAGTCAGCACTCTAAAACAGAGTCTCAGGCTTTTTCGTTCAGCCCTAACAGGACCCTCACACAATCGTCTCTGCTTTGTCTACAGAGTCGGGCACTGCTGTAATCAAGGTCCCTGCCATAGGCATGACGTAGGCCTCAGACGATATTTCAATCTCCAAGGGGATAATGACTTAAGCGGACAGTATCACATGTGATTGTCGTTAAATTGCCCATGTCAGATCACCAGTTTCGGGCCATTATTTGCGAGTCGGGCTGACGCCTTGGGTCAAGCCCGCCTGTGTATCGGATATCTCGGATGCCAGATTAGATAGAGAAAACAGGCCAAGTTGCAGTTAGGGGCATGAAGACAAGCCTGCGGGCCAAGCCTGGTCCAGCCAAGGGGAAGGATCCATGTTTACGTGGATCTAAAACACCGAGAGCACGAATTCTTCTTCTTCATGATCAGCTCCAGGACCAGCAGATTAAGTCGAGACCAGCCATGCTGCCCTCACAGCACACAGCAACGGCGAGTCGCTCACCTCAACCGCCAGAGAACACACCCGTGGATGCGAAAATCCCATTATTTTGCAAGCCTCCAGGGCTGAATATTACAGCACTAAACATTCAAAAGCTGCACGCGAGCGATGCTCTCACGCTGCCTTCGCCTGCCCTTCAAAATGCGTTGCTCGAGGCCTACGTCGGCCTGGTCCATCCCATGCTACCCATCCTCGACCTCTCCAATTTTCTGAACGCCGTGACTCGTGGTGACGGCAGTGCAGGCCAAGTCAGTCTGATGGTGTACCAGGCCGTGATGCTTGCAGCGTGCCCCTTTGTCGACTCTCGAAAATTGGAAGCTGAGGGATTTGAGGACAATCGAGCCGCGCTCAACGTGTATTTTCAACGAGCCAAAGTCCGTCTGCCCAATCGCCGAATAACTTGTTGATCTTATTAATTGATGCGTTTGACAGGCGCTGTACGACCTAAATTACGAGTCTGATGCTCTGGCCATTGTTCAGACCACGCTCCTCATGACATACTCGTTCGAGGCGCGACACAACACGACAAACTCCTGGCACTGGAGCGGCATCGCCATTTCATACGCCTACAATATAGGCTTGCATATCGACCCCGAGACCTTCGGTTTTGAGCCCAGTCTCCGCAAGCTGAGGCGGAGGCTTTGGTGGGCTTGCTTCATGCAGGATCAGATGGTTGGCCTCGCGACTCGCCAGCCGCCCCGAATCAGAAAGGACGATTTCAGTACTAAGATGCTCCAAGACAGAGACTTTGATGTCTTTACAGACCCTCAAGGACAACTGGCAGCGTGGTTCCCCCGTCTCTTGACAGCAGGCCAGCAGCAAGAATTGGCGCTTCTCTGCATCGAAAAGACGAAGCTCTGCGTGATCATCAGCAAGATTTTCCACGATCACTATACGGCGCAATACAAAGACGAGGAATCTCGTAAATCATCCGACCTGCGCGCATTGCTGCTCTATCCGAAACCCGCAGGCACTTGGAAGCCAAATGCCTCCGTCCTCGATGATGAGTTGATGGCCTGGAACAACGCGCTTCCTCAAGTGGTTCAGCAATCGCCTGCGTTGAACCAAACCAATAAGGTACCTACATCCTTTTCAATCATAGATGTGCATTGCTATGCACTGTGCTTGATATACCGCGCTGTGACTTTGACCTTGCATCGGCCAGAGGCTCAGGAAGCGTCAGCCATCCAAGATCGATGGTATCCCCTGATGCGCACTCGCACCGCTGCGAAAGAGATCACCCGGATGCTGGCAGAACTGCAAAGTTACGGCAGGGTCAGATCTCTCCCCGTGGTTTGCATTGTCGCCGCGATTCCTGCAGCCGTTATCCACATCTGCGACATGAAGGACACCATGCCCAATATCAACTCATCAGCTGCGACACGGTATTGGAAGTGCGTGGGCATCTTAGAGGATCTACGGACCGTATACAACGCCGCACCGTTTGCCATCGAGTTTTTGAATGCTGCATACATCAAAGTGACGGGGGACACATTCCTCACATCGAAATACTTGATGCTGGAAGAAACTATATCTGACTCCCCGGCCGACTACCAACGAGACCTTTTAACCCCTGTGCCGAGTAACCTTCTGGAGACGTGGTATGATGCGAATGCTGGACCTTTGGGGTCGGAGGACGGAGACTTGGTGATATCGGTACTATCTGATGGCAACAACGGGGAGCTCTTTGGGCTCTCCCCTGCAGACGGCAATCTGCAATTTTCGCCATACACGGGCTGAGAGCCTTTTGAGAGGCTAAATACACTTCAACTAATGATAATGACACAAATAGATAGAATAATGGGACTATAGGCTTTCTTTTTTCAAGTGATCTCGCCAGTGGTTCTGAGCCATTTATCACTCTCAAACATAATCATTTACTCGCTCACCTACCCAGGAGAAAATCCCAAAGAAGTACCTCGTACTGGGTCTTCACTCCATATTCCAGACTGTACCCCAACAAATCTCATGATATGGAGAGTCGACCCGGAGTCAAGAGCCAGCACTCTTAACTCCGGCGCCTCTCCTCGAGAATGAGCTAATATGCATGAGCGCGCGGAGGAATGAAACCCTCTGCCTCCGTTATAGCCGAGCATTGTATCGATGACATTCTCATGCGTTCGGGTCACAGTGTCATGAGTTTAATTCATCACTGTAGTTTTCGCCAGAGATTAGCAAACCGAAGATGCGGGCTCGTTTGCGGACTTCAGTCCTGCGGAGATGATTCAGCCTCAGCACGCGATTTATATTGTTAGCAAGCAATGATATGTGATCTAGCCATTGATGTGACAGTGTATAATCACTGTGCTTGTAAATCAAGGGAAGTTGACGATACTAAACCTTACTAACTGCTTTGTCTTGCATTGGCTCCTGTTGGAGTTTCCGCACAAGGCGGATACTCATATCGAGAGGTGGGTATAATGCAGTCCAAGAGAAAGTATAAAAGCATGACAGTGGCCATAATTTAGGCTTCTTTTCTGAATCAATACACATCATCAGTTTTGGACCGAATCGCAGGTCTGCCCTTTCCCACATCGTGCTTTGTTCCCATATCTGCCCAAACAACTACAGCCTCCACCATGTCTCGATGGGGTCCCGCCCCAGAGCCTCCCACGGAGCTCGGCCGCTTCCGAATCCTTGCCCCAACTGCGGGTATCAGGGTCTCTCCCCTGTGCCTCGGTGCCATGTCTATTGGAAGCGCATGGGCTGACGGCATGGGCAGCATGGATAAGGAGCAGTCGTTCAAGCTGCTAGATGCCTATGTGGAGGCTGGTGGTAATTTCATAGATACCGCGAACAACTACCAGGACGAAGAGTCTGAAACCTGGCTGGGGGAGTGGATGGCCTCGCGCAAGAACCGTGATCGCTTGGTTTTAGCCACGAAGTTCACGGCTGATTACAAGTCCCACGAGTATGGGAAGGGTAACTCCGTCAACTCCGGTGGAAACCATAAGCGAAGTCTTCACGTCAGCCTCAGAGACTCACTGGCCAAGTTACAGACGGACTGGGTTGACATATTGTACGTCCATTACTGGGACCAGACCACGTCCATCGAGGAGGTCATGGACAGCCTTCACATTGTCGTACAGCAAGGCAAGGTCCTCTATCTTGCCATCTCCGACTGCCCTGCCTGGGTGGTCAGCGCTGCCAACACATATGCAAAGGCTCACGGGAAGACGCCATTCTCTCTCTACCAAGGCCGCTGGAATATCATGCGGCGGGATTTTGAGCGGGAAATCCTCCCCATGGCCCGCCACTTTGGCCTGGCTCTGGCGCCGTGGGATGTGCTCGGACATGGCAAGTTCCAGTCCAAGAAGGCCATCGAGGAGCGCCACAAGAGTGGAGAGGCTCTTCGCAGCCTCGCTGAGGGGTCCCAACAGACCGAAGACGAGATCAAGTACAGCGAAGCGCTCTGCGAGGTGGCCACCGAACATGGGATCGAGTCCCCGACCGCAATCGCTTTGGCGTATGTGATGGCAAAGGCGCCTTATGTATTCCCCATTGTTGGCGGTAGAAGGATTGAGCATCTGCATGACAATATTCGGGCGCTCAGTATCAAGCTCACGGCCGAGCAGACTCAGCGCTTGGAGAGCGTGAAGTCGTTTGACATTGGATTCCCCAATGATTTCATCGGTGCTCACCCAGGAGATGCCGGCAAGGCTACGGGGTTGCTGGCCATCACCGGTCAGTTTGGCATCGTAGAAAATCCGAAGCCCATTGGGTACGCCAAGCAGTAAAGGCGATTGTGTCGTCAACGGATGATGACGAGGTAGTTGAAGTGCAACCAGGAGGTTGGCACCATGAGATAATCACCTATATTGAGTGGAGTGCAAAGCAGTTGTATTATTGAAAGAAGCTATGAGATCTCTAAGCAAATCATCTCTTCCGCCATTGACCCTCTACAGCGTCTCTAAATAAGACATCGACATATGTGTCATGATTCCCATTGCCAGTGTGAACTCCTACCATGGGCGTTGAAGCCACCTGAATGCCGAAAATCTTGTCCTCGTCCTTTGCTTGTAATTCAATATCTGAACTTGCAGAAACTTGATTTGTGATCACCGCGGGTTCCAGTGCACACTCTGACACGACGACTTGAGGTCTTTGCTTCTCCACGTTGACAGCAATCTCCCGCGAGACCATAATGCCTCCGAAAGACGGTGCGCTCAGATGCTTGGGGGTGTCTTTTCGTCGCATACTTCCAGGCTGTAGCCTGTCGCTGCGCTCCTTCGAGTGGCAGAGATCTGCTGTTGAGCTCGACTGGCTCGAGACCGTTGATGACGGTCGGCGTGCAGATCTGCCCTCCAACACTTGCTCCTCGTCCCAGTCTTCAGATGGTCGGTGTGACAATCTCTTCTTTTTCGTCAACTTGGAGAGAATGTTCTTCTCGGTACTGCCCGGACGCGGCTCTTCCACAGGCTGTGGCCCAATGATGGGCTGGAATTCGCGATGTAGGTTGTGAATGAATGACTGCTGGCCTGCTTCCATTTGTACAAGTTGGTGTGCTTTGAACAGACTCAGCGGTATGTACTCGTAATCTGTGTTGTTGACAACTGAATGGATTGGGGCTACAATTCGGAACGTGAGGCTGGGCGTCGTCATGCCGGCAGGACCCCCGGGCACATGAACGACGCCTGGTGCAAGAATGGCATCATCCGTGATGATATCCCGAAGAGATTCGCGAAGCTTTTTGATCCCACTCTTGATATGGTGGATGAACTCAGTCTCCCTGCCGGTTGACATCTTAGTCGCCTCTAGAGCCTCGGACACGGCCAGCATAGTCAAGCCTTCAAATCGTTTCAAGATATCTCTCTGCCACGACTCTAAGGTGGAGAGGGGCAGGCTGATCGATGGAAGAGCGTTGCGTGCCGTCCTTTTTACCAAGACGTCAAAGCCTGAGGTGTTGACTCGGGCTCGGATGGCAAAGAACCCGATACGGAGGCGGGCAGTCTTCTCCATGCCCTGGTGAGAATAATTTGCCATTTGACGCAGCTTGGCCTCAACGCCCATGTTCTTGATTTGCATTCTTGATGCGATAATACCGCTGACGTGTTCCACCTCGGCAAAGCGATAGCCAGCCATGGCTAGCCGCTCAAGATCACGCTCGTTGTTAATGCGGCGAACGAGAAACATCAGGGAGCCCTTCCCAACCTGCTGCCGTAGGGCGGCACCCTTCTCGTACATACGCTGTCTGAACTTGGCTGACATGGGCCCTCCTGGCTGATCGTTGGGCTGTAGATCAAGGTCCGCGGTCACTCCGGTAGCCAGGATCTCGTCCCAAAGTACACCAATATTTGTAAGGTCCTGGCGGAGACGTTCAGCAAGTCGCACGGCAGCCAGGCAGAACTGGCCTCGGAATAGAAGACCTTGCTCGTCTTTGGTCGGGGATACTTCTTGGACAGCTCGTCTGTGCTTCTGAGATACACGTCGCTTCATGCCATCGATAAGGCTGTATAAACCGGGCCAGCTCCTAGTCGCCTGGAACATCCAGAGAAAGTAAGGGTGTGAGATGGTGAATGGCTGCTTGTCGTTCTGTGAAGTCTCTTGTTAGCATATCCCCTACCTTACCATTTCATGGATTACTTACAGTCTGGATGAAGGAGTCGGTAACAACGGTGCTAGGAATAAGACCGTCGGTGTCGACAAGAATCCTGCCCTCCTTGTCGAAGAAGGCAGCGCCCAGTGTGATCTTCTGAGCTCGGCGAGCGGACTGGTTCCTCTTTCTAGCGGTGAAGATTGCGAGGCCAGCAATGGTCAAGCATGCACCTAGGGACTAATAGTGGGAGTTAGTTTCGCAATTTATATGGCTAAAAGAGAAGACTAACCAGGCAAATGACGACAATGACGGTGGCATCCCGTGACATTCCACCGGCTCCCACCTCTATCGCGACAAGAGTATATTCTGTGCCGAAGGCAGCACACCAATGCATCCCAGAGACAGCACCAGCCAGCAAGAGGGCGGACAAGAGTCTCTTCCACCACACGTTGGCCCATATAGATCGAAAGACGAAGAAGACGGATAGCGCTATTGTACTGGCGATTACGGCGATAATAGCTGAGCTGATGACGTAGCTCAATTTGTAGGTACACGTATAGTTCTGGATCGAAGCATTGCCGAGATAATGCATGCCGCATACGGCTGAGCCGCAGAGGAACCCGCCGAGAGAAACACGCAGCCAAGAGACGACGTTGTTGGTACCGATGGCGAGGAAAGCGACAAGGAGGACGAGGATGGGAACGAAGAAGGAGATGACGGTAAACAAGGGGGAGAAGCCGACTTGGATCTCAGGCTCTCCATTACCGAAATACACAGCCTTGTTTCCAACGAAATGCATCGACCAGATGGCGACCCCTCCCATCGTTACAGCTGCACCACCGAGTAAGACACTAATCAGAACAAGATGATTGTCAGTAAGAAGCCCTCGTTGTTGATTTGAGACAGCGAGCTTCAGCAATTAAAGCATGGAAGTAGCTGTCACTAACTTATTGAAGAGACCTTTGGATCCGGTGCGACGATTGATGAGCTCCAAAGTAGAGCCTGCACCGATGAGACTGACAACGTAGCTGAGCACGACGAAACCAACGTTGAAGCGCTGCGGGACAATATGGCCCGCATACTTGCCGAGCAGTTCATCCGGAGACATGTTTCTGCGTGTATAATCGCAGCAACGATGAGCCCGGAGTCGAGATGAACCAGCCAAATGTAATTCAGTTCGTTGAGTTGGCCGAGGGAAGAAAGGAGCACCGGTTCGCAGAACGAGCTCGGGTCCTTTCACCGGGGACAGACACGAGAATCAGTCGCATTTTGAATCATGCATGTCCTACAGCCCGATCCTACCAATACATCTTGCTGCCGCTCGGCCACCAGTGGAGCTTCACGGAAACAAAGCTGAGCTGTGCCAAATGTGGCAAGTTTCCGTGATTGGGCAACCGCCACCAACGTCGATGTCAGATAGCTCGCCAGCTAAGAAAGGTAGTGCCGCGCTACCTTGAGCAAACCAGGGTCGAGAACAGGGACTTGGCAGACCGCTAAAAACAAGTATAATGCGGGACAAATATAAGGGCCTGAGCGGCGCAGCTTGCTCGTACTGCGTCGATAAATGCCGTAAGGGGGAAGCTGGGACAATATTTTGACAGGCTTGTCTCGCATCTGGCCGAAGTGGAGGGTAGCCCTTGCGTAGATCTATTGAACGCAAAGCAAGGAGAGAGTGTTCGATGCTTACATGCACTATCACCACTCCATGCAGGTCAATGGGACCGCGTAACCGTTGTGTTGGGACCTTGAATGAACGAAATTGGAATCGATTTACGTTCCTTGGGGCGCTTTGTTTCCTTTCTCCTCATTTTGCTTTTTCGCCCCGAGGGCCACATGATATATCACATTCAAAACAAACCACTCGAGCACACCCGAGGATTCCGAGTCGAGATGCCATGTCTTTCGTACTACCACATCACATTGTGGCCACCGGAAAGGACCGAGTGCCCAGCATAGCCAGATTGTAATGCCCCGAATCTGCCGCCGGCTGAAAATCAGCCAACCTCGGAAAAGATTAGGTTGGGCTGATCTCGATTCTAATGTATAGCCCCAACAGGGAGCCCCTGACATGCATCGGGCAAGTGGGACAGAGCCCTCCCGACAGTAGCTCACCGGTCCAGCTGAATTCAGGTGTGACCAAGGGCAGCATCCGATCGCAATTTTCGTGCTTGGCAAGAGCGAGTGAGCTGAAGCGTCGAGTGGATCGCCACACATCAGGCTCCAGATTACAGCTCTAGAGACATAATCCCCGTTTCCCGGCTGACATTTGGACGCACAGATCTTCTGATGAGCAATTGTTACGAATTGTGAGACCAATACAGCGCCAGAACAACAGTGTTAATCCGATATACTAGTTGCCAATGTCTTGGTTGCCACGCTTTGGCGTACCCCGAAAGACCGAGGGCCAGATTTCTCAATACATGTTCCACACTGACGCCAGACCATGTGTTTTTGCCATCACCCTACTGTCCAATAGTGGATCGGAGTTAAGGGCTCCATTTACAAACCGTTGTGCGTGAGTCTTTTGCGCTATTGGGACGTTAATGCACGATGAGAGACAGGGGAGGAGGCCTCACCCCCCGTCAACCAAGTCCTACCGTTCACACATACTCGTTTCTCCCTTACATACTTCAATTCAATAATGTTATGCAGTAAGCATGCAATGTGCAATGTGCTCCAATCGTCCGCGATCAAGGATACTGTTTCAACAACAAAGTCTGGTAGAAAAGATTAGTTGTTCATGCGGGCTCCCAGCAGTTTGTGAAACACTTTCCCCCGCCCGTGGTGACGCCCACAAGGTAGCCCATGACCCGTATTTGCAGATGGTTTAGAGCCGTCTTGGCTTCGTGTGGAGGAGGCAATCCAGCGAATCGATCCACCCCTTTTGCGATTGAGCCCGCCAGCGCTGTGTAGATAGAAGTGCAATACCATCATCCACCGGCCCAAAAGCAAGGTGAAGGGATGAGGCGGATCGCAAGCTCTCCCCAGGCGATACTACAAGGATTCTCTGTTGCCCGCCGGTCTAGTAAAACGGCGATAGCCACCATCCTCGCCAGATACGAAATGTGCGATCAACACCAGGGTCAAAAACGCCGAGACGCCATTTGCTTCCTCACTCTGTTATGCTAGATAGGTAAGCAACGGATTATGCCGGCTTGTTCAAATACCCAAGCGGAAGCCTACAACGCAAACAACACATTCCCGAAAGGCTAGATCTCCCGGTCGGACCGCCTCCTACTTGCACATAAGGGGGGCTAGAAGAATAAAAGGCGCTATCATCGCTACTAGTACAGGCTCGATCGGAAGCTACAGTATCGGACATCCGACCCAACGTAGCACGTTTGGGCCTCCTCGACTCCACGCCATGCCGGCGGCGAAATCCTTTTCAATGCTGCTGAGGATTGCTCAACGAGATGGCCCGGCACATGCCGAGGGAGCCCTACCTTGCCACCGGCACTACGAAAATGCAGCTGCGAGGCTCAGCCCTGCTTTGTGTGACAATCAATAGGCCAGCTGAATACCTCTAGAAGAAATATGAGCTTCATATTTAACATGTATTGGTGCTACTTGGCGGTGTCTAATTCAGCCGACCTCCTCGACCTATGGCCAAGGATTATATCTCCTTTTGCTTCTCCAGCTTTATCTCAAACCCCTCTACAGTTCGGCCCATCTTAACTAACCCCATTCTTTCCAAGCCTGGATAGTCCTTGAGAATCAATGGAATGGGTGAACTTTTCCAAATGGTTCCGTTTCTTGACACGGCGTCCTTGATAATCGTCCATAGCAACAGTAAGGTGCACAACGCGAACGTTATTGCAGGAAGAGTAATCCACTGCCATAGAATACGGACGTAGACTCTAGTCTCCCATTCGTCGCCAGTGACAAATGCCTTTTGCGAATTGTAAGCTCCTGTGCCTCTTTTCCATATCTCAGTTGTAAGCCGTGTGGTGAGTGAGTCGAGATTCTCTTGCAGAGTCTCCATAGATGTGTTGGCCCCCCTCATAAGAGCCACGAGGCTGGACTGATCTATACTCTGGTCCAGATTCCCCCGGCATTGGAGACTTTCCATCCGCGTATCATATGAACAACTCACATTATCGAATGAGTTATCGTAAAATAGCCTCAAAGAGTGGCCATTCATTGTGCCCACGCACTCACGTGGGGCCGTAATGTTGATGTAGTGAGCTGGATCTTCGATACTTTCATTCATCCAATCGTCAACATGCAGTTGCACGATCTCTGTGACATTTTCCCCAAGGAGTTTCGAAGAAGACATGTTCGATGCTGTGTACAACGTTCCATTCACCCAACAGGGCTGCTGTACGGCTTTGAAGTCGCTTGAGCTATGTTTTAGACCCGCTGACCAGAGAGGCTCCGGCGACTGTAGGCGTAGAGGGATATCGTGAACTATGCGTTCCTCCAGTTTCCCTGCGTTGACAGTAGCTGAATAATGCTTGAGGCACGGGTATACGGTACAAGCGGCGGCAACGTAATCAGATGGCTCGTAGAACGCGAAAGGGCATGATAAATCGTCGATCAGGCAAGGTTGTGGACAGGTCACATTCCCATTAGGCAACACGTTGCAGTGATTCTGCGACGCAACGAGAACAGTAAAGTTGTAGACCGCCCAGCGAGCTCTATTGATGAACTCAGGGGAAGTAACCTCCCGAGTCCATGTGAGGTTCCCAACTCCTCGCATCTGCATATATGTAAACGCAGACATTGACGATCTCCCGAGCACAATGCGCATTGGTCCCTCATCCAGGTTCAGCTCGTAACCATTACCGTTGTACACTGATTGGTACACGGGTAGATTGAACACTGGGAAATTTTTGCCCTCTGAGATGTTGAGTGGCACTGGTTCTTGGACGAAGTCATATACATCAACACATCGGTTACACATCCCAATGCTGGCGTGTGTTATTGTTTTTTCCAAGCCTTTTTCTGTATTTAAGAGCAGTGGGAAGGTACAGTTCCCAGACTGGCATGTAAATAATGCCCCAATATTGGAATCAAGTTTTGGGTTCACAATTGCGTCTTGCATCGCAGTCCGTATCTCTGTGCTTAGCACACTCCGGGCCGATCGCAAGACCGTCCCTAGTTCAGAAAAACCGATAGCATTCGCAGTGGTGATTGTTGCCGGCTGGACATCTAGTCCCGTTTTCCTCAGGCATTGATACGTCTGAATTGTTTGCTGCATAAATGGGCCAATGCCTAGTGAACTAACAGTCACAAGGATAGCCACAACGGCCCTTGGCTGGTGAAGAATGGCAAGTGGCAGAAGTCGTAAGGAGGAGTAGATACCTCGCGAGGCAGCATCAAACCGCTCGAAGTCTCTCAGAGGGCGAAATTCAGATGTAATCCAGTCCCACTTGATCTGGGAGATAACCTCAAAACTCACGAAGGCCGGGCTGGCGCGAAAGATCATGGACAGCGTAGCGATAAGAGCGTTGAGTGTAATTCCGCTATTTCCCCAGTCTGACTGCGTCTGGCCGTTATAATTTGTGAACAGGATGCAAATAGCAATGAGAAGTCCGGCTACAAATACAAGAGTAAGAATCTCTAGAATCCAAGTAATGATGACATTTTGCTGAGATTGAGGGTCATGATGATTCGTGTCGGAAGAATCCACCATTTCTCTGATCAGCAACCCCTCTGGTAGCTCAGGATGAATGCCCACACCGGTTGCTGGTTTACCAACAGGCTGCTGCTGATCTATTGACGCTCTCTCAGAATTTCCAAGGGACGAAATCTCTTGTTTAGATAATGTTGGGCTATTTGGCGCGCTAGAGAATCTTGACCGGAGTAAGATCTGAGTTGTCTCGTCCGACATGCCGAAAGCCCCATCGGGGGCTGTTATGTGGTCTTCATCCATGAAGCAGTGGCTGAAATTTGGAGAAAAGTAGTCACAATGTGCGTTTTTATTCCACGATGAACCGATGGTTATGTAGCACTTCTCTAGGGCTACCAACAGCCCTCATAAGGCTGGCAATGTCTCAGAGTTCCATTGCTTATTCTAGACCGTAGGATGATTATTGCCGACTCTATTTATAAATGAGCCAGCAGGAACAAAAAAACACGCGAGGACTTGTTCTTCTTACCAATATTTCCATGATGATTGATCCCGTGCCAGCCAATAATCCTTCTCGCTGGGGGAGTACAATGCTGACTCTCAGCACATCGCATGCACTGGTCGTAATCGGTCCAACACAAAAGTCCTAGAGGGCGTCTGAAATATCACATAGGGTGCTCTTTTCAACTTTCTCGACAAAGAACAGCGGTTAGGTATAATTCAAACATCTAGTCGATCCATTCAAGCGTTTAACATATATACAACACGCTACATTATGCTTCCGAATAAATGAGATGTGTGAAATAGTTTTTTAGGAATTACGCGTTAGAGTTTTCTGTTGCATGTTATGTTACATTGCATTGTCCTTCCAGCATTGCCCATTTCAACGTGCCAAGAATCCTTCTCGGTATCCCTCCGAGGTGCCAACCTTCTCTTGAGAAAGGACGTAGTACAAGAGGCTGCGTGAGCTGAAAAAGCAAGTCTAGGTTAACCAAAACAGCATGAGGAAATGTTTCGGTGCCATGTGCCATAAGAAGTAAAACAAAGTACAATGCTACAAAGCTTAATAAACGGTTGACGCCTAGATCATGAGAGTATGATATTTCTATAAGTACTACCCAGTCGTTATCTAATTATTAAGGACTCTCTTTGGTTCTTTGTGTTTGTCTATATGTCTGTAAAATATTTATATGATCATGTTCTTTCATATAGAAGAAGTGATGTCTTATCACATGACATAAAGCTAGCCAGTCACAGCGCGATGTGTGCTTAGTCAGCATTCTTCGTGAAGCTTCGCGTTGAGCATCACGAGACAATTGATCGACAGCCAAATCCATCTCCCCTGTCTCAAGCCGCCTGCTCTGGCCAACGCCAGTCCAAAACTGATCTCTGGCCGCGTGATTTCCCCCGACTTGAGGTGCCGATGCTCCACGATATACCAGACTCCACGATGCCGCAACCGCGACGAAAACGCATGCCACTTTTACGCAGTCACCGATCAGTCGTTCAGGACCACAACCCAGATACTTCCCAAGACTATAGCCAAGTAGCTCCTTGATCGACCAAGGTCGGTCGCATCTATTACGCCCTATTTGTTCTGGTAGGACGATTGCTAGCGTATGCTTCCATAAACAGACAGCAAACATGAAGGAAAGGGGGCTGCGACCTTGAATCTCGACAATTGCCCCCGACTACGAGACCCATTTTCTCACGATGCGATGACACGAACGAAAGATCCTACGAGGAAAAACTCACTCGAACCTTTCTCTCCATTCGCCTACTGTTATCAATACTGGTCTCCGTTCTCTCCCACGCCCGCGATGGCACGACCGAAAATAGCCAACTGCGTCGCTCCGAGGCCAGTGCTAGATCCCATCTAACACTATCCAATCCACCCATGCTGCCTCAGCCATGCTTCACACATCGACGGCCAGCTGGAAACGGGCAGGTCCTTTGTGTCAATCCCAAAGCCGTGAGGCGCATCCGCAAATATGTGAAGCTCGACAGACCCCCCGCTCTTCGTTATGCCCTCGGCCAACCGATACGCGTTGACGACTGGCACAACCGGATCGTTGTTGGAGTAGACGATGAAGGACGGAATGGCCGGCGATTCCAGTTGAACATCGGGCTGCACTGCATCATAAAACGCTTGCTTCTCTGCTGGCGGAAGCGGCGGCTTGTCCGCCACGATCTGCCGACCCACGGCGTTGGTCGAGATTGGGCCATACCCGATAATGGCAAACTGGGCTCCCACAGAACCTGGGTCCGGGGAGACCCATGCTTGAGGATACTCAGCAAGGAGGGCTGCACCCAGATGGCCGCCAGAGGATAGACCGCAGATCCCCAGTCCCTTGGGCGCGAGACCACTTTCCTTTATGAGCTTGCACGCTCGCCTAGCATCGTCGAGGGGCGCTTGAACACCCGCCTGGGAATTCGGGAACCGGTGGACAAGAACAAAGGCGTGGAACCCCAGGCTGTTGAGCCATTTCGCAACCGCGACACCCTCTCGGCCGACCATGAGCTGAACGTAGCCCCCGCCTCCGAGAATCAGCACGCCGCGACCATTGCTTTTCACCGGGGTGTAGCCAAACAGAAAAGGCCGGTCGACTTTTGTAACAACACCATTGCCTATGACACCTCCAGGAAGATCCAGCTCAAAGGCTCCTTCAAGCGAGCTCTCCTCCCACAATGGCCAGCTCTGGTCGGCGCCGAGTATCTTTACTTCTGACATTGCGCCTGTAAGAAATGAATGTATTAGTAGAGTGACTTGAAAGATTCATGGTTAGAGCGCAGGTCGATTGATTTTAAGCCCGCCTCGCCATAACATCAACCCGAGCCCCCGCTCATTAGGACATCGTCGCCCGATCCTGCTGGTGCGCCAATACAATCAATAAAATTGAAAGCCTTGACATGCCTATGTTAGTGGAAGTCTATGTCAACAATCTATTCCAATTGACATGATGGTATTTTCACTGTCGATTATTCGTCGGAGATGATTGGAATGGAAATCACTCATGCTCTCGCGACTAAATCCGCGTCAACACAACACATACAATAACCGCATCGCAATTGTTGCGCACGTACTCCGTACTTCAATCAACCAACGAGTCCTAAATTAATTGACCATGGAGTAGCCTATACTGTGAATTTCTTTTTCCGCTCGATCCATGCCCTTAGATCCAAGCATACAATGGAACGACGAGCAAGCAAATTTTATCTATTTCCCTTCGATTCAATCCCAAGACTGCTCAGAGAGTCACATGTCCTCGCATGACCTGAACAGCCGTCCCGGCCAAACTAACCTGGTCAATCTTCCCCTCCTTGGTACCGATAGTGACAAGAATGTTGCTCTCACGATCAATCTCGACTCCCTGCGTGATCTCATACCGAACTGTCCGATTAGGCTCCGTATCCCCCGCGGCAAGGGTAAGGTACGACGAGAGAGCGCAGGCCGCGCTCCCGGTAGCGGGATCCTCGAAGCTCTTCTCGATCATGCGCGAGCGGATGGCCACGGTGCCAGGCGCTTGGCTGACGCGCACGAAGTAGTAGCGCCCGAGGAATCCCCCGCCAGCCTGGGTCGAGAGTCTGGTCCACGGGGAACGAGGTGGCGCTGCCGGTCACCTTGGAGAGAAGCTCGACGGTGGGGAGCTCGATGAGAATGAAGGCCATTCCGTTGACGATGCTGAAAATGGGGGCGGCGAGTTCAGCAGCTTGGATTTCAGGGACCACGGAAAGATCCCCGGGAGCGAAGGAGTTGGGTTGGTCAGCTGAGAGGACACTGAGCGTCTTCTTGTGAAGATGGACATTGAAGGGGATGGCGGCCTGGATAGTGTTTGGTTCCGGCTGCTGGAGGGGGATAGGGCCGGCCTTTGTGATGAGTGTAGTGATACCTTTATCCAGGAGGGAGACGGCGGCGCCGATGGTTGGATGGCCGGCGAATGGAAGCTCGGCAGTGGTGATGAAGATGTCAATGCGACGGGTGGACTTGTCCTTGGGGTCGACGTCAGGGTGCTCCTCATGGATGAAGACTGTCTCGCTGAGGTTGAACTCGCGTGCAATGGTCTGCTTCTGTTCTTGTGTCGGGTATGGCTTCGTGCCAGCAGGAATTGTGACGACGGCCAGTGGGTTGCCCTTGAACCGTGTAGATGTAAAGACATCTAGTGTGACAAAGGGGAGTTCCGTTTGAGTTGCCATTTTGATAATAAGTTTAACTGCTTCAAACCTATTCTGTTCAATGATTGTTGGAATATCTGCCAGACTTTGTCTTAATTTGCTCAGAAGGAACTGCGGACAGTAAGAAGCTCACGACTTAAATCCCGCGTGCTCGGTTTCTTCTCTCTGTGTTGAGGATGGGTAGGGTTCAGCAATGCCTTGGAATTGGGCAACCTGGGCTTTTAATGGTAAGCAAGATATAGTCCCTGAATGAATTCGCAAGGTATAGATGAGGTTGCATCACCCGTTAGTTGACTCAAAGGGCGGGGACACGGATTTAAGGATGATTCACACCAGAGCGAAAGCGGAGCATCATCCATTTCTTGTTAAATGCGATCTAATGTTTATTTACTACATGGAAGCAAGCTTTGGCCATGCGTCAATGGAGATCCAACTCTATTCGTCAACACCCGACTAATTCGTATGCCGCTATAACTTTATTCTCTAGAACAACCTCTAAATCCTTCATGCCGCCGGCTTCGCACCACACGGTCCCAAGGAAAGGAGCGGTTTAACATACCGGGCACCATATGTTCCTAGTAGTCGTCTGCTAAGCCTTGGATTCACTAAATATAGACTTTCAAATATGAGCATGAACAATCTCGTCCCACAACTCATCACATTATTCACCGCTACTCGGGTGCACGTAATGACGCAATCTCTTAGTTTTCAAGAGATCACATTTACTATCAAGTTGTGACTCCATTAGCCTACCGAGTTCAGAGATGATAGACAAGGGAACCACTCCTTGTCCAGTTTAGAAGGGTACCTATCATAGTATCCTAAATATGAACTTTCCGAGGCAACCTTTTCCAGTATAGACCTAGTCGCAGTTCTCTCGCTTCAGTCATCCAAGTCCACAACTCGGACAACGGGCTTGACATTCCCCAACACAACCAAATCTCCTACCCTACATGGAAATCACGCTTCTCGGGGTTACCTGAGATCATTTCCAACTGTATCTTTGTTCCCCAGCGCTCCATTTATCCTACATCTGCGCAGCATGGAGCCCGGCCCCAAGCCAACATGGGAATCGATCAACTCCGATCAGGTCCGTTGCTGTCACCTTTATCCATATCCCAGTCATAGGCATTGTAACTCTGTCTGGGGCTTCAGCACTTGTTCAATGTGGTCCATTGGGTTTCTATGGGAACACCCACACTGTCAGGTGGAACCTTGTGCTTGACACTCCGAGTCTTGTAGTCAATGAGTTGATCAACGATCCCAGGGAGATACTGTTCCACAAGCGGGATCTTGGGTGTTGAATCTATGATAGAAAGAGCACCACCATCGTTGGGCTTGGGGAGGAACCTATCCATATACAGCACTACTGCTACAGTTACGACGAGTAACCAAGTATATATTTTTTGGAAATAAACTCCCTTTCTTGGGGAAAATTCGTCTGCAGTCGACCATTGACGCGTCGGTGTCACAGAAGATGACCAAATTATGCATGGTACACAGTGGATGCTATTCACCCATTTCACGTACAAGAAGTCCACGGGCAGAGCCGCGAAGGATCCTTAGTAATGGGACAGCGCACATGGTTCTACCGAACAGCGTTGGATTCGGAGCTCATCTAGGTACGCAATGAAGGCATGTGGGTGAAATCCAATTCAATATGGCACATCTCCCCAGAGTTGGTTTCAATTGTAGGAGGACCCGCTTTGCCGCTCACGGGCAGGGTTTTTAGGGGCCAAGACCCCTAGACCCCGGCGGTAGTGCCTCTACCACTCCATTACATCATCACCTAATCAGCACTGGCAGTTATTTGCACCAGCGCGTTTGGAGAAACTCATTTTCGCCTGCTCACCCAACTCTCACCTACGTTCGTTCTCCCTCCTCGCGCCCTCCACCCTCTCTTCTCTCCTCTGCTCTTCTTTCTTTCGCTCTGAACTTCTTTCAATGTCTCTCTACTTTTGTCTCTCGCTCGAGGCCTCGCCCGGTCGCTAGCCACAAGAAACCTCAAGCAAAACTTCTGCCCCTCTCCGCCCACAATGGCCTCTCATTCGAACAGCCATTCACGACTTGCTGCTCTTCCCACCAAATCCGTTCTGCCGCCGCCACGAGATCCGGTATTTCTGGGCGAACCGACCGACCAGCCTCCCAAAGGCGATAAGATCCCTCCCGCTACCGCTCGCGTACGACCCTACTCCCCAGCTATCGATCCACTGTGCCCGCCCACGACCGTCAATGATGGAAAACCAAGTAGCCCGTCCGATATCTTTCCAATTCGCGAGAGCCACCTGCTTGCCAATCAGTATAGCGCTGCATGGCGCGACGGCCTACCCACGACGTTCCCTTACGACCTCGAAATACACAGTTCTCTGGCAAATGCCGAAAACAATATCAAGAATGAATGGTTGGAACAAGGCGTTGGGGAGACAATTGGTGTCATCGAACACCCAGACAAAGAGGGACCCGAATTGGCAGAGCAGGCGTACGCAAGCGTCAAGCATATCTGGATTGAGAAGAACCTCGGGGACAAGAAACGATACAGCGAGCCTGAGATGAAATGGGCTCACGAGGAGCCGGAGGAGGAGAACAAGCCGCCGCTCAAATGGAGGGGCAAGTAGAGCACCTGCCCGGCGAGTCACGACCATGCTATGCTGATGATGGCACCCCTCGCACAAACCGCCTAGCTGAAGGCAATAACGCTCACGGCGGTGCTTCTCGCGACTCATTCAAAGCGGAGGGGACAGCCCAGGACAACAACCCAGTCCTTCGCAGGTCCAAGCCGAGCACCAAACCAGCAGGGACATTTTCACGGCACGAATTTCAACGACCAACTTCAACTGCCAGAAGGAAAGCCCCAGCAAGGAGGGTGCACCTGACAACCTTTAATGACGACGCCACGTAAGAGGAGAGGCCATCGCAAGAGGACGGTCGAGATATTGGGCCTGCGCCGAAGAAGAATTAACGATGCATGTATGAATAATGATAATGATACCTAATGATAGCAAACGTTTCATATTGATTTCTTTACAACACCTGATAGCCAAAGCGCCTTGCGATCTGCGACCGTTGAAGCGTAGGAGCGTCACCAATTGGTCAATTGACTTCTTACGATTCGAGGGGCTGATTTCAATCTTCCTCTCCTACTAATTCGCAGTTCACCGAAGTCTCACCTAATTCTGCCGGTCCCGAGGCGCCCGCGATGGAGCCAGGGTCCAGGTAGTGTCAGTTAGCCTCAGCCCTATAATGCAATTTCGATTGGTATTACGTGCCAAGGCCAAGCCCTCAACCTGGTTGACGGTGAAGAACCATATCAATCAATACGAATGTCCGATTGATGGGTGGCCCGTCAGTCGCTGACCGCCCTACGCAATTATGTTGCTTCCGTCTGCGACAGGGCTGGCAGGTACTTGTCACGCATCTGTTTGAGCGCATGCATTCTGGTTTCTCCCTCTCCCTACACACATGTACGCCCATCCCGGTCTGCCAAGTGGTGTGCTAAAGTTGGGTGCTCGGGGTGATGACGCGGCCCGGCAATTCTCCAGAGGTGGACAATAGCGGACAATAGCCAAGGACAATGGGAGCTGGAACATGTGACTTTGGCCAGTGGGAGAAGGGATGCGTTTGATTAGGAGCTTGGCGGTGCTGGGGGTGGTAATCCAGCTGGGCATCAGATCACGAACTGTCGCGGCGTTTGATCACATCATTGAGAACCGAGTACCCATCCTTGGCTGCTCAGGGTCAAGCGATTGTCCAGACCAGACAGCTTCCCATAGAGGGCGCTATACGCGAGTAATTGGAGCGTGCCGCACTCCCGACGATACTTTGCTGGCGTCGGCATCGCTCACCCGATCTTGCCGGTTTCCCTAAATCCCAAGAGTCCAGACCTGGAGAGGGGATTCGCCGTTGAAACGGCCAGCGCCTGCTGGTCGCCGGGCACAGTGCCACGGAGGAGAGCGTACATCAAGGGCCGTCGTCCGTTTCGTAGGTGGTAGATGTGCAGATTGGCGATATTGCGCATACGTAGTCCTGTGTCCATGAAGAGAAGAAATAGGGCGTTGATACGGGGCGACGGATGAGATGATGAGCTGGTCGGCCGCCTCCACGAGTCGCAAGCCGAGGGTGGCACAGACGCAAGACGCCAACGGCTACGGCTATAGGCTATAGCGAGCGTATAGACAGGCTAGACGCATGGATTGCCGATGCATTGGCAGCACTTGGCGTTGCGATGCTGCTGGGAGGTTTGAGGAGGAACGAGGAGACAAGGCCTTGACTGCTGACGGGAATGCATGGGAGACACCGCAGAGATTAAACCGCCGCGGGCCAAGCTGGTCCGTACGTCATGCAGGGCCACCAGCCAAGAAAGCCAGCGGCTTGAAGGCATTCTGAATTCTGGCGTTTGTCTCGTTTTGTCTCGCTTGGCGTGCTACCTCGTGGGCCACCAAATCTCCACCAAGATCGAAGTACATACGTACGTCTTACGCGGCCCGCTCCTCACCACCATGCAAATTATTTATGCGGCCCTGGGCAGCTGGGCGAACAGTCCCCCTAATAATAAATCAAATACTGGAGCGATCCTGTGCACACTACGGCAGCCAACCCATTCCCTCCCACTCACTACGACCCTCGAGGCACCCGCAAAGGCAGACAGGCACAGCCACGATCGCGGATCGGACACTGCAGCGACGCATCAGATCCAGCGCGCCGGAGACGCTGAACCGGACAGCAAGCACAGGACCGTCAGGACGGACAGACACCGATCCCAGACAGACTGCGAGACCGAAAACGGCTGAGGGGGAGCGCACTGCAAATTCGCCACCACCATCCATCCCATCGCCAGTCGCGTCTGCGAATTGGGCCGCTGAATCAGCCGCCACCTCCAAACCCACAGCGCACTTCCACCAACCACAACCACTAGCACCAGCGCCTGAGCTCAGCTGAGAGGAGCGCATCCGCCAGCGCATTCTCCCCTATTTCCCGGCGCTTCAGCACTCAATCCATTAATCCGTCGCATCAACCCCTGCGGCTTTTGTCTCTTTCTTTTTTGAGACAATCCTCGCTCCAGCTCACCCATCAAACGCCTGGTCACGTGACCCTCAATCGGGGTGAAACTGGGCCAAACGGTCATCTGAGGCAGCACAGCACCAACGGCGGAGATACAGCCACAGAGAGAGAGAGCGACGAGAGGAGAAGAGACAAGTGACCCTCGGTGACGGAGCGAACAGGCCCTCCAGATCCGCACTTTCCGCCCACGCAGCCGGCGCGCGCGTGCAGCACCCCCAAACCCTCACTCATCTCACATCACTTATCCCCATCCCAGATGAGGCTACCAGCGCTGGTCCTCCTGGCGGCTGGCTCCGCCTGGGGCGGCTCCATGGCCAACTGGAATATCACTCTCGACGTTGCCTTCCCCGGCAACAGCACCTACAAGAATGAGACCGATTTCCCCGTCGTCTTCGCCCTGCACAACGCCGCCGTCGCCTTCCAGTACGGCTTCACCATCAACTGGGAGATCGCCCCCATCGGCAGCAACTCCAAGCCCAAGCAGGCCCTCGCCTCGGGCTCCATCAAGGAGGATGCGTCCACCCACAAGCCCATCAACGCCACCAACAACATCTGGTACCCCGCCGACAGCGCGGGCAACACGACCAGCCTCCCCAGCGGCCCCTACCTCTTCAGCTGGCACTGGAGCATGCGGTCGTGCCGCGAGCAGGACGTCCAGATCACCATCGACCCCGCGGCCAGCATCGCCAACGGCTCCATCGGCTTCACCCTCGCCGACGACGGGGCCCAGCTCGACCTCACCAAGGACTGCCCCACCGGCCAGTCCCAGGTCACCATAGAGGCCGCCGAGCCCAGCAACGACATCATGGCCTCGTGCCCCTACATCAAGATCACCAAGTCGTCCCTGCCCGACCCCTGCCAGGCGAAGCTGTCCGCCAGCTCCTGGGCCTGCGTCAAGGCCAACATCACGGGGGTAGGGGACACCAAGGGGTGTCCCTCGCTCAAGGAGATCAACAGCACGACCGACGGCGACGGCACGGAGACGAGCACCACCAGCTCGGCCTCGCCGTCGTCGACGTCGAGCTCGAGCAGCGACACGGGCGGCGTGGCGGCCGTCATCCCGCCCTCGGCCGCGGGGACCTGTGCTGTGTTATTATCAGTCGCGGGCGCGTTGCTAATATTGTAGAATGATTGAATTTAAATTCAAAGTCATGTGTTTTTTTTTCTCCTGCATCCTGTGAAACTCAATTTTACGGTCCTGGTGACCTCGTGATGAGGGGCACGGCAAAACCTAGTAATCGCTAATCAACAAATAATATCTCTCGCACAAGTCAGTGATTCTCGGTCTCCAGTTTGCCCAGTTCATGCATTGTAGCATGTAGGAATCGCTCCAAAAGTGAGCGCCATCGCCATCTAGTATTACCTACTCTTGATTTGGATTTCAAAATATTCTATAGACGAGTCGTGAGCTTTAGGGTTAGGGAGGATCCACGCAGCAGAGTGATCCATTTCGAACTATGATAGATGATATAAGAATCTTTTGAATGGCCTTATGATACCACTTATTGAAGCTTAACACTAAAATGTCGGTCCGATAAGAGAAACGATAGCTGGCTTGGGAAATAACTGGTTTGAGAAATACATTGCGACGAACAGTCTTGATAAGCAATCGAAAATATTGAATATCATAGTATGAACCAAGTATAATTTTAATCGAATTAACAAATGCCATCAAACAGGTGCAGAAACTCACTCGGTTCTGGACTAACAAAAGATCGCATACAGCTCCTAAAGAGACAGGCACGATAATGTCTTTTCAAGTCTACATAAAACCCAAATAGATAGCTTCAAGTAGTAAAAAAAACATCCCTCATCCTTTTACTTTCTTAAGATGGCTGCTTTCTTCTTCATTATGATAGAGTTCCTATATCCCTTGCAACATCTTACTCTATAAGGATACTCTTCACAAGGCTACAACTAACCATGTCAATATACATTCACTAGAGCTCTATATCTGTTGGAATCAGTCTGGGGCTAAACATGAGCAGAGTCGATGAACGATAGGTTTTCGCTAGACCTAGAATAAGCTCGAGTATCAACCCGCCTGCATCTGCTATTTGAAAATTGACAAACCCGCTAATAATGTAAAATATTTGTAGCTAATCACACTTTCGAATGAGAATTTCTATCCACAAAATTAAGTCAAATCAGAAAAGGCCAGTGGGATTACAAGCTTCAAAGAATTAGGAGGTTTAGGAGCTTGGATACATCTTTAGGAAGCAAGCTTAGGGAGGAAGGGAACCATGATCTAGTTGCCCATTTCTACATCTGACGGTGGGCTTATGATTCGTCATATGCTACACGTTTAGCACCCCAGGCACTACTAGGCTAATGGAGATCCAAAGGTCGAGCACTTCTTCTAGGTGTAGGTCATCTACAACTCCCCAGAAGCACGCCATGCATTGGAATCCCAATTTATCGGGCTCCACAACTACGCTTAGGTACACTTTACATTCGTATCCTAACGGTTTTATAGGTATCACACTCGGAACGTCTCGATTGTCGGTCGAAAAGCATACGGCATAGCAGCATCTGGGGTTGGCCTCCAGTTGCTTCCGAGCGACTAGAGATGCACACGCCTTTGCCGTTACTACGCTCGTGTAGCTGGCCGGGACCGTGGACAATATTCGGAGGGGGTTATAGCTCGCTGAATCGATGCTCGTTCGCTCGTTTCGAATCGAATTCGTCAAGAAGGGTGGAACCTGGTTGCTACGCTGGGCCGAAACGGGTTCGGAGACACCGGATGCCCCAGGTTATTCAGGGGAAAGGGAATGTGTGCCTCGCGCTCGGAAGCGCATCTTCATCAGGTTTGCACCCATGTGAGGCTCGATTGTCGATTGTCGACGCGACAACATATGTCGCTTGAGAGGGATTGACGAAATTGTAATCGCGCCTTTGCCTCGGCTTCAACAAAATTTCTGATTATATAAGCGGACGTTCAATACGGAGTCACCTGCTTACCCTACACTAACATCATTTTTCCACCAGTATACCGCGGGAGGCTGCGAGGAGCGATGGTTTGAGATTGAATTTCCGACAGATTATACGTTCAGGATTCTCTATTCTTTCAATTCTTTGGGTGATCCCACTCTACAGGCCAATATCTGGGTTTGTGACTGTGAGATGCTAAACCCTCTCTAAGCACCTTCATTCCACCACAGCATTTCGACTACGATGATGGCAAGGTGTTGTCCAGGCATCGTAAATTCGACATCATTACTTTCCAATTAGATTGCATAATTGATCCATACCTTACCCAAAATTTAAACTCACCTTAGAATAATGGACACGTTCACTTCCAAAATACAGCCCACCCACCAAAGGCGGATGAAAGCCCCGTGAAGATAATCAGCGGCCCATACGCGCTCTCCAAGCCGAAATGCCCATTCGAGGAGAGCGCCATGCCGGTCCCGGCCTTGAGCAGCGACACACTGGCCAACCCGCCGCTCACGTAGCCCACGCCCCGAGCCCCGTTCAGCAGGCCGTACATCAGCCCTGAGTCGATGGCCTCGTTCCCGTTGGCGGCCTCGCGCTCGAAATCGGTGATGATGCCACCCCAGGTCGCGCTGTAGCCCCCGCGAAGAAGCCAAAGGTGATGGAGAAAACGGCCAGGAGGGCCATGTTGCCCTTGCTCGTCAGACCCCAGAAGAGGAGCGCCGACAGCGCGGAGCCGAAAGCCGATATCGCCGTGACGGTCGTCGTGGAGAGGACGAACCGCTTGTTCGTATCGGCGAGGTATCCGAAGAAGGACGATGCGAGAATCCCGGGGATGTTGTACAGCGTGAGTAGTAGGGTGGCAGAGTTCTGGGAGAGCATGGTGAAGTCGTGTGCGTACGTGTTGAGATAAGTCTGGGAGATGCCGTATCCCGAGCTCTGGAGCGCGATGGCGATGGTGTACACGTAGATGGTTCTGTGCTTGAGGAAGTGCAGCGGCATTCTTCGCGCGCGGTGCGTTTCCGTCGGTGTCAAGCTGGATGGATGCGCTGGGACGAGGAAGATGGAGACGGCACCGGAGACGGCGGCCACTGCCGTCCATATTCTCATCGTGGTGCCGAGGCCGTACTGGTCGAGGAGGAAGCGGAAGAGGAACGGGCAGGCGGATCCGGAGATGTTCTTGCAGGAGAGAGCGACGCCGTAGGCGAGGGCCCTGTTGCCGGTGGTGAACCACTCTCCGAGAGACAGCGTCATGGGGCTGTACATCAGAGCACATCCTAGAGCGGCGATTACACCCTGGGTAGCTACGAGATGCCAGACGTGGGTGCTGAAGGAGGATAACAGAAACCCGAGACCGGCGAGCACGGCGCCAGCAAAGGCGGCGGTTTGTCGCCAATGAGCCCAGTGCTTGGTGAACAGGGCGAACAAGAAAGGCATGGACAGGTACATGACTCCATTGGAGGTCGTGCCAATGATACCGGTCACGTCTCGGCTGCCTTGCAGGGTCCAGTTGCCGGAGAAGTATTCCTGGAAAACACCATAGCTCATCGCAAAGCCTGAATGTATCAAATGTTAGTTAGAACCCAGGCGAGTTGTTCGTGACTGGTGTCATTCACCCCAGATTGGCAGCTGTGAGATAGCAGTGCCCAAGATTACGAGAGCTTTTTGGCGATTTGACTCTCTCGCTCTTGAAGCCAATCCTTCATCTTGGCTGGCTTCAAATGCATCGTGCATGATGTTGGAAGAGTCGTGCTCCCGGACCGCAGCGGGGGAGAGATCTGTCAATTGGACGGCTGGCTGCATCGTCATGATGGACTACTTCGTCAGATAACCGTGAACAATGATGCGGAGAAGTTGGAGAGTGAAGGCTCGACTGGTTTCTTTTATATAAATGCATCAGAAGTTCCTCATCCTGATGCAAACCCCACCACTGCTGTCACGTCATCCCTCCGATGATGATTCCGGACTCGGAGTGCCCAGTGTCATCTCTAACCGTGAGGGTAGATAATCGGTAGATCTAAGCTTGATATATGGTCCCTCGTGTCGGGTTACAGCTGCTAGTTCTCCAATCCCGGTGACTTTTGTGCCGTTACAGCCGGTTGACGGACCCAAATCGGACAAGTGTCACGCGACAGCCGGACCCAAAGCTTTACTTGATTGAAAGCGTACAAGGGAGATGCCGAAATTTGAAGTCAAGGTCTAGATCGTTTGAGAAATAAATGTTCTTGGTAACCAACTTATGTGGCCGGCCGTAGAGGGTTCTGCCTCACTCCCTCGCCCGTAATATACTGTTTTGCAAGATCAAGAAGAGTCGGGCTCCCCTTGCCAAATTTCCTCGCTTTCTTTCTTGCCTTTCTCCCCATTGGCGCCGTGCTCTCCAGGGTTTCGTCTTCTGTATAGCCCATCATCAGAGCCGTAGTGATATCCACCGTCTTCTTTCCTCCCCCGAACTCACCCCCCGTCATGTCCGCAAAATGAAAGAAAAACTCTTGGTTTGCGTATCGGGCAGCGACTCTCTCGTGTAGCATATCAATGGCGTCCACCCAGCTCCCAATTCTCAACTGAAAGGAGACTAAAGCCAGACTCTCAAGACCAAAGCCAAGGCCGCTGAAAAACTGGTCGAGTTCCTCTTGTGAGAACCCTATATCCGAGACCCGCGCCTTTCGAATGCTTGGCCAGGACATGCTTCGAAAGATGGCTCCCAGGGGACACCATTCTCTCATGTCATTTCTGCCATCGTTCACACCAAGACAGTAGAAACTGAGACGGACGTCTTGAAGCTTGATACTGGAAAGGAATGTGCCAAAGAACTCCACGAGGAACTGTCTACTAGGAAGAGGGATGCTCTCTGGTCGACTGGGAAGATGATGCATCTGAGGGCCCTCAAGATCAAACACTTCTAGTTGCTGACAGGCCTCCCGTAATTGGGCCCATGAAAAGCCATCTGTACCTGGATCAAGGTGCTCGAAGCCGTGCTGGACTGGGATGCAGCCTATATGGAGATGCCGTAGACTCCGCCCTGATTTGTGGATGGCGATTGGGAGCTCAGTCAAGATTCGAGCTGGAACAAGTTGTGGTGGATCTGGCATGTTCCCAAGTTCCGACCAGTTGAATGGGGAGGTCAAGAACGGTAGGAGCTCTTCCTTATTTAGGAGCAAGGACATGTCTCTCCTCTGGTGCAGCCTGAATGTGAACCTATCCACCACGCTCAAAGACACCGTGTTTGGTATTTGGCGAATCAAATCTGCGATAGTCTCCACGAAAAACCCAGTCTCGATAAGTTTCTGTTGGGCTTCGTGTCGTTCTCTGAAGATTTCGTGACCTTGGAGTAGAATCTGTTGATACTCGTCACGCACTGTAGGCTCAATCTTGTACACAAAATAATTTGCCGTCTCAGGGTCGTCTCCATCTTGATCGTTACTAGTCTCGTGAGGTCGCCAAGTAAACAGAATATCATGATAATTTTTCCTCTCGCGTGTGAATGACTCCTCGTCTTGCGAATCTTCTTCACTCCCATATGGATCACCGTCTATCCATCGTGCGTCTAGAATATACATGATGTAATCGTACAGTTGTGTTAGTTCTTTAAGTCGGACACTAACGAACGAGGATAGATTCAAAGCAAGCTCCTTGGGCCGGTACGGGATTGCGACTTGGACGCCCCTCACACCAGAGGCGATGAGCCGATTCCTCAATATTCCGCGAGCCTGGTCCAATGAATGTGGATCGAGATGGATACGTAGTCTCTTGCACAAGAGCGGCGATACCAGGTCGTGGAATAGGCGACATACTTGGCGTAGGCATTGAATGGTTTGGAAGCTTTCATTTGCGGCATGTGCCCCCCAGGGCTCGTCCCATTCTAACTTGTCTTTCCTCCACTCTCCGAGATGTAGAAAGTTATCGAGCAGATAGACTAGAACATCCATTGGAAGGTCAGTGAGTAAAGAGGGGTTTTGGCCTCCGACCTGGGTATCACTGTTCGCAGTCTCGTATCTTGGCTCCATGGTGGCCGAGTGTCAGGCGCAAGAGATGACCATCACTTTCCGTCAACCCTTGAGCGTTGGGAAGTAAAAGTGAGAGGGGTTTTATCAACTGTGCTGTAGTGACTGCAAGTTAAATTACCTAGCTGACACAGTGACTCACTCCATATTTCCCAAGATGGGGCACTTGAATGGTTTCACCGACTCCGCGAGCCCCCTGCCTAGGATGAACTAAAGGATCCCTTTTGGCCTTTGATTCAAGACAAATAAGAAGCATGCCTCTCGCTAGCGAATGTCACCGACGTGTGGAAAATTGCATCGTGTCACGTGGTCGCTGGCCCGGATATCTGTCTGATTAATCCCGAATCATTCAATTTCGCAACCCCTTACTACGAGTATATGCTTATGAAGTCAACCGGCTCTTCTGGTTTCTATATCCACTTTCCACCAAAGTAGCCTTCCTTTGATCATCGCAATAGATACATGCACCATGTGTGACCCCGCTCCCGTCGGACCCCTCGTTCACCGCTGTCAAAAGTGCAACGCCGTGGGAGCAGGAAAGAAGCTTCTACGATGCCGTGGCTGTCTAGCAGTGCGCTATTGCGACATAAACCACCTCAAAGCCGACCTTCCTAGCCACAAATCCACCTGCAACCGCCTTAGGAAGGCTCGCGTCAAGCTGGGAAAGGAGGCAGCACTTGTCCGCGACCTCCCGGCGGATGGAGACATGCCGGATAATATCTTCGAGAATGGCGCGGGCGACTTCTGGCGCCTCCCAGGCACAAAGAAGTACATGAAGGCCCGATACAACTTTGCTGTAAAACATCTCTATATGCTGGGCACGCTCGACAGTACCCAGGTGGCCCTCCGGCACATGCAGGACATGTTGAGGTTGGATAGATACGACAAAAATCGTGTCGCCTCCATTGTCCCCTTCACCATGATGTGCTTGGACCTCGACCAGGAAAGCTGAGACTTCATCAAGGGGTGCTTAGTCGACCCCCGGGAGATTTTCGAAGGGACTGATGTCTTCGGAAGCGCAGAGAGCATCCTCGGCAAAATACCCATGTTTGAGCATACGGTGGCTTCTTTGCTGCTAAGACTGGAACTTCTGGTTGATGTGATCGATGTGATCAAGGCCCGGAAGGTTCTCTCTCGGACTCCTCTCCCTGTTGAACTTCAGAACGTTATAGAGCAGAATGTGGTCCGGAGCCAGCTGTCGGTCCATCTGTACAAGGAATCCACCCAGGACCTCCTGAAGACGTAGCAGAAGAGAATACACGCGGTCCGCGACTTCGGTCCTATCTTATTGGGAGGAAGCGAGTATTTCCTATCCGAGCTCTTTACTGTAGAACAACCGCTCAAAATCGAGCCCGAGTGGATCGATGATTCATACACGGCTCGGAATCTAGCACGACAATCCTATCCCGCGTGGCGGGGAACTGAAGGCGTCCTCCAGCTGCTGTCCGATGCGCGAGCCTGCGCGGTGAAGGCCTTGGAGATAGGTCTTGAAGACTTCAAGCACCCGGAGAGCATGTACATTTCATTCAGTGACAAGGCCTGGCGCCTCACATGGAAATATCTCCAATGGGCTGTCGAGGATGCCACGTACCTCGGACCGCCCGCTGAGCGACCTTCGGAACGTTATGTAAAGCATCACCAGGAATTCAAATCCGACATCCATGATAGATATTTCAGCTCCGAGCTACTTGAGGGTTTGCGAAGGATGCTAGTTAAGACCTTGTATGGTGTAAGCTGAGGATAACGAGGCCCCAGGCAACGAGGACTGTGCATAGCGAATCTCAGAATAGTCGATCAATTTCCAAATTCTGAAATCTTGATTCAGTCGCTTCATGTTGACCTCACTGCTCCTCTTGATTTTCCAGCCGAACGGCACCACCAAAGATGGCCAGTCCTGCACATTTCGCCTCGTGTACCTTGTAGAAATAATAATTGTCAATCGTGTACCGATAGATAATATGGACTCGCTATACTCGTTCAAGTTGAGACTCAGAGATGTTCTTTTCCCGCTAGCAACTGATTTGATGATTATATAGGGCATCCTATTTAGCTAATGAATTCATTCGGAGTCTCGGACTGTAGCTACGCACTCTTTTTGGCTTGGTGAGATTGGAGTTGGCTTGTATGGATTTGGAAATAAGTCTCTCATTGGCCCTACGATACCCTTGCTCCAGTGATGCAATCCGGTCACACTTCAAGCAAAGGGATTGGGATGTCCGGACGGCCAAATGGCATGAAATAAGGATTTGATAAAAAACTATAAAGCTCTCCTCCTCGTCTGAAGCTTCTGCCCCAACCATCAACAGCAACTCATCACTGAATTCCTTTCCTCCTTTATCTTCATCCCGGGAATACACAATGTCAACTCTGCAAGCCAGCCTAGAGCTCTATCAGAAGCTTCCCGTTCCTGTGAACGAGAAGACATGTTCTGGAAAGGTCTACATTGTCACCGGCTCGAATACTGGATTGGGCCTACGCGGGTCATTCTGGCTGTCAGGAACGTCGCCGCAGGTGAGAAGGCCAAGGTAGATATTGAGAAGTCTTCACCAGCTAAGGGAGTCATCGATGTGTGGCCTCTAGACCTTGCTTCATTCTCTTCAATCCATACCTTCGCCCAAAAGGTCGCTGAACTTGCTAGGCTCGACTGCCTGATTTCAAACGCTGGCGTCATGGTGGATAAGTGGGCTACTGTAGAGGGACTGGAGACCACCGTCACCGTAAATGTCGTCAGTACCATGTTACTCGGGGCCTTGGTGATGCCAGTTCTCGCGCGAAGCGGTCGTATGTATTCCGAGGAGGGTGACAAACCTCGACTCGTCTTCGTTGTCAGTACGTTGGGGTTCCAGAGCAAGAAAGAACTGGATAAAAGCGTCAATGGTGTAGTCTTTGAAGGACTTAACGACCCTAAACGAGCAGACATGGACAAACGGTGAGACAAGCGCGCTTATCCCACCCGCAGCCGGTACGGAACATACTAATCATTTATACCACTCACAGTTATGCTGTCACGAAGCTTGTTGAGATGTTCGCAGTTCGACAGTTTGCCAGCCTTTACCCAGTAACAGAAACCGGTGTCATTGTAAACATGACTGCTCCCGGTCTATGCTCCACAGGACTAGGCCACGACGCACGTACATTTACTCGAATCTGGGTTAATACTGCACGAGCCATGATGGCCAGAACGGCGGAAGAAGGAAGCCGCGCTATTCTTTTTGGCGCAGTGGCGAACGAAGAGAGCCACGGAAAGCTTCTGGCTGGCTGTAAGATCAAGGAGTAAGTCAAATATAATATAAATAAATCAACCTGGGCTGGCTAACAGGTCTGCATTAGCTATTGGGTGCCTGACTGGGTTACCAACAAGGATGGACAGCAGCTCCAAGAGAAGATCTGGGCTGAGCTTGCTGGTCGGCTTGAAGAGACCAGTCCGGGTTGTTTGTCCCAAATTGGGCAGAAGTGATCAATAACATGAAGCAAGGCAAAGGCGCCAAGAGAGAGCCTCGGCGGGGTTTAACTGTACTTATGTGATCGAATTGATTATTAACGCTTAAATATGACTGCCATTCGTATTGGTCTCCCACCTGTCACCCATTGAGAGCTCACTGCCTCTAGACGAACCTCCACTGGCCTTGTCAGTTTTGATATATCTATGTATTACTGCCTTGGTAACCGATGCAGCAGATGCCGCAGCGAACCTTTGCCAAACCTTGTCTTTGTGGCTATCCGCATAATCGCACACGCCTTTGATCACAAGACAAGGCAACTCCTCCCAGACACCGCAGCCCTCCATCTCGAAAGCTATGACGCCTAGCTCGTTCGCAATGGTATCCCTTTGGATTCCGGATTTCATCACGGTGTCCCCAGATGCTATGGCACCGATATGTATGATTGGAGTCCTCATAGATGAAGATCGTGGTTCCCTATGAATCATCTCCTTTTCGTCGCAATGAAGCTCTTTACATGTTGAGACTAGAGCCACGCTGCAGGTGGGATCGGCGTCTTTGAGGCAGCTTGCGCAGATGCAAGATGGAGAGACTGTATGCCGATGGCGATAGTCGGGATTAAATAACCTATCTGAAGCATATCCTGGGTCGTCGTATTCACCGTGACGGCCTTGCGCCACAGTCCTACTCTGCAGGTCTTTTAGTATCTCCGCAGCGTGGCTTTCGACGTTCCTCTTTGACCGGGGCGTCTTGTATTTCCCAGTGATGCTGCTGACTTCCTTGTTTGCCTTTCCAAGGTTGTGAATTTTTCGATAGAATTTGTCGCCATACCTCCGCCCAAAGTCGTGCTGAACGACCTTCTCACCAATAATGACATCGCCGAGCATGATATCCTCATCCCCGTTCTTGGGCACCGCACCACATATCCCAACAACAAGCGCAAGCTTTACACCGGTGTAGCTGAGGCGTATGCTGTTGGCTGCACTGCTTGCGTTTGCCTTCCCTATTTCAGGTAGAAGGACCAAAACTATGTTGTGTTGTCCAATGCGGCCGGTGGTGTAGTGGTTTGGATCTCCCTGCAGTTTACCGTACTTATCCCCGTCGTTATCCCAGAACTGGTCAATCACATCCTCGACGGCCGTATATTCATGCCCAAGGGCGCATATTATCGCAATTTCGAATTCTTCCCGACAGGCAGGGGGCAAGTGTATTTCCACATTGGAAGAATCTAGAACAAAAGGTTTCAATAAGCCTGCTTTCCTGTAACTTGCCGATCTCTTAATACTTACCTCTGGAAATTCTTGAACTCTTTTCGAACTCGTAATCTACCTCCAGGGATTTGGTACGGCTCCGAAGTCGCTTTGGCGTGATATCAGCCGCAGAAGGAGCTTCTTGAATCTGGCCTTGCGAGCTCACACGAATATCAAGGTTTGCCTTCTTGGGCCCCTTACTCCCAGAATATGATCCATCGAATCTCTGCTCACTACGACGCCTTTTCAAGGTTTTCCTCTGATAATTCTTCCAGTCGTTCTCGAGATATGCGACAATATTCTTATAGATGATCTCTCCTGGGCTTGACTCGGGCTTGTTCTGAACCAACCGATCAAAGTTCCTATGAAGATCAAGGCACCCGTCAATAGCCCAAATGTAATCATCACAGGCTAGTGATAACTGGTTTTCTTTGATAAGTTTCCGAATGGTTAGCCACAAACTGGGGTTCCCAAACTTGTCCTTTTCTTCGATGCTTATGCTTCGCCCAATTTCGATCTCGACCAATAGTTTTGCTAGTGACAAGAAAACTGACCCGGTGAAAAGTTTGCCAATATCTGCTTGTAGTTTGGGTTCTTCCATATTCGGCTGTTGACAAGCTATATAGGGAGGGATCTCAGTAACCATGGGGGCCGAATCATCGGCTGTCGACGATAGGACATAGATCTGCTCTGCTGACCAGCCGGTTTCCATCCACTTGAAGTCAAACAAGTGCGCGAAACACCAGGCTAGATTCAAGGCTAGCTCCCTCTTATCACGGATTTTCAACGGAGCAGACGATTCAAGCCCCGCGCTCCAAGGTACTAGCATCTGATGATCGAGCAGATATTGAATTGTCCATTTTGGAACCGCTTCTAATCCGGGAGCGTAGGTTCCATCAAGTTTGTATAGCGTATTATTCAAAGTCATAAGATGAAGTGGATCATTGTATTGCAGACATTCTGTTATCGATTCGCAAATATCTGTGATGATATATGAGTTCTCCGAATTTACCGAACGCCTGGCACAAATTAAGCGTCAGTGTTTGAAGACATCAACATCGATGCACGTATTTGAGAAGAACATATACTGACTCGTGGTGCGAGCACTCAGCTTCCTGCCATGCAGAAGGGTGGGCACAGGAAGAAAGAAATAGTGCGTCACTGGTATCAGTGGTGTCTACAGCATTCCATGTCTTGCGAGAAGCTTGAAGCAATATACAATGCTCATGGTCAGGCTGGCGAGGACACTTTGAGAAATGTTCCTCGAGGCATTCCAAAGTGGTTTCCACCCCGCTCTTTCGAACAAGTCCTGCACTGAGGGTGTTCTGCAGAGTCTCTCCCAAAGATAGCACCGACGTCATTGGAGGAGCCCAGAAGAGATTCTCGGCTGTTTTGTTGAAGGCAGTGAGGCTATTGAGGATAGCGAACCAGTTGTCTAGATTTTGATGAGGGAGAACCACCAAAGCACTTAGTGTCGGGGCATCTCTTCCTTCATTTGATGAGAAAATGTATTCCAATTCCCACAATGCAGGGAATTTATGATGCCTAGCAGGTTGGCTGGAAAGCAGCTGGGCGACGAGAACAGTCTCTAGATAAGAGAATACTTTGTAGGTCTCACTCTTGAAATGGGCTGCGACCTGGGGCTGAATCTCCTTGTCGAACTCAATTGATATTGCCAGTTTCATGAATTCATAACGGAGAAACCTCAGCTTGTCAATTCGGTCGGCACTGATCCCGGTTGGTCGGCTTGGTATCGTCGTGTCAGCAAGAGTGCTTTCAACTGCCTTCAACATAAAATGTTGAGCGGCCTTCAATATGCGCCATTCTTCGAGGTCAAATATCCTGACTGACATGCCTCAGTCTGTCAATTCCATTAAGGACTCCGTATGTGTGTCATATGCGGGCTTCGCGGGATCATGCAGGGTGTGGAGAGGGGTGTTGAGAGATGAAGATGCGGGTTTATCTGAGAAGAGATGTACAGAGTCACATCTAGATGACATAACTAGGCCCATAAAAAGCTACCAATTAGAAGCAAATATCAATTTACCGTATCACGCCGTGTGATTTATTTCTATAGAGCCCGAGAGCACACTGAGATATGTATGCTGCTCGTTGGGATAGTTTACTAGGAACGTTCTAGTAATGATTCTTTACTGATCTTTGACTGGCTTGTGCTAAAATGTTTTATGGGCTTAGTCCGGAGCGCATTTAGCTCTCAACCCATCCTTTAATTAATATATTTTGCAATTAACTGGGCTTTCTCGGAGGCTTCGGGGCCCGCAACAATTCATCAGCCAGATGCTTTCTAATCGTTGGGGGGAGACGTATATGGCACTTAAGTGACCCCCCCTCTCCTTGTTATCGTCGGGGATAAACTGCAGAATCCAAATCCTCTTCCCCCCATGGCCAAACAACTTTAAACTTCCCATTGTCTGTTGGGACTAGTTGAAATCTTGGCGATCGCCGAAGCGGGAAACCTGGATGAAACAACGACGAAAGCTCTCCCCTCAAGCCTAGATCAGGCAAAGCATCTGAACTTTCCCAATCACTATCCGATCCAATGCCATCGACAGATGGAAGCTCAATTTCGTTCCCGACATCTTCAAATGTTAGAGACATGGCATCGATGTTGCTGTCCCACCCACTGATATCACCGCTTCCACTAGTTTCATCTAGGAACTTCTGACTTCCCGCATCTTCATCGTCCTCACCATCTTCATTCGCCTGAAATGAGTCCAGACGCAGAGACATAAAAGAAAGTGCTTTTAGATGGCTGGATATATGGCGTTCTAATCGCATTCGGTTATTCAATGGTTGTTTGGAATTTTCATCGTTGTCCACTTGCGTACTTCCCGATGACTCGGCATCTGAATCCTCCAATTTAATGGGTTGACTGTCGTGAAACCGGACCCGTGGACGCTTTTTGCGCCTGCCTCCCGCGGGTCGCTGTCTTCGAAGAATGGAGCCTCGGGCCCTAGACTGGCTTGTAGACGGTTTTCGTTCTTCATCACTTGCACCAGGAATATCAGGCTCTGCTTGGGGCGAATATTGACATAAAGGACACCTCTCTGTATCTGGCTGAACAGGAACCGCACTCCAGGATGCAACTTCGTTGATCTGTTCTTCCGTGAGGAGATAATGATGAGAGTCCTTCATATGTGTCTTCAGAGATTCTTCATCTTGGTGCATGGTATTATCAAAGTCGCATCTCCACTGAGTTTCAGTGCAAACATCTTTGATCCATGAAGTGGAATGTGCCTGGTTCATATGAGATCTCCACGCGCTGTACCTTCCAAATGCCACCTCCGTGTCTGAGCACTCTTTGGCGAGACAGATATACGGTTTCAGGTCGTGGTCTACGTGCTTTCTATTTCACGTTAACCAGATGTTGCCGGAACGCACGCGGGGACCCTAGGTTGGAAACAAACCTCCACCATCGCGGATCCTTGAATTTTGCATTTTCGAAGGCCATAGCGCACCAGTCGCACGAAGTGAGGCCTGCCCATGGACTTTCAGGTTTCGGAGGTTTTGGGTATCGAATGTCTGTCATTGGGACCGTGGAAGCGCTTGTAGCGACGGATCTCGCTACTGTATCGCTGATAGCATTCAAAACCTGACTTTCTTGGAGAGTTGATGGTTTCGAGCGCTCTCCATGAGATTTTGATGGCGCCAGTTCTTCCGATTCACGAGGATTCCGTATGGGAAGCACTTTGGGTTGGACTTCGACGGTTTTCTCATTTCTTGTATTTAGGACTAAATCGTCTTCGTCGATTTTGGACATAGCTCTTCGCTGTGATAAGTGCTGTTGATGTTGCTGTTTGTACTTTAGACGGAAATAACGATCGAGAATGGAGCGACTGAGTAGTTTTTGGAGGTCCATTGAGGCACTGGGGTGGAGATTTGAAACAATGAGGGCCGTCATTTTCTCTAAAGAGGTCGTCGATCTTTTGGCTGTAAAGGCTTTCACCCGAGAGGCCAGACCTGCCGTAGATGACTGGCGTATGGTTGCACCCAGTCGATGCAGACGGCTGACGGAGCCATCGATGGACTCCTTTGCCTTTTGGATCTTATCTTCCAGCTCGTGTATGTCTGAGCCGTGCAACCTTGAACTCTCATGTTCCAATGGGCTTCTCGTCATCTGGCTCACAAGCGCCTTTACTAGAGTGTAGCCCGCGTTAGAAGATTTTACGCATAGTGTAAACTTCGAGGACTTCGTACATAGATCTAAATTGCTGTGTAATACTTGAAGCATATCCAACACCATCTGCTGAATCAGTTCGCTTATTCGTAGACGTTGATCGAGCGAGACATCTGGGTCGGCAAAGACACCCATGTAAGAAGCCCATGCACCGAATCTGGCATGACTGTTTTGGAGAAATTCAGCTAAAATGATACCCTTATTGTTGAGCCTGTCCTGTCGGCTCTGGAGCTCAGCAATATCCTGTTCAAAGAGAGATTCGCATTGCAATGCTGCGAGGTAAATGCCTTGACTCCCCATTGCTACCCTTTGAACGATCTATGTGTCGGCGTATCATGAGCCAACAGTTTCAAATTATTCATGAGGGAGTATAGTCGATGCGCCATTACCATGTTTGATGGAGAACGACGCTGTGAACCACTTATTGGCAGCTGACGCAATGAGGAGTAGATGAAATCAATCACGTGGGCAAATTGCTGACTGCATGGCATTTTTTTTTAGCCCTGGAGCCTGCATACAATGGAACACGGTTTAGCCTAATGATAATCTTGAACACTGAACCATAACACTACGCAAAGCTGCTCAAGTCAACCAATGTAGAGGATTGAATCTATGTTGAATTAGCTGGTAAGAATGATCTATACATCTTAACTACCTACCTATAATTTAGCCTTGGGTTAATCAAAATAGAGAGAATAAACCCTTTCATTTGTAATAGAACATGGTATTTCGAGCCTCTGGAAATCCTTCATTGAGAGCGCTTATAAAATGTGTGACAGATCTGTAGCATGGCTCATCATCAAGACAGGGGTCCCATCCCTTGTCCGTCTAGCTTGGCTGCTCGAATCCCTACAACAGCACAAAGAGCCCCTTTATTGCTGTCAGAAGCATCAAGCTGATCGTACCCGCTTGATGCTTGCGATCCTCTTTTGTCGGATCGGTCAGTCCCCGTAGCTATCGCGAGACGGAAGCCTACCTTTCTGTTCGTGGGAGGCTGTAGCCGCTGATGATGCTCGTAAACACATTGGGCGCTTATCACAAGATTAGGTAGACACGGCAGGCGCTTAGAATATCGCTGCATCGGTAAGTGACGATGATAATTAACACCTAGACTGTTAACATCAACAACTACTCTACTCTGGGTCTGATCCAAGATGGACCGAGATGAGCTGAGATGATGTAATCTACAAGGATTGAGAGCAAACGTTTAATTTGACACATCTGACGAAAAATCTGATACCACTTGTGAGACGCTTGTCCCACCCAGTGGAGTATCCAACCAAACTGACCGTAAATCGCCATTTTACCTTCCACACGGTACAGAAACATGTAGCAATAAACGGTCTTCAAAGTACAGTAGTTCAAACCAATGACCGATGCTTTCATCACTTTACAATCGATAGAAATCGGCGTAGCGGTGGAGTTGTTGTGCTGAACCTGAATCGATCAGCTACTTTTAGCGGCAGTCCCTTTAATTTCGCTTGGATGTGTGACATTCATTCACTACGGCGGCCGGGTCATCTACCGGCAGTCACTCCGGTTTTCACAGTCAAGTTGTGGGATTGATTGGGTTATAATTGATCTTGATTCCTAAAGATGTTTCAAACTTCTATCATTCTTGGTAAATCCAGGAATTTCACGCAGTCTTTTCGCTCTTGTATTTTTATCCGAATCTAGTCGCTCCTTTCTTCAAAATGTATGGCAGGACCTTGCTCGTGCCTTTCTTGGTCACTCTTTTCTCGCTCGTTGCACACGTCTTCTCATTCACTCATCCAGGTTTGCTCGTCACAACCCAAGATGTAAGCCGCGCCAAGAAACACATCGATGCCAAGCAGGACCCTTGGTACGGCTCTTGGGAAAAGCTCGCGGCCAGCAAATACAGCAGCTCCACGTATCAAGCCAACCCTTCCAAGACGATCGATCGGCCGTCGAACGGCGAGCTCATGTGGCGGGACGCTGCTGCTGCATTCAATCTGGCTCTGCAATGGAAGATTTCTGGCGATACTGCCTTTGCGGATGCTTCGGTAAAAATATTGCTCGCCTGGGCGGAGACATTTCAAGGTTTTGATGGCGGCGATGACAGGTATCTCTCTGCCGGGTTACAAGGATACCAATTCGCGAATACGGCAGAGCTGCTCCGTGACTACGAACCATTCGCCAAGGCAGATCTATCTACCGTCGGTACATTCCTCACAAGTCAATTCTTGGCTGTAAACGAGTTCTTCCTCGATCACAAGGCCCCATCTGAGCATAATCACAAACACTTCTACGCCAACTGGGAACTCAGCAACCTTGCGTCCATGATGGCCATCGCTGTCGTGACTGAGAACACAACGGCATGGGATTACGCTATCAATTACTTCAAGAATGGTTCAGGTAATGGCGCCATCAACAATGCCATTGTGTACATTGTCGACGAACCAGGGACCGGTCGTCCGCTTGGTCAAGGACAGGAGTCTGGTCGCGACCAAGGCCACAGTGCGCTGAACCAGCAGGTCCTCGCAGTCATCGGCCAGCAAGCATGGAACCAGGGCATAGACTTGTTCTCCTACAATGATAGTCGAATCCTTAAAGGGTATGTTAGCCTTCCGTTGCTAGAAGATACATATCACTAACCCATCTACAGTGCCGAATACTTTGCTCGTTACAATCTAGGAAACGACGTGCCCTTTGTTGAATACACCAATGGCATTGTGACCCATACTGAAGTGAGCAGCGCTTCGCGAGGTGCCACTCGCCCAACTTGGGAGCTCCTCTACCATCATTACGTCGGAGTGAAGAAGCTCGATGCCCCGTGGACTAAGGCGTATCTCAACAAGACCCTCGAGGAGTACGGCGGCTTTGAACTTGGCTCTGGCGCCATGGGAGAAGGATCTGGAAGATTTGATGGGCTTGGCTGGGGCTCTTTGTTGTACCGAGTGGATGACTCTGATGTTGTTGAATCGCCGTCTGCTTCAGAAACTCCTGCGCGCACTACGACCAGTAGCAGCTCAGCAACACCCACTGGCTCGAGCACCTTGCTAGACAACGTCACTTCAGCGACGCCAGTGTCAAGCACATTGTCGTCAACGGTCGATACTACTCCAATTGAAACTCCGACCTCGACCACTTCGCGCCATACCCCAACCGCCCGTCCATGTTCCAGGAAGCGCAAGAGGTACCATAGGCTTTGAACGGGATCAGGGCAGCGAGAAGAACAATTGACGCCAGACAAGCTCGATTGACTTCAGCTGAAGCTGGGTCTTCCTAAGTGACTGCAGCAGTGACTCTCTACACGCTGATGGCCGCATTTGTTCCTAGTTCTTCATTCCACACTTTATCGTTCTTGAAATTGATTGATGGTCTGGTACCGATTCTCTCTTTTTACCTAGATTTAGAAACAATTACTAAACGTACAAACAGTACACGTGGTTTCTCCATTCTATATTCCAAACATGGGCTTTCGCCATAGACTTATTTTTTTAATATCGGTAGTGTCTGTCTAGTAGGTAAACTAAGGTAATCGAAGCGAAGCCATTAGAAGCTTTCTGTATTTTCTACCTAATGCCTTCCCTATCGGGAAAGTCGCTGCAATGGTATTCCATCAATTTTATCCCATCCCGAGCTTAAATTGTTGGAGGAAGATTGATTGGCGCAAATGATACGTCCAATGCCAGCCCCAAGCACCTTTTTTTTTTTTTGCACAACTATCTCTTAAGATCCTAGCCATCTTAGTTCATCAAGTATTTGATAAATCTTCGTCGGTAGTGAAGGTCAGCTCATGGGATTTGTCCCAGCATCTAACCCCATGACAAATACAGTCTGGACAGACCACAAATCTACCATTGTCACAGATCTGACAAAGGAAATACGGCTGTTTATCTAAGACATTGAGAGTACAGACATCAAACCATGACACAAATCCATCATTGGCTCTCCGTACCTCTTTCGGTCCAACTTTGTCCTTTGTCTGGGCCCCTTCCTCACGCAGAATGGATGGGTCTATGCTGCGAATCAAGAATTTGACATCCTTTTCTCCAATTTGCTCTAACCACAATTTTAGGACTCTTCTAAAGAGGCCCGGAGAGCCAACCTTGTCCTGTAGTTGATTTAGTGCTTTGAATAAAAGCTTGATCTCATCCGTTCCATGTCGATCCAGCCAATATTGCAGGCTTTTGCCGTGTAGGTCTGCAGCATCGAGTGACACCTGCTTGAGCGAAAGTAAGTACATGACGACGTGTGCATGGCCATGCCGGATGGCGGCAGAAAGGGGTATTGAGCCATGGACGTCCGGCGTGAAGGCAAGATTCAAGTTCTTCTTGAGGAAGAGCTTCATGATATCTAGGTGTCCCCGAAGAGCGGCAATGAAAACCGGAGATCGGTTGTTCTTATCGAGTGGGAGAGCCTGAAACGGGACAAGTCGGTAAAGCTTCTCTACAAGTCGCATGTTGTTTCCTGCAACCGCGGACGAGGCGGCAAAAAGCGGCGTCCAGCCCCCGATGTCTGGTGTGTCTGGATTTGCCCCCCTTCGCAATAAGAGCTCCGCCATTTTGAAGTAGCCCGAGTCTGCGGCAGTGTTTAGAGGGGTGAAATTGCCATCATCGGTGACGTCGATTTCTGCGCCGTGATCCAGCAGTAGCTTGACGGTTTTGATGCTCCCGCTACGTGCAGCGGCAATGAGTGGCGTAGCCTGATCCCGCCCACCCCTTGCCTCCATGTCTGCGCCGTACTCAAGCAGGACCTTGACCGTTTTCCAAAATCCCGCTTTAGAAGCAGCTAATAGAGGCGTGAGACCTTCATTCCTCGGAGTGTCTATGTTTGGAGCGAGTCCCATCGTTATGAGGCGCCTGACTATGTGGTGGTGGCGGCCCCTCTTTGCGGCCAAGAGCAACGAAGTTTCGTTTGCTTTTCCTCGAGCATGAAGGTTCGCACCACGATCTCGTAGCATGTTGAGCACACCCAGCTGACCGTATCTAGCTGCCAAGAGGAGGGGAGTGGACCCATGGTCATCGGCGGCTTCAATGTCTGCTCCATGCTCAAGCAGCTCGTACGCGACCTCGACATGTCCGGCGTGGGCAGCTAGGTGCAGCGGTGTCCAGCCATTCTCGCGCCGGACATGTACATCATCACTCCTTTGGAGAGGAGCAACCGAGCTATGAGGAGATGCCCTCCCTTGGCAGCAATGGCAAGCGGGGAGTAATCTTGTAGCTCGGGGCCATCTACCTTCGCACCGTGCGCGAGCAGACACTTTGCAGCTTTAAAACAGTTAGCGTCTGCGGCGTACTGAAGAGGGCTGCGTCTCCCTTGCGCCTTTTCCTCGATGTTTGCGCCCCGCTTGATCAGAAACCTAACAGCTTTCCAGTTGTGAGACAACGCAGCAACGTGGATAGGATACGACCCGTCGGCACTTTGTTGCCCAATATCGGCCCCTGCATCGGCCAAGAGCCTCATAGTCCGAACATGACCGTTGAAGGCCGCTCTGTGAAGTGGCGTTCTGCCCCTCGTGGTGGCATCTATCTTCGCCCCGTTTGAAATGAGCCACTCCACGACTCGATCATGACCACCATCTGCGGCGGTGGTAAGAGGCGTAACAGCATCCTTTACTAGGCCCTGTACGCTCCAGCCATGACGGTAAAGAAGCTTGACTATCTCGAGACGGCCGCTACCAGCTGCAACAACAAGCGGCGTCTGTGCCGTCTGCCTTGCAAGATCTCGTATTGCTCCATGTTCGAGAAGAAGGCTCGTGATTTCCACGCTGCCGCTTTCAACAGCTATGTCCAGGATCGTCCGACCCTTGAAACCTTCCTCACCATCATATCCCACGTTGGCCCCCGCTTCCAACAAGAGCCCTACAATCACCCGATTTCTCCTTTGCACCGCCGCTCTGAGAGGAGTTTCAACTTGCAGCGGGTTATTGGCGTCGGCCCCTCTCTCGAGCAGACAACGGACAACTTCAGCATTGGACGTTTCTATCGCGAGGCTCAAGGGCGTGATTCTGTGGTAACCCACGTCTAGCTTGGCGCCCCTGTCAGCTAGCCACCGGACGGGCTCAACTTGCCCGGTTTGGACGGCGGCAAAGACAGGCGCGTAATTCCCGGGATCTGCATTGACTCTTGCCCCTCTGTCTAGGAGAACTCTGACCATGTCGAGACGCCCGTGCTGCAACGCGTAACACAGCGGCGGCCCGAGTTCAGGAGATAGTGGTGCCTCTAGGTCCGGATCCTGTTCCATCACTAGCTCGAACTCGCCAAAGTGGCCGAGCCTGATGGCCGACTCCAGGCTAAGGTCCTCCATGGCGGGAGGCGGAGATGTAGCTTCCTGTGGTTGAATGGCTCTGATGTTTTGGCAGCTATTGAGTTTTCAGCACGCAGCCCAACGCCACAGCCACAGCTGTGTTGTTGTGTTGCCAAGCGCGTTTTCATGTGACTAGTCAGCAGTCGATTGGGAGGTGAAGCAGGTGGCCCGATTAATCATCTGTGCAGCATGATGTCTTATTCGATACCCCGCAGCGGTTTCGGATTCATGCGTTTAAGAGAGCTGGCGGTCGAACCTGCACATTGTCACACTGCAGAAGCTACCTACCTTTGGACAGTTGGTCAAGTACCGATCAAAGAAATGTGAAGGACTCGATTATCGAAAATCTTATTTCATTTTTTGAATACTAAGTCAAAGGGGTCCTCCTAAATGCTTAGCATGTGCCGTGGTGGAGATCTTCCAAAGTAATACCACCTGCGCTGGAATTGATCTTGCCTACATCTAGGCATCTGTTGGCAGACACAAGATCTAATCTAGCAATACTTGTCTCCGATTTTGGGTTTTTCGCCTAGACTCGAGGGGACACGACCTTGGCCCACTCGATCCCTATTTCGTGTTGGAAATAGTTCGTGTCACTCTTCTCAAAGCCCAGCTTCTCAAGGAGGTGCTTGCTCCGAGCATTGTCCTTGTGCGTTTCGGCAATGAAGCGTCGGACTCCGTGCTCTTCCACCGCCCAGTCCATGACGATCTTCTCCGCGCGGGTTGCGATCCCACGGCCGCGGAAATCGGGATCCGTGCCATATCGAACTTCAATCATCTCCAGCCACGAAGGCAACGGCTGATCAGAGCCGTCTACCGTCGCCTCCCGGACACAGGTGTATCCTGCCCATCGCACTTGGTCGAAAAGCTTGGCGAGCTCCTTGAACCCGTCTCCCGTGACTTTCCGCACCTCCTCGTCGGGATTCTTCAACAGCTGGCCCTTGATGCTGTGAAATGCAGTTTTCCCAGTCTTCTCATCGGTCGGCAGGACACCCAAGGCGAAGTCGCCCATGCCGCGTACCGCCCATCTCGTAGCGGTGTCTTTGTTCACAAACCAGTCAATTGCCTCTTCGTCTGTCCATTTCAGCGGCTCGAAATCGGCTCCAAAGGCGACGCGGCAGAAGTCAGCGTCGGCGTTGAGTTTGCGGAAGAGGGTACGATAGGCCAGGATGTCGCCTGCCCATGGACTGGGGAGGAGTATCAGGTCTTGGGTGAGGAGGGCGAATGGTGATTGCATTTTCGAGATGGTGATGTCTCTCTGTGGATGTGGTAAGATGAACCTGTGCTCGTTTGGGGCCTGGCCGCACGTCTAAATAAAAATTAGTTGATCTCAGGATCCGCTGCCATCGTTTTACTATTAATCAGCATAACAGAAGAGTCATACCGAACCGCTGATTGATGACAGCGGGGAAGAAGATCATGGAAGCCTTGTCCATCTGATAAGCTGAGTCATCCCGGTGATTGCTTTATTTGGCAGGTAAGTTGATTGAGAAATATTCTCAAGGTTCCCCAGGTTTGAGATCTGATGAAATGGGAAGTTGCCGCTGTCCGGTGGTCCATAGTTAGCTATAGAGTGGAAGTTTTACTCTCAAAGTGGTCAAGAGTGAGTGCTTTATGACATGTGAGTTGTCACGCCATAGAAGAAGAATTACCGCATGTGATATTCAATCAGCTTCATTCTGTTACCGAAAGATAGATACATATTCTAGGAGCTCGAAGCCCGTCTTATACTTGGCTGCCCTTGCGCATCTTGTCCTCGGCAGTAAAGGCCTCTGCTGCACGCTGCTCCGCTACAGTAACGTGGCCCTTGAACTGGCGAGCAGGGACCTTGTTCATGAAAAGCTCATCCAGCTCTTCGTAACTTCGCATCCGGGTCTCGGGGACATAGAGGTAACCCAGAACAATAAAGATTGCCATGATGGCACCAAACACGAACCCAATCTTAGCCTTGAGATTTCCGTAATCGGGGTTAAAGATGTAGGGAGACACGAAAGCCCAGAAAGTATTCATGGCATTCGAGGATGAGATGGCCACAGCAAGTGTCTTTGATCGCAAGATGGATGTGGGAATCTCTCCAGCAATGGCATAGACAGTGGACCCGATGCCGACATTATAGAAGAAGTTGAACATCGTATAAAATCCTACCGACGCAGTCGCGGCGGCAGTTGTATTCACTGAGCCGGAGATGGCCATGCAGATAAGCAGCAGAGAAACACCAGTGCATCCAGCAATGTACATGGGCCTGCGGCCGTAGAAGTCGGATAGCAAGAGAGCAATGGTGGCTCCAGAGATGGACAGGATTTGACCGCCAATTTGAAGCTGGAATGACTTGGCATCGCTGACTCCGATATACTGGTACATGAGAGCTCCGTAACTGCCAACGAAGCCGAGGCCGGAATTGGGCTCTGACTGGAAGACCATGATGGCGATCAGGGTTCGGCGCAAGTTGGTTCCCTTGAAGCAATCGAGATAGGACGATGATTTCTGCGTCTCTGCCTCTTCGAGAGTCAGGACGATTCTCTTCAAGTGCCCGTCAGCGTCTCGAGGGTCCGTGTACATGCGCTCCAGCGACTTTCGGGCGTCCTCCAACTTTCCCTTTGAAGCTAGAAAGACGGGGGACTCTGGCATGAATACGTGGCCGATGATTGCGATGACACCGAATCCCCATTGAGCACAGATCAAGGACTTCCAAGCCCATGACGTGGTCCAGGTGGATGTGAAGTTGGCCATTATAGCCGCGACGAAGGGACCGATGCACTGTGACAGGTTGCAGAACCCAATGAGGGTTGCGCGGATAGCCAGAGGCGCGACATCAGAGACATAGGCCGTGCATAGAGTCAAGAACGCTCCGATTGCAACAAAGTTGGCCATCTTGCCGCCAAAGTACATGGCGATCGAGGTAGAGCCAAACTCAACGCCAACAGAGGCGATGTTGAGCATTGCAAAGCCGATGATTGTTGGCTTGGTACCGTAGATATCTGCCAGCCAAGAGGCTACCCAGGAGCCGACGATGCTTGCACCAGTTGCGCCGCCGTTCAAGGCCGACAGCCAACGTGTATCGACAAAGTAGGCTCCATCCTGGAGAACGCCAAATTGCTGCTTGAAGACGGGGATACTGACAACGGAACCGGATGCCTGACTCTCAAAGCCTCGGACGATGAGGGTCCAGAGCATCAGCCCGACCCAAAACAGCAGCCAGGGGTCGCGTCGGATTGACTGAGCCCATGTTCGATTCTTTTCTTCTTGTTGAATCGCTCGCCCGAGGGTTTCGTTTGTGGCAACGGAATGCTCGGCTTGGTGGATTTCGGCCTTCTCCATCCTGAATGATGAATCGGGAGGGTGGATTGATCGAGAGTCGCAATGTAAATGAGGAATTTAGAGATGAAACAAGGAGGACTTGGTGTTTGACACCACGACAAAATAATTTTCTCAGTGACTCAGTAAACTGCGGCTGGCCCCAGAGCGCTGAGCTTGTTGGACATGATTAGATGAAGCTTGGATGTCCAGGGACATTATATACTCACGTCTGGGGAAACGTTTCCCATGTGGTGGTTGCATCGACCAACCCAACATGCATGCAAAACTTTGATCCGGGGACTGGGGTTTGTGGGGAGTGGAGTGTGGAGGAGAGGAGATGAGCTGACCCAAGGGCCTGGAAGTGAACCATTAGCTGGCTCGGCGCAACGCTGCACCGATCATCAGGATTAGAGGCGGCCATCTATTGGCCCCCGGAGTCCCTAGCCAAGGCATAGAGACCAGCCCAACCCAAAAGTAGGCTTCATCCGCCTTCAGCTCGGCCGTGGAGGTGGATCATGTGGGGAGAGAGTTCGGGTCAAACGCCGAAGATACTGCGAGCCGCCTCCATCAGAAGACATTTAGGATCCCAGCTGCCCCCGGTTCTCCTTAGTTTCTCCGTTCTCCATCCTCTCCCCTAAAATCCCACCTCAAGACAACGCTGAGACCCCAGACCAGAGAGATGTCGTCCTCCGTGGTAACTCCGGAAGAGTCGCCCCAAGACAGCACCCCGCGGACCAAGAAAGCGTGTGACTTGTGCCGCAATCGAAAAGTAAAGGCTAGTCGAAGTCCCCCGCTCCCCGACCGGGGCTACTCCAAATGCTGCGGCTGATGCCCCATCCAGTGCCGGGTTTTGGAGTCTCAAGTGGACTGCGAGGGTTGCCGAGAACTCGGACTCAGCTGTACGCGGGACAAGCCCAGGAGGAGAAGAGGCCCGCTCAATCGGTATAGATTCCCACGATCAAGTGAGCTGAATATGTAGGGGATTGAATCGTTCGCTAACTTGGCCTGTGTCAAGTCATGCTTTGGCTCAGTTGCATGCTGTCTCGCCAAATGACCAAGTATGCACTCCAGCGCCGAGCCTATCACCGCTTCCTGCTCCTCAGACTCCGGCCACGGTAAGAGAGACTACAAGTGACAAGAGAAAAGCTCCAGGGCGGTCGGTCAACTCGATATTGGAATTGCTTGGCCCACTCCCACTCATACAGCGAGTCCTCAGTGATTGGTTCAAGTTCGTGCATCCTCTCGCCCCAGTCTTGCACCGACAGCACCTCCTGTATCGAATGCATACCCATGGCGAGGATGTGGACCCTGTATTTGCGGCTCTGGTTCTGTCCGTATGCTCGGTAACAGTCTCAACTTTGCGTCGTAAGAGTTTTGAACAGTACCCAGCCATTACAGTGGAGAAGTGCATTGGCATTATTGAGGACGAGAATTTGTTACAGCCTCAGCCATATACCCTTGACTGGTGCATCACTTGGTACAACATCGCCTCGGCGCTCCTCGTCGATCATGGGCCCGAGGATTTTCGAGTATACAGGGGGATCAAGGAGGCCATGACAAGTGTTACGTACCTTCTCTGTTTCAAGGGAGGCGACGGCCATTCGGACCAGGACAAAGAGATGTTAAAGCGTTTATACTGGTTCCTCTTCATGTGGCAAGTGTAAGTGGTACTGTGGTAGAGAGGCCATGAACTTTCCCTGGCTAACCTGCTTGCAGAGGGGCTGAGCTGAGAGGACAGCCTCATCTCACGTTTCTTCCTTTCAATCAGGACCTGGAACATTTGAGGCCGAAATCCATCCTCGATCGCGATCTGTACCCTTCCTCAACCCCCAAGGACTACGCGCCCAACTGGCCCGAAGACGAAATTCCCTTCATCCCTGGACTCAATAGTTTGATTGACATATTTCTCATATGGGAAAAGGGCAAGGTGGACATCGCGACCAAACCACCCGAAGAGGTACTGACGCGTGCAATGGAGCGTATCCAAACCGCTCTCGACGGTCTCCGCCCGGAATTACGGTGGCGAGGTGGGGGCTCACTCGGTTCCCACGAGGAGCTTGGGGTCACGAGGTCCAGATGGTCAATATTCTGATCACGGCACTCTCCATCAAGTCGAATTTCCTGCAGCACCTGGGCTCCCTGCTTCCCGGGATCACACATCAAGACATTGTTAGGTCAGTCAACAGCCTTATCATCAGTTCCCCTTACTCTCATGCTAACGTAGCCTTCGCGCGTTTTGTAGTGACGTCCTAGAAATTCTCAACCACCTGCCACAGCCAGTTTTTGAAACAAATGGATGCGCGGCAGTGCACAAGATCCGAGATATTGGGTCAGCATACTTGGCTGAGCTTCGGATCGGATCAGGGGTAGTGGTTGGAGACAACCAGGCTCAGGAGAAAGTGTACCAACTATTGAACAAGCTTGATAGTCTAGATTTTCGGCCTTATGCGGAGAGTGTGGAGGTATGTACGGCAGATCCATAGCGAGGAATTTTCATATTCGGTCGAACGAGGGCCGAGGGTGTTTATGTAGTAACGGTTCATGATAAATCGGTTAGGTCCCATCACGCCCCGTGCTGGATGCTTGAACGAGGCCCCTTGATGGGGCAGCATAAATATCTCTAGGCAATTATGCTTGTTTGTGCGAGGAAATGCATAGACAGGAAAAATGCACTCCATTGTTGGACTAGCCGGGGATTGCCGGCGGCGTATATTCGGACTTGAGACTCGTAAGCGGAGACAGCACCATGCTTTTACGGCGTACCCTTTACCGTGTTAAAAGTCTCGGGTTTTGATTTGCTTACTGCAATGTATCTTTCTTGGAATATTGTAGTTAACAATGTTTCGTTGGTTGGTGGGTTTCCCATCCAAGTTTCCCATGTTATTAGGCATTATTCTGCCATTGCATGAAAATTGGGACTCAGATCGTACCAAGGCGATTGCGTCGATGCTACTGGTAATCTCTCATCATACGCGAACGAAACTGGAAAACCCTACAGAGTCGATGGAAAACCTGAAGTTGATCCATCCGATTTCATCCTAACAGGCATAGACACATGGGCGATTATCCTGAGTTGGTTTGGAGCTGATGAGCCACGTCTTAAGTACATTGCTACCTACAACTGTTGATAAGATATGCTGAGCTGATGTGAAAAGCACCAAGATCCTCCCAAGGCATCCGAGTGCCTGACAGGGGAGCTGATTAATTCATGAGTGTATCAATTTTGTATACCACATTCAGAGACTACCTTATGGGCACGGTTGATATATGATCCGCTCAGGATGTTGACGTTGTTTCTTTAGGGCTATGGTATTTGTTCTCATTTTTGGCAGTTTATGATATAGACATTTGTATTACAAATGACTATAACACTGGTTTTTCATACCTTTAGACCGAGCCGATATAAGGATGTTCGCGTGAGGCTTCTAGATCTTGATATGGGGTTTAAGAACCGGACGTGCTATTTGTGATTTTGACCTGAGTTGGAATATGGGGCTGAGAGCTGATCTAATTGATAAAAAAAACCACAGCATTTTGCAGCGTGCTTATTTAATGATGGAGGGGCTGGACATTGTCAAGATGGGATCGAGTCTTCAAAAATCCTACCCCGCTCTTCAGCTCGTCATCTTCAAGTGTTTCTGCGGTTTATCCCGCCTAGGAAATCATTCGTATTCCTGCCTTGGACTGCCAGTATATAAGAACCAGGTCAGCATGGCTGCCAACGAATCTTATTGTCAGACAGGAGCTTTGGGCAACCTCCGTGATTTCGACGACACGGTAAAAGCACTTGAAGGTCTTGTCCATGCAGACTGTCGCCGCAGCCCGGAATGGATAACGTCTGCGGCGGCTCTTGCCGACCTATATCATACCAAATTCGAGTTCACTGGGGAACTGCGATATCTGAGTCTCGCAATCAGACTTGGTGAAGAATGCGCTATGACTATGACATCGCATCAAGCAGGTCGCTTTTATCATCTGGCAAATTGGATGGTCGACAGATACTATCTCGAAAACAATTGCTTAGACCTCAAAGGCGCTTCTAATTATGTCCAGAAGGCATTCCAAGCCATCACCCAGGACCACCAAATCTGGAGTCCATGCCTTATCACGAATTCACGTGTTCTGAAGGCCGTTTATGACAATACTATGGATGTGGCTGATCTGGAAGAGGCAATCAAGACTTCTAGAAAAGCGGCCGATTCAACGAAATCAGGGGACATTGATCGGCTTGCTGCTCTGACTAATTTAGCTTCATTGCTCCAGGACTGGTATTTGGAAACTCGCTCGATATTAGATCTCGATGAATCGATCAAGGTTGGCGAGGAAATTCTTTCACTCATGCCCAGCGATGATCAACAGAGACTTTCATATGTCAACTATTTGGCTCTGAGTATCAGAAACAAAGCACTTACCGCGGGTCTAGCACAAGAGCTTGATAAGTCTATATTACTCTTGCGAGAAGCTTTGGCCATAACAACGAGAAGCACCTTGGCTAGACGAACGTGTTTGCAAAACCTCGGACTGTTTCTCTACGACAGATACACTATGAAAAAGTCATCCACTGACCTCGATGAATCCATTCAGATTTGCAAAGATGAGGTGGAAGCACTGGCGACCGATGATCCGATGCTCGTTGCTTCTTTAATGAGCCTCAGGTTTCGCCTAGACAGGAAATATTTTGAAGACAGAAATGTTGAAAATGCAAGGGATCTTGTCATCGCAACTCAAAGGACCATCAAAATCATACCAAAGGGGAGCCCGGAATACACGGACCTTCTAATTGACCTTGGCCCAGAGACGTACAGGCTACAAAGCCAAACGGGCCAGAGGTCAGACCTAGAGGAGGCAATTCATGCGCTTAAAAAGACCCGAAAGTTAGAACATCACCATACCCCTAACAAGTCATTTCGCCTTCATTTGCTTTGTGATCTCTTCCATAAGAGGTTTCTGCAGCGAGGACAAATGTCTGATATTCTTGAAGCTATACAGGCTGGCCGAAGATCTATTGGCAACACAAGCAAAGATGATCCTAGTCTACCCGGAAGACTTTTTTCCTTGGGGAGTATATATCAAGACCTATATCGACGGTATGGGAACAGCAGGGACTTTGAGATCTCAGTACAACTGGCCCGTGAAGCTATAGACGCAACTCCCAAGCACAACAGCCAAAGGTTTCAATTTCAGAGCAGTCTTGCTCAATGGCTGGGGCGAAAATATTCTGTCGGCGACTCGCTCCATGCTCTGAACGAGGCGATAGAGCTCGTTTCAGAACCTGGCGCGTCAATTTCCATTGGGCATTCAGACAGAAAATTTCGCACAGAAGCTCTAGCAGATCTTTTGTCCCATAGATCCCAGTTCGAAGGGAAGGATAAAGACCTAGACCACGCTATCAGCCTTGCCCAACAGGATGCTGGTTCCACCGCACTGGGCCATCCAGAACGACCATCACGGCTCCTCCGTGTGGGCATGCTGTTGTATTGGAGACACACCAAATCTGGCGATACGCGCTCATTAGAATCTGGTATTAAATTCCTGCGGGAGGCAAGAAAAGAATTACCTGACCTTTCCGATAACCAAGCTGAAGCCTCTGCTCAACTTTCATCTCTCCTTGCGGCTCGATATGATAGGCTTGGAGAATCGAGCGACTTGCGTGAAGCCTTGGGTTTGATATCAGAAAGCATCAATGCAACGCCTCAGGGACACTCATTGATGCCTGAAAGGCTCATGATCAAAGCAAATTTAGCTTTTCTTCAATTCACAATGACCTGGAAACGAGAGGATGTAGAAGAAGCGATTCATCTTGGACAACAAGCCGTCTCCTCCAATCCACAACATGGGAGTAATAGGCGATGGGTGATAGCCACGCTCAGCACTTTTTTCATTAACAAAAGTGTCATCACACAGGACGTTTCTGATATCGACATCGCAATCCAGCTTCAACGGGATGCTCTCAAAGAACTTTCAGTTCATGACAGAGAGTTCCCAAGCTTCGCCACAAACCTGGCGTTATGTCTCTCGCGGCGATCAAGCCATGTATCAAACGCCGACGATTTGGGAGAGTCCATCCAACTCTCTCGGGATGCACTGAGTGCTACAAACCTAAGTGATCCGCAGAGGGGAGGCTATCTTTTTAATCTTGGCTCAAACCTTTATCTTCGCTACCTTAAGCTGGGGGGAATAGCGGACCTAGCGGAAGCCACTAGTCTTGGCCAGGCGGCCCTTGAAGAAAACAACTTCGACATTTCTGATCGCGCTCAATGTCTGAATCATCTTTCGGAGTGGATCGGCCACCTGTATCAAAGAACGAATGACATCTCTGATCTCAGAAAAGCGATTGATTTGGCCCAAACAGCCGTCAAGATTACTCGAGAAGGAGAATATTACATGAGCTTTAGGTTAAATATGCTCACACAAAAACTCTACGAACTGTATAGGATCACCAACTTGGAATCTGATCTTCATGAAGCTGTGGCAATGGCTCGGAAGGGAATGCAGCAGGCTATAGAGAATTCTCGAATGACTTCGCTAAACCTAATGGGTGCCATCCTAATATCGAGGTACGACAGCACGAAGAATTTGATGGATCTTGACAGCGCTATCGATCATATCCGCGAAGCTATCCAGGTAGCATGGAAGGAGCAAACTCCAGGATACTTAATAAATCTAGCGGTGGCATGCCGGAAGAAATACATGCATGGCCACCAAAAAGAGGCTCTGGATGAGTGTGTGGGGTGCCTTGAAGCCGCAATTGGGCATACTCAAATTGTACGCACAAAGAGAACTTTTAAAAGTATTTGCCGACAATCTACGGTAGAAAGAGGCCTTGGAGGTCGCAGAATCCGCAATCTATGTTATCCGACCATTACTGTTTGGCTCATTTGAGAGCTTTGATAGGCAGCACTTGCTTCGTCATGTTTCAGGTTTGGGCTGCGAAGCTGCATCAGTGGCATTAGGGTCTCGTAAGGGCGAGGTGACAGCTTTACATTGCCTCGAGCAATGCCGTGGTGTACTCACAACATCAGTTCATGATACGCGGAAGGGGATACCGGAGCTCGAGAGAGAACACCCGGAACTAGCTCAAAGATTCTTTGATGTGAAGCAGCTATTTAACAAAGTAGGGATCGGCAAACAAGGAGGCCAACTTCGGCATTTCTCTGAGCCGGGCACGGATAAGGTTTTCGATGACGTTCTCTCCGATATCAGAAAACATCCAAAATTCGCCAATTTTCTACTCCCGCCTACCGAATCCATGATGAAGACTGCCGCCCATCATGGTCCTATTGTTGTTGTTAATGCTAGCGTCATCCGTTGTGACGCAATAATCATAGAGCCTTGCCAAATACGATCCATTCTTTTACCAGAACTCAAGATGGATGTAATTACAAGCAAGGCACAAATGGACCTAGGGAGCACGCCAGTTTTAGAATGGCTATGGGACACGGTCGCTCACCCGGTGTTTGATGCCATTGGGGTGAGTGAACGCTCTAACACCGACGGCAACTGGCCGCATGTTTGGTGGGTTCCAACGGGGCCCCTGAGTAGGTTTCCGTTACATGCTGCAGGATATCACCTACGATGGCCGTCCGGATCTGTAATAGACCGAGTGATATCTTCATATAGTTCATCAGTTCGACTGCTGATTACGGGATCCGACTCTCCGCCAATTTCCGCACCAGTTTCGAAGGCAGCCCTACTTGTAACTATGGAGAATACCCCTGGATGCAGTAAACTTCCTTTTGCGCTTCAAGAAATCCAGGAAGTCCGAAAAATATGTATGGCAATGAAACTTGCCATCCTTGAGCCAAAACCCCTCCACCAAGACGTTCTTACCTCCTTGGTGAGCTGCAACATTTTCCATTTCGCCGGCCACGGTAGGGTTAATTTAAACGATCCGTCGAAAAGCCAGCTGTTATTAGAAGACCACGAAACCAATCCACTCACGGTAACAAACATAAATGAATTAGATTTGGACAAAAACCGCCCTTTTCTGGCCTACTTATTATCAGCTTGCGGAACAGCAAGAAGCAAAAATGAGCAGCTTGTAGACGAAAGCATCCATCTGATAGCGGCTTTTAAAACCGCCGGGTTTCGTCATGCAGTAGGAAGTCTCTGGGAGATAAACGACGATACTTCAGCCAAAATGGCGAAAGGGCTATATGAGGAATTGAGCGAGGGCATAATGTCTGATGCAGCGGTGGCCAGAGCTCTTCATAACACGACAAGAAAGCTGCGCGATGAATGGGCACGTTCAATGACTAAGAGCACCTACTCTCGAATGACACATACTACTGGCCATAAGGAGCTCCCCCGGGACGTGGAATTAGATGAAGATAACTTTGGTGGGCTTTCATGGGTTCCATATGTTCACTTCGGGCCTTGATTTTTAGAAGGCCATTCTTTGCAGGATCGATTGTGGTTTTTCTCCATCCTTCAATGTTTTTACTTAAGGATCAAATCAAGTACATCGAAACTTCGTTGGCTTCCCTTTCGTGATTCCAAGCTTTATGCGGATACGTATTGGTTAAGCCAAACCGCTTGTAAACATGCTTGCTTACTTGCACTTCTCTGTGTTGTCTGATCAAGTCGTCTGCAGTTGCAGGGACAAGTACGAGGGCGTAATCATCGTCGAAGTGATTGCTTGTAACGCTCTTAGTACAGAGACGAAGACAATACACGTGCTGAGGCAAAGGGATGTCGTCTTTGGGAAATTCTTGTGATCGGAAGCCCACATGCCCATCAATTCCATCTTTGAACAATCGCTTAGAATCCCTAACTCTAACTTTGAGTATCCTTCCTGTGAGGAATATGTGGCCTGAAGTGGCCGGCCCAAATGGGCTCACAGAACTGACCTCACATTCAGTCCGGTTTAAGTCGATGGTAATGAAAGATTTAGTGTTTCGAAATGTTGCGCTACCCCATGTGATCTTCCGGGAAACAGCAGTCCAGCTCCAACTAGGACCAAGGTGAGGTTGTACTTGGCATTCCTCAGGCTCTTCATCAGGTAATTCTTCATCGATAGGATACCACCGCAAATGATTCACCAAGTCATGTTCCCAAAGTCCGGCTAGGTATCTACCGGTATATCCATTTGCCCATCTAGAGGCTAAGTGGCTGATTGTGCCAAGGTCACATGGGGAATTCCTTGTTTTCAGCTGGGATAATTTGGCCACCAGATTTCTCCAATTCTCGTGATAGATCCACGACTCATCCGTCTCGGTAATGTACTTTGCGCCAGTCTTCAAAATACGTCGTAACGGAAGACTCGGATCCTCGTCAGAGTCCAAGAAGCCCCCGCATTCGCAAGTTGTGGAAGTCAAACAGTCAAAGATGGCCTCACCTTCAGTGAACCAAAGCCTACGTCGAGGCAGAAGTTGCTCTTGAAAACTCTCAACTCGATTGGAATATTGGGGCGGCGTTCCCTTTAGCCAGTTCATAGTATCTGGGTCATGAAAAAGCCATGGTCGAGCATATATTTCAAATGGTCTTCCATCTGGCCATGTCCCAGAAATGGTTGTTGGAGATTTTCTGGGGCAAAGAAGACCATCATTACCGTCGACCAATCCCGTGAACATAAGAACCAATTCTGCATTGTTATACACCGTGGCCTTCTTTTCTGTTGCGATTTCCCAGTCGTCATCATCATCGTGGTTCTTGCAAAGATCATTTATCCATAGATACTTAACACTCAACTTCCGACACACTAGAATAGCGTCCTTGAAGGCCCGGGGAAGGGCATTATACGGTATCTCAACAAAGTCGTCTTCTGGCAACTGCCATTCTAAGGGGCTTGAGAAGCTTCTCTGTTCCTGTTGATCATATAGCGCAATGTACGGATCTCTTGGTAAGCCATATGCCTCTATCAACTGGATGTCCATATTTGACTCTGGGCCAAGGCTGATGATTTTCTCAGGGAGAGGAGGTTGATGGGTGGAGTGCTCTGCGTCGATACAGATGGGGTGATTCTCCTTGCAATTATTTATCCAATTTTGGACTTTCTCGATAAATGCGGATGAAGTAGGGTCAGGCCAAATATGAGTAGCTAGCCCACCTAACTTTGTAGGAATGCTAAGTTTGGGTTCTTCGACATTCATGAGGCAGCCGAGCGAAGGCCATGGGCAGGGTGAGGCTGATGATCCTTATCAACATCAAACGCCCACTGTTTCTCTTTGGAAAAAAAAAAAGGGTCGCGCTAACAACTTACTAGGAAGAGTGTAGACTTGATATTCGTCCATGTCTGGCTCGTTGTACAGTATTTTGTAAGCCATTCCAAACTCCCAGGTATCTGTTTCATAAGGATACCGATCTCGCGCGACGGAAATGCGGAGAACCGTCTTGTCGCAAAAGATAACCACGATGTACAGTGCGGGATCATCCCAGTTAAGATACCCATTCGGGACGTTGGTGAGCACCTCTTTCAAGAGTAAGCAGGTGATACAGCCGGCCGCTGCCGAATTCTTGAGATCGGCCAGACTTATTTGAAGCTCCCAAGATACCAACTTTTCTGTCGAAGAAATGAACTGTGATTCGATTCCGGATAAAAGTTGCCTCGCTCTGTCAACTTTTTCCACTGAACGCGACAGATTTATGGTAACCGCAGTGCACGGGACCATAGCGAAGGCTGACACGGTATGCAAATTGGCACATGTTGGACAAAACACTGGGTCTGACCTGGCCCTGAGGACCGATGCATCGGCAGGAAACGGAAGGGTTTCAAGATCGAATCTCATATCGAAAGAAAGAGGCTTTACGGCCCGGGCAAGGGTCTATACAATGAGAGGGGCTGTCACGGTTGTGTTTTTCGTGAGGGGGCAACTGATGATGCATGCTTATTCAAGATTCTAAGCTATGTCAGCCGGATCATTACGTGTTGGGCATCAGCGTGGTGCCCGAGCCTCTCCCAGAGGCATCATATTTCCAGCCTTTCACCATGACCTTGACTATTCACATTAGAACACGGAACACTGACATCTCAAATTTTAGCAGCGAGATTATCTCAGAATATGAACAAGGTGGGGCCATGTCTGACGCATAAATATAAAGAACCGATTTCCTAGACCATTCTTACACAGGCCCATCCTGGTTTCTGATACACTTGGTAGACCCCTGCTTTAGCAAGGTCTTAGTTTAGTCACAAACTTCTGAAAAGGTCAAACTTTGTGAGATTCATGAGATCTATTCTATCCATCTATTTATTTACTTATTCGCAGCAAGTTGCTGTTTGGATCGCTCAATCCAAACATTGTCCAATTCACCCATGGTCAACACCCGCGAGGACCCAGGCTTACCAGCTTGAGCCCAAAGTTTCCCCCGTAGCAGATACGTGGGTGTGCAGCTCCAGGCGTGGCAGAAGCTGTTGTTTCGTACATCCCCATACGGGCTGTCCCTACAGTCATCCGGGTTGAAGGCCTCCCAGAACGTGTCTGCTCCCGCATCAACCATCTTTCCCCAGTACCCTGTCATTGTCTCTAGACACTCGTCAATGCACCCAACTGTAGCGAGCGCATCACAAACGTGGTGCCATAGGTAAGGTGTAAGGGGCTTGACGGCATCGGGGTGCTTCAGTGTGTTGAGCAGCGCTGTGCGGGCGACTTCCTGGGGGAAAGCACCCGAAAGGGCGAGCCACGAAGCCGAAGCAAAGCTGACCTGCGATTTTGGCCCAGAAATAAAGAGCTTGTCTTTTGAGAGGAAGACCTTGGCACCCTCCGTCATCTTTGATACCATTTCTTCGTGAGGGGGTTCTTTGCCAAGTAGGCGAGCCAGTCGGTTGGTGGCTTTGAGGCAGTAAAGCACAAGCCCGTGAAGTCCAGCGTTATGATCTAGCTTCGGCTGCCAGTCAAGGAACTTCCACTGCTTTTCGCGGGATTCGTCAAATGCATTTGTATCTGGATCAATATGTAGAAGGGCCTTTTTCAGGCAGCCTTGGACAGTTGGCCAGAGCTCTAGACCAGCTTCGACATCTCCAGACGCTTCCACATAGTCATAAACTACCGACGCGAAGAGAGCATCATAGTCAACGATGTAATCCGACGACGGGGTAAACTTGGGGAACTCGAAGAGACAGGCAGGGAGGGAGTCGTCTTCTCGGGGGATTGCTGCAAATTGATAGATGCAGCGCTTCACAAGATTGAAATCCTTGAAAGTCTTGTAATTAGCAAGAGCTTGAAGCCGCAAATCGCCCAGCCAAAGTCGTCTGTCTCTCCGAGGGCCATCTTCGAATACTGTCTGCATGCAGTCACGCAGCGTCATGAGGCTGACGTGATCTATGTTGGACAGCATATCGCTCTGGAACAAGGGAGAGTCAATCTTGACGTCTTGGCCAATGGCGCTGACGCATTCGCAAGTGACATCAGAAAAGGCGACCTTGTATTTCGGGGATGTGTCGATAACCTCAACGCGGAGGTAGCGGAACGAGTAGCGTCGGCGAAGCTGGAGCGTCTCCGGGCACATGTCGATGTTGATGACCTCGTCTGGAAGCCAGGACGTGCTGATCCACGTCCTGACATTTTCCATTCCGAGGGTAACATCCAGAGGGGACTCCCCAAAGGTCAAGCGCAGCCTACATGGCGCATCCATGTGCTCACCGCGCGCCTCGAGCTTCATCGAGACGTATCCCACCATGTGGATGCCGAAGTCCAAGATGAAGTCATCTCCTTTTCCCCAAGACTGAGATTCGAATTCAGAGATTGTTTTGGTCCTTAAGGAGGGTTTCACGCCCCAGTATTGAGACTGGTCTGCGTCAAACCGGATAACATGCTGAGGGTTCCTTGTCCACCGCTGGAGTGCTGGCTTCAGATCTTCAGATTTCTTTGCGAAGGCGTGATTCCATCGCGTCTCTAGCGGCTTTTCCTCCGTAAAGAAGTCTGTTGGAAGGTCTGCCATGGTGTCAATGAAGCCAGCGGGGATGGCTCAGGGGAGTATTGTGTTTGTATGAACCAATCCACGAGGGTGAAGATGCGGTGTCTGTGAATTTGAAGAGAGAGCTCGGTCCATTGTAGGTTCTCGGGGTATCGATCGCCGGATACCCCGTCATTCTAAGATGTCCCTTGTGACAGGATACGGAGATTCCGTTCACGGCCAAACCAAATCGGATATTGGTGGCGGAGTATCTTCGCAAATGACGCCAAAGATCAGAGCATCAGGATCGTTTCTCCATAAAATCCCGAAGTACGCGACTCATTCAATTCCACTTTTGCTCCAAATGGAGAATCTCCGGATTTATCTTCGGTGATTCTTCAATTCTAACCCCGCAGCTGAATTGGCTCGGCTTCTCTCAACTGCCAGGACCGTAATTACCCTGCAGGAGGCGGATACTTAGAAATTGGCATGAAGCTATCCCTCGTTATGAGAATAGCTGCACCTATAAAGAACACACCTATTTTTGAATTTAATCGCGAGACTACATGCCCAATTAGGATGAGGCTGCAACAGATCATACATAGAATTATGTTGCCGTTTGTAAAGGCTTGGCTCTAAACCACCACCCGTAGTGCATGTAGGTATCTTCCTAATAATTCCCAGCAATTTTGCGCCATGGGATATCGCTTGTCACGTGGTAAATCAGAGCTTGGCTCAGGCCAGGCTGCCTGCAGTGTCTCCCGTCGCCTTCTTTGACTGATGAGGGTCGTCGGAAGTTTCAGGGGGAGTTAATTAGTGATTCTTAACAATACGAGATGACACCACATTGGTTTCATTAGTAATTTAGTCTCTTGACTACCAGCAAACAATTGTCCGAGCCATCTCAGACTCGGTAGACAAGTCGAGATAGACTTCTGCAAGATACTGAATCGAGTGCTCGTATTTTCTATTGTCTTGGTGAGCCTCTTTCTTGTCGAGTTTCTATGATTCAAGACATTCAGAAAAGAAAGTGCGTTAGTATACTTCTAGCTGATGGCACAACATTTAATTGTTGCCCTAAGATCGATTCAGTAGGTCTCTTAACTATTCAAAATTCTCATAATTGCATTTTCTGCCATGTAGTCATCCGACTTCAAGAGTACTAGCATTGAAGGAAAGAGCAAGCACCCCACAGACGCAGCTTCGTGGATGTACAGGCCTTCCAAGCCAGGCTCTTTCTTACTTCAGGAAGCATGAAGATAAAGAAAGGAGTAGATTGATCAGTCAAACGTCCATGTTCGTTGCTTTTTGTGGCTGCATCAATTCAATCTCCGTAGTGTCACTGTGATTCATCAATGATTTCTGCGACGATCGCCATTGCGGCAAAGAATGTAACAATGGCATGTCGAAACAAGAGAGCAATCTACAAAAGAACATACAACAGGTAAAATTGTATTTGCACAATGTGTCATTGTCTTATTGTTGTTGTGGTGGCACGGACCTCTGGCTTGTCTAGTTTGTTGACACCTAAAGCGTGCCACGTCTGTTTACCTATTGTGTTCGGCAGAACTCTTTGTTTGTCAATGGCACCCTTTCACTTAGCAGGCATATTATGTAATTCATTTACCAGGCATATAAAAATCGCCCTCTATTTTCGAAATGGAAGACGATCTATTCTTTACCCTATCCCATTTCTTATGGCCCTAAGAGCTTGGTTCTTGATCCTCATCTAGAGACCCCAAGGTTTTGTCTCAACAAGTATCCTGGTTCTTTCATTTTAGTCGCCGGAACGAACCTCGCCAAGGGGATCATAGTCTCACCCTCATGTTTCCTCCGCGGAACTTCAACATCATCCTAAGTCGCGATGTCCCTTAAGTGAAAATCCCCATGAGAAAAAACTGTGGAGGTTGATAACCTCTTTCTCGTGTTCCTGATATTTATTAGTCTTGTGTTTTTCTTCATTGGAAAACACAGTGCAGCAGGTGAAAACAAGTCTCCCTCCCTTTTCGACCTACGATGGCTAAATGCCCAAGGCAACAGACAACATGAAGTGCAGCCTCATAAAGATGGGCCTTTGAAAACCCTCTGCTCCATGTCTTGGAACCTGCAAAGTTACCCCGATTTTTTTTCTGCGCTGGGTCTAAACCCATTCTCATCTAAACTTCTAAAGTTTCGTGAAGGCATGGGCACCAACGCGATGGCGGAGAATGTGGTCATGGACGCCGCCCTCATGAGAATCTGGCTAGGAAACCACCAAGATATTATGACAGCCAGGGGACCTCTAGTAAATAAGCATCGAATGAGCGCGCACTTAGGCTGGGTTAAAAAAGATAGGCGCACAAGGTTAGAAAGTACAGTGTGAAATGCAATGCGCTAGCATTTGAAGTCTCCGGATTTTCTTTTACTCTTGGAATATTCCATACCATTTCCAAATTATAACACTAAGAAGACTGAGCTGATAGCACTATCTTTAAGCCTTAGTTTCTTCAACACGAACCGATAGATTGCGGCATCTAGGATTAGTATTACATCCGCTCTACTGTGACAAGAACCCTCATTGTCGAGGCCGCTTTCTAATGTGGTAAAAGAAGCAGGGATGAACAAGGATCTACATTCAGTTTGACGTAGCGGTCCAGATGCCACATATAACCATGACAGTGAGTGTCCGAGTGCAACAGTAAACTTCAGTCACGCATCAAAAATCCTGCACGGCAATGAAACTCGCGCCTTTCCAATGATCATGAGAATCGTTATTAATATTTTACTATCTACTCTGTGAGTCTCCATCACCGCTGCAGACCAAATCATTGAGTAAGATATCAGAAGAACCATCAACAGAAATCACATGCGTGCGATTTATAATCAGCCGACAGTGCCTTTCTAGGAAATGGGTACAATGGGTCGTCTTCTAAGAGCGATGTAACCAATTGCTCAGGCTCCGTATCTATCATGGTACAGTGGGTTCAAAAAGTTCCGCGAAATTTTTCCCCACCCCCCCTTCAACGCGAACGCGTCAGACAACCCGTTAACTTTGAACGGTCACAACTTTACGAATAATGCCCCGAATTACAAGTAAATCATACCATTCGCCTCATAAGAGGACAAAGGTAGTACATCAGTTCCTTTCCGGCGTATCTGCGAGGGCTATTGCAGCTAAATTTGACCTAACGCGCAGTGCGGTCTACAATATACACTATCACTACAAGTAACAACAAAGCGTGAAAAGTCGACTGCGTTCAGGGCGGCTATGTAGCCTCAATGAGAGGGATAAAAGGTATTTATTCCGATTAATTGAGATTGACCCTTTTATCCAGAATAGTGAATTGCTTCGCCGGGCCGGGTTACCTTGCTGTACAGCTACTTTAACGAGCTTCCTTAAAAAGGAGGGTATTCAGTATACAAAGGCTCTCTGTAGGCCGAAATTAACACCTGCTGTTGCAGAAAAAAGGCTCCAATTCGCGACACTTTATATACGAAAGCCCCTATCGTGGTGGAAGCGGGTTATCTTCTCAGACGAGACTACAGTTACGCGTGGTCAGGAAGAGAGATAGAAGTAGGTGTTCTGCTTAATTATAGGTTAACTTCAACCCTGAATAACTTTATGACTAATAGCCCAGACAGGAAGCAAATTAGATAAAATATATATTCAGCTAAAGGGTAAGCTAATATATTATTCTCAGATATTCTGGGGTACCTTTAGTTAGAATATTCGTATATCTTTAGTACTGCTTCTTAGAGACACGGATAGTATAAGGGGTAGTATAACCGGCTGTATTATTCAGGATTACCTTAAGGAAAACCTTCTAATAATAGTATCTCCGAGAAGTATATTTATACAAGATAATATATCTATATATACAGCCCGGGTTATACAGAATTGGCTTCATAACTGGGCTGAAGAGTATAGGGTTAAGCTGCTTGACTGGCCACCTTATAGCCTGGATCTTAACCCTATTGAGAACTTATGGGCTATTTTAAAAGAGAATATTATAAAGGCTTATCCAGAGCTTTCTGACCTTCCGAAGAATAATGAGACCCTTCAGAAGCTCTGCGAGGCAGCGGTTACGGTATGGGAGGAAATTGAAGATAGAGTCTTAAACAAGCTAGTTCATACGATAGTTAAGCGGTTACAAGCAGTTATTGATACCGACGGCTGGTATACGCGGTTCTGAAATATACTATTAGAAAGAGCTACCTCTCAGCATTATAACTGTCTATATTAGAAATCAATTGGATGAAAATTAGCTGTGTTATTAGGCTTCAAAATTCATACCTCAGACTGCCTGTATGGGGGTGTGACGGAATTTCGCGGAACTTTTTTGTACCCACTGTAGGTATATCTTACGACATTTCGTATCTTTCGAGACCTCTGCACATATCCTTGTCCAACTAGTATCGGGAAATTATAAACACAATACAACATCGCATCGGACTTCATCAGCCCCTCCGCGTTTCAAGGAGATAGTAAACCGTGGAATTATTCCCGTAAATTCGGGACGACAACAATACTTGAGCTCCCAACTCCGCATATAATTATCCTGTAATCGACCGTAATTTCCGCGGAGCCGGCATGCGAGGGAAAGAGGTTAGTTGTAGACTTCCATCGACAGGGTCTTTCTCACGGGCTGAATATTCCGAGTCCGAGGTGCCATCCGCAAATGCAATGTTCATCACAATCACACTTGCTTATCTGATTCGGTCTTTTTCGACCAGTCAGCTTCAGCAAAGGAACGGCGGGATTCGCCTTGAGACCAAAGCCGATATACCGGGTTCAACATTCAACACGTCACCGCTTTAATGCGAGGTCTGCATACAGCAGGTTGTGGAGGTCCAGGAAGGTTGCAGCTCTGATTTCTCAGGGGGTCATGGCTATAAATACAAGACATCGGAGGCCGCTAACTTCACAATTCATCCAGAAGTCACCATCAATAGAACATTGTTCATGAGGTTAAAGCGTTTTATCATCAAGATGATCTCCGATTTAACTGTTTCGCTGGTCTACTGGCCATTGCTCCTTGTCGGGTTGGTAAGTTCAGATTTTAGACACATCAAAGAAGCCACTTAACCAACGTCATGATCATTCCATAGGCCGTTATCGGGGTAGCCTGCGTGCCAATTTACAACCTCTTCTTTCACCCTCTAAGGAAGTTCCCCGGCCCCAAACTAAACGCGGCTACTCGGATCCCATACACCCGTATGATGAGCAGCGGCCAAACCCATCACAAGATCCATGAGATGCACCAAAAGTACGGCGACATGGTTAGAATCTCTCCCAACGAACTGTCCGTCCAGGGAGAGCATGTCTGGGACGACTTAATGGGCCACCGTAAGCAAGGAGCCCCAGAGAACGGCAAGGATCCAGGGTTTTTAAGTTTCTCGAAGTTCGGGAATAAAAGTATCGTCGGTGGTTCCCGTGAAGACCACGCCCGGATGAGGCGAACCCTGGCCCATGGATTCTCAGCAGCTGCCATTGAGGACCAGGAGCCCATTATCGCTAGTTACGTTGACCTGCTCATCCAGAGACTCAAGGAGCGCTCAAACAACGGGGAGAGCGCCTTAGAAATGACATCTTGGTATAACTGGACTACTTTTGATATCATCGGCGACCTTGCATTTGGTGAAAGTTTTCGGTGCCTTCAGGAATCCGACTACCATCCTTGGGTGAGCCTGATCTTCAAGCGCATTAAATACACGAGCCTGAAAGTAGCTGCCTACCGTTGGGGTGTATTCTCAAACGTGGTGTTTCGATTTCTTGATCAAAGTCTGGCGGTTGCCGACATCACCCATGTGAATCTTATTGAAGAGAAGCTCAAGGCCCGAGGGGCGATGGAGACTGTTAGGCCTGACTACTATCATGCAATGACCGCAGAAGGGCCAGGTAGGAAGGTAAGAACCTGATTCTCAAGAATCTTCCATCCGGCCTTCGAAATAAGTCACTAATTTTCTCGACGCGAATACAGAGTTACAGTAATCTAGAACTGCACGCGACATCAAGCGTTTTGATCATAGCTGGTTCTGAAACGACAGCAACCACGCTTTCTAGTGCCACTTATCTCCTGGGGAAGCACCCCGAAGTGCTTCGAAAACTCGTCAAGGAAGTCCGCACTACTTTCAAGCACGAAAACGAAATCAACATGCACAGTGTACAGCGTCTGGGATATATGCTTGCCGTTCTGAACGAAGGTCTTCGCCTGTATCCACCTGTACCTGGTGCAATCCCTCGCATGATGAATCCGGAGGGAGGGATTATCAATGGCCGATGGGTGCCTGGAGGGGTGCGTACAGGATTGTCGATTGATAAGAAGCTTTGCTAATTATTTTCCGATGGTGAACAGACCGTGGTTGGGATTCACCAATATCCTCTCTACTACAGCCCGAATTACTTTCAGTCACCAGAATCCTTTATACCTGAACGATGGCAAGATGATTCTCGGTTCTCCACAGATGCGAAGAAAGCGTTCCAGCCTTTCTCTTTTGGGCCGAGAAACTGCCTGGGCAAAAAGTAAGTAGCAATTTGAGGACACGTTAACGAGCTGGGAGCTGACTATTACTCCAGTTTGGCATATGCTGAGATGCGTTTGATCCTCTCCCGAATTGTATGGAACTTTGACCTTCACCTGGCCAAGGACAGTGATGGATGGATTGACAAGAGTGAAACATACTTGATCTGGCGCAAGCCAGCGCTTAATGTTCATCTCGTGCCCGTGAGTCGGGACTAGAGCCTGTGCAATTACTAAAGCCCAGACGGCCATCATCTAGTTATGTTACCCTACCCAGGCAATGGTAGACCATTTTATATCGTAAGATATTGCGCTGAATGAAGGAATCAGTGGGTTCGTTTGCTTGATTCTGGGCCTATGATTTATGAGAGCGTATAGTCCTTTGCATTACCAATCACGAAGGCATCATGCGTTTTCATTCCATACAAGCCATACCGTACGCCCCATAAATATTCCGTTTTCGGAGTTGCTGTTGCATTGCATTGCAGAAGAGGGGTTGTGTTTGACGAAGGGCGCAGGTCGCTTCCGGTCTACTTGGCAACAAAGACGCCTTGAAGACGCAAAAAATATACAGTGCAGCCGTTGGTTTCAGTATGTTAAACTGATCCATGTAGCTTTTTCTACAACATATATACTGAACTAAAGATAATATGTCATCTTGTTCCCTTGTTGGTTCATTCTCTGCCTGCCGGTCTCCATCTCAACAAGCCCGGAGGGGCTTATCAGCGTTCAAGGGCATCGGTATGGCCCGGTGCAGCCCAATCTCATTAGGCACGAAGTGCGCCCTTTGGAACGATATCTCCGTATCGGAGTAGTAAACTCATTAGTAATTGGACTAGCTGGCCCACGGTTATAACTATAAATCCGATAGAGCCTATACTTAGCTAGGTAGATCAAGTACAGCACGAATTCGACGAGCCCCGCGGAATAGTAATAGACATTACCCTTTTATATGCCATCATCTGAATCACTCCGGCGACAAGATGGTCACGATAAAAACTCCAGATGAACGAGTTATGTGTGTGGATGATATCCGAAAGATTGCCACTGCCAAACTCCCGCAAATCATCAGCGGTCAGTCTTTACATGTACACACTAGCTTAGATTGGCACTGATTATGTATGAGCGAAAGACTTCTATAACGATGGCTCCACGACGCAAGTTACTGTTCGCGAGAACTCCAGCGTGTACTCAAAGTACCGCTTGCGCGCGCGAGTCCTAGTTGATGTGTCCAAGGTAGATCCATCGACTACTGTGTTGGGCGAGAAGATAGACTTCCCTCTATGTGTGTCTCCCGCCGGTCTGCAAGCCATGGCTCACCCAAATGGGGAACTGGCCACAGCGCGTGCCTGTGCCAAGCGCCGTGTTCACATGGGCATCTCCTCGTTTGCGAACCACTCGGTAGAGGACATTCGCGCAGCAGGCCTTGCTATCGGACCCTTGACGAACGCCATACAGCTATACACAATGCGAGACAAGGAGATGCAGCTGCGTATCATCCATCGTGCCGAGGCAGCTGGCTGCAAAGCGATATTCTTGACAGCCGATAGCCCTGTACTTGGAGTCAGATACAACGAGGTCCACAATGACTTTCGGACGCCGGATGGCTTGAATCTGCCTATGCTAGAGAAGACGTCCGAAATGATCCGTTCGCAAACTCATGACGACGGGTTTACCGCGTTCAATTCTGACTCGCATTCATGGGAGAAAGAGATACCATGGCTTCGCAAGCACAGCAAGATGGAGATCTGGATAAAGGGAGTCCTGACTGCTGAAGATGTGCATCTCGCTGTACAGTACAGCTGCGATGGTATCATTGTGAGCAATCATGGTGGCAGACAGCTGGACGAAACGCCCGCAACTGCCGACGTCCTGCTAGAGTGCGCCAAAGCAGCTAACGGCAAGATTCGAATTCATGTCGATGGCGGCATCAGGACTGGGACCGATATTTTCAAGGCGTTGGCTCTTGGCGCCCAGTGTGTGTGGATTGGACGACCGATGATCTGGGGTCTGGCGGTAAGTGCTCTTTTCTATTCTCAGATCTAACTCGTTCTAAATTATGCGTTCAGTACAATGGAGAAGCTGGCGTGACTAAAACTTTGGACATTCTTTACGAGGAATTTAAACGATGTATGCAGCTGACGGGCTGTAATACCATTGCTGATATTTCTATTGCGTCTATCGGCGCTGTTCGATTTGACGGCCCTTTGGCCAGACTTTAGTTGTGGCGATAGTTTCGGCACTTCTCACTCTACATGCATTGCTGTCTAAAATCAATCCTGGTTATATTTCATGTAATTTTCCACTTGATGTGATAGCCATCTTGAGTACTAAGGCTTAAACAGCTTGTGTTTCTGACGCCTCATACCTATGTCTTATGTCAAGGTCTATTTAATCAAAGTGCCCAGGTTGAAGTAAAAGCTGAATTATGGTTTCAAGTGTACGATGGAGAGAGGATGATTTTCTCAACATCCTTCACTATCGACGGGGCTAAAATCGCGTAGACACGACGAACCGGTCGGATCGCCTTGGGTTTGATAAACCTGACCGTGGTGAACGAGGGGTAAATACGACAACGGGTCCTAGTGACTTGATTCCTAAAGGAATACCTTGGGTGTCAGAAAACCCCATCTTCCTTCTCAGTCTGGGGAAGGAGTAAGATGGAAGGTCTCGAGCCATTGTGTCTAGATCCGACTGCCGGGAAAAGAACCATACCACTGCGCTAATCAGAAAACTGTATCGGGGCTGTGAAGAGCGAGAATCCTGGATATTCTGATGTCTGTTTTCTTTTACTCGATTTTCCTGCGCTGGTTCATTCATAGTTTCATGATCAAAGGTAGCATCTCCCTTGCGGATAGAAACCCCTTCAGCTTCGACTGCCAGCAGACGTACCCGCTGGAAATCGGCAGGATCTTCTTTTATTTGATTCGCAGTCCCATACAGCTCGTCAAATTCCTCTTGGCTGAGATTGCGAGTACTTAAAGGTGGAGGTTGACGACCCTCAACCGCAGTCACAGCAACAGGCCTAGAGATACGGAACCACATACCACAACCATCGGTTTGACTAAAAAAGAAATTATTCAGTTAGTTATCCGATGAAGAACGAGCTCAGACTTACCATTTTACGTTCGTATTCTCCGGTGCATTATTGTCAATTCCACAGCGTGGACACACTCCTGGCGTCATTTGGTCTCGAGTGAATATCATACTCATGTTGATCTTCATACCCCTTCGAAAAGATGCCTTAGGCGGTAGTGACTGATTCAAGTCGTTGCCCGTAATGTTCTCCTCAAGAGCATACTTTCCTTGGATAACCATCCTGTGCCCCTTAGGCTCTTCGAAATGATGTTGAAGTAGCTGCTGGAAGAACTATATCCTTGGTCAGAGATCAGAATACATTTTTGACCAGACTATGAACACGATAGGTAGTAGCATATCCACTTACCTGCCAAGAATGAATCCATTCCGTTGGGAGTTCAAGCACAGTCCCAAATGAATCTTCAAATAGCACTGGTTTACCAAGAGTTGGATCTGGGCCATTTAAAAAGCCGGCATTAGACGCATGGTAGTGCCGATCAGCAATGATTCGGTCGAGATTATGCTTAATCTCGCAGATCCCCGTAACGATACCAGCAGTCTGCCCATATATGTCCTGTGTCGTTTTACTGATCAGGTGAAGCTGTGGATCTTGCCTCGCGATACATTGCTCGCAATCATCACCCTTTTTGGCAATGCGGACCAGAAATTCTTCGAAGCCATCTAGCTTTGATCTGATAGTTGTTGCGTCAGCGCGAGTGGCGCCGAGACCTCCAAATTTAATGGCAGACGCCATCCCGAGGCAAGACGGTATAGTCGGCGCTACAGAAGTTCCTTCTACTAATCTTTAAGCCGAGCCGATGAAATACTTTGGTGGCGAAGTCAATCAAGTTGTAAATACGCGTCCAGTCTAGGAAAATGCACCTGGACTTGACATGATGACCGCAGCAGCCAACCACGTGATAGAGTAAACACTCAGGTGACTATCACGTGAATAGCCCTCAAATGCATTTTGGTAAGTTGCTTTAACCGAGAATCATCAATCAGCACCTATTAGTCGCGCAGCGTTTTTTATTATTTAATATGACTGGACTGTAGTGGCAATATTCCCTTGTGGTGTCATGCCATGAGCGTAACATTCTGACAACGCTATGTTCGCTCTTGTTATATAATAAATCTCGGTTAGCCTGGAAGATGATGTTAGGCGTATAATAATAAAGCCTGGGCGACTGTGTCATGGCCAGAATTATAGCCTCCAAAAATTGCAGCCTGTTCTCTTAAAAATAGGCAGGTCTAGCCTAGGTACAGACAGCAAGGTCGGCCACACATCCATCGCTCGTCGCAAACCGAGAAAAAACAGGTCTGCCTCGTAGCGATCGATTGTAAATGGCGAAGGACAGATTTTTCAATTTCATTGTCACAACCGCTGACTGCTTGGCCTGGCTTACAGCGATCACTTGTCGCGTGGGTGGAGTGCTGCTCATAAACATAATAAACATAGCTCTCTTTCACATATAATGTAGGTCATATGGTGATGTCTCTCGTGGCCGTACGATGTGCATACTTGAATGGATCATACAATTGGCATAAGACTTGACAGATAAACTTTGTAAGTAATGATCGACCTTATCGTCCGCTGGAACTGACACTATATATTTCTATGATCCTAGCTGATTCTGGCCATAACTGCCAATCACATTAGATGACATGCGGGTAGCTGTCGGAGACTTGTTTAGGTGCGTGTTAGGCAGCATGAAGAGTGTGTTTCCCAAACGATCTATATGTCGTAAGGGAGATTACGTTTATCCTTATTTTCTGGCAATAGAAGTTAAAAGATACTTCGGGTAATTTTGTCAATCGGCCCCCCATCGTTGCTTGTTTGTCAAGGGCCGACGCCGTTCAGCGTAGAAAAGTCTCCGCTGAGCACGAAAGTTGTCCCGAGCCGAGTGAAAGTTGCCGGACATGTGGATATGCGTTTTGTGTCCAGCCTCCGCAGAGCCCGGAAGAGAAACATAAGCAGTAGCAACGCTTTGACAATTTGTCTTTATGCAATGTGGGTATATAACTAGCGTGTTGTCCCTCTAAATTCGAAACTTTCTATGCTCATATTCAACTTCTTCTTCGGCTCTGTATCACAACTACAATGGCCTCTAAATTATTAAACGGGGTGACCGATGGCAGTATCGGTCTCCCCCATATCCTATTTGCTGGAGTATGATTCCCAGCTAACTCTAGCGGCGAGGTCGCTAACAATCAATCTTCTAGGTTGTCACATATATCATAGCAAATGTCATACATGAATTCTTCTTGCATCCGTTACGAAAATACCCGGGGCCTCTATTGTCTAGATTTACGAGGGTTCCATACTGGATTGCCAACTTGACGGGCAACCAGGTTCACCACATGCACCAGCTGCATTCGCGGTACGGGCCAATAGTGCGTTATGGCCCCAATGATATGAGTTACACAGATAGTCAGGCATGGAAGGATATCTACGGCCACAAGAAGGACAAACAAGATAATCCAAAGGACCGACGCTTCTATCCTCAACCAGATTCGGGTGTCCATTCCTTAATCACAGCGAGTAAAGAGGATCATGCCCGTGTGCGACGAATGTTCGCGCTTGCCTTCTCAGATCGCGGCCTCAAGCAGCAGGAACCTCTATTCCAAAAGTACGCCGACCTCATGGTATCGAAGCTTCGCGAGTTTTCTGCCACAGAGCAGGATCTGGTCAAGATCCTTAACTTCACTACCTTTGATATTATGGCTGAGTTGACATTTGGTGAGCCTCTCGGGCTGCTCGAAGGATCGAAGTACTCACCGTGGGTTGCAAACATCTTCCAAGCAATCAAGGCCGGTCCAGTTGTGCAGATGGGACACTACTACCCGCTCTTGGGCTATTTTTTGAAATTTCTGGCACCGAAGAAGCTCCAGGAGATGCGTCGATCGCACGCGCAACACACAATTAGCCGTGTCGACCAGCGTCTAGCCCGGGGATCCACACAGCCCGACCTCTGGAATCTGGTTGTGACCGACGAAGGCGAGAAGAAGCTCTCACTTCAAGAGATGTACAATAACGCCGACGTGTTCATGCTCGCAGGCACCGAGACGACCGCCACGCTGCTCTCAGGTTTGACCTTCTATCTTCTCACCCACCCAGAGAAAATGCGGATACTAGTAGAAGAGATCCGAGGAGGTTTTAACAGCGCCGAAGAAATGCTATTTGATCGCCTGACAGGTTTAAAGTATCTTCATGCCTGTATCCAGGAAGGCCTACGCATGTATCCTCCAGTTCCCTCGTCGCTATTACGAGTCGCGCCAGACCAAGGCACTATCATTTGCGATGGATTTGTTCCTAGTGGCGTAAGTGTTACTAGAGTGTTCCCAGAATTGGACCATGTGAAGGTTGCGTTCAAGACTGACACGGCGCATAGACAAGCATTTCAGTTCACCACACGGCAACATATAGAAGCCCGAAAAACTTCCGCAATCCGAACGATTTTGTTCCAGAGCGGTGGCTAGGCGCTGAGGAGTACGCAGACGATCTGCGTGAGGCTCTCCAACCATTCCACCTTGGACCCCGAAACTGTCTTGGCCAAAAGTAAGTTGAACTACTCTTGCACAGAACGCATGCTGTGCAACGAAACTAAATGAGATTTTAGTATGGCATGGCACGAGATGAGGTTGTTGCTGGCTCAATTGCTTTACAACTTTGATATAGAGCTCTGTGAGGAGAGCAAGGGCTGGTCAGATCAGAAGGTTTTCGTGCTGTGGGAGAAGAAGCCACTACTATGTAAATTAAAGCCGGTCAAGTTATAGACCCGGTGTTGCGAAAAGACTCAGATATACATTGGCTTTCGTCGATTCCAGTTGACTCTCGGACTATTACTAGCATAGATACAATGATTCACTCAACTCTCAACAATCCAAAATGCAGCCTTGAGACCAACGAATAATCACTGGGGAAAATTCCTAATACTGAAAGGATTATGCTATCGAACCACTACATCTGGCTATTCAACCACCTCTACGCATACTAGGAGTTACTTTTATACAGCAAAGAAGAAGAAATAACATTCTATAAAAGTTACTACTGTATTGGGGAAAGACACCACAAGCCCATATCGTAGATAATGTAGAGAGACTACTTATACCGAAGGCCGGATAATAAGTTGAGATCCAGAAGTTATATAAACTTAGGGTTTAGCTTTATAGATTAAATCTTATTAGATCAAATAGTTCATACTTTTATTCAACTTAGTTATATTAAGATTAAGGCTTAAAAATACAGAAAGACTTATCTTTCAAAGGTGGGTATTTTTAAAAGTGAATATGACTAGAAGAAAAAGGTGTGTGTTTTCGAATTGTAAGATCTAGCTACTTTTATCCCATTATCCCTGCAATGCAAGTAGGCCCCGACTCACTACTTATACAAAAACATATGTTAATTAAATTTGTCTATTTTCTAAGTAAGAATAGCTTAACTGGATATAATACTGATAATTATGTGGTTTTTTTCTTCTGTATTTTTGGTACTGCGCCCTGGCCCCGAGACCCTGGAAGCATGGCAACAGCGCCTGGAGAGATGGTTGACTAGCCAGATGTGGTGATTCGAGCAAAAACCTACTTAAATGAGCTAAGGCTTGAGCAGGGGACGAGCTCGCTAAACTGCATATGGCATAGATCTGGCTGTTGCTATTATTGACCCGCATCATCAAAACATTGCTCGTCGCGACGTGAACATGCTGAGAGGGAATTGAATCTCAAGGAAAATGACATCATTGACAATAGCATTTCGCTTGCTGAAACAGTTTATTTTACGTACGTGTTTTCATAGGTGCCGTATCTATTAGCATTAGGCAGATTTGTGTTAGCAAAGAAGGTTGCTGGGATACAACTCTGCAGTCACTCACCTTGCACACAGAATATGCAAAACACTTCTTGATATAATTTCTAAACTCAATTTTAATACTATTGAGGACTTATGACATTTATGGAAGATGGTACGCCGTGATATGATTTATTTCGGTTTGCTGCAGCTGACATGGTCTCTTGTTAATTTTGCAGGGACCAGATGAGGATCTCATGAAACTAATGGATTATGCCAATATCGCCTGTGGATTTCATGCTGGGGACCCTACAACGATGATCAAGACTATCCGACTTGCGAAAGAGCACGGGGTGAAGATTGGTGCTCACCCCGGGCTTCAAGGTATGTGCTAAACTTCCATTTTGTTGTAATTTAATCAGATAAATATCAAAGATTTTCGTTTGAATGAGGAGCACCTGCATGAGGAAGAATTGAAAGAAATCTAACGCAGAATATAGATCTGTTTGGATTTGGTCGCCGGAAAATGGAGGTACACCTCGACGATATGTATGCAATGATCCTATATCAAGTTGGGGCGCTGAAGGCTATGCTAGACGCTGAAGGAGTTCCTCTGAACCATACCAAACCGCACGGAGAGCTTTTCTTTTACATGCAGAGGGATTTGGAAATTATGGACGCCGTGTTGAGGGCGTGCTCCGTATTCAAGGTGCCTGTCTCTGGTTCCAAGGGAACCGAGCATCAAGAGGCGATGTGTAAGGGGTACGGGCTTGAATTTGTTGAAGAAGCTTATACCGATTTGCAGTACAACAAACACAAGAAGCTTCTCCCAGCATCCGAGAGCAAGCTGGCTACCGTTGAAGATATCTATGCTCGTACGATGTCTATTGGGTTGGAGGATGAGGTGAAGGATACCGAAGGGGTGAAATTTACAGTGGGATTCAACGGCCAACCATTTATGTTTTGTATTCACTCCGACATGCCTACTACCCTAGAGAATGCGAAGGTATGTCGAAAGGGGGTAAACGAGATAAATAGCATTAGGGGATGGAAATAAAGGAGTAACTTATGGATTAACTTCCAGACTACCCAAAGAAAAGTAGGCTCATGGCATAAATTGAGAAATCTTGTATTGGGGAAATTAATCTATTCGATTTGTATGTTCTAGAACATGAAATAGGTGCTTTTTTTATCAAGCTCTCGAATATACTGTTCTCGAGGTGTATACCATGACAGGATATCGTCACTTGCATTGGAATTCGCCACTGATGCGGCATTATTCCAGATCTTCTCAGTGTATTCCATCATATATTCCCTTGAACGGTCGCGATATACCTCCATCATCGCGGCGTGCTTCCGCCGTACCCAGTCCCTCTCCTCCAAAGTGGTGGCCTCGCGTGCAGCCATATAAAATGGGAAAGGAAGCGACGAGTCAGGACCGCAACCGGGTTCAAGCTTATCCATGATTTGAAATAAATGCCTCCGTACAAGCTGTACCCGTGACGACTTAGTGGGATCAAGGAATAGCCTCCGAAGTAGAAGTAACTGGGCCGTCCAATAAAAACATTCGCAGACAATGTCTAAAATAGAAATATCGCTCAAAGACATAGGGGATGGTTGTGAAGACGGTGACGAAGATGGGGCCTGCGTTGCAGTTTTGGACATAGAGGCACCCCGGATCATAGAGTTGTAATACTTGTGACCCCAAATGCGCATCTCTGTTTCTAACGTGTATGCCTTGGCCTGGACCAGATCATGTGTGGTGCTGCCATCCAATAGATCGGCACTGAGCACGGCTATCTCAGCTAGAAAGCAAAGAACGCGTTGGTCACATCCATGCATCTCGCGGAATGCTGGGTCACCGTGATCTAACTTCTCGTCTTCCTGGTACATAAAAAAGTCAAATGAGGCCAGGGGCCGCCGGAAACGCAGATGGGCATGAACAACATCGAGCATAGCAAATCGGTTGACGAGGGTTCTTGAAAAGATGGAATCTGGAGGACGGCAGAGATATCCCAGGTCTTTGATGAAGTGGAGTGCGCATTTCAGATGCATCTCGACGTTTCCCGCACCAGTCATCAGTACTGAAGAAGTTTGCATCATGACGGAGGCTAGTGCAATCTCAGTTGCTGAGAGTATGGAGAACACGCCTCCCTGTAGAAGAAGCTTGTCGGGTGACTTCCCTATGTCGCTATGCCTATCTTTACTTTCCTGTAGTGCGTTGAGAGCGGCCTGTAAGGAATGTAGGGCTCGACTTTGGCGTGACGAGAGCACGCTGACATTGCTCCGGCCGCAATTGTGCATGTGAGCTGTGGCAACCGACAAGATCCCATGGAGGAGCACTGGATGGGACAGAGATACCAGCGCTAAGTTTCTCCACGGATTTTTGGTGCTATCATGAGCTGGTATACATGTGCAAACTCTCTTGAAGACTAACATGAAGAGCTGGTTAACTAGGTGTTGATAGAAATTGAACAGGTCATCTTACAATAAGTAAATGCTATTTCCTCTCCAGGGCTTTGGAAAATTTGAAAGAGAAGGTTAGTCAACGTGTTATCGATGACCCAGGACGTGGAATTAGTGGGGGATGATGGTACATTCGAGTTGTCGTCAAGTAGGACCAATGATGCATCGCTGTGCTCGGGAACTATAGTCCTGGAGTCTACCAAGCATTGTTCCTCTAGACTCTCGAAACTGGCTTGATCTATTTGGTCACGATCATTCCCATAAGTACTATTAGTGGTAGACCAAACTTCATGGCTTAGCTCAAAGTGCTGTTCGTTGGGTGCCAAAGAGTGGGAATGAAGGTGTCGGCGAGCACTCAGAGTGGTTTCAACAGTATGACAAGGCGAAGCAGGTAATGTATCAAGGGGTGTTAGGGAATATTTCCCGCTGTGTAAAACACGGTCTAGAGGGGAAATAACATCCTCAATAACGTAATGAGAATCGCGCCTTAATTGTCTAGGATGTGGAACGACGCCATGTTGATGTGAATGCGATGTCTCAGGGCTATGGTTAGATGCGGAATCTATGGCTCTCCATGGAGGTGAAACAGGCTCTGAACCCAGACAAAGTGTCGACTCGGACGATTGAGGCAGACTTGCCGGTGATACAGCGTCGGGGACAGGCAGTGGAGACCGAGCGTGAGCAGAACTCGCCCCAGGTCGACCGCCTCGCTTCACAACCCTGGAGCCTTTCGCATCCTTGTGGAGCTTTGGCGTACTGCTAACTGTTGTCCATCTCAAGGGGATGCTGTAGTCGCATTCAAGACCGCGTATCTGGCAAGCCTGGCATTTAGGCTGACCCTCATCGCATTTCCTGTGCTTCCGGCGGCAGGTCATGCAACCTTAATGCCTCCCATATTAGAAAATCCCTATTGAAACTTGTGAAATCCAAATTTGGGGCACTAGACGAACCAGAGCGAGAACGCAGGCCTTGGTTGACGGGTTCCATCGTTGTTCTTAGATCGCAAGAGGCAGAGCAGGGCAAATGTCCCCACAATCTGTGATCGTTTCTGATTGCTCGCTCTCTGTTAGAGCTGAATGCTTGAGTGAGGGTTGTAAAAGGAAGGACGTATCGGACTCTGGTAAGGTCGGTAGAGGCAGATGGAGCTGGATGATGAGTGCGGCGTTCACTGGGGGTCCGAAAACTGGCGCACCGTCATCCGTTATCATGGCAGTGGATCCTGAAGTCTCACTTATCATCCTCCTAGTACTGTAAGAGTATGGCTTGCTTGGCTTGCCCCGTTGTATGTGCGGGGTATTAGGGAGTGCATGGTGGACATTTTGGTGTGGGAGAGATAGGATTGGCTTTGTTCTGATATATTTCTGTGTCTGCTGAGTATATTCAGATTTGATTGAAGTGGTGGCAAGAAATTCTTACGGAATTACAGAATAGAATTCGCCTCTCCTGAATTATTAGTAGCTGGATACACTATATCATGTCTTCAAACTGCTGGCAATAAAACATTGATTAAATTCGATTACTATTGCTCTAAAATTGTTCCCAACGTTGCATCACTCTCCCTGTTCCAAACACGACTTATCAACTATCATTTTCAGAAGCCTCGATCAAAATATCTTACTACCACCTTAGGATAGGCTTTATTATCTGGGTTTGTGAATTTGGAAAATGAATGCAGAAAAGGAGGCCACGAAACTATCTTGCCATCTCGAGTGTCCTGAATACACTCTTCGAATTTGGAAACATCATAGAATGTGCAAAGCTTTTCCAATGGAAAGTTTACAGATCTGTGAAGCTCTATAATTTCAGGTATAAACTGTTTTATCACTTAAGGTTAGCAGCTGTGAATCCTACTGAGTGGATTGTTCGGGTTGAACCTGCCTTTGTAGCCATGGAATCTCCTTGACATATCCCACGGATCGTTTTATTCTCATGTAGTAGTTTCATAGGGTCTATTGTCAACATGAAATTGGGCTTAGGAACACCCACAACAACCGCACAACTGCCGCAACACACGCACTCCAACATTTTCTCCGTGAAAAGAGAAACTCCAGTGCATACTAACGCATAGCGAGCCCTGCCACCTGTATGGAATGAATCTCGCGTATGAAATCTGGAATATCCTGGGTATTGATCGTATGCGTGGCACCCAGCTCCCTGGATATTGTGAGCCTCTCCTCTATCTGGTCAATTGCAATGATTTGCCGAAGGCCAAGATATTTCGCCGCCATTATTGCAGCAATTCCAACTGTACCCGCACCAAAAACAGCGAGAGAATCGTCGGCCGTTGGTTGAAGGCTGTTCAGAACCGTACCAGCCCCTGTTTGAAAACCGCAACCCAAAGCTGAATACACTGCAAGGTCCTCAGGATGGGGACAAGGGATCACTGAATCCTTGCTCACCACCGAATGGTGAATAAACGACGATTGCCCAAAGAACTGGCTCACAAGCCGACGCCCATCTAGTAAACGAGCTGAAGTGGTATTGTCAGTGAGCCGTCGAGCTCCCAGATTGAGTGCTTCAAAGTTTACGCAACATGCGGGATGTTGAGAATTGCAGTTATTGCAGCTTCCACCATGATTGAAAGACAGAATGACACTGGTCCCGACTTTTAGATTCGGATCCTTCACTGACAATACTGCTCGGCGCGTGTCCGAGCACAGCAGGGAAATCGAGGACATAACCATATGCACCATTCGCACCGATGACATCCTGATAGCGTTAGAATTTATCAATAGCGGGATGGTGCAGTCAAGAGGAGTCGACCAGTGTTATTAAAAAAGAGCTTTGTAGGTATTATCTCATTATTTTTGCACTTACGGTATGACATATGCCGGAATATTTCATCTCTACCAAGAGTTCGTCTGGGCGCATATCATCGAGAGTCACGGGCATGAGCTTGTAGCCAGCCTTTGAAGCCTCAGTCACAAGACCTCGAGTTTGCAAGGGTAGGGCATCCATTCGCACAGAAAGCACCTGACCACCAAGAGAGACTAAATTTCGATAAAACCACCCAGTGAAAGCTTCAAGTTCACTTGGGTTGTAACAGACCCTAGCTGATAATGAGGCCTGATAGTCTCCCGTAAGAACCTTCTATGGCTAATTGGAGGCAGTCTCATGACTAGAAAGTACCCCAGCTTCGGTATTTACAATCGATCCGTTCATGACATGTGCCAATCATCTGGGATCCAACGGAAGACGACCCGAGGTTTGCTCCATCATTCAAGCTATGTCCGTAGACGGCAATTGTTGTCGCCCTGCCTACTTTAGACAAGTCTCGACTCTAGTTTCTAGCTTGGGTATGTGGAATACATTACCCAATCGTATGCTAGCGCTGGAGATAAGCAACTCTCGCCTTGACGTTGTTCCCCAGAGCCTGGAACGTTAATCTCCTTTGAGCGGATCGTGCAGCATCGATGAGCCACATATCGTTATCAGCTCCAATAGTAAGACAGCCAGTTTCCCCAACCTGGAGCACTGAGAAGACGTCCAGATTGTGATCTGGGGATGACCGAACTAATGAAACTTCAATGAAACTTGAAGATAAGCCTATTTAGCTAGGTTTGGCAATATTTGCTTTATATCTGACTCTAGCATCCTATCTTGTGGTTGCTCATACAATCATAACACTTTGCCAACATTAATTTCCCTCTCTCAAAGCGTGACTGCCTCTCATCATGGCAGACACACCAGGTCCTAGCACCGTGCAGCTGGTCGATGTCACGGGCACATCTACTTTGCAACATGGAAAAAGCGAACATGACATTATTCTGGTTCCCCGGCCGGCGAACGACCCCAATGATCCTCTCAATTAGTCACCCATGCGAAAGCTTAGCAGCAGTGTATGGCAACAGATTTGGACCTTCTTTGCCGCCATGGTCGTCAACGGACTTACACCTGCATATCTCCTAATTCAAGAGGAGACTGAAATTCCGAATGCCGATCTGAACACTGGGAATGGCTTGATGTATCTCTTCTTTGGGTTTGGAACTCTCCTTACGCAACCCTTTGCACTAAACTTTGGTCGTCGCCCTGCTGCTGTCATCTCATTCTTCATCACCTGCTTCCTGGTACTTTGGGCCTCATTCATGAACACAGTCGCTGAGTGGTACGCAAATTGTATCTTGATCGGCATCTTTTTCTCGACCATCGAATCTCTTATCCAACTCTGTGTTACCAATACGAAGTTTACGCACGAACGAGGCTTTTATATGGGCTTTTACACCTGGTCTCTGTTCGGCGGTGCGTTTTTGGCTCCAATATCCGCTGGCTTCTTGGCGGATACGTTTGGGTGGCGTTGGATCAACAGGATGTACTTTATCGTGGGTACTGTGGTCATTATTGGCATCTCCTTTGGTTTTGAAGAGACCATGTTCTACCGCCACGACACTGTCGACGGGTCTGAGATGCTCAAGCGCATGGCACAACAATGACTTCCCCGGGAGAAGGCAACAAGAAAGAAGCCGATAATACGACACCCAGTCAGTCTGAAACAAATATGGGCGAGACTTACGTTAAGCGCAGCTACCTCGAACGACTCAAGCTTTAGGGCCACCGAGACCCTCAACAGCCAAACAATTTCTTCAAGTTTATGTTTATCCCCATATATCTGCTGAGATATCCCAGCATTGTGTTCTCTGGTCTACTTGTGGGCAGTGTTTTATCCTGGTACAATGTGTTCCTGGGTACCATGACCTCCGTATTCGGCGGCGCTCCGTATCATTTCAGCGCAAACATGATCGGCCTCACCTACCTTGCTTGTGTGATCGGAACTAGTCTAGGTGCTTCATTGCTGGATGGCCAAATGACAGCCTCGCCACTTGGGCAGCGCGAAGAAACAATGATGTCAGGGAGCCCGAGGCTCGTCTCTGTGCTACCCTTGTTCCTTTGATACTGCACCCAGCTGGATGTATTCTCTATATGTTGGTGCCGCGCATCAGATTCACTGGATTGGGTTGTGTGTTAGCATTGTACTGGTGACATTATCCATTGTTATGGGTGCCACGCTTGCTCTTCGTTATGCTATTGATTATTACAAGGAGATTGCGGGCGAGGTTATTGTCATCGTTATTATGATTCTCAATGTTATGGGTAAGTCTATCATCCAGCATCTATTTAGTTTTGTGAGAAAAAGAACTAATCTACTACGCTCAAGGCTTCGCTTTCGGTTACGCTGTCACGCCAATGGTCACCACCCTAGGCCTTCAAAAATCCTTTTATCTGGTTGCTTTGCCAGGTCAAATGATATTCTCAAGTCCAACCTAAGTCCAATCTGCATCGTGTTGTAGAGCCTCCAGCAGATCGAGTTCTCTCAAACGACAAGGAAATCACCAAAGAGCGCTTTTCTATCCCGTTTCTCGTTCAGGCTGATCGCAAGAAGGTCGTTCAATGCGTCAAAGAGCTTGAGGACCGTGGCGCCAAATACCCGCCCGTCTCTGCTGAGGAGTATCTCAACATGCGGCGAAAGGTAACATTTAAGAAATTCTAATCCACCCCGATGCCGCCTCTGATGCAACATTAGATTTTCAGACCATAGCTTATGAAACAATAAATACTATTCTGCAAAAGCTATTCCACGTCTATGGCTGCCTTTGCCCTCCAGAATCTGCTGATGTGAAAGCAGGTAAGCAAGGGCTGTGGGCGCCTTGTATGATGCATATAAGCCCAGGTGATACGAAAGCACAGCCTTCTTCCCGTCCCACTGGCTGTGCCACAGACCTGTCATGCGGCCCAACCTAACAATTTGGCCGGCACTCGGCTCAGAGCACGAGTACTCCCTGAGGTTTACTTCCCATCGGTGCCTCTGTGCTAGTTACCACTCCTTGAGAGCAGCTTCGTATGAGATAGATCAGTTCCCGAAGGCTCCAGTGACAATTGAAGTATGGCCGAAGAATTTATTGAAATTGGTGTGGGCTGATGTTGATACGTTGCATATGCTGGGAAGCATTGAAATCCGTCGCTGGGGCAGTGCTGGAGTCAGCCTACTTCATTTGCCAACGAAGCCCAGCGGAGAACAGTGAGGAATCTAGTGTGGACTCTAGAAATTCTATCGTCTGAGAGCGCAACGAGATTCTCTTCAGCGAGGCATATTTATATCTGTCTAGGATACTTCAGAAGCAACGATCTTATGGCTCAATACCAGATCGCCGTACGACGTAGTCGGCGGTCAGATTCTTCAGCCGGTCTAGACGAGCTGGGCTCACCCTTACACAAGAGACCCCGCAAGGGGGAGTGGGACGCTCCATGTGACTTGTGTGCCCTAATGTTCTCGGAGATGGGCCTGAGGAGGCTCAATTCCCCGGATGGGTTCACTCACCACACACATGACGAGTGCATTACTTCGAGAGATGGGGGCTGCATCCAGTGCCAACTCATTTTTGGACCTTGCGTCGTGGACGCATGACGATGTCTGGGGATCGGATGATCGGATGGTCTTTCGGAACCGTAGCTCGGTAACCGGGCTGCCAACATCCGATATAGATGTACTTCAGGGAAGCCTTGAAGGCAGACCTGATGTGATAAGTATTTACCCATTTGCTAAAGCTTGTACGATTCCCTCAATCCCTCGTTCGTTGCTTTGGGAAACAGGAGCATCTCTCTGACTTGTGCTAGCCGACCCGGCCGGGGCCGTGGTACGTCGAAGACCGCTGCGTCGAAATGTCCAGAGTAGTTCGGTATTCTCTGCAGCCAAGAAACTCATTAGTTCTTGTATAGGATCAAATGAGGCCCAGAACAAGGGACACCAGCAATGTCGCTACTCTCGGGATACCGTGCTCCCCACTCGTGTTTTAGATCTTGGTGACCCGAAGAATCCTTCTCAGACTTTGTGTCTGGAGGTCAACGAAACGGAAACACACGGTTCTTACCTTGCTTTGAGCTACTGCTGGGGCAAACCGGACTCGAAAGCAGAAATCCAACCTGTCCGTCTACAAAGGGATAATATCCAGCAGCTCATGTCCGAGATCAAGCTCGATATTTTACCACAGTCAATCCAAGACGCGATCACTGTCACCCGCAAGCTCGGCTTTAGGTACCTATGGGTCGACGCTCTTTGTATTATCCAAGACCATGGAGAGGACAAAGCACATGAAATCTCCAAAATGTCGGCAATCTACAAGAACGCCGCCATCACAGTGGCCGCCAGCGTTGCAGAGAAAGCATCGCAGGGGTTTCTCCAAAGCCGGGGCGACAGGGCGACCTATCTTCCTGAATGCATGCTCACTATCCCTATGCCAAACGAACAAACTGGGACCATTTACCTATCTGCCCATCAGTATGAACCTGACCATCCACTCGACAAACGGGGCTGGGCGCTCCAAGAGTTCATGCTCTCGTCTCGCATGCTGATCTTCTCCGACTATGAGCTCCTCTGGCAGTGCAAGGAAGTCGCTCTACAGAGCGTTACGGGCACCCAGGGCGGTCTCGAGTATCTCCAACCGCTCGAATCCTTGCCATGGGCTGTATTCCACGACGATGCAGAGCCCTATTTTGGTTCCCTTGATGCTGACAAGATCTATCTGTGGAAGACAACAATTCACCAGTACACCGATAGGGACTTGACAGACCAGGAGGATCGTCTGAGGGCTGTGATGGGCATAATTACAGAATTAGAGATGCTCTGGCGAGACCAAAACATCCACGGACATTGGAGCAAATGGTTCGTGCAGCTGTTGGCATGGTACAAGCCTGATGTCGACAGAGTAAAGAAGCGGCACCTTAAACGAGCTCCAAGCTGGTCCTGGGCATCGGTTGATGGCGGGATATGCTACGAGGAACCCTTGACGGTTGAAGATGCCAAGGTTAAGACGCTGACAATGTCGAAAGTGGTACTTTGCTGTCGAATTCTGAGTTCTGATAAAGTTGAACCGAACAAGATAGATACGGTGCAAGAGAGGCCTGATTTTGTAGACTGCGCCGCGAGGAGGGAATTTGGTAACAACGATTGCGACTATATGCTCCTCGGTAAGACGCAGAACAGTAACGGCCGCGAGAGGGGGATGGGATTACTTGTCTTGAAAAGGGCTCGGCAGCAGTACCGGAGAGTTGGCTTGGTCACTTTCAAAGACATGAGCATTTGGCAAGGTGTTGAGCTACAAGAAGTTACCTTTGAATAGGAAACAATGTTGTGTCTAAAGCTCCAGACCCATCAGCTCTTTACATGGAGATAAAAGTATATTCACATATATTGACGATGGAGTTCCGTTTGTGTCTCATGCACCTCTCCTGGCGTGAATCTTCTCGTGTCTACGGCAATCACTCTGTCTCCCGAATGCTTTACCACAAGTTGAACATGAAAAAGGTCGATCCCCGAAATGGCTCCGCTCGTGCCCCCTAAGGTTATTTTTTCTTGTGAAGGTGCCCTCGCATATCGAGCACTTGAAACGTCCTTGCTTGCGGGCCGGTGCCTCGAACATGGAAGGTCTGTCACTCATCTCGCGATGGTAAAGCCGCACATGCCGGTCTCTATCCTTCTTGTTCGAAAATCCTATAGGCGCCAAATTACACGCGACAGGACAAGTGAACGGCCTGTCATGGCGGGCGTGGTGGTTATCACGTGCCTTCGCGCTGTCATACCCGACGTAAAAGAAGCGACAGAGGGTTCGCTGGCATTTAAAGAGATTGGGCCCGTAGTAGTCTTCGATGGTATCGGTGTTAATGGCGCTGTCGGTGGGCACAAAATGTTCCTCGAGGCAGGTCCGATTAATACGGAGGGCATCATCGATCTGGCAAATGCCGACAGTATTACGGCAATCGAAATCACCCTTCTGGTGAGTGAAGATGTGGTTCCAAATTTTGCGGAGGTTTTCATGGAACTTTTCAGGGAAGCCTTGGAATCTGTCTATTGGATCCTCTTCTAGCTCCGCATGGGTCTCGGAAGTCAACTGGTGGCCATGTGTCTCGATGAATAGGTCTAGGGCAGTCGCGAACTCCCATTGAGCTTGTACAGCCTGTGTCTGGATATTATCATCAAGAACCATGATGTCGTTACAACTTCTGATGACAGTGTTGATGTGGCTATGCCAATGGGAACAGGCATAATCTTGAAATGAGAACCAGCCGTGCCTGGCATTCTCTTTGCGCTGCATGTCTTGGTAACCATCGACAAAGCAAGGCAGAGATAGATACTTTAGACAGAGGGCTGTTAGTCTACATTGTACCTCAGTCTCACTTATACGATTGTTGTCGATAATGTATCTGCTTCGTCAGCTGTGTTATTGAGTGATCGCGCGATAGATTGTAAAGTAAGAGCATGCATACCGACGTGCTGTTGAGTGGATTAGCCGAATATGGCCTCCTTCTAATACATGTACCAAAGACCCCAAATATTTTCGTACGTTATGCCGTAGCATCCTATTGTCGAAATCAACCACCTCTTTGTCCGTGTCGAATGATAAGATGGACTGAATCTCGTGCCATTTGAGGGGTCTCTTCGCACAAACCAACCATCCTAACAGGATCTTTGCCTTTTCCCAGTGAGAATTGCCCCCTTCTAAACCTTTTAACTTTGCCTCGATAGAGCCCAGGAGCTTTTCATATCTAGAACCGGTCGTCAATTTCTCTCTTGGTGTTGACTAAGTGTGGGTCATACATGTGTTCAAGCTTTTTAGGGAGCATTTCCTGCTTGATTTTTTCGAGTAGTTCCCCCTTTGTCTGTTGTTGGAGCAAGTACTCCATAGTGAGATGGGCATAGAGAAACATGCCTAGGTGTAGACGTTAGTTTAGCATCAAATATGAGACTGCTCAGGTGAGTAGAGAATTTACCTTGACTCTGATGACAGACGATACTCTCCATCTGTTGTTTATCAGCATCCGAAAGGTTAAAACCACGGCTGAATTCATTTGACGCTGAGAACTCAACCATCCTCTTTTGCACATAGGTGCGAATATCTTCGGCGTTATCATCAAGCTTGAGAGTGATGCTGGCGTCCCCCTCGGGCATTTGTTTGCTTAATTCTGGCATTGCTTGGCTGGTGAACAATACCCTCAGTTGGCCAAGCTTTACATCGTTGTCGCACTTGGAAACCTGTTGCATAAAAAAATGTGCCGTTTGGCGTGCCTCATTTGGTTCGCACTCATCCAATCCATCAATGATTATGTACTGTCGCGGCGCATGCTCAATAAAGGCCTCGATGAGCGTCTGCGCTGTTTCTGCGTTGGACAAGTTGTCCTCTACGCCTTGATGCATCCTGTCATCGCAAAGAGGTAGAATGTATTCTTCCGCATAGATCATTTGGTGTAAGACTCCCTTGAGGATGTCGAGATAGGTTCGTTGCTCATTATCGTCTTCTTGGCAGTAAAAATAATATATGTTGCTATCGGAAGGAATTCCGTTCTTCCTTTCTGATGTGCTTAGAGATTTCAACTCATCCACAATGAGTGACGCAAGAATTGTTTTCCCTGATGAATTGTTAGCATGCTGCTATATGTGTTACCCAAAATGATGTCTTGGCTATCCTTACCGAATCCTTTGCTCCCATGAAGCCAAATAGCAGACTCCGGTGGCTCATCCTCTTTCATCCAGTCAGAGACCTCGGCGTATCTCCTAAAAAGCCACCGTCCACTTTTGGGACATGAATTTCTTATGGTTTGAAATCTCGTATGCATTTCTTCAACTTTGTTCGATGATGAGATCCAGGCTTTGATTGCTGCCCTTTGTTTGCACTTTCTTTCAACCTCACTTTCCTCAAACTCTCTCCAGAATTGTTTTGCACCGTAGCGGTATCGGTTGAAATTATCGTTTATAGGATCCCAATTCTGTGGATTTACAGCATTAAGCCCATTATCGATATTATAATGGCTGTTACCGGAACCAGGAGGGTTGTCTATAAGGCCAGCGCTGTGCGTTTGAATAAATTTTCGGTGTGTATCTAGAGATTTTGCAAGCTGCTTAAACGTGTAGTTCAGGTCCTTCCAAACGGACCTGTGAAGTCGTTGCCATACTGAGAAGTAGGATATCAGCGCCCGAACCGACTCCAGAGCAGGGGATTATCTTACATTTTGTGCGGAGCGAAAAGAGCTTGTATGCCAACTTGTGGAACCTCTGAACGTCGTCGTAAATGTTCACTAGGCATTGTTCGAAGCCGTGAAACGTGCGAAACAGCTTCTCAAAATTATGCAACTGTGGGAGGTATACACCAAGCTGTTCGTAGACGTCGAGGACACTGTCAAAGGCTTTCTCTGTTGGGCTAGTAACCTGCCAGGAAACAATTAGTCTCAGTGCAGAATGGTGTCGAAACGTGAATCGCGATTGAGGCTAATGGCACATACCCTGAGCAAGAAGCGAATAGTGCCCCAGACGTATGCCATGGCATGCCCTGTGTCGCGATTATTTATCGCCGTGAGAGCCTTTGAGAGATCTTCCATCCCGGATAGAAACTTTTCAATCCTATTCATGTTCACCAAGGTTTTTGTTTGGTCCTGTTTCGACTGTATGTCGCTGAGTTCCGTTTGCATGTCTTCCAATGTGCTGGTTTCAAATTGCTCCTTGTGATGGGGCTTCAGGCTATCCCCGAACTTCTCAGCTGATTCGGCCAGCCTGTCCATGTTTGCGTTCGTGTAGCCGTGCTATACCTACAATGTCCAGGCTGGGGCTTGTTGGAATGAATTGGTTTCGCGGTCGCATTCTCCAGCCAGGGTTGAGCGTAATTTCGGGCGATGTTTTAGACTCAGCAAAGATCAGAGAAAATTTCGGTGTCTTCTCCTCCATCCAGCCCCCTGATATGTTTCAAAAGTGCCTTTCTGCAGCATTGCCACCACCAACAGGATTTCAGCCACCTGCGCTTAGGATCCAGCCCTCCTGCACAGCAAATTGCGCAGCAAATTGTACTTCTGATGCCCTATCAGGTGATTGGGCAGTTCTCTAAGCACAATCACACCTCCCGTAAGCCTGAACACAAGCACCGCCGCCACGAGTGCCCGATTCGACGCAGCAGATGGTCCGCGAACCACTCTTGCGGCCTTTTATTGCACCAACCAAGCTAAATGGTAGCAGAGCAAGCTCGATATTTCCTAGATTCGTCCAAGCAGGCGCTCGTCAACTATCTTAATTGGAAAGAAGTGAGCATTTAGATGGTAGTAAAAGGGAAGCATGTCTGCTTAAATTGTACTGGTGGCATCGAGGTAAAAAGTAAACGCTGAAGATCCATGGTAGAGAAGTGGGCAAAATTCAGCCTCGACCACATATTCAGCTTTCTTTTTTGAGCTGAATAGGAGGTTAGGCTGGTTTTGTATGCGCAAATTGACATCCTACGACTTGTGGTGTGGCGCTCGGCATATTTTGCACAGGAGTGTTAACCCTTCCATTTCAAGGTGTCCTGGTATCAAGGGGAGACTCTCCACAGCGACAACCCTTCTGGGGGAGTTGAAATTGCTGTGTTACAGGGTGAGGAGCAGGGTGAGTTAGCACACCAACCTGTTCGCAGGGTGGGATAGGGAGTGCTGTGGGGACTGTAAGGTAGATAGATGGCTGTATCTGGTTCGCGAACCACATAGACAATGCATGAAATGCATTCTTGGCGCTGCTTTAGTACTACCGTAACGTCGACAGCCTCAGCCACTACAGGGGGGCAGTGTTTGGGCGGTCTAGCAGATGGCTCCTCCTCAGCCTCTCATCAGTGAAAGGTGCCGCTTGGGATGATGGATGTTCCGAACTTCCTCATCGGCAAGTCAATGGAAAACTTAACACAGTTGTGTGCAAACATCCATCCATCCATCAGCGGGCCATCATGTCTCGAGCTCTACAACAGCTTCTAAACCCAGTTGATGGTGAGAATGATCCAACGGTCGATGGATCTTTCGGTCTAAACGGATTTATCAACAATGTGGCCATCGACCATGCGGATCATCTTGGCTCTGGAAATAACTATGGTGGAGAATTTTTGAAGTAAGTGGCCATGTTCTTCCCAACTGCGATCCCTTCGTGAACTTGGAGCCATGCCATGTGATGAGACTAAACATTATAGTGATGTTCCTATTTTCCAAGGGGATCTTCTTTCCGATACTTCTAGCTCGACAATGGTTGACCCCGGATTCAGCCAGCAGTCAGATACTACCACGTTGGGCGGCGAAACTGAGTACAGCTTGGACGCCGATCTATTAGAATGGGGAAACACAATATTACTACAAGAAAATATTCAAAACAACTTTGATTGGCCTCACCCTTCATTTGCATCTCAACAGATATCCCAGGCTCCATCACTTTCGCCCCAGCCAGATCAATATGTCACACAATCCGTCGCGCAGGTAGATGACGTAAATACCGTTGTATGTTATGGAATGGTAAGTAACTTGTCAGTTGTCGATGGAGGTATCATGACATAAAACTCTCTAATTAATATCAACCTGGCTCAGCTGCATTCAATCGATATCAAATTAGTTGGTGACATGTCGGTCATCGACGTGAGGCTCCGCGCAGCCAACTCGATATATCAGCGTTTCGAACTCTCGAACGAACAGAATCACATTATCATACGCTTCCCCGAAAATAGAGAGAAATTTGGATACCTACGCTCGGGAGAAACCAAGACAATCTCACAGGTGCTTTCCCACAACGTAACCTTCGAACCTATTGCCCTCAAGGCGGCTCTTCGAGAGGTCATCGGGCGCGCGCACAAGCCGGCAGATGCAATGGTGAAACTAGACATCAATGTGTATGGGCCGCGACAAGAGTCGTCACACGTGAGTGATGCATTGTCTCGCGGCAAGCTTTGGTTGCAGAGACCAGATCATATTAGGGAGGGGATCATTTATGAGAACCCACATTTCTTGAAGCTCAAAATCAACGGCGATCGGGAGAGGACTCTGCAACCAGTAGGGCATGTCGTGGGTCATACAGCACCAAGGAGGAACATTAGGGAAGAGCAGCTTCGAAAATTGGTGTGGAGGAGGTCTATCAATCAGTCGACAACAGCCGCGAGCTTGAAAGGGTTGACGGGGGAGCAAAGGTCACCCAGCAGTTACTCAGGTATTATAACCTTGGGAACAGACACCCTAGAATTTTTTTGTTGCTAAGATTAATTGTTCAGGCACCAACAAGAAGCTTTAGCTTTCATGCTAGAGCGAGAATCTGGCCACATTGCTGAGAGATACAGGCTTTGGCGGGAGGTTCGTTTAGAAGGAAAAATACAGTGAGTTCGACTTTGACGTTTAACGAGCCCTGTGGTTGCTGACTGCACAGGTACCAACATAAGATCACCAAGGCTAGGAGATTAATTCAGCCAGAGGAGTCAGGAGGTGGCATCTTGGCTGACGAAATGGGGATGGGGAAGTCGCTTTCCATTCTAGCGTTGGCCATGAAGACGCTCGACGATGGCCAAGAATGGGCTGACGAGTTGAATGTTGGACCTGTGGGAAAGAAGCCGATTAAGCATTCTCGTTCAACGCTTATTGTTGTCTCATCCGGCTGTAAGCTCCATGATCTTAGCACGCCTCGGGGTTCAGAGTTGACGCTCAGCAGTATTGATTACCAACTGGGAGACTGAAATAAGAAGGTAAAGCTTCCCAGTTTTCTTTCATTGAATTACAGTTCTAATACTACCTAGTCATCTCCAGGCAGGCCTTAAGGTGATCGTATACCATGGTCGACGAAGAGAGAAGGATGTCGACAAGATACAAGACTCGGATATTGTCTTGACCACCTATAGCACACTTGCAGTTGAATATCAAAGGAAGAAAGTTGAACCTTCCATCTTACATCTCATTGGATGGTATCGAGTAGTTTTAGATGAGGGTAAGTTGTGTGACCCCAAGTTCTATAACTTACTCACTGACAGTTATAGCTCACATCATTCGCCGCCCTTCCGGAACTTTTTATCACTCCTGCAGTGAGCTGAGCGCTCATTCTCGCTGGTGCCTTACTGGAACACCCATTCAAAACAAACTAGCCGATATCGGGACGCTCTTCTCCTTCATCCGCGCCGAACCCTTCAACAAGGCCGCAACCTTCCGCAAGTGGATCGACATCGCCTTTGAGCATAATGCAGACGACCCCAAGCAAGTTAAGGACCGCTTGGTCATGCTTCTCGAGGCGTTCTGCTTGCGGCGGACAAAGGATGTTCTAGAATTGCCAAACTTGCGGCAAGACATCCGCTGGCTGGATTTAAGCCCCGAGGAGCGCACGCAGTATGACAGCACGCAACGCATTTTGATGCGTTCAATCAAACAGCGTGTTGGAGAGACAGAAAAGGGCTCCAAGTTTGGACTATTCCAAGCGAACTTGCAGCTACGAATTCTTTGCAACCACGGAACGTTCCAGAAGCCATTTTCATGGCAGCGGCGTATTTACCAGGATGAAAGGGAGGCGAAAGGATGTGCACTCGGAAGAGACGAGGAAATCAAGTGCTCTGTTTGTCAACAGCCCATGCCACTTATCGGGTCAAGCTACTTGGGAGACATGTTTGAAGGCCACTGCTCGCATGTACTGTGTTCCGAGTGCATCGAAGAGTCGACGATGCCGGGCTCTGGGCTGCAGGTGCGTCGCTGTCCTGTGTGTGTAGAATGGCGAAGGCCCCAAGCTATCACCGGCATCGGCTCAGAGGCGGACACAAGTGGTGAATCCGGGGATCTTGAAATGACAGATGCCCTTGTGAAGAGGACCTCTTTTGGCGACGACCATGACTACTACTTCAGCTCGCAGGGGCATTCTACAAAAATGGAGAAATTGGTTGAAGACGTGGGAACCAATCTTTGGGAGACGAAAAGGTATGCAGCTCACACTGATCGTTTACCATTCTGGTATGCAAGCTAATCCTCGAAGTATCATTTTTTCATGTTGGACGCGGACGCTGCATTTGGTATCAAGACACCTACGTAAAAAGAACATCCCTTTCCTGTGTATCGATGGGAACTGTCCCCTTCAAAAGCGGCAGGAGAACCTTGAAATGTTTGAGAAGAGCAATGAAAAGCCCGTCCTTATCATGACGACGGGTACCGGCGCTTTCGGGTATGTGAAACCTGTCACACTTCCCACCTCCGATGTTGACATTTTTCTCTAGTCTCAACCTAACATGTGCCAACCGAATCTTCATTGTCGAGCTACAATGGAACCCCAGTGTTGAATACCAGGCCATCGCCCGCGCCATCCGATTTGGCCAAAAGAGTGAGGTCCAAGTCATGAGATACATCATTCGACACACGGTTGAAGAGGTTTGTTGTCATATATGATCTGTATCATCCATGATGCTAACCGCACACAGGAGATGAGAAAGCAACAACAATGGAAGAAACAGCTTGCCACCTTTGGGTTTGATGAGCCTGTAGACGAGATGGATGTGGAGGCGCAGCAGCCATAGTGTCATACAAGTATGAAGGAACGCCTGTGCAGGTAGACCTATACCCTATTTTAGCTCCATATGAGCTTACCCACTACGGATTATGCTACCTTTCGTCGAGAGTGTTGTTCTCTTATTTCTTTTTCTTTATCATCGTGTTTTCTTCAGCCGCTGCTTTCGTGAAGAATTGAAGTATTCTCTCAAATTCCTAGCCTTTTGCTAGGTAGTTCATGAAGCCTATTCCTACAACGTCTTCCTGTATTCTCTCCGCTGTGAATATGGTCTTTTCAACGTTGTAAATTTCATGACCTCTCAAACAATCTGAATTGGTGATATTAATGAGCTCGCAGTATCCTTATCAGCTTAGGGCTGAAGCTGTACAGGTTGATCGGCTCACGATAGACTGCATCAAATCGTTCTTGAACAAAATGATAAGTACAAAGCTGACTCTGCTCCGCAAGCAAAAAAAAAAAAAAAAATTACTAGATTATCACAGGCTTGATCCCTATGTTTGCCTATTCAAACCTAAACCAGGTTATCGGCTTCCATAAACTTGAAACTGTTGCTGCGTTTCTGTTTCTGTTTTCCATACCAGTTCGTGGTGTAATGCCACGTAGCAACCGTAACCAATGTAAGTACAAGGGAGCATACAACAAACACCCAGATGTATTTTGATACAATTGATTGTCCATCTGATGGAAAATTAAATAAGGAAGTGGAAAATACGGACTACTATAAGTTAGCCAAGCTAATTTTTTCTCTAGAGGGTAGAAATACACATACGGCTACACAAGAGAGCGGTATGTATATCATTGTCAGAAGAGCAATTGACTTCATTTGGATACTCTCGGTCTTGGTTTCAATTGCAATCATATTGTTGACCCTTGCGATTTTTGTGTTGGTTGTCGAATCCTTCTGGGCGATTTGATTCCATTGCTATTGAAGATTATTCAGATGATGCGTATTTAAAACAGAATTTTGATGATTACTCACTGTCTGCATAATAAGCGATAGGCTCTCGGACATCATTTTGCACTCATCGATTTTATCATCGTACTCGTGGAGGATGTCTTGTAGTCTGCCCTTTATGCTTTCTCCGGTCTCTCTGAGTTTGATCCTCTGTTTAGCATCCACTGTATTATTTGTTCCCTCAGGGCTTATATCAGTCATCCATTCATTGAAACGATCAACGTGGGATATAAATTTTGAGATTTGTCTCTTGGTAGACCGTATCTGATCGGCCAATTCGCGACTCCGCAGGCAGATGGCGAGATTTTCCCTGGTTTTTCGGTTGTCGACGGGAATATCTGTGTTCCAGTATTTCATGTCCAATACTTCAGCACGAAGGGAGAACTGGTCCACCAAGTCGTCCACGGCATTGACGAGCCTCTCCCTTTCTATCTCCGCAAAGATTCCTACGGTAGTCAGTGGATGATGCAATCCATCACCTGCTAGCGATATTCGTCGTTGGACTTTTTGCATCTGCGATTTATTGCACCCATATACAATGCAGAACTGCGATTTCGTAGCCGGAATATAAGTAGTCGACAGAGCAAGATCATCAGGTAGACCAGCTGACATCCGTGCTAGATAAGCTGAATAAATGGAGTCCGTCAATACTTTGAATCAAGAGTCAATAGGATCGCACATGCTCCGCGCTTACAAAACTCAAGCTGCTCGCTGCTGTTAAGATATTTCGTTGCAGAGAAGCAAGCCACCCTTCTGGAAATGACGCGAGTGATACCTCTGTGCACATGCCAATTAGGCACCAGTAACTTCCATATAGGTAATGTAAAAGGTAAATAGCTAGGTGGTGAGGGATCTCCCTCGAACACTTCGGGTGCTCTGCTGCACAGTCTACAGCAATCATCTTAGCTTGCTAGGGTCTCAGTTTGGGCGGGATGATATGCCTACAACAGATGTAACCCTTCCCTCTCTTTGTCGAGAGGCAAAATTCCAATTGCCTAATTTTGATATCAGAAATACAATCAGCATATACAGTCGGGGAGACATACGCTAGAAAACCATCTTTCCCAGCTTTCATCTGTTGATAACACCTCCACTACGGGGATCTATCGAACCATCAGCATGGCCTGCAATAACAGAGGACATCGAAGCGAACCTCATCTTTCTGTAATTTTCGGATGGCTCTGGCATCTTGCGCGCCTTCTTCTTTGTATCCAAAAATCCTCCAGTCATTCGGTAAAAATGTCGGGTCAGCCGGCATCCAATCCATATTCTCGGCTTGGAGTACACGATGAACTAAAACAATTAACAACCGAGTTTTTGACCACAGCGACTCATAACGACGTCTGCGATGTTTGGCCTTTGAGACATAGAGACTCAACGCATCAGCCAGGAAGTTGGGGATGGTCAGTCGAACCCTTCAGCGTGGCTGTGCAGTCAGCAGGTGAGACTCGCTGCAAGTGCATGTTCACGGAAATGGCTGCAGCAGCTGGTGTCCGGAAATGCACAAAAAACGCCTCGATACGTGGGCTGATGTGATTCGCCTGAAATGTGATATCGGAGAAGAGAGTCGGGTTGCAATGCATAGCTACATCATCCACATGAATGTGTATCACTCTTCATTACGAATGGCCATGTAGGTCCAACTTATAATGCCAAGGCAAACAATAAGGCGAAATGCATTTTCTGCCATTGAGGTCCCAAAACAATACTTCCAGTGTGCTTTCTTCTACCACTTGTTTTTACGCGTGATTGACAATCCTTCTGAAGACTGAGCATAGCCCCAAGAGGATTACCCCAACCATTTCCAAGCGAAGTCATACTCAGCTCACCGGTAAAAGGAAGTCATGCGACAAATATCAAATCAAATCAGGAAAATGCCCGAGGTGTTCTGTATCGAAGGCTTGGGTGACTGCTAAGTAGACTGCTAAGTATAGGGTAGCGTACTTTTGCCTTTGATCGCGACATCTCTGTCGAACTAACAGATGGACCAAAAAAAATAAAAACACCCTCATACTATAAGAAAAAATACAATCAAATAGGAATACAAGCAATCTCAACCATTAAAATTAAATGGTAGATTATAAGAAAAAAAAGCAAGTACGGCGGGAGGGAATCGAACCCCCCTCGAGTGCTTGGAAGGCACCAATCATAACCTGCGAAGTTGTTAATGACCCGAAACAAGTTGGTTCAGTGACTGGATAACTTACCACTAGACCACCGCCGTTTGGTTGCTGTTGGCCGTCGGCAGCAATTTATTCACTATGTACTAATTTTCCCACCATGATCCTCACCAGACATGTATCCCTCTGCCACAATCATATGGCATTCCCAACCCGATGAGCTGGGAATCGAACCCAGCCCTATCGCTTGGAAGGCGACAATCCTAACCTGGACGAATTTGTTAATGAGGGAATTTTCAGTGAGACATTCTGGTGCGACTCACCATTAGACCACTCAAGCTATACCGGTTGTTGACGGACCGGAATTGTTTAATGTATGTATACTTACCTCTACTCAATTCAAATACAACGTAGACTTTGTAACTAGACTCCGCACAGAGTGCGTCGGAGCAACCCGTCTCATCGTCATGCGTGATGTATAAAGCGTGTAACTTCTTAAGAAATTAAGAACAAATCTGAGTAAGATTTCATGCCACAGCCAAAAATCGACACGCTCTGCATCAATCTTGCCTGATGATAGCAGAACGCTTTTATACATGACGCGTAATCCAATCATTTGATTATCATAACAATACTAGGAAAGGGGCGTGTATAGAAACGGGGCTAATGCGATAATCAAAACAAAGCCGCCCATGAAGGAGCCCACCAAGATCGCCTGACGTTGGCGAAATCCGTCCCAAATTTTCCCGCTGATCCCTACATTACTCGACACGAATGAATTCACAACACGTATATATCGGGCTGCCTCAGAAGCCACCAGCGCGAAACATGGCCATGTCCATTCAGCTGGAGGATCGCCTGGCAACGCGTTGTCAGATAACACCTACTCTCCACACTTCGAATCATGGGCCTGATTCAGGGAGGACAGCGCACTCACAGTCCTTCCACGTTTTCATGTAAAATGTCTTCGAAATCCGGCACGCTCCCTGAAGAGCTTTGAGCTTCTTCACGAGAGGTGTCGCCCTGATTCGGCTCTCTTTGTCACATGCCAACATCTGATCTTCGATCAGCTCGAGCATCTGAATTAGAAACCAGCTACAAGCTTTGTTTTCCTTTAGATCCGCTATGCACTTTTTCACGGCAGGCTTGATTACAGCCTCTTTCCGGTCGTCAGTGAGCATGAAGAAGGTATCTACCTCGAAGCCGTACATATCCTTCATTAATCTTGTATCGGAAAACTGATCGGGAAAGTCAGCGCCGAGAAGAAACCACCCGATGTGCTCGAGAAAAACACAACCAAGACTATAGACGTCGGCTCTTGGGCCAACGAGCCCATCTGGGAGGTCAAATTCCGGCGAGCGGTAGGTTTCAGTTCGACTCAGAAGTTTCGGGTCTTGGTTCGATCTAGAAACCTTCGTGTGTAGCCTGCCTAGTCCGAAGTCGGCCAAGACAAGTCTCCCTTCTCCCTGAGAAGGCTGGAAGTACAATATGTTGCTGGGCTTTATGTCCCCATGTCTGCCGTATATATTCTCAAAGTTTGGTATATTCTTCAACTCTGGCACATCGTCGGGCAAGGGGAAATCCAAGCGGTCGTTATGAATAGCCTCCAGTGTCTGTCCCAGACCTAGAAATTGCTCAGACATGGATAGGCAATGCGACATGTCTCCTACCAAGGATTCGTGCTGCCGCCAGAAATACTCCAGAGGTCCCTCAGCACAATCAAAAAGGAAGTAGAAGGTCGATTGGTTAACAAGTCGCTCTTCAAATGTCGCCAGAACTTGTATCATGTGTCTCTTGTCGCCATTTCGGTCGGCCGAGAAGAGCAGCGAAGCCAATTCCAATTCAAAATCGAGGCGGTTGTGGGAGGTGAGTTTTTTTAGGGCATAGAAACCCTGAGAGTGTCTCAGCTGCATATATGAGTTAGCCACTACCCATTCCTCGTCTCATGAGAGACTTACCCCAGTGTCCGGCAATCGGCAGTGGCAATCATGAAGCTGTACTCTGTGTACTTCGCTGAATCCTCCATAGCCCCCATTTACAGGATTGCCGCCCTGTTTTTCAAGATTCTTATTAGTGCGAGAGTTCTTGTGTTCAGGCGAAATGATTCTGGTCGTGGTATCCGAGATTGGGATGCAATTTCCCGGATCTAGCACATAATGAGAATGTTGCTTCGGTTGATAGGCAACATACGGTGCTGTAAGACGACGGACCCATCTTAAGAAACTTTCTCGCTCACTAAGCGAGTAGTCGTCGCTATTCATGGTTTTTATGTGGTTCTCCTTTTCGCATGCACAGTAAAGTTTGTCAGCGCCGTCGCTAGTATCTGCTCTCAAAGGCAGGCAACCGTCATTGAGTCCACTCTTTAAATGCTCGCTTATGTCGTGTTCGAGCTCCAAATTGCTCATAATGAGGGCGCCGAAGACTTTAAGAGCCGGGCGGTGACCGTTTGATCCGAAGCAGATATTCTGAGCCAGAGTCTGCTTCCATTCAGGAGTTTGACTGTGGAAGCATGGCAAGTCGTAGATAATCTCAAGGACCCGCTCAGGAGTCATAATATTCGCATATTGCTTTCTTGGAATGAACTTCTTATCAGGATCAAATTGGTAAAGAACTTGGGCCTTCTCGAGTTCTTGCCGAGTCTTCTTCGCGGGTCGAATCTTTGTCACCGTAGTAGTGCCGTTAGGTTCCATGATAGGACGACGAGTAGGGGTATTATCTTCATAACAGAAGTATTCGCCATTGTCTCTGATATTCCGTACTCGGTCCTGATCTTGGTGGTAAAACCGCTTAGTGCCGGTCCCTGCTTCTTTTGGAGTCATTGAAGCCGTGATATTCCGCGAGTCGAGTCAATTCAGTTTTGTGTAACAATTATAGCTTCTCACAAGCGTCGACTACACTGCGGCATGAATACCGGTGTGATATGACGATCACTTGATCACGACCTGTGAAACTGACCTAACGGGCTCACAGACGGAAGTCGAAATGCTGTGTCACACGTAATCACAACACAAGCGAATGACCTCTGCAGCCTTCGCCGAGAAATTATGGGCCAAAAGATCAATCAATCAATCAGAAAACTGCGAGGAGATTACCGAAGAGGCACTCAATAGGCTGAAAAGCTGAAATTCGCATAAGCTTAATTATTGGTTACCAAAACTTAGCTTCACATTGCGGTTGGAGGTGCTTTAAGTTTATCACAGGCGCACGTTGTCAAAATTTTATTTGCTCATACGGCCTTCGAGCCGTACTTTGAAGCCTCAAGGTAACACAAGCACGTCCCGATTATATCATCGAGCCTTAAAGACACACACCGACATGGTAAGGCGAATTTTGCCTTGCAGTTTTGATAACGACAGCCCATCAGCAGTCCTTTTCAGCCTCAGGTGACAACCCTTTTCGTGCCGTAAGGGCTGCATCATGGCGGGCGACCCGTAGCTGGTTCGCACCATATGCGAGGTGTGTTGTAATGAGGCGATGTCCGACCACCTCATCCTGGATGTGAGCCCCGCACGCACATCCGTGGGGGTAGTCGTGGGTTGCAACCTCGAGGACACAAAAATTCATGTTCAGCGGTTGGCTATCACGAAACTCACCGTAAATGATCTCCGTAAGGAGCCATCTAAGTGTGTTTATTGACCAAAGATACCACTTGTTTCAGTAACCAATCATATAAGCATCAATAGCGAGACGGTACGAGATATAGCTCTAAGCTTCTCACATGCACAGGCGGTTGAAATTTGACCGTCTCTCGTTGCGGCGCAGGGCACAGGGAGGTGGCTGTGCATAGTAGATGCACATTCATGGGCTGCTTACGCCCATCGGCGGACCGTAATTGGTTCTTCGAAAGCCATTCGCCCAATATTTCAAGCCTCTATCAGCTAACATGTGTAGTATTATTGGGAAGGATTGGGCAAGGCGCCGAAAAGGCGGCCGCGGGGGCTGGAGGATGTGAAATGTGAACAGGAACCCGGGCCAATCATTCGCAATAACAGACACGGCATGGGCAGAGTGCCTATCTTATACCCCAATGTGCAGTAGTTGATATTTGGCATTCTTGTTGGCATAATGGGCATGTATTAGAGTATTTTACAAGAGACGGGTTAGCCGTGGATAAAGAGAGGCGGTCCCTTTCTGAATTTGATCAGAGAGTCATCAAGTCTTCTTGGTAATTAACTCATTCTGTAAGTTTCACGTGGTTGATTTACCTCAGGATACTAACAGTTAGGCAGTCAATACTTTCACATATCAATGCAACCAGCAAGTTAGCCTATAGCTATCTATTGCATCAATCGTGCGGTTCGTCTACAAGTATAGAAGCTATGTCACAAATTGAACCGTCCTCCCGACCTTCTGTTGCCAACGATGTCTATTGGCGGGACATAGAGAACGGCAAAAAGATAACATCTGTCTCGGCGTCCAACGTCAGCTCCAGTCAGCTGAAGTTGTATCTAGACCAGTACTACCCAGAGCGATACTCTGTGCAGGTAACTCTCCAACTCCAACTCAAAGCAATCATATATTCACAATTTGAAGCTCAAGAGAGACATCTTTCGAATCACGATAATCGGCGAGGCCTAGGCAGCGCCAGCCAGATATTATATACATGCTCTAGTTTCTAGGATATCCTTTTGGCTTTAATAATTACATTCAAGGCCATTAAAGTACTTCATATGCTCAGAAAGAACATCTGTCCAATCATGCCATGATCTATGTGCGGTCTACCTGACCAAAGGGACTGACACCCTTATTTTCGAAAGGAGAAGCACACCTGCTGAACTTTCGCTTGTTGTATTCGCAGGTTTCTTTTGATCTGGATAATTTTATTTTTCTCTTCAGTTATTTCAATTAGGGTCTTCTTCTTCTTTTATATTTTTCCCTGGCGAGAAAATTTAGTCTCGTTAGAAACCGCACAGTGTGCTGATGTATTTATTTGGTGTACGTTGTCAAGATTCTTTTTTTGCTCAAGTTTTTCCTATCTAGGATAACCTTCTATTTATTTCTCAGAAAGTGTCTATACCGAACATCGTGTATTTTATTCTTTTTCCACTTCCTGTACTTTGACTCTTTTGTCGTGCTCGATGGGACCTTAATTAAAGAACAGTGTTTGCAGTGAAGCAATGTAATGATCCACCGTAAGTCCTATCTGAAGAAATCTCGCTTCGGAAACTTCCAATAGGTGAATGTGGATGAGCATCACTAGGCAACTATCAAGAGATTAATGAATTGAAAACTGTTGACCTCAGAGTCCTCGGGCCCTCCCCTGCTCAATATTGACGTCCAAGGGTAATCAACGCCACCTGTTCACTCTCGCACGTTCACACGAACGATCGGAGTAGTCCGACCATGTCTTGGTAGTGGGCCCTGCCAAATTCGAAACCTTTCGCGCAGAAAATGGTATTTGGGAGCCCACGCATGGCATGTCGACCTTACCCAAGAACGCCGCCATTCTCTTGTCCTTGAATCGGAGGCTTCCCTCGTGCGGGCCTGGGAAGATTTGGCCTTCACCAGTCTCACTGCATCGAAACTTGATGAAATATTGGAATGCTTGTGCACTAGCCATCTTGGATTTCTTCCTCGGTTCGTGCCGCGGTGCCGAAGCGTGGAATTTCCTCTTCCTATCTCTCGTCACGGGCCCTCGATTCTCCTCTCCGCTCGTGTCATCAATTTCACTCTCATCTTCGTCTTGATCATGCTCCTCCTCGTCCGACTCGGGCTCCTCCGTGTCTCCTTCATCAGACTCATCTTCAGCGTCGAGGCGAGAAACATACTCATCCAGCTTCCCTTTGTCTGTACAGATAAGCATAAGACCCTGTAAAACACCAAAATGACACGTAACCCTGAAGATTCCATCTTGATCAATTTCGTTGATATAAAGAGTCAGATCCTTGACATCACTCCAGCCCCGTTCAATCGCTTCACAGTCGACAATATATCGACCAGCAGGTGAACAAGTCATATGTCTTCCTTTGCCTTTGAGAATTTCAAGGTATTCCTGATGTAGCTTGTCACGCTCTTCTTCGCGCTGTTTCTCTGCTGCTCGAATCTCCGCCGCTTCTTTATCCGCATGGCTCAAAGCTGCTTGCCGCACAGCCTCTTTGTCCCAGCCCATGAAAACCGTTGTCGTCTTGGGCCCGTTTCCTGTCGCGCAGTGGAGACCCTCGACCTTTTGAGCTACATCGCGCATAGTTGCCGGTCCAGAGGAACTGAATCGATTGAAGGGGATCCTGACCGCGGTTGTTGTCTTGGCTTTGTCGGGACGCCCCGCGGTAAGAAAGTATTTCTCCATCGCGAATTCAGGATAGCTTGATAACTGGTCGGGAGTGAGGGTATCGAGCCACTCGGCGTGCATCTCTTCGCGCAGTGTGAGAATGTGATTAGGCACTTGGTCGCATTTTCCCTGTCGGAGAACTTTTTTCATAAGGAGCGCACGGTTTCCTGAAAACTCATCCGCACGAAACGTGACTCCGTAGTGTAGGAGCTGGCCGCGAACAAAAGACTCCCCTTCCTTGGCTAAGACCTGACGCCCCTTGGGGCTTAGGTTGGGTAGAAACATAGCACGTAGGTCGGATCCTTCCATACGGTCCACGTGGCCTGCACAAAACCGTCCATATGAGCAAAAAAAGCCATCACGGACGATCTGTCCCCTTTCGTTTTTGCCCATGATGACTTTAAGGCCGGATGTAGGTTTTTGTTTATATTTTCCCTTGACACGGATGATGTTTTCATCAGGGAATGGAAATGGTTTTCGCATTGGGATGAGGCGGATTTAAAGGCTGGCAAAAAGCAATGCTCTGCCGCTTGTCCATGTGTCGCTTTAAGCAATACGGGCACACATAAGTTTGGGCTTGCTTCATCGGCCAACCTTGATTTACATACGAGGGCTGCCCTGGCTCCCATTCATCACACTAATGCCCAGATACTTTATGTTGAGCGGGGCCCTTGATGATTTTTTTACTCAATGTAATCCATGTGGCGACAGAAACACAAGCTATTAGGTGCGTAAAACCTGAGAGTTCGAGTATAAATTTTAAAAAAGAAAAGAAAAAAAAAAAAACAGCCATGGAAGATGCCAGATCCGACATCTCAACACAATAAATATCAAGTGCGTGTAAATCTCGCTTTTGAAGGTTTTAGGAGTAGCATCACCTCAAAAAAAATTCCTATATTCGTAACCAAAAGTCACCGAGGTCTAGCTGTGAGCCAAAGCTCTGTTCAATGAAATAACGACCCGTTCGACTCTTGAATTTGATGTTATCCTATTCTCTTTATTAGGCATAGCACAGTTACCAAAGCCTTCATTGCGGACTAAAATATTGCCTCTATCCCTTTAAGGCCATAGCATAATGAGACTGAAGCAAGTTGCGTTCTGTGGCATAAAGGTACTAATCACCGAACAATATGAAATGATTTTTTTATTATACGTGTTCCTCGAGATCGTGCATATGCAGAAATCGCAGCGTACTCTCTATAGTGACGCGTCCTTGACATGACTTCGTCAACCGCGTTATGTTTTGGGGTTTGATTCTAGTTCTGAACCCTGCCACCCGGCTTGGGTTGACTCGTCGTCTCAAGCTTCGGCCTCTCGTGAACTACTGAGGGGCCATCGATGAGTATTAAAAATAAGGGTAGCTGATGCTAAAGCCGCCGTTATTAGCAAGCATTAAATCTCTATCAAATTGTGAAATAACTATCCGCGGTAAGGTTTTACCCAACTCGAGGTGAGGATGATTGAATTGAGAAGGATAGCTATTTTTTCATTCAAATTTTGGAAGTCCGAGACTCCCTGTCCTCTTCCCACTTCTTCTTACGTGCCATAGCATTTGCAGATTTCTGGCTAAAACCTTCATACAGGAGAGGCCAGTTGCCACCAAGAGTGGTTATATCGACAGGACGCCCTGTCTTGACATCTACATATGTCACGTATCCTTTGACTTCTGCAACAATGGCTTGTTGCTGTAGAGAGAATAGAGAGGTAATACCGTGGTTGCGTGTGGGTTCTATCCGTTCTTGGCGGTATGCGGCGATCAACTTGTATCCGTGTGTTAGCGATATACTATCCCGCAGGCAGGAGAGATGAGTACAATACAGAAATAAAATACAGAAATATTTGTCTCAAAAGGGGTCAGATGCAGAACAGGATATGAGTGGCAACGTGAAAACACAGCCAGGGAAAGAAGCACCACAAAGTAAACTAACCGAGTCTGGGTACTTGACCTGCCTCCGTATATCGAGGTCATACTTTCTTACTGCTGGAATGACAGTCTTTCCATTTACCATGCCATTATATTCTTCCTCGCTAAGAAATTCATCATAACTCTCCATGACCCGATGGAAGCAGGTGCCTAGAAAGGCCATGTACTGCGACTGCTTGACATGCCCAAAGGGATCCTGGTGTTCCGCCCAGAGAACTCCATGTTCGATCATGGTTTTTGGGTCATATCCCATCTTCTCGAGTGTATCAAGTGCCTTCTCGCGGAGAGGGGCATACGGATCAGCGTGTGGCCCAGGTTGAGGCGCTCCCGCACGAGTGTACGGGGAGCAGTAGGCCGACTCAGCCAGCCGGTACTGTGACTTGCTCTTCATGGAAATGATAATTGTGCTAAAAAATCGTCGGTGAAGGGATTCCTGTACGGGAACAGAACTAATACGTGGGCCGAGTGTGGACAAATGTGATCCATGGAAGAGGAAGATTCTAGGATCAATACGTTTAGTAGGCTAAAGAGAAGCCTCTTTTATATGAATTAATATTCATAGAGCAGGGGTCGCAATCTGACAGTATAGCAAGTCCCTACCTTGGAGACCAGGGTATGTGTAGGTTCGCAACGACCTGCCTTAATAGTCCATTCAGAATGCAGCTGCAACAACGATCAACCTCCCAACCCCTTGTTAGAACACTGAAACCTGACCGACCAAAAATCCGCTTCTTACCAAAAGAAGATATGCAACCCCAAGATGATTCTGTCGGGGAACGGTAGTTGGTCGGTTCTTATAGATTGCCACACTTAGATATGTATGACTGACATTCTATATCTGCTGCATGATGCGGTATCACCTATATAAGGTTTGAAAACTATCGCTATCTAGCGGGCACCAGGAACAAGTGATATATTGGCATTTGGTCAATCAAGATCTCTGGCAAATTGTACACAAGCCAACTTCAAGCACGCAGCTTACTGGAACGGTTAGCGGCAACGGTTCGCCAGGTGATTCTTATCACCTTGCAAAGAGGCCTGTTGAATGTGCTTTTCTGAAATTTTGATATACATGAACCTTTTCCTTGCCGGTTATATGATTTCCATTCACCCCAGATCATAGAATGTTCAGAAGCGCTAGGTAGGCCAGACGGCCTAGCCTACCCTAAACCCCAGAAAATGCCAGTAAAAGGTTTTAGATTTGCGGCGTTTGATAATTTAGACTCTAGGAATCTATCATGGTTTAAATCTAATCTTCCTTTTATATCATTGGATAGTATACATGTTCATTTGATAGATCATTGGAGAATGTGCGGATGGGGAATCCTCGTAATTTCCAAGGCATGACTTCAATACAGTTTGATGGCACTCCATAGGATGACGTATAAGACCGGCACGCTCATAGAGGCTGAATGACAGAGCCTCTGACTGGAATGAGTGTGGCCAATCTTCCCATTTCATGCAGGTATGGCCCACGTAACCACATGGGGGCTGGAGGCTACTGCGTGGGTGATCAGCCGCAACGCCTCTTATGAGCATTGCTAATAAGGATGCTTTGGGTCATGCTTGCTAGGTTCAGCCAGCTTCTTCTACTGGCTTCGTGTGGAGAGCAAACCCCTGTGCCACGCAACCAATACCGCCATTTTATGCTGATCATGGGGCATCGGAATCCACATGGTGGTCACTGCGCCACCAGCGAACACGACAGACACTTCCCAAGCCGAATGGTCCGTCATATCCGGGGAACGATGACGATTGAAGGCACAGAATGGCAATATTTTGTTGCCATAAATAAACAATTTGCTTTTATATAACTGAATTGGTTCTCCTCTTCAACATTGAAAGAACCACTATCCCATCAACATCAATATCAGCATCACATTACTCTACCGTCTCACAACACATCCGACAAACCATTAACATGTCGAACCAGAGCTACTACGGTTACTCCAACAGCCACGCCTACCCTCAGAAGGCCCACTATCAGCAACCACAATACTCACCACGACACCTGGGAAACAACCTCTACAGCCACGGCCAGGGAGGATACATCCCCCCTTACCACCAGCAAGCCGACTACTATCGTGCTCCTGCTCCGCAGTACAATGGTCACCAAGAAACGGTCGGCCCTGATGGAGAGCGTGGGCTTGGTGCTACAGTTGTAGGCGGAGGCGCTGCTGGTTGGGCTGCCCACAAGGCTGGTTCTGGTATGCTTGGCAGTCTGGCCAGTGCTGCTGCTGGTGCCATTGGGGCCAATGTGCTTGAGAATAAGTTGAAGAAGTAAGCCCTCTGGCGGCCCTGTACAGCTGTCCAATCCGAGCGAGCTAACCGTTGGTGAAAGGTACCGCAACAAGAAACATAATAAGCATTGATCGATGGAACCGACCGACCTAGCGGAATGGACACCTAATCGCAATTATTTCACGCACTGCATTATTTACAATTCGTGGCTGGGCATTGTTTGGATTTCTGAGCATGGAGTTTTGTGTTTTGCATCGCATAATAGCATCAGCCTAATGATTTACGGAATTACGGAAGAGATAGACACATGTTTTAGTCAAGCAATTGAATACAATTCTTTAATGATGCGTACATGCCATTGACGTCGACTCTAATTGAACTTTGTCATCTGACTCAGATTCTCTGCTGTCTATAGAACTTATTGCCGACTTTCGAAAACTGACGGATATTTTTGTTGTTCTTTCTTTCTTTCTTTCTTTCTTTCTTTCTTAAATTTCATCTGTTACTAAATCCCATGTGTCTCCTCAAAGAAAATGAATCGAATCCTGCTGCATTTGCACAATGAACTATGTTCAAACCATTCTTTCATCATCATCTCGTCATCTTTCTGGGTGGCGCCTACAAGAAATGGAAACTTCCTACTCTGATTTTAGAAATATCTCTAGGCTTCAAATTCCTCTAGGCCAGCCGGATTTCATTTCTGCACAGCCACTTGCAAAGCTTTAGTCGTCTCCTGTGCTTCTTGGCTTTTCGGAATACCTTGCCTGATTTCTTCGGGTTGCGATGACGGCGCCGGGTTTAACCAATTCCTAAAGGCTTCTTCAAACAAATAAGGTCAGCTAGTTCGTGATAGGCACGAGCCTTGGAGAGATTAGAGAGATTGCTTACCGGACCACTTTTCAGCGTTAGCAATGACGGGTGAAATGAGCAGTGTCAAAGCAACTATTTGGCCGAAACCGAACTGCCCTTCCCCACTGGTCTTCTTCGGTCATATATTGGGCCCCATCGCGCCTAATTGAAAAGATCGCGAGAGTTCCCCAAATGAAGAAGAATATTGATAGTGAGTGCGTAATAAGTGGCACGAAAAAGAGCCAATATACAAAAAAAAAGAAACACCAAGCAACACAACCGATGGTTTGAAGAAAAAGATGACTTAATATCCGCAGCCAAACCGACGCTATTGAACAGGAGTTTTGAGTACTGAAGTATGGCATTACATCCTTTGTCGCGATAAGGCGGCTCTAGGATTGATTCAGGAAATGGCTGATGCGGTTGAGTGATGCTTTGATATAATAGTCAACTAGGAAGAGATTTACACGGCTCAAACATATAGTTTGGAGAACTAAGCAAATTATGGTATGTATCAATAGTGCGACCTCTATTGCGTATGCTGGAAGCTCCTTAGACCAATATCCTGGCTGGGAGTACGCGTCCTCATTGTATGCCAAGGTATCATCTATTCTGAAGAATAGATATAGCGTTAAAATAAAAAGACACCAAATAAAAGCAGTCCGAACAATATTTCTGTCAAGGTTTGATACCATGAAAGAATTTGTAGTCATGGTAAAACCTGCCGTAGAGGCCATGAAGACAAGCCAACATATCTGAAAACTAACCCAGTAATGATATACGAGAATATCCTGTTTGGCTATAGCAGCTACAGCAGTGGCAATACCGATCGATAGCTGGATATCAGCAAGGCTGAAAATGGTCAAATCTAAAATAGAAACGCGCTCTTGGACATCTTTTTGCAAGCTGAGGCAATCTTTGGCGTCTTTGACAGTTACCCACTGGCCTGTATTTGGCACTAGGGCGGCCCGTGGACGGAACAGATCGGTGAAATAAAAATCTTTCCAAAGTCCGTGTATTATTTTAATGGTAACTAATACCATTATCAAGGCTCCAACAGCAATGGTGGAGCTGACAACACCAATCCCGGCCGCATCGGGATCTGGCTTGATGTATTTCATGTTGCGATGTTCGGTTTTGTTGGAATTGTCGAGACTATACAAGGTAGGTAGAATGATACATGAACTACCTAAGGAGAGGCGCGCAAACCTATGATACAGCAAGTTGGCAAGCGGATCAATAGTATCTCAGCTCACAAGGCTACGGCTTTGTTGTCTGCACCAACTCCTTTATTGCGCCACTGGTGGCTGTTTGAAACCTAAATATCCCGTAGATCTGGGCCAATAGAATCGATCCGGCTGGCTTTAGTCTTGCATTGCACAGCTCAGCTCATGCAGTAAGCAGCGGATCCGGTTGCTGCGCAGTCTAACAAATGTGTGCCATGAATGATAAGCCAGATACGTGCTACTATATCATTGGCTGTTTATAGACAGGATCAGTTGTTAACGCCAGTCAAGATTTTGCACTTTAGTCAGCTAAGTCATTTACCACACCATCTGGCAGTAGGCGAGGCAAACGCAAATTATCCTCATTGATACGGCTGAAAATACTAGCCCTAACGAGTGCTATCTCCAATCACCAGGCGGGTTTTGAGACGGACAGTGTCTCATTATGTAGAGGAATGGCAGTACAGAATATCCGATTAGCATTCAACAATTCTTACGGAAGATTCTAATCAATTATTCAGGTTCTTGAACACTGAGGGAGACTACTTGCTATAGGAGACACGGGAAATACAAAACATGGGAAGTCAAGATTGAGCCTAAAAGATTACCAGGAGGTTACAACATAGCTGGCCTCAATAGCAGATAGGTCTACCTACACTATGAAATACTCGGCTACAAAAGGAATGCTCAATTGACTGGCTGCTCAAACGATGGAAGAAATGCTATACCGAACTTTGCTGAGTCAAATGAAAATCCAATTAATGCAGCTTGCTCCGCCGGTGGATGCCTCTACTTCAGAATCCAATAAAATAGAGTGGAAAGCATCATTGCTGTCCATAACAGTGGTCCAATGTTTGCAGTGGGTAGGTGTCGGAAACAGCAATCTCAAGCTACTCGGGCGGATCATTATGGACCCATGTTGGCCACGGCGCTTCTCTTACAATCCTTGCGGGGAGATAGAAATTGCTGTGCAAGGACAGGTCCATCCACTCTCTCGCAGACATGGTGCTTTTACAGCCCTTGCGGGGAGGTAGAAATTGCTGTGCCGACTTACGGTGCTTTGGTCCCCAAACTATTACCTCGTATCTTGCCTAAAGAGGAAACATACGAGAGTGACAAGGGCTTGTACCTAACCAGAGCTTCGCCGCTCTGAGGCAACAGTCGAGTAAAAGTGGACACATCAGGGATCTGCCGTACCTGTCTCGAAGAGGAAACACACGAGCTTCCTGTATACCATCAACCTTAATTTAAATCGAGATGGGTAGGTAGACATCGATAACCTCTGACTTGCTCTTATGATTCTACAAACATCATTCCCTTCGTTAATTTTCCTTATCCTAACATATTCATAGTCGGTTTGCTGTTTTGCATTCTCAAAGGCCCAAGTTTATCTGTTTCTCCTCTCTTTCACAAGCTCTCAGCATTAATATTTTCCTACCTAATTTTCCTCCTTTATCTAAGCTCCAGCTGCAAATAACAGCAACAGACCATGGCGGAAGATTCAAAGTCAGCGTCCGAGCTGACGCCCGAAACCAAACCGAAGTCTTCTGAACGAAAACCTGCGTTCTCAGACTACCTCAGAGTCTTCACTTACGCCACCAAGCCTGACTACTTCTTCTACACCGTTGCGTCATTAGCCTCCATCGGAGCTGGCATAACGATGCCTCTAATGAATATCATCTTTGGCCAACTCGTCGGCCAGTTCACCGACTTCTTCCGAGACACATCATCCGTATCTCAAAACGATTTCAAGCAAATCCTCAACAAGCAAGCTCTCTACATCATGGCGCTATTCTTTGTGCGATGGGCCCTGAGCGCCATCAACAAATTCTGCTTCAGAATGATAGGCATTCGCCTGTCTTCTGCTATCCGCCTGCACTACCTCGAGTCGCTCTTCGCACAGCCCATCCACGTGATAGACTCCCTTCCGGCGGGAGCACCCGCCACTGCCATCACAGGGACTTCGAATACGCTGCAAATCGGTGTCTCAGATAGACTCGGTGTGTTCTTGCAATACATGAGCACAATCATCTCAGCACTGGTCATCTCGTTCACCTGGAGTTGGGACCTGACACTTGTGACATCGTCCTTGCTTATCTACCTGGTAGTACTGCTATGCATCTTCATGCCCATCCTTCTCAAAGGACAAGCCGCCACTCTCAAGTCGGATGCCCAGGGAAACTCGGTTGCTAGCGAGGCACTTGGAGTGATGCGATTGGTCATGTCCTGTGGTGCGCAGTCTCGCATCTTCTCCCGTTATCAGGGCTGGGTCATCAAAGCAAAGAAAGAGGGACAGAAAACTGCCCCCGTCATAGGCATGCAGGTTGGCGGTATGGTAAGTTCAAACCTCATTGTATTCCATCAGTCTCTCCTGCCACATATTAACCTGCGTACTGCCTAGTTCTTCGGGGTTTTTGGAGCATTTGGGTTGGCCTTCTGGTACGGAACTCAGAGATACGCCTCGGGCCACATCAGTAACGCTGGAGTCGTCGTTGTCGTCCTCATGTCAGTCATGCTGATATTCAACTCTGTCGAACGCATCTCGACACCTTTGATTGCGGTGAGCAAGGCAATGGTAGCTGCTTGCGAACTGTTTACTGTCATCGATGCGCCAAAACCCCCTTGGGCAGTCTCATTCCCGAAAATACGTCGGAGGACCTCATTTTTGACAACGTGGTCTTTGAATATCCCAGTCGGCCAGGTGTCAAGGCTCTTGATGGATTGAACCTTCGCATTCGCTCTGGTAAAAACACGGCTCTCGTCGGCCCTTCTGGGTCTGGTAAGAGCACGGTCGTCGCTCTTCTAGAACGTTGGTACAGCCTGCGATCGCATTACGCTCTACCAAAGGTGGCACTTGGGCAGGGTCCAACAGAATCATCGGAAGACGAAAAAGCAGACCGGGTGGCAGGTGATTCTGAGGCACCTTCCGGTCCGGCTCTTTCGGGGTCCGTTTCCTTTGGTACAGCTGATCTCGAGGACATTGATCTTAAGTGGTGGAGGTCTCAGATCGGCCTTGTTCAACAAGAGCCTTTCCTCTTCAACGAAACCATCTTCAAGAATGTTGCGAATGGCCTCATTGGAACCGAGTATGAGGATGAGCCCGAGAGTCGGAAGCGCGAGCTAGTTCGGGATGCTTGCAATGAAGCCTGTGCTCACGAGTTTATCGACCGTTTACCAGATGTATGTATACGAGTTGCTTCGGCACCCCTTCTTCCTCGTCACGTTACCTGAGTTCTATTGGTTAAATCAATACTAACTTTTACATAGGGATACGATACTCGAGTGGGAGACGGCGGTGCCAAATTAAGTGGCGGGCAAAAACAAAGAATCGCTATCGCCAGGAGCATCATCAAGAAGCCAAAGATCATCATTCTCGACGAAGCAACCAGTGCAATTGATGTACAAAGCGAGAAACATGTCCAAGAAGCTCTTGAACGCCTTGTTAAGAACCACACAACAATCACCATCGCCCACAGGCTCTCAACTATCAAGAAAGCTGATCACATTGTCGTGTTGAAGCGCGGTCAGGCTGTAGAAGAAGGCACACATCAGGAACTGCTGAGTATTGAAGGGGGAGTCTATAGCGCCTTGGTTCGAGCACAAGCACTTTTAGGCTCTCGTGAGGGCGAAGAGGAGAGCTTATCAACAGAGGCCAAGGTTGCTCCTAGCAAGAATACTAGCAACTTACCCGAAAAGGCGCTTCATACAGTCCAAGTCGAAGCCAGTCAGAGAAGCGACCCCACTCAAAGAGATCGTGGATTTGTATACAGTTTGGCATTAATGCTAAGCGAGCAGCGAGCACAGTGGCTAAATATGACGAACTTAGTCATCTCGGCGATGGCAGTTGCTGCCGGCACCCCTCTCCAAGCATGGCTCTTTGCCAAGGCGATCGCAGTATTCATTCTAGAAGGGGATGAGCTACGAACGAAGAGTAACTTTTGGGGGCTCATGTGGCTTGCCCTGGCCGGCGGGTTTGGCATCGCCTGGTTCTCCCAGACCTGGAACAGTGTGCATCTACAGTACGGGATCAGCGCCGCCTACAAGCAGCAGTACTTTCGCGACATGTTGCAGCAGAGACTTTCCTTTCATGACGAGGAAGACAATGCTCATGGCACGCTGAGTTACCGCATCTCAAGCGACGCAAAGCAGTTGGAGGAGCTGTTCGGGCTTAACTTGGCTGCTGCCCTGACTGGCATATTCACATTCACCGGATGCATCATCATTGCACTTATTTTCAGTTGGAGATTGGGGCTCGTTGCCGCCTTCGCTACAATGCCCGTCATGGTTGGCGCCGGGTTGTGGAGGTACCGCCACGAGGTTCAGTTTGATGACATGAACTCTTCTGTGTTCAAGGAGAGTTCACTGTTCGCCACCGAGGCCATCGGCTCCATCCGGACAGTATCCTCGCTTGGGATGGAGCGAGTCATCAACGCCCGGTATGCCAAGCTGCTCAGCGAGCATGTTCAGACAGCGCTCCGCAAGGCCCAGTGGACGGCACCTGTTTACGGTTTTGCCGATAGCGTGAGCTTGGGATGCCAGGCACTTGTCTTTTGGTACGGAGGCAGCCTCTTATCCAAACGCGAGCTCTCTATGGATGCTTTCTTCGTCTGCTTCATGGCCATCATGCAAGGCTCAGAGTCATCTAGTCAGATTCTCTCAGTCTCGCCCGACTTCGCCCAGGCGATAGCAGCGGCGAACCGTATCCGAAGCGTGCACGAATCAGCAGTTCTCAATGAAAAGATGTTCGAGAGCGGCTCTGGTCAAAGTGAAGACCTTAGAGGAAATGTTCGACTTGAACTGAAAGACGTGTCTTTCAAATATCCGACACGAAATATTCCTGTTTTCGACCATCTCAATCTTTGCATCGAGAAAGAACAGTACGTGGCCTTCGTTGGGCCATCTGGGTCCGGGAAGACAAGTATTATCTCTCTCCTTGAACGGTTCTACGAGCCTAATCAGGGCGGAGGCCAAATCCTTTGCAATGGAGTAGATATCAAAGATCTCAGCCTTAGCAAGTATCGGAGCATGCTTTCCCTTGTACCTCAGGAGCCGACAATGCTTCAAGGAAGTATCAGAGACAACATTCTGTTCGGCATTGCTGATCCGGAGTCAATCTCGAATGAGATGATCCATGATGTCTGCAGAGATGCATTCATCCATGACTTCATCGTCTCCTTGCCAGAGGGCTATAACACCGACGTGGGACAAAAGGGTGTCTCTATGTCAGGTGGGCAGAAGCAGCGGATTGCCATCGCACGGGCTCTGATTCGCAATCCAAAGGTTCTGTTGCTGGACGAAGCCACATCCGCGCTCGACTCAGAGTCCGAGAAGATTGTGCAAGCTGCTTTCGAGAAAGCACGAAAAGGAAGAAGCATGATCGCGATAGCTCACCGTCTCTCTACGATTCAAGATGCCGATGTGATATTCGTGTTAGATCAAGGCCAGATAGTTGAGAAGGGAACACACTTTGAACTGATGAAGAAGAGAGGGATTTATTTCACAATGGTATGTACTCATCGCCCCTCCAGCTCGTTTCTTTCATGCTAACCCATCTGTCTCACAGTGTGAAAGCCAGGCCTTGGATCGCTAGTATCCCGAAGAAAGGCAGTACATACTATCAACTTTGTATATTTGCAGCCTGATTAGTTTCATGTAACAAAACCCATCTCAAGACATCAGTAGACACATAATAGAACATTCCCTTTTCACGTCATTCACCAAATTCATGATTAGATAAGCTGTAGATTGTCATCTTTAATACTCTGCCATGTAGCTAGTTGCATACAACTCGCCAGCTAAGAACCCTCCAGACCCAGTGATGGGTTGCCTCTTCCATTTCACCTCCAGAAAACCATATCCAACTTCAGCCACTTCCTCGACCTTGGACCACTCTCCCGTCGTGTCGTCCTTATCCATGAAACGAAACACGATACGATCACCGCCATCTTCGAACAAGAACTCCCGACGCCAGAGCCTCTTCCACTGTTCTTCAAAACTTCCCTCGGAGGCGTTACGAAGCTCCATCGTCCTGTTCCTCTCAGCCAAGTGGTAGAGTGCCCGTGTATTCCAGAGCCCATCCTGGCCAGGGTAATCCCTCAGCATCCAAACCGCCTCGTCACGCGTGAGCGGGTCGCGGCAGAAGAAGGAAATCACGAGCAAATGCCAAGCCATGTCGCACTGCAAAGAGAGCTGCTGCGCGGGGGTCTTGGACTGCTCGGTGAAGGCGCGCACAGCAATATTGCACAAGGACAAGTACTCCCGGTAGATTGGCGTCTGCTTTGTGGCGAGGGAATCTACGTCGAGATAGATGGCCGGGTCGTTGACGAACTGGACGCTGAAGGAGAGTAGTTGGAGGCGGAGGTGGATGGCCCTAATGTAGGAGGGAGATTGTTTGTCAGACATGACCAATCGGTCGAAGAGAGGGCGTGATGCACGGTCGATCTTATCCATATTCTGTGATGTATTGTTCGAAAACTCCTGGATTTGGTTGTTACGCAGGATCTTATCTATAATATCGGTGATGATGCCTTCGACCGGCGTGTTCAAGAAGTCCTGGCCTTTCATTGCGTCTTTCATAATCTGCCCTAAATTGGTATGCGTGACCCATAGTGCCGAGATGTACTCTTCAAATTCATCAAGAGTGTGGAAGACCTCCGGGATGTTGTCGAGACTCAAAGACGGATGTGTCAGCAGCCCTAGCCGTAGCATGAAAGTCTCGACATTTGACTCTAGAGTCTTGAGTCCAGTTACTAGATTCGGCAGAGAAGGGCCGTCACTGATACGCGAGAAGAGGATCGAGTAGGCTTGCAACGCCAGGCGGCGGAAGATATCTGCGATGGACCCAAGCACAGACTTTGGATTGGGGCCAAGCATGTTCAGAAACTGATGTCCATCCTTCCCGCTTATCCAGTTCAGTAATAGGCACGAGCCATGGTTGAGGTGGCTCAGAGCGGTTTTCCTGTTGTCCTGGAGCGTCTCGAAGAAAATCAGCAGCAGCGATAAGAACAATGCATCTTGTACGGAGGGCTGCTCCCGCTGCACCCTCAAAGACTTGCCGTAGTGGGAGAGGGCGTGAAAGTAGTGCGAGTCTCTGTCCACGGAGAGAAGGTCTGGTCGCCGCTTCGCCGCTCTCAACGACTCATGTGCGGCTTCACGATGCCAAAAGCTCAGTGCGCCGATAGCCATCGCCGCATGGCGGAGAGGAGCGCTGTGATGGGCAAGCTGCGGCAGTGTGACCTCCCACAGCTCGTTGTTGAAGGCAGAGTTAGTCCATGACCCTTGTGCCAGTGTGATGAACTCTCGAAAGTACCGCACGCCCTGGTCGTCCTGGATGCCAAGTGTATCAGGGTCCAGCCGTACCTGTAGAGCTGCTGGGCTCGAGGGAGAGGCGCGTGTAGGCTTAGTCTTTGAGTTGGAGTTCCAGCAAACCAGGGCAGGGCCTTTGGGCTGCTGGGCGGTATATCCTCCACATTGGCGGTGGGACCTGGTGCAGTTGCGACAAGATGGTTTGCCTTCGTCGCATTTCACTCGGCGCTTTTTGCAGGTGATGCAGCCAGTGCGGACTTTGTGCGTGCTTGTGCGAGAGCGTTTTTCCTTGTCTTTGCCAGGGTCACGGCCCCCAAGGATGACCAGGCCTTGCTCCCACTGCTGCGCCTCCAGGGCGTGTTCTAGGTGTATGGCATTAGTCATGAGGTCCTAGATATGGATCAATATCAGGGAGGGGAGAAATACCTTGTACGGTCATCAGGGCATAGAGCTGGTGAAGCCGGAAAGATCTGGTCACGCTGTGGTTGGAGTTGTTCCCCTTGGTATCAAGCCTGTAAGGAATTGAATCGAGGATCCATCCAGTGGCCACAATTTCACAAAGAAGCCAAGCCTTTCCCCTGATGTCTGTCAGCATCACGTGCCATCCGCCTTAATCTCACCCACCACCGATGACTGAGGTATCTATGCCCATATTATTGCGCACCAAGAGGCAAATTCAGTAGTTTGCGCCAAGATATATGACGACAATTGCTCACTGTCATGGAATTTGTGTCTTTCGAACAACTCCAGCTGTGCTGCGTAGGGCCGAATACCTACCTTTTGTATACAACCGCCCATCTACGGGTGCGCTTTCTAGGATAACTTGTTAATCCCTCCAAATTTTCATATTTTTAATTTCCCCTTTTTTCATGAGTAAGACTAATAGGTTCTCGCAAGGTATCAAAACTGTTGGGCCAGAAATTGCTGCCCAGAGTGTCACTTTAATCAAATGAACCCACCTTGACGCATGCCGATATGAGACAATATAATGGGCAACAGATGAGCTGGCTTGATGTCCTTTTTCATACTCGTATCAAAACCAGAAATTGACCTGCTACAAAGATATATTAGTCACTCGAGTTGCAACTCTTTTTCTTCTCTGAGCCCAACGTTATAATTCGATTGATAAGCAGCAGAGCTACAACTATTTACCATACTTCATACCAATTTTCATACCAACTCTTGAGATTCACTTCCTCTGGCTTTCGGAGGTACCATGTAAGATCTTCGTCCTTGTTCTTTTCCTTCTTACTCCATCCGTTGCCTAGCCATGCGAAGCGGTTTCCCGACCTGGAGAGATACGTATATTCGAAATCCTCCCAACGTGGATCAAACCTTACGTATCTCTCATGCGAAGCACTTCCTGGCCAGTGCGCATGAATCCGTGAACCCGGTCGTCCACTGTTGTGCCAAGCACTACAGTGATCCGTGAGATAGGTTTTGGGGAAGAAGGCGTCCGAGTATTCAACAAAGTCGTTTGCGGCCTGCCGGCTCGGCGTGATGGTCCGGATGCCCTGGCTGGAGATCTTGCGCAGCACTTTCGCAATGTACGTGACGTAGTTTTCTGCCGTTGATGGGACTGTCCCCGAAACACCAGCGCTGTGTGGCCCAAATATAAAAAACAGGTTGGGGAACCCTGGTGTCCCCACGCCCATGTATGAGTATGGCCAGCCAAAGAGGCCATCAGGTTTCCACGCCTCACGAAGATCGACGCCTCTAGCGATGACTGAGAAAGGTGTTGCGGATTCCACGTTGGCACCAGTTGCACAAAATATAGCGTCAACGTCTCGTTGTTTCCCATCGACGGTTTCGATACCCGTTTCTGTGAAACTTTTGATCGGTGTTTGGATAAAGTCCACGTTCTCTTCACAAAGGGCTTCTAAGTAGCCAGGGGCAGGCGTCAGTCTTCGGCAATGCGGTGCAAAGTCTGGAATGACCGAGTCGAGAAGCTCTAGCTTCTTCTCCACCCTTTTTCTCATAACTTCGAGGTACTGTTGCTTGGCTTTCGAATTTGTATCAGAATTCCTGAACAAAGCATCGAATCTGCGCCAGTATTGATCTTCCTCGCCCTTCCTATAGGCAAGATACTTGTCGGCATCATCTTTGAATGAGTCTCGGAGATCAAGTGGGATGGGCTGCGCCTCCAGTTTCCGTTCGTTGTCTCCCGTGTAGGCACCGGCAATCCACGTCTTGTTACGTGCGTAGTGGTCTAATCGGGCTACATGCGGCTGTAGATTTGGCACAACTTGCAGACCACTCGCACCATTGCCTATTACCGCGACCCTCTTGCCCTTGAAGTCGAAGGAGGGATCCCAGTTAGAAGTATGTCGCACAAATCCCTTAAAAGTATCCAACCCAGGGTAATCCGGTAGACGCCAAGCAGTGAATCTTCCATGAGCTGTCAGAAGCACATCAAATTCATCAGTCCTCTCGCCCGTGGCGGCATGTCTCACTTTCACCCTCCAGACGGCATCGTCATCACTCCAACGAGCTTCGATGACCTCTGTCTCAAATTTGCAATACTTGTAAACATCGCGCTTGCGGGCCACGTTTTTCCAGTACGCCAAGATCTCTGCTCCTTGGGCATAGACTTCTGACCACTGCGAGTTGGGCTCAATTGAGCTTTGATAGACGTGAGCTGGAACGTCGCAGCGTACGCCAGGGTAGACATTGTCGTACCAAACGCCTCCCTGTAGTGTTCACATTCAGTTTCGGTACTAATACTTCTCAAATCCGAGCTTTATGGGATCCTTCACTCACCACGTCTTTCTTTTGCTCGTAGATTGTCAAGTCTATCTCTGGAACCTTCGCAGGAAGGAGAATCCCAGCCGTGATACCAGCTATGCCAGCTCCAATAACCCCAACCTATATGATGTCAGATATGAGATGCTAAGTGTATTCAGATGATATTACTGGGAGGCGCCTTCTCTCATCCACGGGGTGGTCTTCCAGTTGGAAATGCGTTCTAGGATAGCTTGAGTGAGGAGGCGGTCCCGACCCATTCGGAGCACCGTCAGCCACCCCTGTTCCATTCTCAAAGGCTGGCATGGATTAGTTTCTCGTAGAGGGATCGCCTCGACTAGCACAGTGAGAGGTGTAATTTGATAACTTGATTTGTTCGAAAACCAACCTAGCTAGGGGTAAGAAGCTAATGATAATGCTGACCCAAGCCCTCGGGAGGATTTCAGGGGAAAGGATTACAAACCATCACCTCCGGTAACGCAGCCAATTCACTCTGCATTAATGATACTGCTACTTGCGTTAAAATAGGGTCAATGATGTGATCCGGGCTATGAGGAGATATCATCGACTGTTTCGTTATTCTAGTGTTATTTCCGAAATCTGGAGTCAGGACCCTAGATAGCCAAGTGGGTTGAAAAAAAGGATGAGAGAGGTGTAAATAGGCGACATTAAAAACGAGACACCTAAGCATTATACTACACACCTACTTTGAGTCTGTGATTAGTATTACTAGATTATTGAGTGCTAATAGTAGATAAATAAATAATAATATCAGAATATTGTTAAATTATTCCTTTTTATACTTACTTTATACTATTACAGTATTCTAATTATTCCAAACGGTAGTCACCATATGATCTACCTGTCTTATTTCTTATGTCACCCACTTGGCCTCTCTCATCCTTTTTTTCAACCCACTTAGTAGCTTCTCGAGACGAGGGGTCCATAAACAACGACATTAGCAAGCCAAATGACGACATTCGTAGCACAACCTATCGCATGTGAACTAGTAGATAAGAAATGAGCTGCTGGTTTCTCAACTTTTTCGTAGACGGCCCATATTTGGGAAAGAGTATTACGGCCCCTGCACCATCTTCTAGCCAGTTGATCTCAGACTACAATTCCAGAATCTGAAATTTTGTAACCAAATTAAGCGTGTACATCCACATCTGGGCCAGTGTACAACTGCCCTCTCTGCTCTGCTTGAATACGCTCCTTTTGAACCCGTCTCACGTCTTGCTCCAGCTTCAAGGTCAGATACCAACAGAGAAGGCAGCCGAGAAGCCCACCGCCAATTGCGGCCGTACAGATAGAGTAAGGAACTCGGTACCCATCAGCTGCATAACGGGACTGAAATATCTGTGGGCCAATAACACCGCCTAGTTGGCCCACACCACTCTGCAGTCCAAATGCGAAGGCAGTCCCTGTTGTGCCCTTTAGACTGGATGTTCGCCCTATAGTGAACATATTTAGCGTTCCATAATACTTAATTACCACTGACAATTACAGAGTAGGTTCCTTACATGACCAGAACGGGATTGCAAAAGCGGCTGAGAACATTGTACCAAGGATACAGGCAGCGTAAATTGCGCCACGCTCTCTTGTGGCGATGAAAATTGCAAAGACTGCCACTTCAAGTACGACAACTACAAGGTGTTAGGTCTGATCCATACTTTGAAAAAATGTGCTTCTTACTTGAGATGGTGAAAATAGGCCTGGGAGTCCAGGCTTTGTGCAGGTTATACGCCGCGGCAGCAATGGCCAAAATTGCAACCGTAGCTGTTGGCTAAACAGAATATTAGATTGAAGTCCCCGGGGAAAGTAGGGGTTATACACTTACAATCAAGAGCAAAATATTTCGAGGCAATCCAACAAATCCGAGATTGGTGATAATTGTAGGCTGAACAGACAATAATTAGCACTTAGCTGATAACAAGCTTAGAAGGTTTTACAAAAACCAACTCAGCCCAAAGCCACCTGTGTTCATCAGCACCTGGGTAAGCATAAAAGCCCATAGGCGCGGATCTTTCAATGTCTCTACAGACTCTTTTCCAGAGAATGCGGCGTCGGAGGTCACAGGAGCGTTTGATGATAGTCTATACTCCACAAACTTCTGTTCTCTTGGAGTGAGCCATCTGCCCGTGCGCTCTGAGCGAGGGTAGTCTGGGCAGAGGAACCAGACTAAGAAAGCAAAAGCCATTGTGGCAACACCCTGAAGTAGAAATACCCTATCATTTCTTAGCGAGCAGATGCAGATAAGGAGGGCAAAGAACTTACCATTGCCATGAACTGAGACCTTGTCTACCATCAAGGAATGCTATCCCATAGACAATCAATGATCCAATCACTCCAGCAAGGTTGAAAATGCCAAAGAGCCATGCAATTGGCTTTCCCATCTCATCCGAGCGATACCAGCTGCAGAGCTGAGTCATGATTGCGGGAAAGAGACCGGCTTCCATAAGTCCAAGAAAGAAACGTGCAGTAAGGATGCCCGCCTTGTTTGTAACAGCCGCGTGACACGCGAGCACCAGTCCCCATAAAAACATGATTCGAGCCTGAAAGATTCTCGGGGTCCATTTTTTGAGTAAAAGGTTGCTTGGGAGTTCGAAAATGATGTACGAGATCTGCAATCAGGTTAGTTTCTGCTTGATCATCAGAGCTTGAGTATGATAAAACCTACGTAGTATATAGACTGAACCCAGTTGTACTCATCTGACGTCATGTCCAGTTGAGTCAATATATTTGTTGGCTTGCCTACCGCAAGGATTTTAACAGCTGCAGCGTTGTTGACATCGATCTGTTCGACGATTAGATGGTTGACACGGTTAACCATAACATTGTACAATGCAAGTAGCATACCTGCTTGACCATGTAAATCACCCCAAACAGAGCCAACAGACGATAATCGACCTTTCGCATAATGGCCTTCTCCTCCTCCGGGTTGAAGGTGGAGAGAAATGCAGCCCTATCCTTATGAGAAGACTCATCCTCAGCGTTTGGATGGACTTCTGTGAGATTAGGCTCGACCCCTGCTTTAACAGCACCAGCGGCAGCGGTTTCATATTCACTCGGTGTTTCTGCCATCTCTGAAGTTCAGGTTTTCTACAAACGTATAATGATTCTAGTCACTTCTGCCTAAGTTGAACACCAAATTGGTGTTCCTAAGCGAGCTTTTATTCGCCGTTAGATCTACCGGGATGTCTAGAGTCTCCATTCCGACAGTACGGGTTTGGATCGCGCGATCACCCGCGAGACTGATGCAATTCAATAATAGGCAGGTCCCAAGCCCTCGGAGAAGGGATGAACGGGTGTATCCTTGCATAGCGCAAGTCTAGATAGACCCCATGTATGGTGGAGCATCCGACATCGGTTGCCACGAAGCAATTGGTTCCCTTCCAAAAAGACTCGTGGATTTAATCAAAGGCACATGGGGCCGTTGGCTTACACTTTTCCTTAACCTTATTATTGAACCTCCCAAGATATTCCTCTTGACTTTTGCAAACATGGTCCTCACAGTTGCAATTATAGGGGGCGGTATCGCCGGGCTCAGCGCTGCTATTGCTCTCAGGCAGCTTTCCGGTGTCGATGTTCAGGTGTACGAGAGAGCAAAAGAATTCAAGGAACTAGGTGCTCTTATCGGACTAGCTCCTAATGGATTAAGAACCTTGGAGAAGTTAGGGGTGGAAGGTGTTCTTACGGACGAAGTTGGTTGGAGAAGTCCGAATGGAGTTCCTATGTGCTTCAAGTAAGAGCGTTCGCCTTTTTTTCTTGACTAACAGATGTCTCTTCAAGATCTCAGAGAATAGGTTGGATAAACAAAGACTAATGACATCAAGGCACTTCAAGACAGGAGATGTGTTAAGTATCGACTACAATCATAACGTGCCAGATAGACGCCATCAATTCACTCGAATGCACCGTGCTAGTCTCCAAAAGGCCCTTTTGAAAAATCTTCCACCAAGTATTCTTCACACCGGTAAAAAGGTCTCTACAGTGAGGACCAATGATGATGGTGCTACAGTCGACTTTGAAGATGGAACCTCCGTGACAGCTGACCTCGTAATCGGGGCCGATGGAATCAAATCGGTAAGTGTATGAACGCACTAAATTCCGTTGACCATTGTCCTGAAACCTCTTTAGAAAGTTCGAGAATCTTTTATCAAAAACCACAAGCTTAGCTCCTCGGGCGACGCGATCTTCCGAACCACATTTCCTTACGACTTAGTGGCGGATCTCCCTGGACTTGAACAAAACTCAACTCATTATGTGAGTAAGACATCCAGTAATAGTAATAATTACTTTTAGCTGATAAAGTTACAGCAAAGTCCAACTTCCTGGTTTTTCGGAACAAGACTAGGTAGATGACCCTACACGATCGTACTTCAATGTTTTCACTAATCTCACCTATCAGGATCGGACCAATTCGGTGTGACTTGCAGTTTTCACGTTGATGAAGACGACTCAAGCTCGAAATTTACAGACACAACTTGGAACGCTCCGGCCACCGTGGATGATATTCGCAATGTATTCAAAGTAAGGCCCCTAATCTTCGTCGGTGTTCTCCGTGAGACTAACCGATATCCTCCAGGACTTCTACCCTCCTATCCCATCAATCATTGATAGAATCCCCGAAGGTACTTTGAGAAGGTACACAAACATGGCTGGTGAAGCACTTTCTCATTGGACCTTTGGAAATCGCGTTACTCTGATCGGCGATGCAGCCCACACACATGGTGGTGCGTATGCAGCAGGGGCGTCATTGGCTGTTGATGACGCATACGTGCTCTATCTTTCGCTGCGAACCATACTTCAAGGAGGAGCTCAAGAACATGAGAAAGTATCAGCTACTCGTATTGGAGAAGCACTTACCCTTTACGAAGCAACTCGCCGCCCCCATCTGGAGAGAGTGTTGAAGGAAGTGCACAACGGGCGGAAGGGTCAAGCGGCCCGATTTGAAAAGATCCGGGAGGAGGGTGTTCCAGAGTCAGATGCCTCATTTAGGAAGAGGCTGGCTTCAAAAGGTGATCCAGTCTGGCTAAATGAACACGATGCAGAAGGGCAGTTTCACAAGGTATATAGCAGCTCAACTAGTTCACAAGCTAGTGTGGATGAAGTGCGCCCCAAGCTCTAAGGCAGGATTAGCTACATTCATAGCGTTTTTCTTCGGTCTTTTTCCTTCTAGAAAATAGAGGGTTCATTTAAAGAGAAAAAGTCTATCAGGGTTCCCTTCACTCCTACTTTGACTTGTCAGGTCACATAAACAGGCTCTTTTTCTTAAGAATAATACATTTGTCGAGTTTATTGCTGAAACTACTTAACCGCGGGAAACAGACTCTCTGACGATGATGATTTGCCCTGGTCCTCCTATTCTACTTAGATGCATCAGTTGGAAACCGTCTTTGTGCGGTCCTCTGTCTGCAATGATGTTGGCTCTTCATCCCCCAACTTTGCACCGATAGTATTTTGAAGAATCTCCCCAGCCTCGCCGTCAAAGATGACAGCAATCTCCTCAAGAGCCTTTCCTTTTGTCTCAATAAACCATCCATAAGCCACGACAGACTCCACAGCCAGAACCGCCACGTAGACAATGTAGAACTTCCATCCAATGTTGGAGAGGCCGACAGGATTGACATACTGGTTGACGAACACGGCTATTTTAGTAGAAAAGACATATGTTGCCATGCCCTTGGCGCGAATGGAATAAGGCAGGACCTCGACAGAGTATGCAACCGGAAGCGGGGAGAATGCGATGCAGTAGAAGAACTGGTACACGAAGATGAGGGCCAGTACAGCTGTCCCAGCGGCCTTGAGCCCTGTCACCGCGAAGCGCTCCGATGCAATGGTCCAAGCTGTGAACATGACAAGCATGCCAATAGTAGATATACGGAATAAAGGCCGACGTCCAATTCGTTCGACAAAGAAGGCGGTGGTGAGGGCGATGAGCCAGTTCCAAATATTGATGAGGCCGTTGACGAGAGCCTGAGTATTTTTGTCCTTGATGCCGATCGAGTCCATCACACGGGAAAGGTCTATTTTTGTCAGTTAACGATCTACTCCACGGTATTTAGGGGACTTACAGTAAGCAATCAAGCCGTTTCCAGACCACTGGCTAAACAGGCCCATACACAAAACCAGGAACATTCGGTAACGGTTGCCTGAGGTGCTGACCATTGATTTCCATGTCGTATTGCTCGATGCTTTCATCATAGTTAGCTCTCTATACTAGGACCAGCAAGGGGTGTCTCGAGACATACCCTTCTCATACTCGATAGCCACCTGAATCTCGGCATATTCAAGCTTTACTAGCTCGGATTCCTCCCCATCACCGTGGTATTTAGCCAAAGCCGCCAAAGCTTCGTCTCCTCTACCGTTGGCAATGAGCCATCGAGGAGATTCGGGAAGAAACCAGATAGCGCTAAGTTGGACGATACTGGGAGCCATCTGGAGAAGAGACGGAAGACGCCAAGACCAGGTGTTCGGGATGTTTCTCGTTCCGTACGTGATCCATGCAGCCGCGATGCTACCGATATACCAGCTACATAAATAATTAGCACCTAAGACAGCTTAGATCGAGAAAACCACCTCTCTTAAAGGCTTACCATGTGTTGCAAATAGCTGTTATCGTGACTCTATCCTTGGGATGAGACAACTCAGAAACCATGCTAGGCGAAGCAGTGGTGGCAAAGGATAATCCAAAACCGAGGACAAAGCGGCTACCCACAAACATTGGGTACGACGTGCTCTCACACTGCAGAATGGCACCTGCAATCATGATGATGCTACCTACGGTGATACCCCACCGGCGACCGTACTTGTCCGCAACCCAGGGGGCGATTGGAGTTGAACAGACACTGCCGAGCGCCATGATGGCACTCATGAGGCCGAGAGACGAGCCACGGGGGTTGCCGAAAAAGTCGTCCCAGTACGAGACGGTCTGCAGGCTGTTCATCATGCTACCATCGTAGCCGGACGTTGCGTACGACACGACGCAGGCGGGGAAGAGGAGGAAGTATAGCTTTCGACGGGAGGATGAGGCGTACCAGGCCGGTGCCTTGGATGCCAGCTCGTTGATTGGCGATGGCTCTTGAGCAGGTGCCTGCGCTTCGGTTGCGGCTTCAGTTGCCTGGCGTTCCGCCTGTCGCGCAAGCTGATCATATCGAGGAGCCGGGAGGCGGTTGCGAAGAGCTGTGAGGGCCATGTTTCAGATCCCAATGGCGAATAATCTCAATATATCAGAGAAGTGAGATACGGTAGGTAGGTACAAGAACAATATCCAGGTTTGCTCAGACGTAGAGTGTTTCTGTCTTGTCCTGAGAAGCCTCTGCAAAGTGATCGTCGTTGCAGAACGTTGCGGCAAGGGGTGAGATCTTATACACGACTGGCACACGTAAAGTCTTGCGGTTATTCCAATAGATCGAGAAAGCTCGAGCGCATCTATTCGACCGGCTGTAGGTCACAAGCTGAAGCAGAGAGTTTCCAGAGCCATGGGCCATCCCCGACATATCGGATGCAAGGATGCTCGACTCACGCGAACCAAATGAACATCCCCACACACTCACCAGCCGGAGCTCGATTGCGGAGACGAGAGCTTTCATGCGGGGATTTCCATCGTCTGGGGACAAAAGTGAGGAGATTTTTGCATGACATCTCCGGGGGAGGCAACAAAATCTTCCCATTTTCCACTCAGTAGTTCAAACTCTAGGGCGCCATAACGGCAATGAGGAACGGGGACCCATGAGGGCAGCGAATCAGAAGATGTGTCGGGGGAACTAAAATGAAGCCCCGACGTTCCCCAGCCAAAGTCTTGGTCTCGGCTAAAGTCGTATGTCGGGGCAGTGATTTAGATGCCCCGAAGGTGGGTCGAAGATCAAAAGGTATGAGTTGCCTCGAGTCAGCATGTCTCGTGATGCTGATGAGACCTGGATTGCCCGAGTTGAATCCATTCATCTTGAGGTCCGGTTTACCCGATTGGTCAATTGCAATTCCTAAAAATAATACTTGGGTCAAGCAAGCAGTTGGACATGCAATAGTACGTCACAGGGGCCAGGTATATAGAAAGGCTAGACATCAGCCTTGCAAGTTGCTCGTAATCAGCTTTTCTCTTGCCTACATCATCAAGAAATTCAGGCCACAATTGCACCATGAACGGACTACTCCGAACTGATGGTGCTCGCATCATCGATGCTCAGGGAAACCCAGTTCTTCTCAGAGGAGTACGACCTTCTTCTCCCCTTTTCTTTTAGACCCAATAGAAAGCACTAACATGAAGAATCGCTCAGGCTGCCCTCGGCGGATGGATGATGATGGAAAACTTCATGAACGGATTTCCAGGCCGTGAGCATCAGATCCGACACGCTTTAAAAAAGGTGCTTGGTGAGGAAAAGACTGAGTTCTTCTTCGACAAATTCCTCGAATACTTCTTCACAGACAAGGATGCCGCCTTCTTAAAATCCATAGGCTTCAATTGCGTTCGCCTGTGTCTGAACTATCACCACTTTGAAGACGATATGAAGCCCTTCCAGATCAAGGAAGAAGGCTTCAAGCACGTTGATCGTGTGATCGACATTGTAGGCATTCCTTCTCTTGAGCACGATACGTAGACACCAGCTGACAACTGAAAGTGTGCCAAACACGGAATTCACACGATCATCGACATGCACGCTCTCCCTGGTGGCCAAAATCAGGACTGGCACTGCGACAACCCGACCGGTCACGCCGCATTCTGGGACCATATCCACTTCCAAGATCGTGCAGTCAATCTCTGGGAGCACATTGCCAAGCGCTACCGTGGGAACGCCTGGGTAGCTGGCTACAATCCTATGAATGAGCCTGCAGACTCAGAATGGACCCGCCTGTTGAGCTTTTACGACCGCATCGTCCCCGCCATCCGCAATGTCGACCCCGAGCACATCCTCTTCCTCGAAGGCAATACGTAAGTAGCAGGGCGTTAGTAACCCTTTGTTACTGGGACATCCACGCTGACCTTCTCCACCAGTTTCAGCATGGACTTCACCGGCTTCGACAAGGTCTTCCCGAACTCGGTGTACGCGGTTCACGACTACTGCGGTTTTGGATTCCCGAATAGAATCGGCAGATTCCAAGGTCATGCGGAACAAGAACAGTACATTCGAAGGATGTACGATCGAAAGGTTGCCTTCATGAAGGAGCACAATGTCCCCATTTGGAATGGTAGGATCGAAACTGCGAACCCCCTCAAGCGAAATTACTCTAATTGTTTGGAAGGTGAATTCGGCCCTATATACGAGCGAAAGGAGACCAATCCTGACTGGGAACTCCACAACAACGAGCGCTACGATATGCTCGAGAGGCAGCTCGCCATCTACAGCGATGAAAGCATTGGTTAGTTGTGATTTATACAGACTAGAGACACTCAACTAACTCGCAGTAGCATGGTCCATTTGGTCTTACAAGGACATCAACGTCATGGGACTGATGTATCTGGCCCCTGACTCAGCCTGGTTCAAGCTCCTCGGCCCCATCATCCAAAAGAAGAGGGATCTGGCTGTCGACTCATGGGCATACGACGACGCCCACCTCCAAGATGGCCTCTTCGGGCCACTCCACAAATGGTTTGAGGATAATGTACAGCCACCTTACAACAAAAAGTACCCATGGCAATGGCGCATGCACATGCAGGTCTTCCGGCCCATTAGAGGGATCCTTCTCGCAGAATACCTGGTTCCCGAGTGGGCTGATTACTTCAAGGACAAGACTTTTGAAGAACTCGATGAGCTGGCCGCGAGTTGGAAGTACGAGAATTGCCATCAGAGGGAGAGATTGAATGAGCTCATGGGCACTTATGCGCCCATGACATCAGATGATAAGAGGCTCGAGGGAAAGGTCATCAAAGCCGAGAAGACGTCCGAGTCCGAGGTGACCAGCGCAGACAAGTCTGTGTCTGGTGTTGGTGTATTTGAGCTCTCTCCAGAAGAGAAAAAGAAGGCAATCGAGAGCCAGCAACCTGTACCCGTAGCAGCATAAGACCACACAATTCAATCACATTGCCATCCTGTAATCATTTGCAGCAAGTCAAAGTGCCAGGCAGACAATTCCTAATTAAAGTTCTCTTGTTGTGGTCATGCGTTACTACCTGCCAGTCTGGCCTTCCGTGCAATATCCAAACGTTCCAAGATTTTCAAATGCCATGAGAACTCCCTAACACTGTTGCTGAAGCGGCGAAGGTTGTGGACTCCAGTGATGATGGACTCCTCGACATCGTGTGGGACTATGCTACTCATTGCCGGTGTGATAGTCGAAACCATCAAAATAGTAATCATTGTGAATGTTCTGAGACCTGGTCAGTGTGCTTTCATAAAATTATCAGGACCATGACCTACACCATTCCACCAGCGAAGAGACCAGTGATGCTATTAGCAGGGTCAACGTTGAAGACACGGATGAATCCCACGCAGCCCTCAATGCACATCATGCAGCCATTAAGAATCGAATGTTTTGCAGGATGCGAGTCGAGCCGATCCGCATTGAGCAATGCATACTCTACAAAAGGCCGATGGATGATATATTGGCCGGCATAATACCGACCCTTCAATCGAACGATGTTCCAGGGATTGTTGCCTCTTGGTAGCAGCCCCTCGATGTGCGCCGTGGGCGAGTCGGCGATGGGTGCATCATTTTGATAACTCGTCAGGAGAAACTCGGGCAGATTGTTGTAGACAGCCGCATGATGGGACCAAAGATCTGCGGACAACCGCAGAAGCCAAGCAGCGTAATCAGACCCATGTTGATGCAGATGTTCCGTAGGGCTGTAGACGGTACTGTTGACGCGGTTCAGAAAGCGTCTAATGGAGGCGTTAGTGGTGATTTGGAATGCAACGAGCTCCTCCTGTCGAGCGATAGCTACAGACTCGGCAGATGCTCTACCACCAGCCAGCTCTTTGACAGTGGGATACGGAATCAGATCCTCGTAGCGAACGATCCCTGAAGGCTGATTGAGTGAAACCTCGGAGACAAAATCGCTCTCGTAGATATAAGCAACCCAAAATAAGCGGGCGAACTCATCCGGCGGACGGATATGTTTGATATGTAGGTAAGAATGAGCCAGCGCGTCGCACTTCACGGCAGCCAAATGACTCCAATGAAAAGATTCAGCCACACGACCCTTCGCGCCTCGGTATAGGCTGTTTAAAATCAGTATATGCCAAGACGAAGGCTAGGCGGAGAACGGAGAAAATCAACATGGTTTCACCATAACGCACCTGGCCAGCATGAGGCATTGGGCAGCTACAATTGACATCTCCGAAGAGACAGGTCCAAGTAGGAGTACCGCCTTGCTCCACAGCAAATCCTCTTGGGGGTCATCTGGCATCGGATTCAATGACAGCATCACCTTGTTACAACCCTTGAACACATATGTAGCCATTGTGAGCACGAGCAGAAGCAAAGCATATTCGCCAACAGGAACAGACGTCTTGGTCTCTTGCCACTCAGCGGTGTCCTCTGTTACCACCTGGCCATAGATCAGGTAGAGGTCGTCGGAAGAGAGCAATGGGAAGATAACGTTAACCTCTGCAAAGTAGATTTCAATGAGGCGCTGATACTCGAGATTAGAATCGGATGAGAATTGTTCGAAAAGTCTCCACGACAAAGGGGGAGGTCGCATCTGTGTTGGAGACTCGAAGAAAATGTCTGTGGCACCTCCAGCAAGCTGACGTTCAAGCCCAGGGGCCTCAGACAGCAGCTGCCGGACGATTGGCCAGTCATGAACATGATTCGCATTTGCGGTGTGAGATGAGGCAATCCGTCCCTCTGGCTCTGTTTCAGTATTTTGGGGAGGTTGAGCCTGGGTCGGGCGAGACGGTAGAACGGACGCTGCTGGGGTAGCATCCACAAGTTGTACAGAGGTCAGGCGGTCCTCCAGGAGCTGAATTCTTTCCAGGATAACCTGAGTACCGTGGTCGATACGCGGCTGTTGAGCTTCACGGTATATACACTCCACGTTGTGCTGGGCACAGTAGCCGCATTTCGGCTGTGCAGCGTCACATCTTGTCTTCCTTGTTCGGCAAGGAACACATGCCTGGGTAGCCCGGCGGCGGTTTGGGAAACGTGAGGAGACGAATTGGTCTTGATCCATTAAGACATTACATTGTTCTGTTATCAAGAGAGTTCTCTAGATTCAAGGCAGACACTCGCCGGATCGATTTCCAATGGATGGTGAATCCAAGGGCGAGGAGAAGTGAAGTTAATAAAGATTTAGTTGAGAACTCAGGAGGCAATTACCTAATTTTAAGCACCGCTCCATAAATTACTGCACTAAGAAAGTCTACGCAAAACAGCCATGACTTCGTCACGTGATACGCCCCTTCTGTTGACGAGCCTGGAAGAAACCTCATCTCTCATCTCGCGCGTTTTATTCTAATGTGAATATAACTCTTCACGGCAACGTGGTTTGTTATGTTAAACGTAACACCTTATACTCGACAGCATTTGACACCAGAATCTTATCGCCAACATCGCAATTTTACTCACTCAATCACCAAACAGAAAAAGACAGTGTCTGAGGGAGAGTTACCGGAAATTATTTCTCTCAGAGTGATCAGACCATTCTAGGGCATATTCAATGCTCTATATATGCAATTTCCTGTTGACTGGTGAAAGCCAAACACTTCATTTCGACGGTTACTGGCCGAACTATAGGGTAGCTAACGCTCAGGAACCACCAAGTCGAATTTGCTCCAGTTTTGTCTTACTTTAAGGGCACGTAAACAATGAGACGCGTCTTGACGCGTCGTGGCTTATTCAGCGCTTGAAATGAACAAGAGAAGGATGCATTGAGAGAAGAGGCAGATACAGTGCGAAAATACCCTCTTTACCATTCCGTATATTCCTTTATTCCCTTTCTGACTGATGTGTCCCGTGTCCTATCAACCCGCGCCACTGGGGAACAAAAACCGAGCCACTGCTAATACTCAGTAATATGGATCGCTAAGAAATCAATTGCCCGCGATCTCTACACAGCGTAGCGGTATTCAGGACGGCGTGACATCCCTGGTGCATACGGGATTACCCCCTTGTCCAACTTATTATTCATCTGGACATAGTAATACCTCATGGCTAGAGCAGTCACTGCAAACCCAGCTTGGGTCGCTCCTGCTAGGATCAAGGCTGTTTTGTGAACAGGCGCCTCATTGTCGCGGAATGATACGGACGATAGAACTCCGGCCAGGTTCATGAAGGTATAGTTGAGACCCAGGGACACTGCTCGGCCAGTCGTGGTGGGCGTGTTGGAGGAAAGCCAAACAGGAACCAGATTGCTGGGGATGAAAGTCACACATGGGACAAGATAGGTGAGGAAGTAACCAGCCTTGGGGCTCTTCACCAGATTAAGCGTGCCTAGGAGAATCCATCCCAAGATTGATACGACAACGCTGCCGCAGGAGAAGTAGGCTCGCTGTTGGTAGCGGTCCGAGAGCCACGTTATGGTCAACTGCACAGCGGAAGCCACGAGGTTCGGACCGACTGTGTAAAGATTGGCTTGGACCGTGTTTTTTGTGAGTCTTTTAACCATAGTCTAGTTTAAAACTGTTAGCCATTATGGTGGTAGTATGTAACGATCAAAGCCTACTTACCGGCAAGAAGTTCGAGCTACTGGCCACACCAATTCCATAGAGCAAAGCCATGAAGGCAAAGACCCAAGTCTGCCACATCTTGAGTTGCGCAAATGCTTCATCCCACCGAAAATATTTGTCTTGGTCTTGTGAGTCGAGCTCAAGTCGAGATTGAGCCAATGCTTTCTCCTCGGCGCTGAAGAATCGACATTTTTGAGGACTTCTTGGAGCCCAGACGAAAAGCCACGCAGCAACAAGAACTGTGATAGCACCCTCAATGATAAATAGGTATTGCCATCCCTGAGTTTCACATTGTTAGATAGAGCACCTTGATCGCCATGATGTAGACCTGCTTACCTGAAGATTCCCGTTCCACTGAAAGACACCCCAGCTGATCAGCCCGCTCACGGCACCTGCGATGAATCCAAACTGGCCAACCATACCAACGCGAAAGCTCATTTCTTTCCTGGTATAGAATAGACTCAAGTAGAAAACTTCGCAAGGCTTATAGCTTGCCTCGATCGCACCCACTAGAACTCTGCATGCCATCAAATGCCCTCCGTTTTTGGAAGCCACAGATGCGATAGTAACGATTCCCCACAGACAAACAGCAAGGGGGATGATAACGGCTGGGTTGAACTTCTTGGCGAGAAGCGACCATGGAATATTGAGAAGGGCATATGGAATATAAAACACCACCAGCATCAAGGAGAACTCGTTGGTGCCTAGGTGTAGATCCTCCACAATAGTGTCGGTCTTCGCATTCCCCAGGTTGCTTCTGTCCAGAGTGTTTGTAAAGTAAGCCAAGCATAGGCCGGGCATTACCAACAAATCAGTCTTTCGAAGCAGGCGCCGAACGAGAGCCTGCTCTGAGCTTTCTGTAGCTTCCAAGGGGACGGCGACCTGAGAAGCGCTATTTTTATCCGCCTGAGGCGGAGTTTTCTCATCGTGACCACTATCAGACATCATAAATATGAAGAATTTGGTGGAATTGCAATATATAGAATGATAAGTAAAGATAGGGTTGTTTTTAGCATCACAGATTTGTCTCCCAACTCCGGGGATGAAAACCGCTTAAATACCACCCACTCTTGCTTCCCCACAACACTCCATTAGATGACCCAGCAATATGTTGAATACTCCTTGGAGGGAGAATAGAAACCCGTGCCTGAGGGATGAGGCCTGGGTTTTGTATAACTAGAGCACCCCTGCAATTCTAATCACTTCTTGCTGGGGTTCTATGTCGCAATCACTAACGGAACACTCGATTGGTAAACTCTAAATTGCATCATCCGGACAATAATGAGACAACTACCCATGACAGCGGTAGCGTTGCTACGTTCCTCCACAGTTTCTTATCTTGCCTCGTGTTATTCCCGGGGATGACAGGAGGTTTGTGGATCTTCGTATAACCAGTCATCAGAAGAAACCGTGACCAGACACATTCTTTGGACCGATATCGCTTCTTATCCAAATCAAATTACGGGGAACGAATTAGTCCAGGAATAGTACTAGTTACCAGATCCTTGGGTCCCAAGGCTCATCAAAATCTGATTGGTAACGAGAGATTCAACGTGCATAATTCACAATGGATTGTTATCATAACACGCCCAAGAATGGTTACGACAACTCCCCACTCGAAACTAGGCCTACTCATTGTTTTGTCCGTCATTATTTCCTTTAGTGGCGACATTGAACTGGTGAGGCTGCCCCCAATCTTCCTTGATCGCAATTTCACGTGTTTCACGAAGCATGTAAGGCGAGCTCTTGTACCCATGCTGCCACTTCCTCCCCTCCCACTCTTCTTCGACAGGTGGCTCCTCTGATTGGATCTCCTTGGCCCTTTGCTCAATGTTCGCCCAAACTCTGAGCAAATTATCTCCTACCAAAAGTCTAATCTGATCGTCTGTTGCTCCTCGCGCCATCAGAAGCTCAATGAGATTTGGGAACTTTGATACGTCCTAAAAGATAGGTTATTAGCGGCGTCTCTTGCTTTCATGATACAGGCTCATCATTTTACCTCGAGTCCTATTGGAGTGAACGGTGTGCCGCTAAAGTCAGATCCAATGCCTACATGCTCCCATCCAGCGACTTCAGCAATATGCCAGATATGATCAACAACGTCGTGAATGGTAGCGGAATCTGGGTTCTTCATGTTCAAAAAGCGATTGACAAATACCGCCATGACTATTCCCCCGTTTTGGCGCACGCTGCGCAGTACATCATCGGGCACATTGCGCAGATGGGGAGATACAGAGTACGCGCCGGAGTGGGAAAAGATGATGGGTGCACGGGTGAGTGACAGCACGTCCCTCATCGTCTGATGAGACACATGTGAGAGATCCAGAAGCATGCCTAAGCGATTCATCTCCTTGACGTAAGCTGCACCGAACGGAGTCAACCCTCGATCTGCGCCTGGTCCCTTGGCAGCTACTGTCGATGCCGCCGTTGCCCACGCATTATCACAGTTGTGAGTTGTCGTGATGTATCTCACGCCGAGGTCATATGCTTGTCGGATTGCTGCAATTGAGCCTCCAAGTTGGTGCCCGCCCTCGATGCCAAGCATGCTGGCAATGCGTCCTTTGGCAAAAGCCTGGCGCACACATGATGGCGTGGTGCAATACTGGAAGACGTCGGGATATTCTGAAATGAATCTCTTCGCTACATCGATTTGCTCAAGCGTATCTCTAACAACCCACTGGAGGGCAAGCAAGTTAACCACACGACAACATAATATGTACCTATTAATTGGTACTTACGGAAGGGTCGTCGAAGTGCTTTTGCGCCGCATCGCAATGGACATATACGCTCCAGAATTGACCACCCATTTGGCCCTGTCTCATGCGAGAAATATCCGTATGGCCGAGGAGCTTCTGCCGTGGGTCGAATTTGTCGTCACGGATGCGGTTATGAAGTTCAACTCGCAAGAGCCATGGCAGGTCGTTGTGTCCATCGATAAGAGGGGTTGTTTGGAGGACAGTCTTAGTTCGTAAAGCATAGTTTGTTGGGTCGATTGGTGTTTCGGCCGAGAGTAACCAAGCAAACGGCGTAGAAAGAATAGCGAACCCTACGGCAGCGAGAGCGTATGGCCAGGAAAAAAGACCAGAGCGATGTCGTGGCCGTAGAATAACAGCTTGATCGTGCCGTCCCAGGCTTGTGGACGCCTGTGGCTCTGGAATCTCAGGCCGAAGGGCTTCGGGCTGGCCCGGTCGTTCTGATTCAGACGACATCTCTAAGTCTGCCACTGATCTCAGCACTTGTACTAGATAGTGTAGGGAGAACAAACAAAATGCGTCTGAGAAGATTGGATCTCATATGGACCATAGCGGAAGCTCCCCATCAACACTTTTCTTTACAAAGATCCGATTTCGGTCACCTTTGCATGGATAATTCGGACAGGGTGCCACAAATCGATCTCAATCCTAAGATGGAAGTTGAACGACGAAGCCGGCGATTGCGTGATTATAGCCCATATATCCGCCTTACTTCCATGAGGCCATGATCCTATCAGGACCAGCATATTTGACGCATCGGAGAAGACCCCACGCAGAGCAGGGATTCACAAGCCTCGAGCCTTAGGGCTTATAAATACAACCCGTGCCTGACAGCTGAGGCATGGGCTTCCGTGTATCGTGATATAAAGTTTTCAACGAAATGTGAGGGGTTTTAGTTAGTCAATGAAGGATCAGTGTTGTGGTCAACAAGTAATACAACGCTTCTGTCGAGGACCTCAAAGCAGCCTCGAGGTGAAGATTTTGGCGGTGTCTATACATGATACAATCGTTTCAGTCTGCCCAAATCTACGCCATGTCTCTTGCTTCCCAATTCCATCATGCCCTTCGCGTTCTGGGCTTGGGGTACGGATCAGTCCTATTGTTATTGTTGATTCCGGCCTCCTTCCTGTTCATTTATATCCTAGTCAATGAGTTCGTTCGTTATTCCACTCGTATCCCGAATCTGCCTGGTCCCCGAGGCTACCCATTGCTTGGAAGCCTTCCATCACTGCGTGGCAAGATCCCGGCCGAAGAATACCGCCAGTGGGCGAAACGCTATGGTGATGTTTTCCAACTCCAATTGGGGAACACGACTACTGTTGTCGTCAATAGCGCCGCTGCGGCCAGAGATTTCTTCATATCGCAACGCAACGCAACAAACGGCCGTCCTCGTTTCTATGTTTTGCATAGCAAAGTCCAGAAAGGGAATACTGTGACCAGCATCGGGACAAGCGAATGGGACCACAGCTGCAAAAGGCGACGGAAGGTTGCCGCCACAGCACTTAACAAAACAAGCGTCGAGAGCTACCTGCCGGTATGTTACTCCTTTGCAAGCCCTTGTTAGAAAAGTCGGGCACTGGACTGATGGTGATAGATTTTGAACCTTGAATCTCGGGCATTTCTCAACGATTTGCTTGCGGCCTCGAAAGGAGGAACTCAGAGTTCCACCAACGTGCTTGATGTATGCCAGAAGTTTGCTCTGAATCTCAGCTTGACCCTGAGCTATGGTACACGGTATGTTCTGTTAGTCGCCAACCTGAGGGTACGTTGCTAACGTGAGAAAAGGGTTGAGGACGTCAAGGATCTGCATAACAACATCCTTCTCTCCGAAATACTATACATTGAGGAGATGATTACTAAATATCGCGACGTTTCTGGGAACTACCTAAATTACATCCCATTGCTGCGCCCTTTCAGTTCGGCAGCCGAGCTCCTTGGATTTTCCAAGGGCGAAAAACTTATGGCCGACATTGGGAAGCGGCGCTATGCTTATCATGCTCTCTTGCAAAAGAATTTACGAGGAGAAATTGATCTGGGGGTTGATAAACCATGGTGAGTATCGCCATGTAACTAATAAGAAATCGTTTCTTCGTTGACAATTTCAAAGTATCCAAGGCAATGTCCTGAAAGATCCCGACAGCAAGGGGTTGACAGAGGGAGAACTCCTGAGTATCAGCATGAGCATGATGGCCGGATCAGACACCACGAAACGCTCCCTGCTCTGGGGCATGCAGTTGTTAGCAAACAGGCAAGACATCCAACAGAAAGCGTACCAATCGATCATCGAAGCTGGAGACAACATCGCGTCAGCACCTGACGTTGCACACACTCGGATTGATTACATAGAAGCTCTTACTAAAGAAATCGGGCGATTCTTTGTGGTCCTGCGACTTGCCCTGCCTAAAGCTACTCATGGATATGTTAACTGGAGCGGCGCCAATATTCCACCCAAAACCCTTCTGTTTTTAAACACCTGGGCCTGTTCTCGAGGTAAGAGCATAAGAACATACGCAAGAATACAGTTTAGCTGACGGAAAATTTTGAAGATACGGACGTGTTTGCGGATGCAGACATCTTCGACCCGGAGAGATGGCTCGAGGGTGAGGATGTTCATCGGCATCAATTTGCCTTCGGCATGGGTGGCCGGATGTGCGTGGCAAGCCATGTTGCTTCCAAGGCTCTTTATACCGTGTTTCTCCACCTAGTCGCGCATTTTCGCGTCTTGCCTGCTGGCGATGTGTGTGATCCAGCTACGTGGGATCCTTTGGAAGGATTGTTATCCAAGGGAAATCACCAGGCTGCCCCAGCATTCACGCATGTTAGATTGGTGCCAAGGAACTTGGAGACAACCAAGAAAATGCTCTCATTTAAATCATAGAATTCTAGACATATCTCTTATGATATTCATCACTGTCCAGCTCATCCTTGTCGTCCACTGAACGCGTGACTAATGTAATTTCCCAGCGTACGTTCAATGGCCTGTAGGTTGTAAGATTGAAGGTATTTCAGTAAAGTTTCGTGTTACCTTCGCTGTAATGGGTGTGACCATTTGTAGCTGTGAATGTATTTGACTATTGAGAACCTGTCCCGAATGTATTGGATTTCCGAGACGGTATCTCAGATGTATTGGATCTTTGAGACAATGCCTGGTGCTGCTTGGTTGCCACTGGGGTGAAATACCCGTGAGATGCCATTAAAGATGGAAAAGCCTGTTTCTTGACGATTATCATATGTACCTAATGAAAGGAAGACCAGTCGCGACTGCGCTGATGCTTGTGTCGCATCTGGAAGCAATTTTACATACCCAGTGGATGTTTCATCACGCGCCGGTGCTATGCCACAGTGGCATTCTTAGTATAGACGATTAATGCACACAAGGCTGCAGTACCACCATAAAACAAGGAACGAGAAGAACTTTGGAAATCCTAAGTTGGGGGCTGGGTGTTTTGCATGTTGGTCTAAGGGATAGCATGCGCCGGCAAATACTTATAATCCCCCCAACTTGACTCGCATTTCTCAAAACGATTTTCCATTCTACTGTCATGGACTTTTGCAGCAATGTGGTCTAAAATTCTGCCACTCCTTTGTCTCCTCTGTGGCCTTGTGGCCGCCGATGGTGGCCCGATCTATCGGCGGCGAGCATTTCACTCCAGTCCGGCACCCCGTCCTAATTATTCCATCTCAGTGAGCTAATTCCGTACAGTCGCCGTTCTATGTGATTCTCTTTTTGTTGATGGCGGGGATATTTCGGGATATATCGATGGCACAAAGGCTTCGTGGAGCAACGATTCTGAGGCTGGTATATCAATCAAGGTCCTATGTTTTGGTCTGACTGAAAGCTGACAATAAAAGTCAAAAACACAACTTTGATCCGTTAACCACCAAATGGGAGCCGAGTAATGTCCATGACCTTTACAGATATGCCGAATACCCCGCTGAAATCCAGCCGGCTAGTTTATCCTGTGGACGAACCCGGACAAGAATGAACTATACAGGTGGGCGGGAACACCAGCCTGGGGTTATTCGATAAATGATAGACCAGATAACAGCATGGGCGTCTTAGTAGCTGCTGGGAAGGAGGGCATGCAATGGAAGATCACCTCGGCAAACGAACGATCACATCCCCCAGGGAAAGATGGGGCTCTAAAGTCTTGAAGTGACCTGGGCCTCTATTTCGGCGGCTACTCGGCCGGCGATACCGTCAAAGGCAACAAGTTCAGCATATTTGAAGGAGTTCTGGCATACGACATGACAGACTCTAGGTGGGGAAGAAACATCAACAGAACCATGGATCTGAGCAGTCGACGAAACGAGTTTGGAGAAGCGATATGCATCGACGGGCTACTCGGTAGCCCCTTCGCGCTGGTACTTGGTGGCTCCTGGAAAAACGAGAGCGGAAAAGCTCAAAAGAACAACCTTACTCACGTAACTTTATACGACCCTATCAACCAAATGTGGTACGATCAGCAAACAATAGGTGCCGAACCAGAGCCGCGCAATAGTTTCTGTGCTGTTGGAGCAAAAAAGCCCAGAATGGGACGTACGAAATGTAAGTCTCGACTTCACCCGTCTCTCTGCTGCATCACTTTGGTAGCGGCTCGCGGCGGACGCCTTCTATCCTTCTGACGTGAATTTGGAATCTTGCTTACGGTGATTCGTCTAGTTTCATCTTTGGAGGCATTGGCCCATCTTCCGGGGTTCAGAAGATTTGTATCCTCTCTCTCCCTGGATTTCATTGATTCTGTCCAACGCAATTTGGAGTCGACTCAGATGTACGGACGCGTCATAGATGCGCCCACATAGGAAACTGACAGATGATATCAGTGGGTGGTGTTGGGGATTTTGTGGTAAAAAATGACACCTGGAAGTCGCCAGATACATGGCCCAACGGCGTCGGCATATTCGACCTCACTGAACTGAGGTGGAAGGAGGAGTATGACCCTGACGTCAAGCCTTATGAATCACCCCAAATTGTCCAAGAGTGGTATGCTAGAAAGTGAGTATTCCGGCATCTTTTAGATGTTTTGCGCATCTCACAATTTTAGGGATCGTCAGCAAGTTTCTTGGGCCAGCCCCCAAGTGGAAGCCGTGTTCAACAAAAGTGAGTAAAGTGTCCCTTCATGTCGGTTTATGAATAGAAGACTGACCACTCAAGAATCGAGCACGGACACTACTCAAACCATGCCCGCTCCTACCATGACAGACTCATCGAACGGCGATTCGGATACTAGTAAATCACGCAACATTGGACCGATCGTGGGAGGCGTTGTTGGAGGCGTGGCATTCCTGGTGTTGCTGGTTGCCGGTCTATGGTTCCTCAAACGCCGCCGCGCTCCAGAAAATCTCCCAGTGTTCCCAAACAACGAGCAACCCGAGCAATATGAGACGAAGTCTAGCTACCAATTGGGAGTCTATCCATCTATCCAAAGCCTTCCACGGGCGAGCTTGATGGGACAGTGCGGTCAGAGCTTGGGTCCGGGATAACAAGCCCTCTCTCTGAGCCTTACATGCCACACCCCAGGCTCGAGGTACCCGCTCCACTTGAGCTCGAAGGATCTTTGTCAAACACAACTGCCACTCGGATTGATGTGTCGCACGTCAAGTCCCTTATGAAGATAATGAGTTATTTCTTACCTGGCACAAGAGAGGTGAACATGAGACTGTTAGTATATGTCATAGCATTCTCGCGAGGAGTACCTGATGGTCCTTGGAGGGATACATCACAGTCATTCAAACATGTAGAATAGGAGCAATGATGTGCTAGTCTGAAGATAAAAAGGTGATTTTGACAGAGCTGATCATGGTCCAGCACCTAGGACAAAATTTATTACCGAGAATTCATCGACATGGTGCAATTCACCCGTCAGGCTCCTGGTAAAGGAACCATTCTAGAGTTGAGGTCTCAAAGTTCTTTCCTCTATCAGCGGAATCGTAAAGAACACCTGTCAGCCGTCGTCTCAGCCGTCCTTTATGAGCTTCATCTTCCGAAACAACCCCAGTAATTTTAGGTCCTTGTAGCTATCGATGATAGCCAACGGGAGTGAATAGATGACAACAAATCACAGTACTGGGTATATGTCAGTTGCATTAAATGGAAAACAAAGTAAGCAACATTAAACGTACCGTCTGGTCTAAATTCTATATTCCCCTCATCATGCCATTGTAAGCCAGGATCGTGGGACACTATGACTTCTGTGCTAGGCAATAGGATTCTTTGTGCTAGTTTGTCTACTTGCTCCTGGGAAAAGTAGTCCATGCCGGGAACAGTGAGTCGCAATCGGCGTAGAGATGGAAACAAAACTGATACGTTTTCAGGTGGAGTTTCGTTGGAGAGCCCTTTGAAGTAAGAAGCAACGTCAATGATTCTAGATACATTGATTTCGAGATCCTTCATCAAGCACAACTTTTCCGGTGATAGGATTTCATGGAGGCCAAGCAAAAGAATGCGTGTGTCGATATGAATGGTGTTGGTCCCATAGAGGACCTCAAGCCCTTCAATATTTCTGTCGTTGAGATACATGTTAGCTAGTTCATCCCTTTATAACTTAACAAAAAATGCTGATTCTCTATGCAAATCGGAAATAGTACTTACGCCTGCCGACATGTCAAGAGCCAGCCGGATGCCCCGACGCGGCAATTGTCAGGGCATGGTCCTGCATGAGCCGGAACTGATGGATCTGATCTGGGACATGCCAACGGGTTTCTCTGGTCTCTCTCGTACGGGGATCCATGGTAACCACAGGGTGTTTTCCCCCTTGCAAGCCTTCCTGTGTGATGCAGGCCTGGTTTATCGCTATGGCAGACGCAGCTATACCACCTCCACTTTGCAGATGAGCCGCCGCTTCTTATAAAAGCAAGGTCCAGGTGGAGAGTCCGCTCGCCAAATGCTTGGATAAGAATGCGACGCCTAATTTCGGGGGAAGCCGAGTGAAAAGAGGTCCGGTGCCCTCGGAACTCTTTTTGGTCCGAGGGCGGTCCCGGGACTGAAAGCACTTCCGCTTGATCTCTCTTTGGCTTCGTTCTCTCTCTCTCTTCTTGAGCCACTGCTTCCTCCAGCTGTTGGCACCTTTCACCGCGAGAATAGGTAGCACTAGAGGTGTGAGAACGCAGCATGCGACTGCCGTTAGTGCTGCCTCTACAGCAATCTCCAGAGGGCCTCGTTTTGGAGGCGGCGACGACATAATATTTAGCTAGTTGGAAGGGACATGCAGAAAGCCGGTGGCATTGGCAATCAAAGCTGAGAGCCGCAGCCTGTCACTCGTGCCGGCATGAAGGATGTATTTATAAATAGATTGTTGAGGTAGGACTTTGTTATTCGCTAGAGCCATGCCAATAATAGATTAGGACTGGTCCGCCGCCGGAAGAACTAAGGCCCGGGGGTTTCATTCTTTGCTGCCTACTGGACTCTTGAACTCCTGCCTGGAAGCTTTTGAAAAGGTACAATCCTACTGGGCATTCGGAGCTGACTCGCATGTTTTGAATATTCGATTCAAGGCTATCAAACCCGCTTCAAGCGATCGGGCTCGGAGTTTTACATGAACCCGATTTGAACGATGCCGATAGCGAGAGCGACTACACATATGTAGCTCAACGGACGGCGCCGGTTTTATGCCCGGCAGCTCTACCTTCCGACCCGCCGTTTATGCAAATAAATTATTTTATGCAGACCTGTGCATTGGTCTAACCGCAAAGATGCCTTTCTAATGAGCTGGATGTCGCTGCTGATCAACAAGGCATCGGTCATGGCCTTGGCCCATTCCCCCCATAACCCAGGGGTTCCCTTAATCAAAAGCAACATCATAGAAACACCGCGATAGCCGACTCGTCGCAGAACGACCAGAGATGCGGCACCTTTGGCAGAGCTCGAAAGAGCTCGATGCCGCGGACGATGAAGAGGCATCTTTCATCGCCTTCAACAACCCCAAGAAACTCCCTGCGTGGTTGGATCACTTCAATGCGAAGGACCTCAAGATCCTCTTCAAATGCTCCCTGGCTGTATGGATCCTGACGCTCTTCATCTTCATTGACGATACGCTTCGACTCCTCGGCCAGGCCGCATTTTTTGGATGGTGATATACGCTTCCCCCATCTTTCTTGGCCAGACACTCACCGTCGCTGCAGCATCGTCCTATTTATCATGCCGCCGTCCGGTGTTGTCTTCATTCACGTCATGGCCGGCCTGATGATCTGCGTCGGGATTGCCCTTGGCTGGGCCTGGGGCGTCATCTCCATGAAAGCCGCTCTCGCGGCGAGGCCTCAAGCCGACTTGCAAGCTCGATATCAGGAGTTGCAGCAATCGATACCACAAAACACCACCAATGCCGAGCAAGCCTCTGGTCAAGGGACGTACATGCAGATCGCCATTTACGAAGGCTTCATGCTCGATACTCGGGTGTCAGTCACGTACTTTTGCATGCTAGGATTGTTTGTGTACTTCATGGTAAGGTCTCTCATCGCCTCGATTCTTCCCTTCATGTTGGTTTAACGATACGACTCTATAGGCTCGCGTCAAAGTAGCCGCCCCGAATCTGGCTCTCGTGACATTGTTTTCCATGGTGGTTGCAGATATCTACTTTACCACGGCGCCGCTTATCCCGACTTTCCAAGGAACAATACCCAAAACGCTGATCCTCCCAACTGCGATTGCGGTTGGAATTGGCGCGGTGTGCAACCTGCTTCTCTTCCCACAGTCTACATCACAAATCATGCTCGGCGACATGGTCAGTCTCTTGCGTCAAATGGATAGCTACATCAAAGCTCAGAGCTGGCATTTCAAAGCAAGGGCCAGATTCGATGTAGCAAGGCTGCAAAAGTACAAGGGCGACTTGACGCTGGTCTATAAGAGCATCGAATCGGCCGGCAAGTTCCTGCAATTGGATTGCTCATATCGCAGATGGAGCCCCGACGACATCGACAGTCTCCTGAAACCTCTACGACAAGCCTTGGTTTCTTTGCTAGACTTGCTACAGCTTTCGATATCTCGACAAGAGCTCGCCGCCAAAGACGAGGCCCTCACGAAAGCTGCCGCAGCGCTCGAAGATTCCGACGGTAAACAGCAACCGCTAGCCTATCACATCGCCAAAGCAGCCGACTTGCGCGATGCCACGAGACATCCTGATACGGAAGAGATGATAGCCAAGTCGACTGAAGCGCTGACATCTTGTGTCACGCCTTTGTTGCACGCCCTGAGCCAAGGCATCCGCGCCATTGTTGAGGCATTATCTACGGTTCCTCAGGATGACACGATACTTGAACACGAACGAGCCGGCAGCTTGCTGCAAGAGGCGCTAGAAGATTTTCTGGAATCGGCCGCAGAGCATCTCATCGCCCCCCACTCCCACCTTTTCGATGCCGATGGTAAAGTTATATACGCTGATAACCGTACGCCTCCGTTCCTTGGCTTGATGTCGGGTTTGTTGTACCAAGAGCGGATAATCAATATTTCCAACGACGTCATGGCGATTCTGGAACGAGTGGTTGAGATCGAACGGGTCAGAAAAACAAAGCGCGTATGGCTCCCCAAAGGCCTCAGTCGAATTGTGTCTTTGGGCCTGTCCCATGATCAGCCTCCCTCTACCACTCCTGGTGCCCTGAATCTTACCCGGACCATGTCAGCGATATCTAAACCAGAGAAGAAGAAGAAGCGATTCTTTAACCGGTCAAAGGAGCAGACCGAGACAGAAGTGGGCAAAACCGCGGCCACGCTCCTGGAAAGCATGCAACGACCGACCGGCCGTCAACGTCGGACACCGAGCGTGGCTTTCCTCGCCTTGATCAACTTCTTCACCAACGTCGAGGGCCTGCATGCTTTGCGTACTCTGGTTTTGACGATTGCTTTGGCCGTCCCTGCCGTCATACCCTCATCCGCAGGCTTCTACTACCGCGAGAAGGGAATGTGGGCGCTGATCATGGCGCAGATGGCACTTGAACCCTTCATGTCCGACTTCGTCTCAGGAATTGTTATCCGTACTCTCGGCACCGTGGCCGGAGGCGTGCTTGGTCTAGTGTGCTGGTATATCGGCGCTGGCAACGGTCCAGGAAATCCCTACGGATTGGCTGCTATCATGGCTGTTGCCATCGTCGGAATGATGTGGTGGAGGCTGTTCGCTCCGCCCGAGCACATGGCAGCGGGCATCATGCTCACTTCGACAATGTACATGGTCGTGGCATATAGCTGGGTCGACACACATATCCCCAGCTATGGCAATCCCGGGGTGGGATATGATGTCCTTTGGCGAAGGATCCTCCTTGTGCTCATTGGATTCGGCGCGGCGGTGTTGATTGCGCTTTTGCCACGGCCTCTATCCGGGAACCGACACTATCGACAAATCTTGTCCAGTCAGATTTCCAGCGTCAGGGACCGTTACGCTTTGCTCATTTCGACATGGCGATCGCCTCCGGAGGATCTTGTCGAAGTTGTTGAAAAAAAGTCGACCGCATCCGAAGAACTCTTCAGCTCGATAATTCGGCCAATTGAGAAGACAAGATTCGAGTTCTCAACGTCCAACATTGACACCAAAACCCTCAGCCTCTCAAACCATCTTTGCAACAATCTCAACATCTACATCACGCAGCTGACTTTGACAGTTACGAAACTGCCGCTTCCAGCACGTACACTGTTCATGCGCCAGCTTAGTGCCGGAGATGAAAATTTGATTGCGGACATCATGTCAACCCTGACACTTGCTCAACATTCTTTGGCCTCCGGCGACCCGCTACCCGCAATCCTGCCGACACCGTTGGTGGGCAGGGCGATGCAGTTCAAGAAGCTGCGGGGAGAGTCGCAGGCGGACGGCAACGCAAAGGACTTCCTGGCTGGTCAAGAGGGAAGGCACTGGATGGCAGCCATGTATGCGTTTGTGCGGTTTCTTGGAACTGTAGATGAGCTCATAGCGCTTCTTAAGCGGGCAGTTGGCGAGACGTCTTATATAGATACTGAAGCTCTGGGTGGTGATGTTTACTAGATCAGCAGTGAGCCTTGAGGTTATGAAGGGGCACTAGGTGTTAGATTTGATTCGACATTGTGGATTATTTTGTACATCAAATAACTTTATTAATCCTACAGCATAGAGGGTTCCGGGCTTAATAACATACTCTTCCGGGAAACAAACCGACAATGACATGATCCTTTGCCGCCCCCAGCACCGAGAACGGCTAAACAATTGTACCCATTCCTGGCCAACGTCCTAGGAGCATCAATTGTGAATGCCAGGGGCCTGATCAAGAAATCCGACCGCGGGGTCGTCAAGTTTCCACCCAAGCGCGTTTCAGTGCTTGATTACACTTATCCTGATTATGATCACTGAGACTGATGTTGGAATATTTACGCGACTAACCTTCCCTTGCGGCAGCCATCATATTTATCGTATTGTTCGGGGACAGGCTTTTCGCACGCGTTAGACAGTAAGACTGCTTCTCAGTGCACTCAAATGCGATAAAGGCTTTAATAGTAATCTTAGTTCTCACCTGTACATACATTACAGATGGTAATTCTCAGTGTGAAACGAGACCTGAGATAAGTGGAAATACAATTACCCTTATATCGTAAATCTAAGGGTCAACTATTGTATATGCTGCACTTGTCTTGTCTTTAATACCTGAAAGGTGACTTGACTGGCCGAAAATCTTCCAATAAACATGCAGTGCGGCCATGATCCGCGAATCCTCATCACCAGTCAAGGCCACCGGGCAAGCCTATGGCTGTAGCCCAACAAGGTCCCCGGTGGCCGGAAGCTGGATGCCAGTCAACTCCTGGTTTCCAAACAGAAACACAGTATCATTCTCCAGATCGGCCTCGACAACTCTATCCATGCCTGGCGCGTGTTTAGATGGCTCCTGCGGAGTAGACTGGACGCGGCAGACTCTGCCATCGACTACCTCCACGTAGTTGGCGTTGATGCCCGGGCTTACCCAGAACACCATGTCTGGGTCGATCTCCTCTTTGATAGTAGATAAACGTGGGTAATTATCACCCCAGAAAGACTTGCTCCAGTCTGGGTCGTAAATGCTAGCCTAATCGATGAGCGGTTACTTTGGTTTGCTGGATACCGAAAGGAGGGCTGGATGTTCCGAACCTCATTGATGTAGGTCCTCCATATCAGGCGCCAATTCTCGTAGCCCGTCGGCGTTTGTAGTATTGCTTTTGAAAGCATTGATCAGGACAGTGGCTTTCCTCTAACCAGGGTTCGCAGATGTATCCTTTCCATCACCAACCACCATCCCTGGCCCAGTCATCAATACACCGTATGACCCCCCTGTTCCACTGAGGGCACTGGTGAGGTCAGGGCTCCGCAAGTGGTCTGGGCCCAACAAGCGGCTGTCAAACGGAACATTGCCGTGGTTCGTGGGGATAGGGGGGTCGTTCGATGGCCCAGAGGTAGTGTCATAGAAGTCCTTGAAGTTGGAGTAGTGGTAATGCTTGCTCTGGAACGAAGTCATGCCCTCGAACGATTGCATCTTGGTCAGGATAGGGCCCCGGATCTCATTCGCGTCCGTGGCATTGGCCAAGTGATCCCGGTGTATGGCGTGGCACCTGATGTTGTCTGCAAAGACAAAGAAATAGGCCGAGATCCCTTTGCTGTGGAGGTCGGGCAACTCTGAGAACAGATATGCCATTGCTTCACTCGTTGGTGTGCGGCCATCCGAGTTTGTCTCGTTGACACTTAAAATCGAGTTGATGTACCAATGAAAGGGAATTATGGATGTCGTTGGATATGTTTTGAATGTGGCTTCAACTATAATACCGAAAGTGCCCCCCGCCCCCGCCTCTAATAGCCCAAAAGGGATCGGGATTAGAGGCTTCGTTTGCGATCAGGAGCTCACCATCCAGAGTAGTAGTAGTAAGTGAGAGAGCTATACAGTTATGCGGCAGCTGCTGAAAAAAAAGGGGAAATTCCTTAACACCAAGAATTAAACAACTTGACACCATACCCAGTATCACAGCACATTAAACTTCAGCCTTTTTGCCCGGCTACAAGACTTGCGCCCGGCTGTACATAAGGTTCAACACCAATAATAGCTATGCCCGGTGTAATGACTCTTTCGTCGGCGTGACTACTTTTATGAACCTTAAAATGCTGCTTCCATCTATTTGAAGGCCGCCATCCCCGGCCGCTGCGAACATACCTGAATGAACCGCACAGTTCAAGTCCATTTCGACAATCCCTCTATTTCGCAAATCGCTGTCTTCGTCGCTCCATTGCAGACAAGTCAAGTGTCACACATCGTTACCTTCGCCGTCAGTCGAATCAGTCGATCGTACATCGCTGCCTTCATTGAAACACTCAAATCTCAAGCAATGGATCCTTTTCAGAAGCTTCCTGTCGAGATCGAGATTAACTCAAGATCCTGGTCTTGACTAAAGATCTTGACCTATGTCTCTCGCTATCTAGAGCCTCTCCTGCTATGTTTAATATGTATTCCTATTATGTTGATTATATTGAACGCAAGTATACCCAGAATATCCTCCTTGACGATGATTCTCTTATTCAGGATTTTATGGTAGTTATACTTTTCCCAGAGGCAGATGTTACTAAATGCACGCTAGCGGAGCGAGTTACCTCTGTAGAAAAACACCTTAATACCTGGGGAGCTAAACAGCTTCTAAATCCTTTTCTGAGACCTAATAACCGCGAGGGATGGAGATCCCTCCTCGCACTCTATAACCGTATCTTGCTGTATATAGAGGATTACCTCGGTAAAGCAAACTGTACAGATACTTGCCGGTCCTATTGGCAATTCCTAGGTTAGGCCTATCCCGACTTCTCACAAGGATTCTCCTAATGTGAGCTTACTGATGAATATATTTTTTGACCTTAAAATCTTAAGTATTGATGAACAATGATGAATTTTCAAGGAATTTATCCGGTATGAGCTGATTTGTAAGATTTATAGCCTATGGATCGGAGCGAAGATCCCAGTCGGAGGTATCCACCAGCCTTGCTGCTATTCCCGGATGCAATAGCTTAAAGGGGGCCTTGACCTAAAGTTTTTCGAAATGTTGTATACTTACTGGAACTTTGATTATAGTCCTAGGGGGTCAATCCCTGTTGATGATATAGAGGATAATATTATAATTGTTGGAAGGACTTCCTTAGCATATGCTGTTGGATAGGTTCTGTTGTATTCTGTGTATGTTCTTATCTAGCTAGCTAGCTGGCCTACGGGCCCGTGGCCCGGGGTTAAATAGAGGCTGGAGCGGTCACGTGGTTAGGCCACGTGATCGCAAGAGCCCTGACTAACTAGCTATCCCGACACAGGCAGTCTTTTCTTTATGAAGCGAAACACGGACAAGTTAGTCAGGCCCAGTTGACCGGGCTGTCTAGGAGGGAAGGCTATTACAGACAGGAAGGTCGGGTCTAGTTGACTAAGGTGTCCAAGAGGGAAGGGAGTTACAGACAGGTCTTTCATAGGGGCTTGAAGCAGCTGTCCGGCAGCTGGTTTCCGTAGCTGTCATCATCGTAGCCACCTCTTGAGAATAGCTGCTAATACGATCAACAATAGGTCGCTCAAGCCGGCAGCTCGCGAAGCTGCTAACTGGGTCCTGATTGCATTCACGTGAACAGCGGCTAATACGATCAACCTACGGTCTATCCGGCTGAGAGCTCTCGAAGCCGTTGACCGGGTTGTGATCGTATTCTCGCGAGTCTCGGCTCGCACGATCAATGCTAGGTCCGTCAGACTAGTCATCTTCAAGGCCGTCTGATCCTATCTTCGCGGATCGCGGCTAATGCGATCAACGCGGCGTTAGTCAGACCGGTCATCTTTGAAGGCGTTGACGGAGGCTTGATCGGATGCTCGAGAATCTAGGCTAATACGATCAACGCTAGGTCCGTCAGGTCATAGCTGTTGAAGCTGTTGACGGAGGCTTGATCGTATTCCTGAGGATACGGGCTGTAGTGATCAGGGCTAGGTTCAAAGCCCGAGAAGCTGTCTGTTGCGGACGGGGTCGTCAGGTTCGGCTGACGAAGGCGTCCACGAGGGAAGGGAATCTCGGACAGAGCTATCGCGGAGTCATGACGCAGCTGTCCAAGAGGGAAAGAGAAAGTAGACTGATAACTACCACAGGCAGTCTTTTCTTTATTATGAGATAGCAGACAGGTCAGTCGGGCCCGACTGACTAGGCTGTCCGCGAGGGAAAGGGAGGTTGGACGGGGTTATCGCGTGCTTGCGATACGGCTGTCCAAGGAGGTCTGGAGAGGTGGACAGAGGGATCGTGGGTTTGCGATACAGCTGTCCAAGAGAGGGAAGGAGAGGCTGCTGTCAGCAGGTCCGAAGGGTCCGGCATTTTCGGTTGTATTAGACACGGCAAGACAGCTAGCTAGGTTACCTAGCTGTTGCCACGAGAGGTGTGTCTCGTTGGATCGGTCGGGCCGGCTTCGGTTGGTCAGACTCGCTAGCAAATTGGCTGTGTTAGCTACCGAGGGTCTTCAACGAAGGCTGTTGAAAAGACAACTAGCTAGCCGGGCTAGTTTAAAATTGACGGGTTCGTCCGATCGTGTCGGCAGGGACGATTTCGCTGCTGTTAGAAGCAGTTGTTTGACGACGGGTTCATCCGGGCTGGCCGGTCCGGATGGACGCATTCATCAAGGGAAGACGATGTGGCTGTCCAAGGAAGTCGGGTCAATTAGACAAGGTCGTCAGGGTCAGACGAAGAGGCTGTCCGTGGTTCTCAACTAGCACGGACAGGGTCTTCAAGGGAAGATGATGTAGCTGTCCGTAGTTCTTGACTAGCACGGACAGAGTTATCAGGTTCAGCGAAGTAGCTGTCTGTGGCTCTTAGCTAGCCCCCAGACAACACTTTCAAAGGAAGACGAAATGGCTGTCCGTGGCTCTCGGCTAGCACGGACAGGGTCTTCAGGTTCAGCGGTGAAGCTGTCCACTTCTAACGGCTTGTGTGGACAGGGGCTTCGTGGGTTGACGATAGGGGTGTCTGTTGTATTCAATCCGGCCAGACAGGATTATCGGCTGCAGACCAATTGGCTGTCTGTGGGGTCGGCTTGGATGGACGGGATCGTCAGGGATCCCTGATCTAGCTGTCTGTCGTCAGGGGCTAGCCAAGACAGGTAGGTCAGGGGCTTGCGATACGGTTGTCCGTAGCCACAGGCTCGTACGGACAGGCTTATCGCGGCAGAGGAATTGGCTGTCTGACAGGGGTCGGAGCGGTCAGATATAACTCTCATCTTGAGGGATTTTCGTGATCAGGGGCAGTTTCGGGGTCAATCAGGTCCTCCGTGTTCCCGGGCTTGTGATCATGAAAGGGAACGAAAGGTCCGGGTTGATTGATCAAGTTGGTCGGGTTCATTCAGTTGAGATTGAAATAGCCGTCTTCTCGTAGGGCTCGTACGGACGGGCTATTCGTAGATGGGCGGTCAGGCTGTCCGGGCTCGAGGGCTCAGACGGACACGCTTTTCAGAGTTGACTGACTCGGCTGTCTGTGGTCGTAGGTTCGTTAGGACAGAGAGGTCGGGTCTTCGGGATACGGCTGTCTGACGAAGGAAAGCAGGTCAGACAGGCTTTTCGTATGGGCACGAAGCTGGTATCTGCGAGGGACGGGCTAGGCAGACAGGGCCTTCGTGTTCGAGTGTTATCGCTGTCCGTAGCCGCGGGCTCGTACGGACAGTTTCTTCGTGATCCTATCCACCGAGAGAGACCGTGTGGATAGGTAGCTACCTGGCCAGGCGTTTGGGTTGCGGGATAGCTCTTGAATGGCATACATACTGCTAGATACTCTCTAGCTATGTAACAGTCGCTCCTGTTAGCCGTCCCCAAAGGTGGTTTCCAGAGGGTCCGTAGGGCTATTTAACTAGCTATTAGGTAGCTAGTTAGATCTCTAATAGCCCCTCTTCCTTGTTACTCCCTCTAGCTGCCTCTAGCTAGAGATAGCTGTCTAACGCAGGAAGGGTGGGTTAGACAGGCTCTTCGAAGGTGTACGATCCAGCTGTCCGTAGCCGCAGGCTCGTCGGGACAGAGCGGTCGGGTCTTCGCGATACGTCTGTCTGTAGCCACAAGCTCGTACGGACAGAGGGATCGCGGGCTTGCGGTAGGGCTGTCCAACCATACAGGTTGGAACAGACGCATTCTTCGGGTTTGGCTGACCTAGCTGTCCATAGCCGCAGGCTCGTCAGGACAGGAAGGTCAGGGATTTGCGATGAAGCTGTCCAAACCGGAAGGTTTGAACAGACGCGCTTTTCGGGCTCTGACGATACGGCTGTCCAGGCCGGAAGGCTCACACAGACGGGCTCGTCAGATTCCTACGAAATAGCTGTCCGAAGCCGTAGCTTCGTACGGACAGCTCCTTCGTGGGCTCGCGATACAGCTGTCCGTTGAGACAGCTGTGTCACGACTAGCTGCCTAGCCTACTGAAAGGGGCAGCGTTGTCTGCGTGATATGACGCTCTTTAGAGGTGTTTCCAGTGCCAACAGCGTCGTTGGAGGAACAAGCAGTCTCTAAAGCAACTAGTTGAAGCTGCAGAAAGATAACAGCGTCGTTATTCTACTCACTTCTTCTAGCCTGTAGCATAGGATTAATACTCACAGAAGGACTGCACTTTCCTGAGTATTTCGGAGATCCTATCTCTTCTTCTTAGCTGATCTGTAGCTGCCTTGCAGCACTGATCAGTATTGGAAGGACTTCCTTAGCATATGCTGTTGGATAGGTTCTGTTGTATTCTGTGTATGTTCTTATCTAGCTAGCTAGCTGGCCTACGGGCCCGTGGCCCGGGGTTAAATAGAGGCTGGAGCGGTCACGTGGTTAGGCCACGTGATCGCAAGAGCCCTGACTAACTAGCTATCCCGACAATAATAGTATTTATTCCTGAAGAGTCTGTATCTGATCCTTTTCATTATTAGAACTAGTATATTCTATTAAGATATAAATATTCAATATAAATACGTCGAGAGTCTAGCCTACTTAGATATGTTCGTGAGTATATGTTGACCTGCTATGGCGCGATTATCTCGGAGGTGCTCAAGATACTAATACCTAAACATTCGGAGATCCAAATTTATAAGAATACCCCTAAACTATATTCTCGGCGATTTTGGGATGTTCCAAACGGTTGTTCCCTATATACGAATCAGGGATATACGGATCGGGGGGGATGTATGAACTTGGTTTTGCCGGGTGGAGTGACCTTCCATTCAGTTTCATGGCTAGTTGCGGCTTCGACCTGTTGACTAATACTCTTTCCAACAGTATTGCAGACTTTCAAGAGCTGGTAATCCAGCTATGCGGGCAGTCGGTACATAATCTGCCCTATTTGGAAGGTACAAGCGTTCATGCAACTGTCAATTACGACAACTGCATGTATGAAGGGATACAAGGTGCAACGTGGTATCCCCACGACTTGCGTCGACTATATCGGCAGCGAGCCTGGGTGGTATTTGACATCCCCCAGCTACAGAATTTACGTCTTCCGACCATTGCGGAGTACTGCAGTATCCATTCGTGGTACGGCTTGGGTGGTCCAAACAACCAGGTAGAGACCAAAGAGCGCACTGAGCTGATTTGCCATGCAGGCGGCTATGCGGCGTACCCTGCACTTCAAAGCAGGCTCGTTCGTTGTTGGAAATGGCCGAACAGAACCGACATGTAGCGTACCAAATACTGTTGATGTTGTTGGTTTGTAATTAGACCTACTTAGTGAGAAGCTCTTGTGGTTACATAGATCTGATCCACGTAATCTCTTAAGCCCCTATTTAACCAACGGACATATAGGTCAACTAGCTAGCTAGAACCTAACAGGAATATATGCTATATCTCACACACTAGGACCAACGCTATTGAGAGCAGTCCTCAGAGAGGAGCCTTGAAAGAGGGTCTGCATTCTACCGCATTGTTTCGTCAAAGGCCATCAAGAAGATGGGTGGGTGCTCATTTCGTCACCAAAGTAAAGACAATTTCAACATTGTGCTGCGTCCATAGTTATTTCAATTTCATCTCAATTCTTTTATCAGTAAGAGGGGAACGAGGCAAAAGAAAAAAGTTCAAAAGAAAAGCGTTCAGGCCACGTGTGATGTAGCCACATGACACAGTTTGTAATGTAGAAAAAAAACTAAGAGTCATCCCGAGAGCTTAATAGGGTTCGACCTAACCTTAACTCATAGCTGTAGTCATAACTGATAGGTAGCGCAGGAGTTCAGGTTGGGGTCGGGAATGGTTCTTTTTGCTATTAGGTCTTGGAAAACAGGTTAACGAAAACAAGTATTATCTTTTATCTGTATACCACCCGGATATATTAAGGGCGGTCTACTGGAGCAAAAGGGGACTCCTTGAGCTATAACAGGATCCAAGAAAAAAATAATCAGTAGGCTGCATACAAATGATACAATTATCACGGCAATGTCTTCTCTACACTAGTTTCCATACCCGAAGAAGCCGGCTTGATCCATTGGGAACACTGGTGGCATAGCAAAAAGAGCATCTATAGGGTCTGCACAATCAAATTCCGGCAAGATCAGCTCATCGTATTGAGGAATTTGGCCCCCGGCAAGATCTGAGCCCATTAAGCCGGATATTTCCGTCCCGATTAGTCGATCATTTACAATGCCGGACTGCAAATGGCTCCCCGGCGCGGAGGTGTTGGCTCGGCGAAACCAAAGCCGTTCTAGCAGCTTTGCGAACTTTGAGGCGATGTGTTCCTCATCCGTGGCCGCAGACTTGAGCGTGGTGACAAATCTACACATGAGCTCTGTCATTTCGCTGAACTTCTCGGTTGGGATGGCTCCAACAGCATGGGCTTTATAAAGGAACACAGAAGAGTGAATCTCATATCTGCGAAAAGTTGAGTAAGATGGAGGTCAATATGACGGGCAGCAGACCTACAGATAGAATCGTGCTGGCATGTAGCGAAGGTGTTTCCCGGGGTTTATTTCCTCGGTCACAATTTTGAGCATCTTCTCTGCAGCATCAATCGCCTCGTATATCGGTCTCGCATCTGGGGACGCCATTGTTGAGTCTGGAAACATCATCGACGCGCGAGAGGCATCTGTGGTGGTCTGTCGATCAGAACTTCTCATCACTGAGGTTCGATAAAGGACAGCTTGGAAAGCGAACGCATTGACGTAAAGCCGAAGGTATTCATACGTCAAGGACAAGCAGCTAGTGAGATGGGATGAGACGGATATTGACCCCCAAACGCGTTGCCACGCCGCCATTGCTCGAACAGTGTCATCAACATATTTGGAGTAGTCCCCGCGCATCATCAATTCAGCAGTGCGTGACCTTGAAGCAAACAAAATGTCGTGCGCATTGCCAAACAACGTGGTTAGCTCAAGCTGAGCTTGTACCAAGGATGCGAAGTCTTCGTCGCCGGCTTGTTTGGCCTGGAGGGTCGGGAAGTCTTGGGCTGTGAATCTCGTGGAAAGGGCTGGCCCTCTGCACCAGAATGCCTGCCCCATCCGGATTGATATTTGGCGGTCTGAAAGATATGTGACTAAATCAAGTCAGTGAGGAAGCATCTTGTGATCACGGGACGTACATACACGTCCAAGCCAGACGGTTCCGCACAAGGCTGGCATCGTTCTCTTCTCCAGGAGTCTTGAAAGAGCTGTCTTCCAGTCGAAGGAGATATGCAGTCCGTACGGCCAGCCCTAGAACTGACCAAGCAGCCCCTTCTCCGCCATCTTTGGTCTGATCCTGCATGGTCCACTCTCCAAGAAGTAATAGACCTTCAACGCATCCGACACTGCGTGCACCAGCCGCTCCAAGGACCACATCTATAATCAGCTGTTTCATATGCTTCCAGATTGACTCATGTACACTCGCAAAGTCTAGTTGGCTCTGCGAGGCTACCACAAGAATGGCAGTTAAAAGAAAAGGCTCATGTTCAATTGTTCGAAGGATATTTTCAGTTTGTAACGTAGACGCTGGGCAGATGGGGAGAAATTGGTGATAATTTTCTGCATAACTAGAGTTCATTAGTCATTGATAGAACCTGGGGCTTGGGTATTTGCTTACTGCCGAACAAGCTTCGTAATTGTTGTCAGGTCCAGAGAGCCGTCTTGGATAGGGCCATAATGCTCAGCGATGAAATGATCTGGCTCATTTGATCTTGATAGGGTTACAACCTGTTTGGGGTTCTTAGCTGTTCTCCCAGCCCTTGCGGTTGGTTGGGATATTGATGATAGATCTCCACCAACGTAAGTTGCTCCTATCACGGCAGTCTCGGCTCCAATTTGTTCATCTGGCTGTTCGGCTGCATGGGCGAGGATAAGTAAGGCATCAGATGGGTTCTGTAAACTATCATGATCACCAGGTTTGTGCTGATGAGGTGAAACATGGTCACTTGATGGTGTGAAGGCTGCAGGTTCCTGGACAGCTTTGTTTGGTGCTTTTTGGCGCGACCCACGAAGGTGGGAATAGTTACCACCGCGCCGAGATTGGGCGATTACACACTCCGCGCCCTCACGCGCACATTTAGCACAGGGTGGTTTACCCGGTTCCCCTACGCTCTGGCTAAGGACGAGTCCAGTGTCAGTTACAACTAGTTACCTCCCCGCGATACAAGGTTATATTGACTGTTCAAAGGGTACTCACAGATCACACTTGATTTTGCGCCCTCGGCATCTGACACACGCGCAATACTGGCGCAGGCCGAGACCTTTAGTCATCTTTCGGTGTTCTCAAAGAACTCAGTCAGTGGAGCAAGGCTATTCACACGACTATGGGGAAGCCAGGGTTGGTCACGGTACTGTCGGTCACCGGGTGGAATGAACTTGGAGGAAAGCAAGGCCGGGACGCCAACAGATGCCGGTAGTAGACGGTTATAGATGGGAGAATCTGGAGATTGTGGAGAGAGACGATCTGTGACCCCGCACGATGGTTATAGACGGCTGTAGACGGCCAAACCTTGACGGCACCACTCTTCCGCCGCGAGTCAGAGGCGACATGATGCAGCTTGACACCAATAATCTGAATACCGCTTGTTTCTATTCGCCAATCGTCTCGTATTGCTTCCTCGATTGACGTTAGCTACTATGTAGTGGGTCGTGATGAACATCGCTCGGCCGTAACATGAATATCCCTTGATCAGCATGAATACCGCCAGCCCCCATCGTGGTTCATAAATACATTATTTCTCCTGGCCATGAAAAATTTCTCGAGACTTGTTTAGGGACAAAAATTGACGATTTCTCCAGTTCTTTTGCTGATATTTACCTGAATCGCCCAGCTCTCGTCAAACACAAGATGGCCCCCAGCCGTATCGACACGCCTCAAGCACAATCCTCGGTGATTCCACCGAGTAAGGATCTCAAGTCTACTGTAGACGATGGCTATGGCAGCTACTATCCAGTTGATCCAGATACGCTCGACCTACAGTCCAACTTTGGCCCCATGGAGCCCGGTTCAGTAGGATACCTCCAGCCAACGGCCGTTGACACTCCTCTTGAGATTATGCACGAGCGTTATGAACGCGATGGCTACCTGTTTGTGCGTTCAGCCCACCCAAATCCAGATGCCTCAGTATCGTACAATACTAACACCTTTGGGGGCTTTAGATCAAGAAGTGTATCCCTAAAGAAACCTCACTTGCCTGTCGCCGTGCCTACTTTGAGCACATGGCTCCCAGCGGCCTGCTGAAACCCGGCACTGACGCCGTAGAAGGCATCTTCTCTGGTGCCGATACTCGAAAATACATGCCGCCTGGCAATTTACGTCGTTTATTTGGCCTAAAGGACGACCCCGAAAGCGATAAATACGTAGAGCTCATGGTCTCAGCCCACGAGGCTCCTTTCTACGTCGACTTCTGTCAATGCCCAGAGCTTCGGCAGTTTGTGAGCCGCTTCATGGGCTGGAAGAACCCTCAGATGCTGCAGCGCACCATGCTGAGAGCCTTTGTGCCCAACAGTGAACTGACCCCTGTGCACTTTGACCAAATGTACCTCCGTGCAGGTCCGCCCACAAGCTTGACAGCTTGGGTTCCAATCGGCGATGTCTCGCTTCAAGGTGGCGGCCTAATGTATCTCGAGAGGTCCACGGACATTGGGATGAAGACCGAGAAAGACTTTGCTGATAATGCGCATAACTTGACCGACGAGGAGAGGATAAGCGCCTTCAACAAGAACATGAACGACGGCGGCTTCCTCAGCCGCGACACCGTGGCATATGGGAAAGAAACCAAACGCAAGTGGTTGATTGCAGAGTACGAAGCAGGCGACGTTATCTTCCACAACCCCTTCATGGTCCACGCAAGCTGCAAGAACAAGGATCCGGAGAACAAGATCCGTCTGGCCACTGATGTTCGCTTCGTTGACCCCGAAAAGCCGTATGATAAGGTAAGCAAACCGAATTGTTTTAAGCTGGGTCGTATGGTAAAGCTAACTGAAACACAGCGTTGGATGAAGGTGTACCGACCTCTTGACGGATTGTAAACCATAGCCAAATCCAAATGTGTAGACGCACTTGGGCGAAAAACAATCCATAAATATCATAGCTCTGTATCTTTACTTTCGTGTGCACATGAGGAAACATGAGGAATTAAGGTGTAGTTGATTTGCAATATACTCTAGAGACCGTAGATATCTCATATATTAGTAGATAGGCATCGAAGAGAATTCCCCATGGCACCGATTAGACACTGCATTTAGGACCTCGCACAAACCAGATGTTCAGCATCTGCTGTTTCAGGTAACATCGCGGTTGATTTCCCTTGTGATTACCTCAGTTACCAGTCTATGGCTCTATCTCCACGAGAGACAGCTCTCATCTAACCACTTAGAGTAGATGTAGCGTGAAATTTGTGCGCGCTTAGCCAATGTTTGCTTATTCAACTCACCTCTCATGCTCTTATGGAATGTCCTAGGGGTTTACATAGCTAATAATGAAATGTCGACATACAACATGCTTGTGAATAGTACGGAATGACTAGAGCCTAAACATATAGCACTGAATTCCAACACAATATCAACACAAAATCTAAACAATCAATCGGTAATAAACAGAATATCAAGCTAAATACTGCAGAATAAAGATTGTTTATTCTTACTGTTGGGTTCAGTATTATTCATAAGAAAATGAGGTCCCTGGCGCGCGTGAACAGAGCTTTGGTGTACCATGCTATATGTCACTCGCTTGCAACTCTTCATGATCTACTTACCAACAGACACCGGGGATTGGTGGATAATTCATATTGTTTCCATGTCAAAACAAAGGCTGAGAATATTCCGCCACCATGGAGCATAGTGGTTACCATATCAATGAACCTTTCGCCACGGAAGCCGTCTATTGCCGCTAGTCGTCATGCGCTGATCTTTTCCTCCCTTAGCCGAAAACATGCTAGGCGAGAATGAAGTTCCGTCCACAGAGTGCCTCGAGAATGGTCTCGAGCGTCATTCTTCCCCATGTATTATCCCCACTCCTCAAGCTCATTCCCCAGACTTAGAGCTGACCAATGCGCGGGGAAGCTGGGGCAGATGCAAGATCTCTCTAACGACTGGGCAGCCCCCTCACATTTCCTCGCTAACCGCTCCTACTCCGTCTATTGCCGTCGCCATACTCTAACGATGGGGGGCTAGGAATAGCGCATTACCCCATAGCTAACTATGGTGAGGATAGTGCTCATGCTAACAAGAAAGTTTATAACGAGGCAGACTTCCCATAAGAAACGAGCATGTTGGCGCTATCTCTGCATCGAATTCTCACTTGTATTCCGGTACGACTGGCTGTGCTATAGCATCATGTTCCACCAACTCCTTAAGAAAGTTATCAAAAATGATGCAATCGAGTCAGATCCTCCCGAAATTTACAACTTTCGGACGGTGGTAGTCTGTGTGGTGGTAAGTTTTGCATTGAGCATCTAACCCATTCTTCTCTAACGGTTATCGTTTACGTAGGCTTGCGGCGGTGCATTGTTGTTTGGAATGGACATGGGAATCATCGGAGGTGTTCTCACCATGACCACTTTTAAAGAGTAGCAAATAAATCCGCTTCCCAGCTGTATCCCTGCATTCTGACAAATTACAGCAAATATGATCTCACCGGGAAGCCGACCGTCGTGTTGGCAGACCTCTCATCCAACATCGTCTCCGTTATCCAAGCTGGTGCATTCCTGGGCTGTCTGTTCTCCATGTGGTTAGCGAATAAGATCGGTCGGCGGATGTCCCTCGTGACAGCTTCGTTGTTTGTGTTTGTCGGTGTAGCATTGCAGGCCGGTGCCAGCGGCCACCTTGCAGCTATGTATATCGGGCGGTAAGAAGCATCATTCACCATTCAAGGTTGTATAGCGAGCTAATCTTCCAGATTTATCGCGGGTGTCGCTATCGGCATTGCTTCAACAGTGAATCCGCTGTATGTATCGGAGAACGCTCCTCGTGGAATCAGAGGGTTGCTCACTGGCTGCTACCAACTGTCGATTGTTACTGGCCTCACGGTATGTAGAAGGGCACTGTAGGTGAATGAAATACGGTCTTTGCTGATAGATGCGAACAGCTTGCTTTTTGGATCAACTACGGCTCTCTCCTGCACCTGAAGGGGGACATCCAATACATCCTTCCCTTGGCCCTCCAAGCACTACCAGCCGTCATTCTCTTCATCGGAATGCTCCTTGCAAACGAGTCGCCTCGCTTCATTGCTCAGAAATCACCCGAAAAGGCTCTTCTCGTCTTGGCTAAGCTTCGAGGCCTGCCGACCGATCATCCTTATATCCAACAAGAAATGAATGGCATTTCTATGCAGTTGGAGGAGGAGCGGGCTCTGGCCGCAAATAGCTCAGGCTGGACATTGGTCAAGGAAGCCTTTACAGTCCCATCAAACAGGAAGCGCTCGTTCCTCTGCATCACGTTGATGATGTGGAGCAACTTGACTGGAACCAATGCGATGACCTATTACAGCCCAGAGATTTTCAAGAGCATTGGCTTGTCTTCCTCCGAATCTGGCCTTTTCGCGACTGGCATCTATGGAATTGTGAAAATGGTTTCCTGTGCCATCTTTATCCTCTTTGTTGCCGATAGTCTGGGCCGCCGAAAGAGTCTTCTTTGGACAGGCATCGTTCAGGTACGCGGCATACCTTGCCATCGATCAAAATCCCATACTAATCCAGATTCGACAGGGAATTGCACTATTCTACGTTGGATTTTATATCCGATTCGACCCTCCCAAGGCGGATGCTGGCCCTACAGCTGCCGGCTACGTGGCCCTTGTTGCTATCTACATCTTTGCCGCGGTGTACCAGTTTGGTTGGGGGCCTGTCGTTTGGATCTACTGCTCAGTACGTATCACTAGAGAATTTTGTTATCCCAAACTCTCAGAACTTCGCAATTCTGACATAACTTTCAGGAAATTCCGGCAGCCCGCATGCGTGCCTTGCAAATGGGTATGGCTACTGCGAGCCAGTGGCTGTTCAATTTCGTGGTAGCTAAGGGTACATTGAGCATGTTCGCAACCATGGGCTCCCACGGATTCGGAACATACTTCTTATATGGGTCTTTCTGTTTCACCATGGTCGTGTTTGCTTGGTTCTTTGTGCCAGAAACTAAAGGTGAGAAGGCTCAGCAATCTCATCATTAATTTTAATGCTAACCTGGGTTCTCTTAGGTCTTGCTCTCGAGGATATGGACGAGCTTTTCGCCTTTGGGTCAGTCAGGGGCAAGTTTGTCCCCTCAAGAGTATCTCGAATGGAGGACGAGCAGAATGCGAAAAAAGACTCCCCTGCTTTTGAACATGTTGATTAGTGGGCATAGCGGGTTCTTAGATTGAAGCTCGACGAGAGAGAAAAACTCGCAACGCGACTATGAACCCAGTCTCTTCAAATATTATCGTTACTTTTGGAACCAGCCCGTTCAAATGTGATAACACTATACGAGATGGACTCTATAATCCTACCATAGTCTACGACAGAGCCACTACTAATAGCCTGGTTTTCCCCCAGCTGAACTTCGGTTCCTTTCCGTTCAATCATAGCAATGTTGCATGATGGTCGCCTTTTCATATGCAGCCCGAACATGTCAGTTTAATTGCCCGAAACGGCTGTTCTTTACAGGCTCTTCTCGCCGGGTAAATTCATAATCTTCCGTGTCGGAGTGTGTATCCCCATAGGCATTTTTGAATCCTAGCACAGAAATTCAGGATAGAGCTAAAGATCTTTTGCCGTCGAGCCGATGCGTCCACCAATTCCATTGGAAAGAACGGGACAGGTTGCATGAGTGCAAGCAATGGTATATCTATGCTTGCTCACTTTTTGAAAGTCAACCGCCCGACCAATTATTCTAATTCTACTGATTCCCAAACTTATCACCATGGCCCGCCTGTTAGCCGTAATCTCCGCCTTTGCCATCTTGAGCACTTCCCAAGCGATAAGATTTCTCGGGCGGGTAAATCCAACAACACGGGAATTGACTTGGCCTGCTACTGGCCTTTCCTTTTCTTTCACGGGAACTTCAGCAAGCGTGGGGGTTACCTCGATTTCAGGCACTAATAGTGTCGAGTTGCTGATCGACGGAGGCACTCCAATCATTATCGCAAACGTAAATGAAACGAGCATCAGTACGCCCTCCCTTGTGCGAGGTCAACACACTGTTCAGATTCGTAAAAGGTCGGAAACTGTTTACGGTACTTTTGCCCTTGGCGATGTGAAAATATTCCGTGGCTCACTCGGCGCTGATTCCGTTTCACGGCGACGGATCCAAATCATCGGGGACTCCATCTCCGTAGGCTATGGCTTAGATGGGACTTATCCTTGTACCAATTCCGCTTTCCTCGAGAACGCACCCAAAACCTACGGCGCTCTGACGGCTAAAAGCTTGTCGGCTGAGTATGATATTCTTGCTTGGTCCGGGATAGGATTGATACGAAACACCATCGGGTCCAACGACCCCGTCCTCATGCCGCAGCTATGGACTCGCTACGGCACCAATGACGAAGACAACAGCTACACGTTTCCTAGGGCTGAGACTCCGGACATTGTTGTTATTAATCTGGGCACCAATGACTTCTCGTACCTTAACATCCGTGACCCGGTCAATGCAACAATGTTCACCGACGGCATGATCGCGTTTGCAGAGACAATACGCAGCCATTACCCCAAAGCAGAACTTTTCCTCACCTCAAGCCCGATGCTCAGTGACACATATCCCACCGCGGAAGACTCACAGCACACGACTCATGTGAGTGTTTTGAAGGCGGCTGCGGAGAAGCTCGGTAGCAAGGCGCATGTTGTCGATTTCCCGACGCAGGGTTCGGAGGTGGGATGTGACTATCATCCAAACGCAGCTGAGCATGAGAAAATGGCTGCCATCTTAACTTCAGCTATAAAGAAGGTTATGTGGTGAATCCAGTACAAGGAGTTACAATCACGGATGTGGAATTTGGTGTGCGTGGTCATGTAAATCTCAGACCCTGTCATTGATCTTCACCACGCCACCGCCCGAGATTATCAGGTCATGTCTATTAGAAATTAGATATAGTTGTTGATATTAAAATCAGTGTTGGAGTAGTAGTTTAGCCATATCTCCCTTTCTTGTGTCTTCCTATCTAATAACAAGCAATAGTCTATTAGGGTGGGGCCCATTTAACTCACAGCTTGGGGATAAAATTGTAGATATCTATCAACACTTAGGTTGGCCCAGTCTTATGCTCGTTCTAGAGAAGTTTCTTTCTACACATGATACTTGTTCTCACTTGAAACATTGCCTGAAAGTGAGGCCTGTGGTCCTCATACCAGTCTTGTCCCCGCTGACAAGGTTTGATGAAGATACAACAACAGCAACATCACCAGCAGCTCCCAGCCAAGCCCCGGACGACTTATGAATCAGATCACCTCCCCTTCCTATTACATACGACCATACCTACCAGGAAGCACTGGATCCTATTGTATCTTCGTATTCTGGGAGTATTAGGATCTTAAAGGCTATCCCCTGACCTCTGTCTTTAGAATCTAGTATATCTCTTTAAAATAACTATTGCTCTTAGGACTTTTATTTATAAAGATTATGTTAAGTCCCTTCTCTGCCCTATCAGCGGATTGATTGATTTATTGTCTGTCCCAGCCGGCTTTCAACTGAGTACTACAATAACGTCGGCTGTAGTGTTACAGGTAGCCGGAGTAATATAGAAAAGTCGCCTGTAATGTTACGAGGAAGCTAGCTGTGGTGCTGTTAAAACATCACGACTAGGAGAGTGTATAATTAAGGGTACACATTCCAGTATAAATACAAAAAGAACAAGCAATACAATCACTCATTTCAGAATGAGCAATAAGAAGAGGTGTGAGTCGGTTGAGCTTGCACATAGCAGCTTGTGAATAAGCAATACAATATAATATTAGTTAATAGAACAGATCAAGTCTAAGCATATGTAAGATGTAGCACAAAAATAAACAAAATAATATGATCAATATGCCTCTGGGTCGGGAAATACCTGGTGCTGGATACGACACTGGAACGTGATCATGTGAGTGTCTTGCACAGGCGGAGGGCAATCAAATCCCAAGTCAGCGTACTTTGCCCCTTCCCAGATGCACCGGTACCGGTCTGCCTATTGTTTCCCTACTCACTCCAACGCGTCTATACAAAATAAAGATGTGATTCTTGGGGCTTTTAGCCGTAGACAGCGTAGCTACACCCTTTGTTGATTGTCTAAACCGACAGATAACGGTGAGAAGAGTTAATATATTATGAAATTTCGGAGTTTCTTGGATTAACATCTTTGATATTCGTTGGGACAAAGTCTGGGGATACTTACTTCTGGTAGGCGATTATAGCCCTTTCTACTTATAAATGCTATAAATAAGATACCTACTACTAATAATACTATCTAATTTCTCCTTTATATAGTCTAGTCAATAAAAGCTTTCTGAATATCTAAAATATAGCCTTCTGTGACTAATTTAGACCTTACAGATTACCTTTATAGTAACCTAAATACTTTAGTATCAAGTAATCTCCTCCTTATCCTTATTCCTAAATTTCTATTTGATTATAGTCTTTCGGCGTTCTACCGACTCTATTTATACCGTTATTATAATTTCCAACCTAACAGGTATAGTAAATTCCCCGTACGGATGAAACCACTCTGCACGTGGTATATATATATTTCTCCTTGGCGTCCACGCCCTTTTACATCCTCCCGTGGACGTTAATGTATCTGGTGGGCCAACACTTTCGGTGGGGTGTGATGACCTTCCGGTATTCCTGTACTTGCACGTATTCAGTGAATCGCACCGGGAGGCCTGAGAGATTTGGTCTAGTTGATGGTGGCTGGGGTGTGGTGATTTGGTGCCGGGAATTGTTGGTGGTTTCTGGATGTTGATGAAGGTCTCATTTGGGCTTCGCGCAGCCTAGGAGGCTAATTTCCCGGCATGTACCCTCTTCTCTACTGTTTGTTGTCTCGTATTTGGCGTGTCGATTGACCTGCCCAGGCTGCGGCAAGGACCGGACCTTGGGCCGCCGCCAACGATGCCAATGGTGGAAATCTGGACTCGGAGATCATCAGCGTTGATGTAGATACCGGCAAGATCCATCAGGGATCCATATTCACCCAAGCTGGCAAGTCTCTAGACTTCAGGGAGCCAGAGGGCATGGGTATCTGCACGACCGCAGCGGGGGAACCGCATCTGTTCCTCGGATTTGCGTCCGGTAATGAAGCCGGCAACCGCCGCTGCAACCTGTTCTACAAAAATGGTTTGATTAACCCTGAATAACAAGTGCATAACAAAGGATCATTGATTAATTGAAAATCGATTCAATCAGATTCCATTCCAGGATATTGTTGTACCCTCGTTCCACCGGCTTCTGAAATAAGCTCTTTCTAGCCTCGCAATTCCCGTCCTCTTCCTTTCCCGTTCGACAAGCTGCAGTTACAAAAGGCATGTATTCCGATATTCTCCGTACCGTGAAAGAGATACTGTAGAAAGCTGTTTCTCTCTACTCTGCGCTGCCATACGTACTACGCGCATCTGGGGCATGACGGTTTTCGTCGAGATCTCGCAATGTGGACGGAGTAGGTTTTTTACGGGATTCTGCTAGCTCTAGCCTGATGGGCTATCTAGTCTTCAATAGAGGGGTGGCGCCGTGTCCGGTTGGCCAAGCACAAGGACGTCACGAGATCCAACAACACCGCGGACATTTCGAACCCTCCGAGACGGGAAACCCGCGCTTGAGACCCCAGCCGCGTGAGGACGAGCCCCGATTGAGCCCTAGAGGATGAGTGAGACCGAAGAATACGGTTCAACAAGGCGATACAAGACTCATATACGAGCCGAATGCGATCTATACGGCCCCACTCCTTGCGCCCAACCGCATTCTGCGATTCTGCTTGAGCTTTGGTACAATATATATGGTTCAAGATACTGCAAGTAGGTAGTCACTGGAAGCTACGGAGCCTGAGCGCCTATCCAGAAAATCAATTATTAATGAGAAGGGTTCTAGATACGATGTGATATTAACATTCTTCATTAGGCTAGCTAGGGCAATTGCTTCGCATAGTCAACTCTAATAGGTTGTAGATGTGGCTCATTGACCCTTTCGCTTGGCGACACTTACAACCCATAATCCACGGTTTGTCAGTTCTGATCGGCAGCGCACCTAGGTAGAAGTGACCATGGGGGTGGCTGACTTAGCACCTGTCTCAGCAGGGCAAGCTAAGCCAGGGGACGTGAGGAGGAGAGCGAAAGAAGAGTTTTTTGGCGTGAATATTTGCAGGGGAGAGAAGCCCGTCTGGTTTGTTATGTGTCAGACAAAGCTCAGGATTACAACACATAATGCTAAGCGCTGGACACGAGAAACACGGACACGACAAGACAAAGCTGAAGGACACGAGTCACATTCATTGCGAGGTGAGCTGCATTGGTGGATGCATTTGTGGTCAAGGATTGGTAATCTTGTGCATTCGTAATCAACACTCCTTGGCGGCAGCAGCACCATGTGGTTGATGACGCCAAACGGCTAAGAATTTCACCTTCCTACTCGCCTTGGCGTCGAGTAGTCACCCTCACAAGCAAGTATATAAGCTATACAATGCCTCGAGAGTTAAGGCTAGGGTGAAAAATCAAAGTCTAACCAAAGAATAACAACGTATCGCCATGTCTTCTTTAAATTTCGAGATAGTGGACGTCTTCTCCGACGTACCTTTCAAAGGCAACCCACTTGCTGTCGTCGATGCAACCACCAGCACCCTGACAACCACACAGATGCAGCTCATCGCCCGTCAATTCAATCTATCTGAGACTACTTTTGTTCTTCCGGTGGCTCAGGATAAAGCTGATGCTAGACTGCGATCGTTCCTGCCCGATGGAAGGGAGGTTTTTGGCGCCGGTCATAACATTCTGGGTGCATGGTGGCATCTTGCCCAAAGCGGCAAGCTGGAGTCGAAGAGGGCGTCGCCGCAATCAGTTGACGGCATCGAAGAGACAACCGTTTATCAAGAACTCGGACAAGATGTGACATCACTCAAGATCCAACGGGGTAATCTGGTCAGCGCTTCCGGAAGAGATGGGATTCAAGTCGTCCTACGCCAAGCGCCGCCAAAGCTGCACGCCTACCATCCGGACCTCGCTTCACTAGCCGAAGCTGTGGGGATATTGGAGCAAGATATTGGCTGGTCGCTTCAGAGTGTAGAGGCTACAAGGGCCCTCCAGCCACAAGTTCTGTCCACCTCCACAACACACCACCTCCTCGTCCCATTGGCATCCACCGAAGCCTTGAACCGCGTCGGGGTCCGGCGTGAAAAGCTTCTTGCGCAACTCAAAATTGCAGATGAGAGAGCACACGGAATTTTCTTCTTCGCACGAGCTGGTGCTGATACATATGAAGCCCGCTTCTTCTCCCCCAGTATGTCGGGAGAAGATCCAGCTACAGGAAGTGCTGCAGGCCCTTTGTCTGCTTATCTATACAAGCACGGCGCCCTCAACATCAAGGGAGGCAAAGGGGAAATTACTGTACGACAAGGGCTGAAGGTCGGACGAGAATGCGTGATTCGCGTTGTGCTGCATGTTAGTGAAGATAACCATCTCGAGGTGGACCTTGTTGGCGCGGGTGTCCAAGTTGTCAAAGGATCGATTGTCACCCCTAGTCCGTCCACTGCATTCCAAACTTCACTCCAGGAGTGATTAAAGCACTATTGAGTTCCTAGTACTCCTTTAGCTCATGAGTTTTTTGTCTTTATGCGAACCCCCTTCGGTTTCGTGACTACACACCAGCTATCAACCTTCGACGCCCATACACCTGAAATGGTGGAGGCTTCACGATCTGACCAGCTATACCATTGGACAGACGCCATAGCCACTGCGACGAGAGACGCCAAAGTGGTTGAAAAGATCAATCTTTTGAAAATGTATCCCTTCGCCCTTCATAATTTCAAATGCGCCGCAAATTCGAGCCTTTTTAGACGTGATATGTTGTGTGCCGACCATCGCGATGGCGTTGTTAGAAGGCAATAGGTGTGGGCGTGTAGGCGTGAGGGATTTCGGTGTGCAATGTCACCCGGTTGGGTGGATAATACGGCGGACGATAGAGGTGACTGTTGCAAAACCCCGTCTGCTCTCCGAGCGTTAAGCTGGTAAGGGGCCGACTAGTAGTTAGGTCAGTAATAACCAGCAAATACCGGCTGTTGTATGTTTTTGCCTTCAGGTGCTTCTTTCTGATATCACTTCAATGAACAATAGAAATCACCGTCCATACATGCTATTGGGTGACTCGATTACGTCGGCGGACCTCTTAGTAACCCCAAACTGTCAAATACATCCGGTAGCCTTCCCTTTCCAGTTATCCATCTACTTTAATATTTTGATACCATCTCTAAGCTTTTTCGAACCTGCGGTACCTCTCCTCCCTCCATTTTGGTCCCCATCTCCTAACAATGATTATGCTAGGGCTAGCTGCTAATACGACCAGCCCCATAAAGACGTAGGTCCACCCATATCCCCAAGCATCGATGATGTACTGAACAACAGCCGTCCCAACAGCACTCAGAGTTGCTCTTGTAAGATTAAAGGACGAGGAGACCCTGCCGGGATTCATAGGATACAGGTCCACTAGGAGAGTGTTGAGGATGGAGACAGGCCCAGAAAGCCCCATGCCGGCAAAAAAGAGCACTACCATCGGAGCTGCAAGGCTGGTGCCAGCGTCAACGACCCATCCCCATACCACGATAGTGATGATGGCAAGTATCGTCGGGGGCCACATCAGGTCCAACCTTGCCTTCTCAATGGGGAATTTGCGGAGGTCGTCGCCTCGCTTCCTATCCGCCGAGACCCCGATGCTCTTAGCCACCCTGGCATAGTTCCAGTTGAGCATGCGTCCAACAATGACAGCCCCAAAAACCGATCCGATAGCAAAGGGGATGTAGCACAGCCCGACTTGGAGATCGTTGAATCCGTACTGCCTGCGAATCACATCCTGCAGCGGGACCAACATTGCATAGTTGGCCATGACGAAGAGCGACATGAAGAGCATCAGGAGACCGACATCTTTTTCGAATATTATACGCACTGCCGCGAAGATGTTTGGAACCGGGATTCTGAATGGCTTCTTCACCGGCTTGGGCATATCTATCGCGGGAGTGGCAGACTCGGCCTCTTGTTTCTGCTGGCGCCACTGCCTCGACGAGGCAAGAGACCAATTAAGCCTTGGAGGAGGAATGGATCCATTCCCGACAATACTTCGTGCAGTCTATATATTATATCCTGTTAGTCCAGATTTGATTATGCAAATACTGCTGGCAAGACCTACCTCCGGAACAAAGGGGACATAGATGACAACAAAAACCGCCGCCGAGATGACGAGAAACCAAAAGGTTGATCGCCAACCCAGAAACTGTGTCAGGATACCACCCAGGACAGGAGCGAGCGCGGGGGCAAACATGACGCTCGCCTGCACTGCAGTGATATACCCGCCTCTCTCTGCGCTGGTCGTCAGATCGGCCATGACGGCACTGCCAATCGCGACGGTCGCGCTGCTTCCGGTGCTCTGAAGAGTGCGGAGGACCATCAGGGCGGCAAAGTTGTTCTGCAGCGCCAGTCCAATGTTGGATCCGAGATATATGGCAAATGTGAGCACGTAGACGGGGCGGCGGCCAATCTGGTCGCTCAAGTCTCCAAAGAAGAGCGGCGCCACTGCCTGCATGATTTGGTACACAGTGACGGTGAAGTTGAGCTCGGCGACAGAGCGGTGGTAGGATTCCGCTATAGGGGTTAGGGCGGGTATATAAATGAAAGACGAGAAGGGGGAGAAGAGAGTGCTGAACACGGTCATCAACACAACGAAGACCTTCATTCGCGAGGAGAAGATGGAGTGAATGGGCGGCTGTTGTGCTTCCTGGTCCTCAGACGGAGAAGTTGTCGTGAAGCCAGCTGGTGTTCCATCTTTGTGATGATTCTGAACTCCCGATTGTCGTTCTGTGGCTTCTTCTTTAGGGAGGGTTGAGGAAGGCTCTCCAGATTTTTCATCGTCGGCGGAGAGGGTCATCTTGCGGCTTAATTTGGCGCGAACATTGGAGAAACAAACAATGCTCACTGTCGAAATGCGGCGTCTAAATAGTCATTTCATTCGGAATTTTCAATGGAGATACGGAATTAATCCAAGCATTTCGTCAACATTTCTCTCCTCAAATGAAGTCTTGGAGCACTAGGCAGTCATCTGCCGATTCGGTGCCGATGGCCTAGTGGTGGACCAACAGTGAGATCATTTCCGCTAATCATAACCAGATTGTCTGCCACAGATGCACCGTCGGGAACTAACCGGGTGCAATGCCATAGGAACTCTCTCGAGCAGCGATCATCTCCGAATTCAAACACCATCTCTCGATGTCGCATGAGGTGGTGTGTTGCTGGCCGTTTAGCCGTTTGCTGCTACGCGCCAAGACGCGCCGAGACACGGGGCCGATTGTATCAGACTATGCGCGTTATGCAGTTGTTTGGAAACTCAAAACGGATGCTCAGAGATATTAATAAATTCGTAAGAAATTCCTTTAATCACGAGCAGCAAAAACACACCTTGCGCGTCTCAAACGAGAGCCGAATCCGGTTCGTTGCAAGTCTTCGCTATTCAAGGTCAACCGCCGAGTTGTTACTTTTCGGACTGTGCAATGATGAGCTACCCTGTGCCTTGTGCTTCTGAAGAAAACCTTCAGATTTGTTGCCATCTATAGAGTGTTTGTCTAGCGCTATCTGACGTCGATTTTAAATGAGACAAGGGAATTCATCAGAGTATCCGGATCTTATGAGTAACTTTAGGACATGTTTATCACTGTGCCTAACTATGTTGGTCCAAAGGGTCTATGATGAGCTTTTCCTCCTCGAACAAGCATTTGACGTCAGCCTCACCACAAATGGCATCAATCTCACGAGAAGGTTTCAATGAATCGTATTGGATTTCGTAAAAGATGAAAATATAAAATTATATCATAGAAGAAGAAGTTATAATCAAACAAATGCTAACCCGGTGACACCTCCCATACTCCCCTTGTCCTCTTTCCACATCAACAAAACGCCGTGATGTCAAGAGCTAAAAAGCCAGATTGTCACATAGACACACCCCCAAAAAATATGCAGATTTTGAAAAATGGAAATGGTAAGACGTGGTCGATAATTGACGCTACATTGGCGTCTCCAACCCGTTCTTAGGCTCGTAAGAGATCATCGTCGCGAGGTGAGACTTCATGTAATGATAGTGGCAGGTAGCTTTATGAGCCGCATGCGAGGCAATGTGCCTGTAGCGCGTGAATGATGGATTAAGCATCCATATAATGATGAAAATGCAGAAGATCATGATCAGGATCGGAGCCTGCCGGTTGTTGCGATAGGTGGCAGCCATATTGCTGTTCGCTGGAGACTGGAATCGAAATACGAGTCTAGGAAACGAAGACAAGGTAAGGAAGAAAGCCAAAAAAGGAAAATGGAAACGCAAATAGTGCGATCGGTTTAGATATGTAGCTACAGCGACCCGAGAGACAGCGGCTGGCGGTGTTTGATGTTAAATTGATGTTACCGACGGAGTTTCGTCGCAAAATGGGCCTAGATTGGGGCTCGAATGAAGCGTGACATTGGTTGGGTTAATAATGAGTGACGGCGTGGGTTAGGATCTGGCGAGTGAGACAAGCAAGTGTTGCGACAAGCCTTGACGTGACGTAGCATCTTATCTTGGTTAAAAATACCCTCGACAGGCTACCTGCTCTTTCTGGTCGCGAAAGGAGTCAATTGATTCATCAACTGGCGACGAGTGGGTATGGATTGATTGTATTCCCGTCCAGCGATGGGGCCAAGGCTTGTCACGGACTCACGGCTCACCTGGAGGCTGTAATGTGCTGGGGTCTTAGATCTGGGCCTTTCGAGGTTTGCTTGGTAGACCGTTGCCTCCTAAAGACCTAAAGCACGCCGAAGTCGACACAACAGCCGCTTCTCTCGTCCTGTTATTGGGAAACCACTAAATCTCCCTCTCACCAACGAGCTTTCGGCGATAGAAGACGAATGCCAAGCAACTTATGCTAAGAATGGCTAAATCTTACAGTAGTAAGCAGCGGTAAAGCAGGCACCGTCCCCTAGACGAACAGGGTTGTTTGCTGAGGCCGCCGCTAATATGGATGTGGCCGAAGCAAGGGTCCTCTCCCGATCAACTGCGGAATCCCCCTCTAGGGGCTCTTCGGAAGTGTCTGGAGACCTTAGCGAAACTAACGTGCATTGATTAGACAGGAAACGTTCCATACGTGGGAATACTCCGGTGCGCGGGGCTTCGAATGCCGGAGAGGATGAATAAATACTCCTGGTGCCTTGCATCATGGCTTCTCCACGTCTGGCTTGCTTGACTTGATTGACGAGCGGCTGGTTCCCTTCTCTTCATTCTGCCAGCGCTGGGTGCTGTTTTCGATTCTTTTCTTCTGTGCTCTTTTCTTGACTTACTTTTTATCCCTTTCTTGCATATGTTGACTCTTTGATAGAGCAACTTGATAATGGAAGCACTTCACCCCGACGGGTTCGGGGCGCCGGCGGTGGCTAGTCCACGCCAGATATCTTCCGTTCGCAAAGTAATTAACATCGTTGGATGTGTGGTCTTCTTCACGATATACTGGATGATCATTTCGGGCTGTCGGTGGCCAGTAACGCTCGATTTATTCGTTTCCATTGGCCTCACAGAGCTCAACCGATTTCTCAACGAAAGTCGCCGGATGGAGTATTACAAGGGCAGCGGGGATAGCGGCGATCAAGACCAGGAGAAGGCCACACTCACGGAGAAGGACGACACGGAGGTAAATCTGGAAAAGGGTGCTATAGAATGGTCGACCTCGGGGAAGAAGGAGTGTATTGCTGCTATTGTGGGTTGGCGGGAGGACCCTGCCCTTTTCACGAGGGCGCTGACGAGCTACAAAGACGCCCAAAGCTGCGGGTTTGTTATCGCCGGGATAGATGGAGATGCCGAGGAAGATATGGAGATGGTTCAGGTGTTTAACGAGGTAAGCGAAGTGATGCGTGCATTCATGATCCTGGTTTCACCTCTAATATATCGCTGTTGCGCAGGTCTTTCCGACTAATTCGCACGTCATCCATGTTCCGGAGCCACTGGGCGAGGTTGCGCATCAAATCTACGATCAAGAGATATTATCAAGAGAGAAGGCCGGTCTGCCGATCGACTATAACGAGATCCACGAGATTGCCATGCGACAGTGTCTCCTCCTTGCGCGGGAAATGCTCACCAATGCGAAGATCGTCTTCAGTGGTTCAAACCACATCCGTTCTTTATGCATTCGCCAACGACACATGCACAAGAAGGGCATCATGTTTACATCATATATCTACTCTCTTGCCATCGCGGATATTCTGGGCATCGAATTCATTTGGAGCTCCGACTCCGACTCCATAGTCTCGAGTAATTCGATCAGCGGCACGGTCGATACGATGGCGACGGACCCTTCGATCGGAGGAGCAAGTTCCGGATTGTTCCTGCATAACAGCACCGAGTCGGCCGTCGCCCGAATGGCCGAGACGGTTTACTGGGGGAGTTATATGTCAATCGATCGATGGCTGGTTCAACCTTGTCGAGCGACTGTCAGTGCGGGCCAAGCACCATGTTCCGCCTCTCTGCGCTGCCTCACATCCTGATCCCGTGGTACTTGCAGACGATCGTGGGCAAGCGAATGGTAAGACTCACAGAAACCCACCTTCACGTTGCAGAGCTGACAGTGATTTTGTACAGATCATCAACGAGGACCGCCACTTGACAACAAACCTACTCAAACGAGGATGGGGCGTCGCTTTCGCCTCTGACGTCCTCACGGCGACCGATACGCCTACCACTCTGGCCGGCTGGCTGAAGCAGCAAATCCGCTGGTCTCGCGGAACCCACATCGAATCACTCCTCGAGCCGAGCGTGTACGCAGTAAACCACCCTCTATTGTTCTGCGGCATGATCAAGCGCGAATTCGTCCCCATCGGCAGTCTCTTCGCCACCCTGATTTATTTCTTCACAGGCAAGGCGCTGGTCACTTTGCCCATAGAAGACCTTGCGATCCGATGCATCGTCGGGTGGTCGTACAACTATCTGCGCAACACACATCGGTTGACGCCGGGAACGTGGAAATGGCTGCTACCTGGCTTGATCTTCTACCACGTTCCTATGCCGGCAGTGTACTTCTGGAGCTTGATCACCCTGACGGCAGATGGATGGGGTACGACGATGAGGTCGAGTAGCGAGAAAGCTAAGAAGGACGGGGTTTGGAAGGCTTGGTGGGAGAACGGATTCTTCGTCGTGTGGATGGCCATCGTTTGCGGATCGGCAGCACGATGGTTGACGAACCATGTGTTTGTCGGACTGATGGGTGGCATGGCGGCGACCTATTTCTTCCTGATCAGTGCTGCTCTGGGGAGCTTCCTTGCTTGGAAAGCTACCATTGCGACAACCTCTTAGGCTGTCTTTTCCTTTCCTTTTCTCCATTTTCTTCTTCTATTTTCTTTTCTTTCCTTTTCTCTTTTCGTCTTCTTCTTTTTCTTTTCATTTTTTCTTTTCCCTTTTTCTTTTCTCTTTTCTACTTCTTTTATTCGATAACTCCTCTGCACGGAGTGTTCTTTTCCTTGTATATATCTTGGACATATTATTTTGCTGTCGGCATTCAATCAACGTACATTTTCGATCGCTGGGATTGGGGAACCATAGTAACGTGATGTGATGATCGCTCGTGTTGTGACTTATGCATCTCCCATCCGCAGACCGTAAACGTAAGAAAACAGGGTCCATGCATTAGGAATGTCAATCTCGATAGGGGCTCCGTAGATGCCAGACAGTTATTATTAGTGAAGGAGTGCAGAATATTGTTCCCTCCCAAGGGCACCGCCAAGTCCTCACTTCACCCCTAACGGTGAATCCCGGTACGCTGACCGACTTTCCGTATTATTTTCGCCTGTCAGTCGCTGCGTGTCCAGTCATCAAGTATGTCACCTCAGGCGACATAATTTACCGGTATGTCGCCAGGTGTCAGGGATGCGCAGAATGATCAATTGGAAAATTCAGCACTGAATCAGCGAGCTGGGATGTCGCTAACGAGCCGACATGACCCGACAGCCAAAGCAATTATCAGGCAGTCAAGATTAGAACACAAGGAGGAAAGCTGAAATAGCAGGAAATTACGAAATAATATTAAATCCAATATGACTGTGGAGCTGGCTGGCAACAAACTTTGGAACAAGCTTAACTGGTGGGGAGGAGGAATGCTTGTTAGGCGACTGTCGTGATGATGGCTAACATAATAATACGTACATGCCATAAATGAGTCAGTATTCTGCTGGGGGTCTAGACTGAGGATGTTGGCTGTGCATAGAGCCCCTGTTGCTGTCGATGTCGATGCTACGCTCGCTCAGGGGCGTCCGTCAGTCGCTGGCGATCATCGAAACAGGTTTCTGTCGGTCGTCCGTAATTTCACGAGCCAGGGAACACATCCGCGTGCTTCCACTGGGTCTGGCGGCCCGATGTCAAGTCTGATTCTCCGAGCAGCTATGATACGGATTGTATATACTTGGACAAATGCCTTACGGTACCTCTTCCACTAGGTGCCTCACAAAATCTCTCATGCCCCTGTCATGATTGTAGCGATGAGATGTCCGAATCACGAGAATTTGGGCAGCTTGGAGTGCGGCAATACCAACAGGGCGTTGAAACGTAGCTCTGCCGTGGCACCATTTTCACCTTTCTTATCTCGTCTCACTCCGAGGAAAAGTTCTTGATTAAGGCCCCCGAACCCGCTCTTCGGTCACTCCACGGCGGCTCTATCTCGAGACTCGGACCCTAGAGCAAATCTCGTGTCTTGGCTCAAAATCACCCCACCACCTGGAATATAAAGAATATCTGGCCCATGAATATCCCCGATCACCCCTTTACGAATTCCTATCATCATCAGTGTATCCAATCCAGTGCGACTGAATCCTGTCTTTTCAAGTAATTTATTCTCCTTGTTGTGAGAGCATCACCCGATATTTCGTTTGAGAAAAAAATTCCAGACGATCACGATGGTTGATCCGGACCCAAAACAACAACTACAACAGAGCCTCCCCAAGGAGAACGGGTTCCATCCGGTGCTCTCAAATACCTCCGAGCATCACTTCAATCCTGATGAATCTCAGTATCTCCCCAATGGAAACCTCTTCCTCCCGAACGGTATGGCTCTGCCCTCTGGTGGTCGGTTGCACCCTGGCCTGTGGAGGCCGCTAGAACACCGCAAGTTCGCCAACCCTGCCCCTCTGGGGTTGAGTGCCTTTGCCTTGACCACTTTCGTCCTCTCGTGTGTGAACATGGAGGTTCGTGGGGTCACAGCCCCGACGATTGTTGTGCCACTGGCTTTTGCATATGGTGGTGTAGTACAGCTCTTGGCTGGCATGTGGTATGTTTTTGTTCAATAACTCATTCTCCAAACCATATTAACTCGTGAGCGATCAGGGAAATGGCTGTCGGGAACACTTTTGGCGCGACAGCTCTATCTTCATACGGAGGATTTTGGATCGCCTACGGTCTCCTCCAAACACCCACGTGGGGTATCACGCAAGCGGATGGTCCCTACAATGGGGAGACAGCCAACCCGGTTGGATTTTTCCTGACTGGCTGGTTCATCTTCACCACGATACTGCTGCTGTGCACTCTGAGATCTACGGTGGCTTTCTTCTCATTGTTTTTTGTCCTTGACATTGCCTTCCTGTGCCTTTCTGTCGAGAACTATGCTCATGATATGGGCAATGCAGACGCTGCTGCCGCTCTCAAGAAAGCTGGCGGCTTTTTTGGGTTCCTTGCCGCGTTCTTAGCTTGGTACAATGCTTTGGCTGGTATCCAAGACAGCAGGTTAGTTATCACATTTTTGAATGCCGTTCATCGTTCCCGAAAGACGACCATAAGCTAATCGAAAATTGAATGTAGTAATTCATTTTTCAGCGTTCCTGTCATCCACTTCCCCTGGTCCGACCAAGGAAAAGAGCTACGTATGAAACGAGCCAAGCATATTGTTTGAGCGATTACACATTCTAGATGTACAGATTTGTTGCGTTAGAGGAATACACCTTTGGAATTAGGCTTAGACTTAGAATAGAAGAGCACTTTTGCGTTGGGTGGAAACAAAGAATCTCTCAGAGGGAGAACGACAACTGGGTTTCTGATTCGTACTTCGGGTATATAATTAATTATGAGCGCTCCATTTAGAAATGACCTACCACAGATGAAATAAAGTCTTAGCAAATTGGGAATAGTCACATGAACTGTTTACCGAAAAGGTGAGATCTCACCCAATAGGGTTTTTTGTCAGTAATTGCTTTCCTCCACAAACTGATTCATTGGTGGTTGCGCCGCTATGTTCGACACTGTTCGTCTCAGGATATGCTTGTCGGGACCATAATCTTAAAAATTAGGAACACTGTGTGTGGCTTACTGCTCGCCACGGTTATTATTGTGTCCACGTCTATCATATGGTGTCATAGTGACTCACTTCAAGACAGTAGGCAGAAACACACTCTGTATGCAACTAAGCCACCAGTCCGCATCGTCGGTAAAAATGAAAAGCCACCTACGCCAGGGGCTATGAAATAGATTGAGATCTGAAAGCTTTTTTCGGGGCTTGGGTCAACTAAAAGCCTCCGCTTAAGTGTGTCCTAAATAAAGAATCCATCAAGGGAATACTTCTTCGCGACCGCTCCAGGGAAAGCTACGTCACTCTCTCCGTACGATGATAAGGCATCCCTGCTTGGAGTTTGCGCAGTTGATAAACCGCCACAGTTGAACTAGTCGATTGCTTGAGCATAAGCCTCAGCCACGTCCCAGGCAGCTCGGAGGTTTGCATTGGCTATGACTGTTACTTATAAGAGGGAGGCAATTATTGGTTGCGGAATAGCGACGTAACTGGTAAAAGACCGTGCTTCATTATTGGGCGATATGCGAGTTGGTGTAGGGCTGCGCAATGCAGTGCGTGTCCAGGCGACGAACTCGCACCGTGATTGCTGCCTCTGGCTGGCGGTTATGCGTCCCGGATGGAGACTTTGGCTGTGCTCGGTCGCCGAATTTGCCGAGAGCGTGGCCGCCTTCTGATGGGTACAGATTCCCCGTGTCAGACGGGCTCGATGACCACGGCCGGGGCTCGGAATTGCCCGAGTGTCTTAGCCAGGCCATGCCGTATCACAATATAAAGACACAATGGTCCAGCTGGAATTTGGAGATTCGCCATCATCAGCACTGTTATTTCATCGACTACCAACCTGCACACTATCAACAACTTCGTCTTTTACACAGTTTCACTAGACCATCCATCATGACTCAAACAGTCCTCCCATCAGCAACAGCCCCCCCGGTGTACGATGCCGCCTCGGGTGTCCCAGATGTCACTGAAAAGCAGCAGCAGTAGGTCTCTCTAAAAATACATTCCCCCTTGAATGCCTATCTAACCTGACGGCCACTGTTAGAATCTGCCCCCGCCACGGCGCATCCACGACGCCCACGATTGACAAGCACCTGCGCCAGTTTCACGTCAACGACAGGCTGCAAGCCCTCGCTCCAGGCACCACCGCGCTGGATGGCCAGGGCTGCACCCGATGCACCGTCGAGGCAGTCACCAGTGTCCTGTCCGGGTATACGAGGGACCTCAAGGCGGCCAAGAAGTCCGGCCAGCTCACCAAGCAGGAGAGGAAGGCCATGAAGGCCGAGGCTAAGGCGATGAGCAAAGAGATCAAGAAGGACTTGAAGGCTACTTGGAAGAAGGCCGCCTAGGCATCTCAGAATATCACATGCAACCTCTTATCTCAGCACGCTCGGCTTTCATTTATACCTCGTTGCGCTACTAGCATCTCCTCTACTTTTCCTATTTGATTTTGATCCCAAGCGCTCGCTTACGGTACCTTGATATTATTGCCTTGTCTGAGGCTAAGACTTAGTAGTTATAATTGAATGGGATAGATTTTAATTTCTACTTCGTCCGGGTTGAATTGCCCCGACTGCATAGTTCTAAAAAATGTATTTAAGACGGCAATTTAATTCTGCCAGCTTGTGATGCCCTGATGTGAGCATCTTGCTAGCTTTGTCAAAAAGGTACTGCGCTGCCATGTGGTCAGGTGAAGGATGTTCAGCACGGGGCGGATAACCCTAGACATTAGATACTGAAGTCTTGCGGGGTTTTGGAAGAATTAGGCGAAATGCAGGCTTTCCAAAGCGATGCATAGATATGATATCCCGGTGTATGTTGCAGTGACGGACTCGAGCATGATCAAGTCGCGCCCTGAGACAGATCAGCGAGGAGTCTGAGGCGTAGAATCCTTCGTGGTGTCATATCTTGATAAATATGCTAGATGAAGTCCGGTATACCATTTGTGAAGACCGCATATTGCAAGGTTTCCCTCTTCCCCGGCTAACTTGGGGTGGAGGAGATGGTCACCCTTCACCACTCGGCTATCGGCTCTGAGCCGTTAGTTTACGAGCATGCCAATGTGTCAAAACGAGCGGAAAATTGCATTAAAATAAAGCGGTTAGTGTTAGCGCACGGCCTATGTCGTTCGAAAAGGCACTTTTCTGTCACATGACCCTTGATATCGATACACACTGCTGTTCTGCCACATCTCTCCTGCCCGCCACTCACCAGTTACTCAACATTTGGCAGGGCAGACAGCCTCTGGAGCAGCGTCGTGGCGATAGAACTCTGCCATTAGAAACCGTTTCATACACCTTACAAGAGAACACAAACGTCCGACTGGGCTATCAAAGCGCTCCCGTAGGCCGATGATAGGAGTGTTTCATCCTTGCCGGCAGGCTATCACACCAGACGTCATATCTTTACCAACCAATGAAGGGTCGATGGTAAGGCCCCATTAGGGGCATTGGAATCAGGAAAATTCCAATTTCATTCTGAGATCTCGCATAAACGATGAGTCTTGACGCCATAATAACATTTTCGACATACGAAATCGCGTCCTTATGTATACCTTTTTCGTGCTGATGGCGGGCAAGTATTCGACGCGTATAGACGTGTATATTAAGACTTCTCACCTCTGCCCCCTTTCACTCAAATCTAGAGCCAACGATCCAAAGGTGAGAAATCGGATTCAAAGGGTAAAATCGGATACAGACGGCGAAGCCGGACCGTAACCGAAATGTGCCGCCCCTTTAGTGTCTTGACTATGACTAGACCACTCGCAGATCGCAAACCGTACGGGAGATACACTTCCTATAACTATCTAGCTGCCGGCGGCACGATGCAGTTATAATAACAATGATGACAATTCTCAGGGTCCGGCATAACGCGATTTGCCCCATGTACCACTGAGACTCAGTGGAACGCCTCAATCACGTAAATCGACAATCCGCTCACAGGCTGGTCATCTCGCTCCGAAGGCCGCTCCAGGGCTAGACGCTATAGCGGCATCAACGGTATTAAATCGCGGGAGTCTCCGCGGCACTAAAAAATGCTGATAGCCCTCCTCCCTCGAACCCAAACCCCGCCACCAAAGGAAGCAACCTACAGGTACATCGATATATCTTCATCATCCAAACCCGTCTCTATGGAGCCAATCCTCTTACTCTGTACCTTTTTTGCGGTATTGGTCTACCATACGCGCAAAAGTGTACCACTCTATGCCGCCAAGTTTCGCAAAGCCAGCAATACTCCGTTATATATACATATGGTTGCTGGAGCTGCCGAGATCATTCGCTATCACATTACCGCCTTGACAAATCAGCCCTCCCCAGACCTCTTGGATCTTGCACTTTGCTTGCTTCAATCAGCAACCACACTATATCTGGCGAAGACCTTGATCCGAGGAGACCAAACGACCCGTCCAACGTATCAAGTCTCGGGTCTAACTCGCCCTTTTCTAACGTTAGCTGCTCTCTATACAGATGACGAGGAGCTTCACCGCGGTTCCGTCAAGCTGGTGAACGGTTTCATCTATGTGAGGCTGATCATCTTTTCTTACCGCGTTCTGAAGCTGGACCGCGTTTTCACGGGCCCCGCCGTGTACGCACACGCCATTTTCATAGGCGGTCTACTCGCCGTTTATGAAGCGGGGATTCCATTCGGGGTACCGGCGTATGTGATCCAAGTCGGTCTTGTGACTTCGTTGCATAGATTCGTGGCAGACTACGTGCAGAGAAGGACGTAAGTACACACAAACTCCGCTTTTAATGAGAGGCAGTAGGCCTAATTCACCAACGAAAAAATACGCGACTAACGAGAAAAAGCCGCAGGGCTACAGGACGCCGACCACAACATATCGAGTTAGGCATTCATGTTAGACTCCTCTTATTTGCCGGCCTAGCCGACCTTCAAACCATAAAATGGTATCAGAAGCCACTCGAATTGATGTCTAGGATAAATGACTCATACGGTACCAATCAGGAGACCTAAGGGAGGCCTGGGGGTTGGGACAAGAATTATTAGAACGAATTATAGATGCTTAAGAGATCTATATATATTCTTCTTCTATGTATTAAAAAAGCTATTACTCTTCTATTACCTGCGAACGTATTCTCCAAAGTCAGAGCTAATAAGACTAACCTTCTGTAGATGCAGAAAAAATGTTCATCGTTCTACTAAGAAAGAGTGAAACATATACGCGTGTTCTTGGTTCTCCGGTAGCTATGGCTGAGGGCAGAGATCTTACTAGATATAAGTTGATTCGACGGCTATCGTAATTTGAATAGGCAGATTCAAGCGTTGTAGTATTTGCACAAAAAGTTTCGGAAGAGATTTCTAGTATGAAGTTAAACAACAATAGGAGATGCCAGACCCAACATCTCAACGCAATGAATAGAACAGAAAGTTATACTGGCTTTTCAGAGGTTCCTAAGGCTTCCCTTCACACTTTTGAAATCTCAACCACATTCGCAACATCTTCCCCATCTTTTACTCCCTGTCTAGATGCCATTGAAAGATCCATCTCGGTAGATTTCTTTTTGAAATGTCTTGGAGCAGTACCCTTGTTATAAAGTTCGTCAATGCGTTCAAAAGAAAGACCCTAGGTAAAGATATCGTCAGCTTCAATGATGCTACAAAGGATAACTATTTAGGGTAAACTGAACTGTATACCTTTGTCTCAGGGAAAAGAAAATACCCTGCAATAGCCGTCAGGATACCAGTGCCGAAGAAAATGAGCCCTGTTTTGCCACCAAGGTTCCCCGCATCCGTGTTGATCATGTACGGTACGGTAAACTGCATGATGAGGCCCCAGACACCATTCATGACGGTGACCAATGCTTGCGTAGCCGCTCGGAGACGCAAGGTCGCGACCTCGGATGCGAGCACAAAGCCACACGCTCCCAGTGATACCTGATATACCACGGCCCAAAGGTAGGTGATAACGACAATAGCCCATAGGGCGCCGCTCCTGTCCTGAAACCACCCCAAGATGCCCATCAATAGCAACAGGCCGCTCATTGCGAAAAGAGCAGGCACAATCAGACCTCGACGCCCAACAATCTCTACAAGAGGGAATGCTGCCGTGGTCGAGAGGAGCATAACCACATACATCAGGCAAGATGCCAAGAAGAAGTTGGAGATGCCAATCAGCTCGAAGAAGTAGGTTGCGTAGCCAATGACAAAGCTTGCTCCAATCAGTTGTTGTCCGCTGGCGGCAAACATGGCCGTAAGTGTGCGCTTCAGATTGCTTCCCCGAAAGCACTGAAGCTCGGCACCAATGTGAAGTCCAAAGATCTCGAACCCAGCGTCTTGCAGATCGCTGTTGAGTTCGGAATTGAATCGAACATCCTCTTCCAGCCGACGCATCTCTATTTCGATGAACTCTTGAGCTTCGCGGCTGTACATTCGCTGAAGAGACTTCCTGGCATCGTCTGCCCTTGCCTCACGTATGAGCCAGTAAGGTGATTCAGGAAACCAAGGGTATCCGGCAAGCAAGATAGCTGTGAGTTATCGTAAGCCAAGCATCGATCAGTAATCCGTTTCCCTTGAACCTACCAGGGAATATGTACATCGAGACAACGACTGTCCACCATTGCCACTTGCCCTCGATGTTACTGGCCCCGTAACCAATAACAACACTATATCAAGTTAGGTATGTTGGAATTCCAACGTTGAACGACTACGGGATTACACACATGAGAAACTGTCCAAGGACGATGCTCGCATTGAATAAGCAGAGAAACAAGCCTCGCAATTCTGGCCTGCAAGTTTCTCCTATCCAAAGAGGCGAAATAGTGAACATGATGCCCACGGCAGCGCCTGTGCTGTCTTTAGTAAATAGAACATGGGCGTGAAGGAAGGCGATGGCTTTGGAGGCATACGTACCATTGACTGCCCGACCAGCTAGGTGCATCTTCCACTCCGTGGCAAGCTGTTGCAGCAATACACCAACGACAGAGATGATCGACGCGACAATGATTTGATGTTTTCGTCCGTACTTTTCCAGGAACGGGGCTGAAATAAGAGCGGCAACGATGTCACATGCCAGGCCAACGGCGGCCCAGGCTGCTAGGTAGTGGGCTGGGAGAAGCATGGAGCCATCTTCTTGACGAATTCCGAATTGCTTTCTAAACTCGGGGAGTGCGGCAAGCTGACCTCCAGCGACATAGTCCCAGCCCAGCATCATGGAACCGATGGAGGACCAGAGGGCTATCCAGTTTAGTCTTCACTTGGCGAAAGAGGCCAACCAGGTTGTCTACTTACCCCACAGGCCATATTTCCAATGCTCTCGAAGGATTGCCCATTTCTGGCTTCCATCGACAGTTGTGTAGTCAATACTAAGAGAGTTTTCATCAGCGTTCCACTCTATAGGAGTCCAGCTTTGAGTAGCACAGGAGTGCTATACTTTTTATGCATAGGTAGAGTATGGTTGAGAGCTGATATGGGAGACCAAGATAGTATTGAATGATGTTTTCAGATACTTTAGTTAATCATGAGAGAGAACATAGAGTATTTATACTCCTTGACGTATAGAAAGCAGGTTTTACCATGCAATGTACAGAGAGACTGAATGGAGCAACCACCCTTGTGGCAATCTCCCCAGTACGGTATGAATTTAGGTGTGTGGTCGTCAATGCGGAATTCCCCATATGGAGTAATTTAGCGCTTTACTTAGTTGCTTTCATGCCATTGTCATCTGATCTGGGGAGCATGAACGGGTGACATGCAGTGAACTGGAAGCAAGTTTGATTGTCCACAGGCTCTGTGGCAGACGACAGTTCGATGACCCACGCCGCGGAACCAGAGATGAACTCCGCGAGCGCTAAGACATGGAGGGGCGAGGGTTTTTGAGGCATATGCGGAGTGTCGGAGGTGCATCCGATACCATGTCAGAAAGCGGAAAAGCCAGGTAAGCTTCAAGACGAAGTCAAGTGTGCATAGATGGATGTTCTTTGGGTCGAGCATTAACACTTAGCGAGTGTTTATTGTGGGATCAGTTTGCTATACTTTTCAGCCTCGGTGTTACTTCTTAACCATCCCTCCTCTTAGATATCAAGACCCAATATTTATCTTTTTTCTCATATTAAAACAAATCCTCCACATCCTACGAAATAACAAAGAAAATGCGGCAACCCAGTATAGAGAAAGACGAATTTTCCAAGGCCGTACGCCCTAGGTTCCACTTTATAGCACCTCACGGCTGGATGAACGATCCATGTGGCCCAGGATTCGATCCTATTACTAACACATATCATCTATTCTACCAATGTTCGTATTCTTCAATAACTCAAATTTCGAGCACAGTAGCACTAACATCCCGTCTCAGGGAATCCTCAAGGCTGTGAGTGGGGAAACATGTCATGGGGGCATGCCACAAGCAAAGACCTTGTAACATGGAAGCACAGCTCGAACACTTCACCGGCTCTGTCTCCAGATAAGGTATATGATAAAGAAGGAGTCTTCACAGGGTGCTTCATACCATCAGGACCTCATGGAGAAGATGGAATGATCACATTGTTTTACACGTCAGTCTGCCACCTCCCGATCCACTGGTCAATTCCCTATATCCGGGGTAGCGAAAGCCTTGCGGCTGCAGTATCAAAAGATGGCGGGGCTACGTGGGACAAGTTTGAAGGAAATCCTATCCTGCCCGAGGAGCCAGAGTCCTTGACCGTCACAGGCTGGAGAGACCCGTATCTTTCCCGGTGGGAGTCCCTTGACCGGCTTCGAGGTACTGAAGACACCCTGTATGGTGTTATTTCTGGCGGCATCAAGGACAAGGGGCCTGCGATATTTCTCTATGCCATACAACCGGATAAATTATTCAGCTGGGACTACATTGGTGTCCTAACGAGCTCTACTCCTAATTTCCGCCGTTCGTCCAAGTGGAGCGCAGATTTCGGCGTGAACTGGGAGTGCGGCAACTTCATGACTCTGCGGGATGACCTAGCCAATTCAAGCAGAGAGTTTATCATATGCGGCTCAGAAGGGGGACATGAAAGGCCATGGCTCATGGAATATCTCGACTCTGTCCAGGATTCGGTTCCGAGAAGGACGGTCAGCTATTCATTCTGGTTCAGTGGTTCTCTGATCAAAGGCGAAGACGGTGTCTCAATGAAAATTGATTTCGACGGATATCTGGATCATGGATGCTACTATGCTGCGGGATCGTTTTATGACCCAAACGGAAGCCGCCGAATCGTGTGGGGGTGGATTAAAGAAGATGATCTCGCAGCCAAATATGCCAAGAACAAGGGTTGGGCAGGATGTCTTGCACTACCCCGTGAGTTGTTCTTGCAGAGAACACCAGGGGTAGTCAAGGCGCTCAAAACTCCCTTAAGTGAGATAACATCTGTGTATGCGCTTAAAGAAACTCAGTCATCGAGATACGTGATTGAGACGCTGGGTATTCGTCCCTTAACAGAGCTCTCGCAACTCAGAAAAGGCGACCCTACGGTAGTCGAGAATCTGGCTTTGCCATCGGGTACAACAGAAGCGTATCTTTCACCGGTCAAATCCGCTCGGTGGGAGTTGGAAACGACAATCGAGATACAAGAAGGATGCACGGCAGTTGGCTTCCACGTTCGCCATACAACTCATATGAAAACGTCTACAACAATCAACTTCCTGCCCCAAGAAGAGGAGATTACCGTCATACGATCAAACTCAAGTACGCTCTCCGATGTGAACAGGAGTAAGGAACGAGGTGCGATGACACTTTTCACTCAGGAACAAGGCAACCAGCTCGTGCTTGAACCACTCACATTGCGAATTTTCTCCGATGGGAATACTCTCGAGGTATACGCAAATGAGCGATTTGCTCTGTCGACTGTTATTTACACAAGCGACCCTGCTGCTATCTATCTAAGCATGTTTGCCCAGGGTGTAGATGGTGCCGCCACGTTCAAGAGAACAGAATTTTGGACGCAACTGGGAACCATTTACGAAGATCAATAGAAATGATGCGTAATAGACTTTCGTCCATCCAATTCAATGTTTCCATTACCTGAAGTTGCAGAATCAGCCCGGCGATGAGCTGATGGAGTCTACGGCGTTTCTAAAGATTCCATGCAGAGCCATGAGCGAAGGACTAAACGGTGCGACTTCGCCCACAGCCTCCAAAGCAGCATGAATGTAATGGTACAGTTGCTCATGCCTTAGTTTCCGTATACAATCTACCGAGAGTGCCCTGATCGCAGCCATTGATATGATGAACAAGCTAAACAACCAGTCAACTACCATGCCATATTCGTAGAAGAAAAGGATTTTCACGTAATACCTTGCAGCAAGCGTCCAAGCATTCGGCAGACAGCTTTTCAGAGAGGCGGAAGCAGCTAGAACAAATGACATGTATTCGTCGAGGAATTTCTCACAATAGTGCAGCAATTCATCGTTGGCAGTTCCAGTCTCAATCGCCTGGTATATCGCGGGCCAAAAGATTGAGATCTTGCACGCCGAGTATTGCGTCTGTAGGAAGAGCGTGGTGGGAAGTATGGCCAGCTCATTGACTTTGGAGGGGCTCTTCTGGAAACGTAGGAGCGGAGGAAGATAATCGTACCATTCGTTCAACTGGAGCTCGAGTTCGGCAGCTATCAGCGGCGCGTACCGGAGGCGCCCGCCGGCTGACTTGCTCACGGAGGTTGTGCAGCGCTGGAGCATCCTCCGCATGGCTATCTCGGCCATGAAGTATGATCGCGTCAGGTCCGTTGAATCCTGCGGCGATAGATGGTCCATACCTGAGTCTGGGGACAAGTTGGTTTCTCTTGGATGTTGCCAGATGTGGTCTCCAGCTGGTAATGGGACATTATCGTCATACTTCCATATTCCGCTTTCAGCCAGGTCCAGCTGGACAGCTAACTCACTTTCTATAAGGAGAACAGCCCAGTACGCGCGTTGGAGAGACTCGGACCGGGAGTTGTCATCCGAGAAGGTACGGCTCTTCAGCATGTTTTGTGCCTTGAACGACGCCATGAGGATGTAGTCGTGGGCCTGGCATGGTTTCAGGCGACACATGAAGTAGATGCTGAATAAAATCAGGCATTGAAGACCGCCCAATGTGTAGTCACAGAGGATATCTTGCAACATCCCAGCAGCTTCGTCAAAGTAAGGCGCGTCTGGTCTCTCATGCAAGGCCTCAGCAATATTACTCTTCTCGGCAAGGGAGCCTATGGCCAGGGCCAAGAGGGCAAGACAAGTGTCCACTGGGCTGGAGACGTGCCCACTGAGGAAGCTGGAGAAGTTTGTGGGAAACTCGAAGGAGAGCACTGGGTACCAGCAGTGGATCCTGTCAGCGAATGCACCCAGCGCGGATCCAACACGCTCGTTCCGCAGCAAAAACATCTTAGATGCAGCCATACGTGGTGTGTGAGACCCGTCGAGCGGTTGTCTTTCCAAACCAATCAACCAGGAGCCTGTGTCCGGATCCAGATTGAGAACCTCCATCATGGATTGACGCTGAATAGTCATTACGGGGAATGTGGAGTCGTCAATTATGTCGGTAGCAGGGTTGCTCTGGTCCGTATGTGTAGACATCCCTTCAGGATTAGTAGATGCATGCGTTGGGATAGATATCGGCCGGTCCGGGACCAGTCCATTTCTCTCTGCGAGTATATCAAGAACCTGGTCAAGTTGCTGTCGGATGGTTGCAACCTCACTTTCCAGTCTTGGTTATATTAAAATCAGTCTTCTAGATCTCATGATTTTGAAGCCAATATTGAGGCATTGGACCATCCAGAAACAACAAAGATGTACCTACTTAGACGGGGGAGGCTCCGCGGCCTGGCGGTAGATGCAGTCCGCATCGTGTGTAATACAGAATCCACAACGAGGCCGCTGGCCATCGCATCTGGTGCGCCGTGCTCGGCAGATTTCGCATGCAATGGATGCTCTTTTCCGGGGGTAGTCTGCCATGAACGCAAACGCAAGGCCCTTCTCACGCCCTCAGAGAGATCTAGTATCATCTGGCTTCGTAGTGTGTAGTTGAAAGGTTCAAGAGAACAGGATCGGGGATCGGAATGACATATACGCATCCGCGAACAGGTGGAGATGACTCTTGAGGTCACATGGGGAGATAAACTGGGGTAATACTGGGGTCAATAGCTCGGAACATTCGAGCCAGGAGCGTTGATTCGTCCCTCCGCTGCTGCCAGTCTTGAGCCTGGGTCTAATCGGTATACACTTCCGACATTCCGCGGGTACGTGAGACTGAGCGGTGGAATGATGAAGCACAATTATCACAAGTCTATTGGACCGCAGTAATGGCACTGATTCTACTCCGAAGAGAGCTGTCATCCCTCTAATACCAACATCGACCATAAATATGATGCCGAAGGAACGACAGATGAGCCTGCATGTGCCAGTCTCAACTTTGACAACAACCCAGAAACGAAAAGCGTGCGCTTCAAGCTATTCAAAAAGCAAACATGGCCACTTCAAGCTATCCTCTCGGTGGAGATCTTCTCTCCAATGCCGCAAAACTCAAGACGGCTCGTACTGCACGCCTTGCCAGTTGGGATCACAGTGGCAAGAACGAGGATGCCTGGGTTATCCAGCCCGGCGAGAACGCTATTCTCGCCGACATCGAGGGTCCAGGCACCATCACGCACCTGTGGTTTGTTCAAACGTGCCGTCGCATTGTCGGACCTGGACTGATTCCATACTCCAAATCGGGCGTGGCCATGATGGAGGTTCACAACGCCCTCGGACTTAGCTTCGAGGTTAGCGATCCTGACTACTATCGAAACGTCATCATCAAGATGTACTGGGATGACTCGGAAACCCCAAACGTCATTGCGCCCATAGGGGACTTCTTTTGCTTGGGACACTCCATGGCCGCCAACTTCCAGTCTCTTCCTTTCACTGTCTCTGTCAAGCCGTCCGAGGAGAAGAAGTTTGGAGGTGCCGCGGCCTTCAACTGCTATCTTCCCATGCCGTTCAACAAGCGAGCTCGGATCGAAGTGGAAAACCAGGGCCAGGAAGCCTACTTCCAATACTTCTACATCGACTATGAGCTCCATCCAGAACCACTGAGCAAGGACACCTTGTACTTCCATGCCCATTGGAGGCGAGAGAACCCAACCAACGGCTGGGCGCCACAGGACCTTCAGACAAATAGTCTGGAGACGCAGGTCCCCAACCTCGACGGAAAAGATAACTACGTCATTCTCGAGACAGAAGGGGCAGGCCAGTACATTGGCTGCAATCATAGTGTGGCACACTTCCAGGGCACCTGGTGGGGAGAAGGCGATGATATGATCTTCATCGACGACGACACCTGGCCTCCTTCCATGCATGGCACAGGCGGCGAGGACTACTTCGGTCAGGGCTGGGGCATGCAGAAGAACTCGTATCCATTTTGCGGGAGCATCATTCACGAAGAGGACGTCCCAAACCATCAAGTCTCTTACCGCTGGCATCTAGTCGACCCTGTCCGGTTCAGCAAGAAGATCAAGGTCACGCTGGAGACGGGCCACGCCAACCACCTCCGCGACGACTGGTCGACGACGGCGTACTGGTACCAGACGCTCCCAGGCCCCAAGCTGGACATTCTGCCTGCAGAGAAGCGAGTCGCACGCAAGCCCGAGTTCCCTGCTGGCGATCACCCATCACCACCTAAGATTGAGGCCCTTGACCCGCTACGCAAGTCTCTGGTAGAACAGCGTCAGGACCGTCTGGAGGCCTTTGTCAAGGATCGCGAGGAGTGGCTTGATCGGAGAGCTCGCGATTCTCGGCAGCGGTCGAAGAAAAACATCGAGGATGCAAAGGCGCTTCGGCAGCGCTGGCTACAGGGTCTGTCAAAGGATCAATAAGGAGACTGGCTTACGCCTACAGAGGCAAATATATGTAGAAGAGTCACTCAACTCGTAATTTACTCATATTCCCATAACGTCTCATTTCTCTATTCGTAATGCTATATGAGGTCCATCGTGTGATAAAAGAAAGATAGCAACCGACACATCTTGCAGCCTCAGTCAGCCATCAATTCAAGTTCGAAGCCACACAATACCGACGAGGGCAAGGTAATTCATATTATCATCTTAGCCTCGGGACATGATCTGGCTTCAGTAATCGAATTAGGTTGAGATATTAAGGATTGCACGACATTGCCTACCTCCATCGGCCAATCCAAGAACCACAGCCAGCTTCAAAACTCATACCTAAAGCCCTTACATCTCTTAGACATTATGGTATGTACTTTCGAGCATCCCATAAGCCTATCTGAGCCAGCCAAATGATGCAAACATCCCAAACATAAATTGTTAACGAGCCTGTCTATAACTTCATCAGTTGTTACTGCTGGCTCTCTTCACCTCGGCTGAGCTAAGTGAGCTCACAGACAGCAATTTCGCCCGTGTACAACGAGCTATATCTGCAAGAGGCAGGGTTTCGTATACTACAGGCGTGTATGAGAAGTACAGGTACCGTGATAGCAGCATTGTCAGAGTACGACGCTGACCGACGGTCGTAGTTAGATGTCACGGCGCAACACGCACATAAAAGATGTGCGGAGGAGCAAAAACGATAGGCACTGGGCAGCAGTCGTTTTGAATCCCTCATCTGGAATAAAAAGTCAACTCTCAGCTTCCATTATAACTCCTTGTATGTGCAATACCGGTCTAATCTAACCAGAAGATCCACATGACTTCCACGAACCCTCGTCACCACACACTCCTCCTCGGAAGTCAGCCTCGGTATTCGTAAGTTGTACCAAAATTCGCGAGCGCGGGAAGTGGCGGATGCCGCAATGCGCCAGCATTCTTCACCTCCCGTCGGCGGGGAAGATATGATCTAGTGCCCGGCGGGCTTATTTTGCACAAACCAAGTTTTGGACCATCCTAGGAGGGGACGTAACACCACGGCCGCTAGCTTCCAAACTTGACGTGTGCAATAACAAAGTAGCCAGGATTTACTGCGAGTGCTGTTACAAAACCCGTGTGTGACGAATCAAAGGGCCAACGAGGTCGTGCCACGATGGAGACTCGGCACGTTGTATCCGAGAAGCAATCTATCTAAGCCAGGCCCATGGCCCCTGGCTTGGCATTAGCGTGCTCTTTATGTGTGAGGTCTCGGCCTGCCGGCACGCAAAATGTGCTTTGGACCTGGGGCGCAGCGTCATGACGCCTCAGTGGCAGCCACCCAGCTCAACGTCATGGACTGACTGGATCTTGGATGCGCTGTGCAATTCAGCCTGACAGGGGCGCGCAAGATTTGGTGCCCCTCAAGGATTGGTTTGATTGTGAGGATGGTTTCGCAGGAGATGGCAGCATTAAACGGGTTGATCACCACCGCGCTTGGCCCCTTTTTCGGGAGTCCTTCCATCCAAGCCCTCGTCTTCTTGTTGACTCTCGCGCGTCGTCTTTTATATTTCCACAGTAATTATTTCCTCCAAACTTCTAGCAGCACTCTCCCGTCATGAGATTCAATTCATTCAAGCTCAAGCGACGGGCCCACTCTCTTAGCCGGACGAGCACTGAGCAGTCATGGAATGTCTTTCGTCAGATCAACTGGAGCCGCAACTTTTCCCGCGATGGCGCCTCGGGTGAGTCTGGACGGAAACGGGAGGACGAGGATGATGCCCAGAGCAAATCACTTGGAAAGCACCAACCTTTCACGGCCGCCAACCAGATCCAGCGCACACTGCTCAGTTCGTGGATCAACATCCTTCTCCTGGCAGCGCCTGTCGGCATCGCGATCAACTATGTCTCCTCAATCAGCCGGGTCGCCGTCTTCGTAGTCAACTTCATCGCCATCATCCCCCTAGCAGCCATGCTGGGCTTTGCGACGGAGGAAATCGCTTTGCGGACTGGTGAGGTCTGGGGCGGCCTGATCAACGCGACATTCGGAAACGCCGTGGAACTCATCGTCGCCATCCTGGCCCTGGTGAAGCACGAGTACGTCATTGTGAGGACTTCCCTCATCGGGTCCATCCTCTCGAATCTGCTGCTTGTCATGGGCTGCTGCTTCTTCTTCGGCGGTCTGAGACGGCCACAGCAGTACTTCAACGAGACAGCCGCGCAGACGGCAACGTCTCTCCTCGCGCTCGCCATCGCCGCCGTCATCATTCCCACAGTTTTCGACTACACGACGGACAACCCGGTCGAGGACATCGCCGGTCTCTCGCGCGGCACATCTGTGATTCTGCTCGTCGTCTACAGCGCCTATCTCCTCTTCCAGCTCAAGACTCACAAGACGGTCTTCTCCGAGGAGAGTCAAAAGGTCGCCGCCAAGCCCTGGACCAAAAACTCCCTCGATGAGGGCGCCGTGGGGCGAGGTATTGCGCTGCCCGGTGCTCTCATGAGTGGCGGTGTTTCTAATGGTAACGAGAACTCGGCCATTTTCAAGCAAGCCGGCAACGATGGGGAAGAGGAGGATGAGGAGGAGGAGCCCCAGCTGCACTTCTTCGTCGCGCTCGGCACTCTCGTCTTTTCCACCGTCATCATCGCCCTATGCGCCGACTACATGGTGGACTCGATCGACTCGGTGACGGAGAACAGCAGTCTCAAGAAGGAATTCGTCGGTCTAATTCTTCTCCCGATCGTAGGCAATGCGGCCGAGCACGCCACGGCCGTCACCGTCGCCATCAAGGACAAGATGGATCTGGCAATCGGTGTCGCCGTCGGGTCCAGTATGCAGGTTGCGCTGCTCCTCTTCCCGCTCCTTATCATCATCGGCTGGGGCCTTGGATTGGACGAGATGAATCTCAGCTTCGACCTGTTCCAGGTGGCAGTTATGTTTGTCGCCGTTCTCCTGGTCAACTACCTCATCGCCGATGGCAAGAGCCATTGGCTGGAGGGCTTCTTATTGATATGCTTATATTCAATCATCGGCACCTGTGCTTTTTGTAAGTTTTGCCTCCTCCATCACTCACGGATCCGAAAATCCCATGCTGACCTCCCCAAGACTATCCCAACAACCAAAGTAATTCATCGGAGTAGGATTGCATTGCAGTTTCAGATTTCGCATTTTGTATTATGACCATCAGACTTATGACCATTAGAACTTAATAAATACCTGCTCACAGAGAAGAGCGTGTTGCTTCATTTTGAAAGCGGTTGTTGTCTCTTGCAGTCTTGCTCTGGGCGAAGCGTCCGCAACCACGGTGCTTGATCGAGTCGGAGATGAATTCGAAAGAGTGCATGCAGTCGTCGAGGAGTATCTATCGCTTTCCTGATTTCCATCTATGGATTTGCCATCGCTGCTCGTTCCACCCCAGATCCCAATTTGGTGATCTTATTCAGCTTTTTCGTAGAGGCATAATCCATCCATCAAAACGCTTCATCGCTCTGCTCAATGATCTCAGGCCAATGTCGGTTCCACGTCGAGAATATCGTCAGATAGCGGGCTCAAAGGAGACTGCTGTTGAAGCCCAGCGACAGTCTGTCGGTTCTGATTCCCCATACCCTTCAGTATTCGAGTGATTTTCAGGGTTATCAATAAAATCACATATTTCCTCTATCAAAGAACCATGGAACTATTATCTTTAAATTTGAGACATAACCGATTTACCCCAGCCTTTTCTAGAGAACCTTACTAGACAATTACAAGGGAATGCAACATTTTAATAAACGAGATCAAAATAGTATAATGACTCTGATTTATGATTAAAATGTCAGATAAAAAATCAAGCAACACTAAACAAGAGAATCGAGGTTGGGATTCGCTCCCAACTGATGGGAAAAATTCTAAGTTCTGAGGATGGATGCTATAGGGTACCTCAGTTTACTACACAACATTTCATCCTACCTTACCCCACTTTAAAAGACCAGCATTTCTGTATGAAACCAATCATATTTGCGTTCCCCACGTGAAACAGGGTATGAAAGGGGGGGCGAAAAGGGCGAATGTTTTGAGAAAATATGGTAAAAGGATGAACCCACGGAATGAAAGTAATGGCTGCTCGCCACGTGGGTTCCAGCTGTTTCGAGTGAAAGATAAGCCAGGCACCATCGCCACCAGCCACCTGAAAACATGGGCTCTAAGTGCAGTCGTGTGACTGCGTGCGTCCGTCACGCTACGGCAGCAACACAACACCCGCACAATGCCGAGGCTGTAGTGGGGACTCATCTTACGTGCATTAATCGAAGGCTGACTTCAATGTTGTTGAGAAGACAGGGACAGGGTCATGTTGGGGCGGACAATGGTATATCCGTTCCGGTGGCAAGTCTCGGGCAACATTCTCAACTCTGCAATGGTGATTTCATGGTGAAGAGGCGTCTTATGCTCGATTCAGAGATAAACTGACTTTAAACCATGGAATGAAGGGATAAACCCATACCATCGCTGCATGTGTTTTTTTTTAATAAAAAATACACCGGTATTACATGATGATAACGAATTTGATTCCACCGAGGATAAGAAACTTGCTGGTTCAAATGAGCCACCCTATACCTCCTAGAATCAATACCAGGAAAATCTTATTTCTTTGGGCTTGATATGTTTTCACTCTTTTAATGAGAGAAGGCACCTTTGTAATGTATTAGATATCGTCTCCCTTAGGTATTGAACTCTATGACTTGTCTTGCACAGCACTCGGTTTCAAATGCACTTTCCAAGTCGATAAAGTCAAACATTACATATCATTTGATATCACTACCGACCTTGAGGAACTACGGACAACTTTATCTTCTTATTAACTTAAGAACAGCGATCACGGTAGTCTTAATTCAACCATTTGCCATAAAAAAGAGCGATTGATATATCTCGGAATAGTTGATTACAATAGGTCTGACTTAGAAGTCTCTCGTCAAGGCGAGTAATTGCGATGGCCTACCTGTCTCTTGACAAGACGTGAATCTAATTGCTGTCGTCTGACCTGGCTGTTGCTTGGCAAGACATGATGTCTCAGTCCTTCTCCGAAAATAGGATGTAGCTGGAAGCCGAACCTGGCTGGCGCATGGCAGCGCGAGTGATCACTGTATGTCTTACCTGGTTGTCTTTTGTTGAGAGAGATGATACCTGTAGAGCTGACTTGGCTGTCGCATGACAAGACGTGCAACCTCCCTACCTCCTACCTGTATGTCGCTTGATTAGACGAGCGACAATTATTGATTTGGCTCAGCTGCCTCTTCAGGAGATAAGCGATTGCTGCAGACCTGAGCTGGCAGCCCATTGACTAAGTAGCCCTACCGCAACGCTTATCTTTACCGAAGAGAGTCGGGTCAGCTTCACATCAGTCACGCAGCTTGGCGAGCAGCCAAGTCGGCTCGGCAGTTGTTGGCGGTCTTTGTAGCACACTGGGCGGTCTGGGCAGCAGCTGTCGCCGTCTTGGCGGTAGATAGAGCGGTCAGAGAGACAACACTCGTTCATCTTGGCGGGAGAGAGCCGGTGGCGGCCGGAGTTATAGCAAGCACACCCAGCTTACCTGACCCATTATGGGCGTCCCGATTGGGAAAGCCTGGCTGGTTTGGGACGGTCGCGCGACACGATTTCCTCGAAGGCGATATCGCGGACACACCTGTATTTAAGTCAGAAACCTGCTTGCAGCCTTGTTAAGCATAAATACGACCTAGATGTGGTCCTTTTGCGTGCAAAACCGTGAAAAAAGGAAAAGCTGCGTGCCTGATTGGGGTGCGGTATTACGTGGTGTGGCTATATATAAATTTCCGGCGTCTAAATATATCACGCACCTCCACCACTGCTCACCTAAGACCAGGTTCATGCCAGGGACCTGGATGCTGACCAGGGCCCCAGATGGCATGACCCCTGATCGTCCCAACATCTCGGCCGACTCTTATACTCGCCCTATGGACTGAAGTCCTGCGTTGGAAGGTTCCTGTGCTTCCTTCTCCTACAAAAACCACTGTTTCACCCTTTCTTTAATAAGTTTCGTCTCCAGTTTTTTCTGTTTGTTTTTTTCTTTTGTTTGTTTATCTTTTCCTTTTTCTGTTCGATTCTGACCATCATCATGTCTGACCAGTCCACCATGGACGTGGCCCAGCACCAGCTGTTCCTCGCGGCCTTCATCCTGGCGCTGGGCGGATACTGGGTTATTTTCCCAATCGTTGAGCGATTGGTAAAGATTGCCCAGCCAGAATGGTATGGGAAGCACAAGTCGGGAGAGCTTCGATACAAGGTGCTCTTCCCAGTGATGGTAATGCTTATCCGCTCTGTCAATGGCACGCTTGTTACATTCCCGGCGTGCGTCATGGCAGCTCGCGAGGCGAAATGGGAGACCGGACAGACTATTACGACGGCTGGCCACGTATGTGTCATCTCCCAGATTGTTCCCTGGGCTAGTGAGCTTCTCGTCTGGTACGAGACCTCGACTGAGCTCTACCTGCACCACGTTTTCTGCACCCTCCTCTACTTCAACACCGTTGCAATGCCTAGCCTCCATATGATCAAGCCTCTCTACGTTCATACGGCTACCCAGCTTGGCGACATCGGTCTTACCGTTAACAAAGTCTTTAGGAGTTTGGGCCACAGGCAACAGACTTCCCGCGTTCTCTACGTTAACAAGCTCTTCCAGATGGGCACGGTCTGTACCATCAAGATTCCCTTCATGTTTTACGCTTTGGGCCGGATCGTACAGACACCCAACGGCATGTGGGACCTGATCCGGGCTGCCTGTCTGCTGTTCCTCACTGGCTATAGCATCCGTACGCAGATTGTGAGCTTCTACTACATGAGGGTCGGCATCCAGCCTCCCAAGGGACCAGTCGGGCTCCTGTTTCCGCGCTCGGGCGTCTTCATTTCTCGCTACAACTTCGCGCTGGCCGCGTCTGTAGCAGCCGCCATCGTCGTCAAAGTCCTGCTTTACGCCAACAACCTGAACCGCCCCATTGGCGCACACGAGCATGCCCGAGTCTGGATTGAAAGCGCCACCTCCGTCGGCGCACTGTACCTACTCATCAGCCTCAGCACGATGCTCTGGAAGCGCTTCTTGAACGGCGAGCAGGTCCTGTCTGAGGGTTATCGGTCTGTCAAGAGGGGCGAGCTGTTCCTTCGCCTGGGTGCGTTTTTGACCGCAGTCATGATCCATGGCCGCAACACCGGCAACCTGATGGCAAGGACCGTGGGACTCTCCAGCCAAGCTCTGTCCACCGCGATTGTTTTCACATTCCTGGGATGGGACCTCTACGTCCGCCTTGCCATCTGGATGTCTGTCGGAGAAGAAGCCAGGGGAGAGCAGGGAGACGAGTCCGCCGACGCTAAGGACGGGAAGGCTGTCGCCCCCCAGAAGTCATCAAGAGCCGCTGCCGACCATGCCATGGCGGCGCGCCAGTTGCGCATGGTCTGGGTCGACATTGCCATTATCACCGCTGGCCTGTTCCTGCCGAACCATTTCACCACACTCGAGAAGAGCTACACTCTGTTCTTCACCCATGGTCTCGTTCAGGTCCTTGATGAGATGATGTCTCAGTACAGCAAAGGAGGTATCCGTGATATCATGGTTGGGGGCAGCCCTTACCGTACCTTCGCCTCCCTCAAGCTGGCCTTGGCTGTCGGACAGAACGTGCTTGCCTTTGCCGCCGTCTGCGGTGAACTGCGCAAGGAGCGGGAACAATGGATACTCTGGGCGTCGCTGGCCGTTGCCCTGTTTTCCCGCATCTCCAGCTACATCGTCATCCCCTCCTCCAGGAGAGACGCAGGGGCAAAGTCGTCGGCCCGGACCATGGTTCCTTCTGGCCCGCCTACTCTGGCGAAGCGTCTCGCTCGTGTTTTCAAGACCATCTTCACCTCTCCTGAAGTCTACTCAGTCATGGTTGTTACCGCCATCGAGCTGTTTTCCCTCATGGAACTAATGAAGGGGCAACATGTGAAACCACAGGCCACTGTCGGTTTCGAAAACATCAGGGCGGTCTTGGTAACCCCTGTCGCGGTGGCCAGCAACCTTGTTGCCACGACAATGGTGATGACAAGCATCGTTCTTCCTTCTAAATAGAAGTCGCGCGCGCCTTTAACGTCTTTATGTCCTTACGGCCTTATGGGAGTGTTTCAAGAGGGCATTTGTCAATGCTGTCTCTAATCCAGACATGATTTTTTTTTTCACCCATATTATGCTTCTCTACACTCGCTACAAACTCTTCCAACTCAGCTTCACGGCGATCAAGCTTGCCCTACTATGTTATTTGTCTTTTCTTATTCTCCTTATCGTTCTCGTCATATCTTTATTTAGCACAATCATATCAGCGTTTATTTCGAAAAGTACCTTGCCACCAATTGAAATTAATACATCACTTCATTTGCAATCTAATCAGCCTCTTAATCAATTCGTCTGAGCCGTACCCAGTACCCATCCAATTGGTCTGTTCACTCGTCGACCCTTTTTGAGCCATCCGATACCTCCTCTTGGCAACACCGAGCCCTGAGGTTCTCCAGAACACGGTCTCTATTGTGCCAACAGTCATAAGTTAAGGACACCAAAGCCACCTCATGAATCCGCAGGCCGAGTCGACCGGGGCGTTAGAGGGGGTCGCTCATCAACGGACTTCCGAGTGAATAGAATATATCATAAAAATTAAGAATTTCATTAGATTTCTACTGAGTAATAAATACAATTTGCTATAATAAGAGTTTGATACTCCATATCGCTCACTTTCTTTCGATTTCAACCTTCCATGATTGAAGTCCTTGTAAAAGCTCGAACACTTTCACCGTGCAATGTGGCGTCCAAGTAGCATGTAGCGACAGGAATTTAAAGACGTATGCTTGTGTATAGTTCTGGGCCTATTGCGGTTCTGAATGATTGATTACAATCAAGCACTCCACAAAGAAAGATGTTCAATGTCCCGTTGTTGGTTGGTATCCTCGAGCTTGGTGTGTTGTAGTATTTGGATTGGTGTAAGACGAGAAGCCAGGTGAAAGACCTTAGGTTAAATAGTCATTCGACGAGCGGCTCATCCCGACGGAAAGTGAGCCATCGTCATGAAGGTTTACAGACTTTTTCTTCCGCATGACTGCAGCCTTAGGCTAATGAAGCTGTTTTTTTTTTTTTTTTCAACCTTTCGCATTCATTGTGTTGGGATGTCGGATCTGCCATTTGATATTGTTGTTTAACTTTACACTCGAACTCCCTTCCGCTCAATGTCTCGTCAGCCAAGTGCGGTGTAAGCCATCCTGAAAATGTGTCAACCTTAAGTATGACCAGGTATGCCTTTCAGTGGGGACTCAATCACCATCTACAGAAAGAGAAGGTTGCTGAAATTACCGGGCCTCGAGGCTGTTCGTGTTTAGAAATGAGCAAGCTTTACATTAACCGACGACTTCCAGAAGTTTTAACAAGAGTATTTTCCCGGCCAATGCTGTCGACCATATATACATTTACTAGGTCTTGAGATGGGTTATAAACATTCGCTAGGTTGGCTATACAAACATTCCCCTGTTATTTCAAGCATAGCATATAGAATTTTAGCAGCAACCACGCAAGTATCGATAATGATTCATAAAATATACGAACACCTTGACCCAGCGAGGGTCGCTCACCGCCGAGCATTTCTAACAATCTAACAATCTCTCAAAAAATAAACAGCCATGGAGAATGTGACTGGAATTAGTTACCCAACGTGGATTGGATGCGATCTTTTTGGCCCCTTTCCGTGTCTTGGACTCTCTTTGACCACTGATCCAAACTTGAATAGGCAGAACCCCTCCACGACCCGTAAGCTGCTTAGCAGTCTGAAGCACCCGGTCTTCTAAGAGTCTGCGGTGGCGTTTAAACTTCCCCATGTACTGATCGAAAGTCATGATGGCATCCAAGACTTGATCCCTCTCCAGGTCGTTCTCAGCAGCCTCAAAGGTGAGACTAAAAGTGCATGAGACAATCTGCGAAGCCTTGATAAGTGACCTCTTAAGGTGAGGGATAAGCATCCAGTACTTCATCGAGAGTTTGCGATATCTTTCAAAGTATAGGGCGGTATCTTCTGGGGAGGCACAGAATGAGCTGAAGCTGTGGAGAACTTTGGCAATAATGATCTGGAGTACCAAGACTTCGAGGAGGAGCTGCGTGGCAGCAATGGACCTTAAATGGTATTTCTCCTTTACAAAGAAGTCTCTGTCTGGGACAACTTCCATAAGTCCCTGCTCAGTGAAGCGTTGCTCGATATTGTCGATAGCTAGGGAAAAGCCTCGGTTCCAAAGCTGAAGTTGCTCAAGGAGGTCTGAAGCCAGGACTTTCATACTCTCAGGATTTGGGTTGTGGTGAACCAATCCAACATGGGTCATGTAATCAGCCATCTTAGCAAATGTGCCTTGGATCAGAGCTTCCTCTGACGCTGATATTAGAGGCCTGTCGAGTTTGACTTCTTCGGCGGGCTCAATCTTGCGACCCCCCTGGACGCCAAGTTTATCACACCAGCAAAACTGAATATTTTGATCAGATAAGTTAAGCAGGAAGCCCGACGAAGGACGAAGGAGTACTTACCAGACTTGAGCCCAGTTCACTTGCCAGTGAGGCGTCCAAATCATCATCCAGGCGGGGCGGTCCTCTCTGCACGATCAATTCTGACATCCCTTTTGCATGGGCAACCGAATCCAGCTTTACTGCTTTTTCAAAGGATTTACCGGCTCTTTGGAGGATCACCACTGTTGTCAACGTCTCTGCGCAGTAAGCTTGCTTACTTCTCAAGGCTTGCCGAAGACTCTGGAGTGCTTTGCTATAGAATCGCAGTGTATCGACGCTTGGGTTCATCAGGCAGCGACGATCATCCATTTGCGAGCTGCACCAGAATGCCACGCTATCAGACAAGCACTGGCTTTCTTGAAGGCGCGGAGGGACAAAAGAAAGTATGCTAAGGTGAGCTGCATCTCCAAGATCCGTGGATGTGTTGAGCACAGAGACAAGATTGGCTGCGAGTCGGCTCAGTCGTGTTGTTGGGTTGGCACGAGGTGGGCTATGGCTCGAGAGAACGCGCGACTTGGTAGGAAGTCGAGGTCTGATAGGCTTGTATCCCTTCGATTGGTGTTTGTGGTTCTGGCATAATCTCTGCTCTGATGGTAGTGAATCTTCAACCCACGTCGATGCGAGCAGGTTGGGAAAACGCAGCTTAGTGTTGTTGAAGTTCTCATTAGATGGTTCCTGAGATCTGTATGCATATGTCACAAGTGGTGATGGGCCAGGACATTTTAGTTTGGAGTATCGGCAGGCCGTGCAAGTCGGCCACTTCTCGTCACACTGTCTTGGCGATCATCCGATAACCGTTAGCCTGCTGAGCTATTTGTGTTGGTTGCAAATTAAGAGACAAAAGGACCAATTATATCTCTCATCAGCGAATATCACGGGATTCTCTATCCAAGTACCTTGATTTTTTTGGCTTTGCAAACGGAGCAGCCCTTTGTTTTTGGGATTCCTGGCATTCGTGATGATATCAAACGAACAAGACAAGGAAGAGGCAGGGTCAACAAGGGTCAAGGGTGAATGCTACGTCGCTATAGTTTAGCATCAGAGCTCTGGTGGCATTGTGTCGTACAAGGTTGATCAAATCGAACGAGGGGAATGAATCAAAGGGAGAAAGGATGTGCGGAGTAAAGCATCAACTGTGGATTAGGGATCATTGCATCCAATCGGAGGCGGAACACCGAGCTTCAACCGAGGAAATCAGCTCAGCTTCTCCTCACTCAGCTTTACAAATCATCAATGACATCTCATCTTCAGAACATTGAATCCTCAACCCTTTCGTCCCCCATCGCTCATTCTCTTTACAATGGCAACCTTTCCTCTTGACGGATTTGATGGATACACGTCCAAGACGTTCATCTTCAAGACGGATCCTGATGGCAATTCCATCCATACAGACGTGGTTTACCCTACTCAGGCGGCAGACTCACCGAGCACTGTTCTCGTCCATTACCACGGCGGATTCTTAGTAAGTACTGGTTGTTGGAAAAGCGTCTTGTTACTGGATCCTCGCTTACAGTCATAATTTAGGTGTTTGGTGACCGGTACAGCTTCCTCCCGTACTGGCTTGTCCATGCATCCGTCGCTCGGAACTGGATTTTTGTGACACCAGAGTACCGCCTCATACCGGAATCAACAGCCCACGCCTCAGTCGAGGATGCGGTGGATGCCTATAAATGGGTGAGATCCTCGCTGTCGGGCCTGCTTGAACGCCCCATCGGCTCGGTACTGGTGGCTGGATCAAGTGCTGGTGGCTATCTTGCCCTGACCACCACCACAATTGTGGCAGAGAAACCAGACGCTCTGTTGTTGGTGTATGGAATGCTAGACGCGGCTGGACCTACCTATACGACCCCTGGACCCAACATCTTTGGGCAGCCCACAATCGAGACAGGGCCAATCTTGCGCGAATTCCCAATAACGAAAGAAGACGACGACAGAAAGAAACTTTCCGCGTACAAAATGACTCCTGACATGGCCGCCGATCCAAGATCGTCCCTCGTCTCAGCCCTTCATGTTGATGGGATTTTCGTGGACTATATGACAGGCGTGGCTGGACTGGCTCGTGCTATTTCGACACAAGGAGCGGAAGCTATTGCAGACCGGGATCGTCATCTCTTCCCCTTGACGTTTGCGAACTTAGCTGGGATGCCAAAGACATTCCTACTTCATGGAGTGAATGACTCAGGTGTCCCCGTCTCGTGCAGTAAGAAGGCAGCTGAGAAGCTTCGAGCTGCAGGTGTCGAGGTGGTAGAAGAATTCCCGGTAGATGCAGAACACGGCTTTGATGTGAGAGCTGGCAATATAAATGTGGAGAGTACAGAGAGCGATGGACTGAATGCCGTCGAGAGTCTTAGGAACGCTGTTCAATTTCTCAGCTCCTCAGTTGCAGCTATGGCACAAGGCCAAAATCGTCCAGCTTCTGCAGCCAGTGAATTGGAGAGACTATCGCCTACTGACCAGCAAAAAGTTGAAGAAGTTGCTATAAAAATGATGCAGAGTTCGACAGAGGAACAGAAGAATGTTGCCAGAGAGGTACTTCACCAAAGGTTTTCTCAGGCCCAGATCCAGGAGATACAAAGCCATGGCAAGGATCCTCTCATCCTGTTCTACCAAGATCACGCATACAATACACTCAAGGCGAATATCGCTCGACAGCAACAGCAATAAGTACAACCAGGGCAGATGCAAAGCCAAAACCCAGCCTAAGCCCCGATGATGAGTAAATGCTTCAACACTTACAAATCTCCGGCTCACGCAGCGCGTTTCTCTCATTATGCTGAATCTTAGCGTCCCTTTCGAGATCCTTAGTATAGTAGTCAGTAGCTAAGCTGCGGAAAAATAGATGCCGAGAGAATAGAAGGACTGGTGGCTCTCTTTAGTATTGGGCGGTTTGACCGAGTGTAGTTTGCGATGGAGTTACTGCGGCGGAGTACGCATGTTGAGGTAACGGAACCGAACTACAAGCTTGCTGAAGAGGATAATCAAGATATGTATGAAGATGAGGATCCAACGTTTTATAAATATGGGTTGTGTTGTGAACCAATATCCTTACTAGAACTAATTTCTCGTCATAGCATTAAGCTCAGGTTGATTAGCTATCCCATTGATCTCTAGCCAGAGACATGGTGCGACTCGCTCTGGTCTGCGATTAGGCATCAGGGTTGCCGTTGTAGATCAGCTTATTAACAGTGCCGGCAGGTATATTCTTGACGGCACCGTTTTGAGCATAGCTCTTGAGAAGCTCACAGAGAGCTGAAGCACCTGGCCAGCCTTCAAGGGCTGCGAAATATGCGGCGAGACCCGCTGCATGAGGGGAGGCCATAGAAGTGCCAGACATAGCAACCTAATAAAGATTTAGTTCCGGATCTCCTTGTATAGAGAGATAAAATTAAATAGAACTTACAGTTTTCCCACCTGGAGCGAGAGAATCAATACCATCGCCAGGAGCAAAAACATCAACTACTGCCCCAAAGTTGGAATAATATGAGAGTTGGTCGGTAATGCCCGAGGCTCCAATTGTGCACACAGTGGGCTCTGACGCTGGTGATTGAGTGGAGGCATCCTGGGATTGGTTTCCTGCAGACACCGCAAGGAAGATATCATTAGTAGTAAGTGCTGCTGCAGCTGCGTTAAGAGCAACAGAGACGTTGTCACGCAGAGACATGTTAGCAACCACACCCTTGGGGCAGTTACGCTTGGGGGCATCGGCAACAACAAAATCAAGACCTTTGATCATGCTGGAAGTAGTTCCTTTGCCATCGTCATCGATAACCTTAACACCATAGAGCAGCGTTTTCTTAGCCACACCGTAGGTTTTGGAGCCAATAGTGCCAGCAACGTGGGTACCGTGGCCATGACCATCAGTGTCAGATGTATCTGCAAAGTTGGCAGCAAATGTAGCACGTCCCTCAAAGTCCTGTGGAAAACTTGCATTAGTCAGAGAGACCAGGCCTTGATTCAATGACGTACTGGGTGCGTGACATCTATTCCAGTGTCAATAACATAAGCGCATGTACCATCGCCGGCACTGTCGTCGTATCGGTAAGTCGGAACGGAGCCCCGAACCTTGTGAGAAATTCGGCGAAGACCCCAGGTAGGACTTTGCTGGTCGACATAGGCATCGATGCCGGCAACGGAATCCTCTTCAATATATTCAACCTGTCTGGCGTGTGAGATGATGATAGGGTCTTTGATGGGTATAAACTCACATCAGGGTGGTTACGGAGAGCTTCTAGTGTCTCTTGGTTAAGCTCTCCAGAGAACCCTTTGAATACATGCTCAAACGTATGCTCAGGGGTAACGGCGAGAGTACTCAGGATGCTCTCAGCTTTGGTAGGCACGCTGATGTCCTTGAACTTGACAATATACTTGTTCGGAAGAACGCCAGTTTGATCTCTGCGCTGTAGTAGAGGAGCAGGCTTAGAAGGCTGAGTTGGTGAACATAATGTAGCTGGCAGGAGAGCGAGAAGAAGTGAAGAACGCATCTTGACAAAATTCCTCAAATTGAATTTAGAGATTTCTAGGTATGACTGCTTAGTCTCAACACTACTAGAAAAACTTAACCGGTTGAACTGGACAGAGCCCTTATATTTCTGAAATATCTAGCCATGCCACCCTTGTAAATGTTCTACAACACAAGGGCCTTGAGTTGCCACTTCTAGTTGCGGAAGGTCTTTTGTATGCTCGGCAGGTTGTTGCATAAGTATAACAGGCATCTCCTTCCCAATAAAGCCTGACTACATGCATCCTGCACTTCCAGAGAGCCTTTTTTGCGTATTTGAAGCCAAATTAGAGGCCTTCGCCAAAGAAATCCACTTACACGGCGTGACATCTCTCGTTAATGGAAAATCGGTGTTACTGACTTCGACTTGTTGCAGTATAACCGGGAAAGAACGGCGTGGTCTACATGGAAGAGCATCCTATGGCTCGTATCAGACCCAATCGGAAACTGAAGACGAAGACCCAATTTAACACGAATTAAGCAGTTTATTCGTCTCTTTTATAATTGGTTACGCTACGATCACACATGAGTATCCCTACTATTTGGCCAAGACGCTTGCATAACACAACGATTGTGGCGGATGTAATGGGTCAAATTGTCGGGACCGGAACGGGAGCTTCTATTGCGAACCTTCGAGATTGGTGGATCTACGGAAGTCCGAAGCGCGCGGTAACTACACTTGTCCAAAGCATGAATCGTCCCATGAGAGGAAGTGGACTGCAGGCGTCCTTGCATAGTGTTCAAGTTCCAAGCATAATTTCTGGCTAAGGGATCAGGTGAACCAGTTCCTCTCAGTCTTTCGCAATCAAAGGGCAATTTTTGTATAAACAAACAAAACGATGGTGCGAATGGATATGGTATGATGGCAGAAAAAGTGAAGTATGTACTTTCGAAGAATCTATTTTAGCGTGAAGAGAATCACTGCAGAGGTAGGACTGGTAGAACACTTTCAATGGAACCTGTTTGAAGATGCGCTTGAGGAGGCTGAGCTCATTAATGGATAATAGCGGCGCCTGTTTCACAAGCAAATCCGGTATGGTGTAGTGGCTAACATCGCTCGCTCTCACCGAGCAGCCCTGGGTTCGATTCCCAGTACCGGAGAAGTTTCCTTTTTGCATCGAGCGGTTTCAGAAGCAACACAACTTTTTAATCTGAAGGAGCCAAACAGTCTAGTTTATTTATTCTTGACGAGAAATAGAATTATACCACCTGCATAGAACAGTCCCGCTGTCACATAGATCCAGCTCTGCGTTCAAATCTGCAGGCAGAGATACCTTCCAAATGGCTTAGAAGCTCTGGATTTGTTGATGGTTTGCAGCAAAGGAGCCGTTCAGCTGAGGAGCGCCGGTATTTGGAACAAAGTCCACCTCCAGGGAGGCGGATGGAGAAGAGCTAGAGGACCTGCTCATATGCACCACGCTCCCCCAACCAGCCGTCTCTTGGACATCGAGGATGGCGAATCCTTGTCTCTCCCAGAAACGAATAGCCCCCGGGAGATGGGGGTGAGTGTGCAGATAGAGTCGCCCAATGCCTGCTTCATGCGCATGCCGCATCAATTCAGCAAACAGCCTGGAGGCCAGACCGGCACGCCGCCGCGAGGGATCGACGTACAGTCGCACCACTTCCACCACGCGCTCGTGGCCTAAATCCAGCTGTGGGAAACGTGGGTCGTAGGCTAGATAACCAATTGCGGCTACAATCTGGCCGTCTTCGCCGTGGGCTGTCAGGAAGCACCCGTCTGGGTTTTCAATATACGTCTCCTGGAAGCGGGCGAGATCTGGAAGGATGGCCTGGTCTTGGCCAGGGAAGGTTTTGGCCCGTGAGGCCATGACATAGCTGACGATCTCTGGGATCTGGCTGCGTGTGGCGCGGCGAATGGCGATCACCATGACGGGGAACTGTAGTGCAAGTCAGGCTTAAGGGGGATATTTGAGATTCGTAAACAGAGCGTCTCCAAAGGATGAAGATGACAGGTTTGAGTGGGGGACGGGTCAAACTCTTGTTGCTGCGCAGAAAATGCAAAGCAGCTACCTTCTTTGACTCACCACCCCTGAGTAAATGCTGTTGACCGCTAGAGCTTGATCGTAAAGACCCGACCCGTTTTATCTTATCAATCTGGATCATTAAGCGATGCCTAAATAAGAAAAGCAGGGGGTTGAGGACAAGACCTCACGTCGGTGAGGAGGTACGGTACCCTACTCAAGCAACTTTTTTACAGCACTACCTGGGGCCATTAGGTTGTTGTGACATGAAGTATCAAAAAGGAGATGATATCTGGGACAAATACCTAACATCTACCAGTAGCTCCATCACAACAATTATTCGTGTACTTAGATTTCCAGTATGGTGATGAAACCGAAAGTGGTGGGTATGTACATTTGGATCCCCCAGCTTTTACTCTTTTCTCACCTGACTTGGCCCACAACGAGAGATTTCGTGTGGGGAGAAAAAGAAAACACTCATGCTGCTGGCGGATTATTGGCCAAAGAGACTCTGCTACGCGATTTAGGGTACGAGATGGATTAGCGAATAACGTTATGAGATCATAAGAGGGCTCATTCATGAATGCCCAATATGTCCAATGACAGTAAGAGAAGTTAAAATGGGAATGAGATACAAGTAAAGACATGATGAATAGTCCACTTCGATATGTCTTAGTTTCTAGCTTAATTACTTGGTCGTTGGTGAGTGATCTCGGTCGTGGCAGCTGCGGGAGCCCTGCTAGGTAGCATGAGGCATCACGACACTGGAGCTTGCTGATGATATTCAAGAATGTCAAAATGGAATGAAGCATGGCGTGATTCCATTTCTGACCCTAACTGAAACTTCGGTAGGATCGATATAATCAATAAGCACGCCTCCGGTTCCAGAACCCTGTCGCGTCGCGAGTGTCTAATGATTTCGTTCCCAGAGCTCCCGGAAAACACTGAGCGGGTTTCCTAACAGTTCATCAGGCGAGCCTACCTCCACCACGTATCCTTTGTCTAGCACAATAATCTTGTCAAAATTCCGGATTGTATGCAGGTGGTGGGCGATGGCAACAACGGTCCTATCGTGGAATGTCCTTTCCACCACCTCCATCATCTTGGCTTCGGTAACTGCGTCGACGCTGGACGTAATCTCGTCGAGAAGCACAATCTTAGACGAGCTGAGGATGACGCGAGTGAGACAGAAGAGTTGTTGTTGCCCATGGGACAGAGCCATGGTCTCCATGTTGGCGCTCAAGCCTCCCCGAGCGATGATGATGTCGAGTATTCCCACCTCATTCAATGCAGAAAAGATCGCCTCGTCGGCGTGTTCGTTCAGTGGGTCGACGTTTGAGCGGACGGACCCTGGGAGGAAGAGTGCCTCTTGAGGCATTGTGATGATGCGACGGCGCGCTACATTGCGTGGCATAGATTTCACTGATATGCCATCAATCAAGATGTCTCCGCTCTGGACCTCCGCCATCCTCAGCATCGTCAGAAGAAATGTGCTCTTGCCACTAGAATGTGTGTCAGTGGATTATTCACATGATTGAAGAGCGTCTCATGCCTCACCTTCCTGTTCGGCCGCATACACCAACCTTGCTTCCCGGCTCGATCTCTAAGCAGATATTCTTTAGGATGGGCTCAGAATCGGGCCTATTATGAGTTAGTTACATCAATCACGTGGTATCAAGTTAGCCTTTCAAACCTACATATAGCTTGACGACAGGTTTTCGATCTGGATCAACCCTTGGAATGGCCACTGTGCAGGGGGGTCAACTCTTTCCCCTGGCAAGCGTTCCGAGGGGCTCTCGTTTTCAAACGCCCGAATACGCGATATCGCTCCCAAAGATGTCTCTAGTTCTGTCCAAGTCCGGATCAGATCAACAAGGTCCGAACTAAACCTAAGAATGTTCAACAGAGCGACACCAAGCGCTCCGGCCGACGAGTCATTGAGTTGAGTTGCGAGAGCCACGATCATGGTGGCGACTGCTGCGACAAGTAAGTCCAGTACGAGATTCAGCCATCTCTGGATACTGTACATGAGATAAAATGGCCTTTGTGATTGATCGAGAAGTGTGGCGCTCTTTGCGGTTGACGCATGCTGCCAGCCGAATGCCCTAATCGTGACCACTCCCTGAAGGGTCTGGATGAAATCTGAGTAGAGAGGTGATTTTGCTTCCAAATCCAAAAGACGTAACTGTCGAGATGTCATGAGGTAAAACCTTTGTAAGAAGTAGAGAACCACTATGAGCGGTGGATACATAGTCATCGACCATTTAGATGCCAATGTGATAAGAATCAGACCCAGGACACAGAAACTGAAATTTAGCATGGTATCTTCTAAGGCAAATGGTAGTTGTAAACAAATGAGGGACATATCCTGGCTAAAACGATTCACCAGGTTCCCAGTGTCTGTGGAGACTAGGAACCAGTAAGGCGCTCTCATCACTGTATCGACGAGCCTCTGATGCAAACCAATGGATGTATGCGGCATTGCGAAGTGCAGAAGGCTGATAAGTCCGAATGCCGTGGATATGATAGCCAGGGCGCAAATCAGACCCCATACTCCGATATGCATATTTGTCTGCTTCCCTGGCTTAGTTTGTTCCGATTCAGACCACCATTGGACCCAAAGTGTGGTCAACTTTAGAAACACAGCCATTAAGATGACACTTCCAAGTGCAATGGATGAGGTAACCCAACCTATGGCCTTGAAATAGTAGAGATACAACCGGAAGTCGCCGGTTCGACGAGAAAGATCGGATTCCATATCTTGATTCACCGGCTCTCCTTGGGATTGATGCTGGACCTGGATTGAAATCGGCTCTTCTATGAGGGAAGATGGTTTACTTCTGAGAACTTCCGGGCTGATGATTTCGTCATCCGCAGAATGTTTAATGGCGTGGATCTCACTGGGCGCGCCTTGCTCAACAATAGACCCTCCTTGGGCCATGATTATTACACGGTCCGCTCGGCAAACATGGCGAACTGATACTCAGTCAGTGGGTGTCTTCCGAAACACGAAGAGACTGAATCACTTACTTGAATGTGTGGCCAGCAAAGCAGTCATTGAATGCTTACGAAGGAAGCCCTCAGTACCAAACACATTATTGACAAGAATTTGCTCGGTCTTTGGATCGAGGCCTCCCAAGATGTCGTCAAGGACTAGAAGCTGTTTGCGAGAGTACAGAGCTCTTGCAAGGCTCAGTCTTTGCTTCTGCCCACCACTTAGACTTAGCCCTTTGCTACCAATCACTTGTTGATCCCCTTGAGGTAGCTCTTGTAAGTCGCGACGCAGTAGACAAACCTCGAGAACCGACGAATAGAGCTCTTCGTTCCATGGTGAGTGCGCAACAATAAGTTTCTTGATACTCAAGTTGGGTAGCCATGGATCTTGAGAACAATAGCCAATCTCCAAAGAAGGCGAACGGGATACAGTTCCTCTGATATGCCGGAGTTCGTTTATGATTGCCAAAAGAAGCAAACTCTTCCCGCAACCGATAGGCCCTGCCAAAATAGTCCACGTGCCGGATGTGATGGAAAGACTGATATTGCGGAGAATTGGGGTAGTTGTTGCTGGTAATATGAAATCCGCTTTGTCGATGGAAAGGAGGGGGACTCCATTCGCGCTTCTTTCCCTTGAAACAGCCAGCGCTTGAAGTTCTATTTTGTCATCATGGCTAACCAACGCATTTCTGTCGCCAGACTCTATCTCAGGAATTATCTGAGGCATTAAAAGATATTTCTGGATTCGTTGAAAGCACCCGAAAGCAGCAGCAACCTTGGGGATTCCCTTGACGAAGTATCTGATCGGAGTGGCCAGAAGGCTTACAAGGGACAATGTCGTGAATGCCACCACGGGGCTCAACTTGATAATATCGCCATTGGATCGCATCATCAATGCATAGGTAGTGAGAGTAAAGAATGGGATGAGAGCCAAGGACGTGGTAGCAATCAGGAGAGAAACAGTGAGCATAGTTCGGAACTTGCCCGCTATTTTGATCTCATTGACGCGTAGATTTTGTAGAATTCTACCTACATTGTCCGCCAATCCCATCATTTTGATCGGCTTGATGTTGGAGAGAACCATAGATGTTATAGCTACTCTTCGTTGTGTAGCTTCTAGCCACGACTTTTGTGAGGTTGTGGAAATCTTTCGAAGAGCAATAGATATGAGAACAACAACTGAATTCCCAAAATGTCAGTTAAGGAATAACCAGTCGGGGTAAAAGCTTACCTATTGCAATGACAATTGGAGTGATTGTAGCCAGACCGACTTGTTGGTAGAGAAGATATATGGAGATGGCAATTTCGATCGGAGAAGCCCAGACAGCATCCATCTCTTCCACGCCAGTCGCCATGCAATCAATATCGGTGCTCATGAGTGTAATGGCAGCAGAATCTTTGGCAGCGTGAGGGTCGATACGAAGAGTCGTTTCATAAATCAGCCCGACCAGACTCCCCCTCAGCATTGTGATAAGACGATACAGGTTATGCTTGAAAAGGCCCGTGGTCACCGCGATGCCGATGTAGATGAGCAGAGTGGCGCCGATCAACGCATACCCAACACTCTTTCTGCTGGGGCTATCCTCGGGCTCGAGCAAGAGCGAAAGAGCCCTATGGATCAACAGAGGTTGGCAAAAGTTGAAGGCGATGAGGCACAGCCGGTAGAAAACAATGTAAGAAATCTGTTTCCAGAAGCACCGGAATACAGTCTCAATTAGGGCTTTGGTTGAAGGGTTTCTCCTGGCGTTGGAGTACCAGGACTGTCGGAATCTGGCGTGCAGATGATCGAAGCTCAGTTCCTCATCGAGTTCGTACAGATCCTCCAATTCAAGACTTGAAGACCGACCTTTGAGCAGAAGAGAGTTGATCCACCAGAACACACTTCTATTAATAACGCCGCCCAAAGCCTCTGGCGGATAATTTGCGTAGGGTTCTCTGAGTATCTTCCTTTTCTCCCTCATCTCTGCAAAGAGGGCTAAGGCCTTGCATACGAGTCCCGTCGTGAAAACAGAAGCCAGCGCATGATCGTGTCTGAGCCACAGTGTCCGAGCTTGAGCGAGATCGAATAAGGTGGAGAAAGCTAGGTAAGCGTTCAGAATCCCAGATGGTCGAACAGCCCTGCTGTGATGGATGAATGAGAGAGTTGCCAGAGCCAGGCCTGCTGTCATGGACAATGCCGAGGCCGCAACGGAAATTTTAGTCGCATTGCTGGACGAGGACCAAAGCGCTACAAGCACAAGCTGTGTAATAATGAAACCAGCGAGAGGAATCTAATTCAATGGTATGATGTTAGTTGGTCCTAAAAAGTGAAAGAGAAAGAACTGGATGATTGGGGAGCTCCTACTTGCTTAAGTATTGGCCTGTTTGAGCCTGATGAGCCTGGCTTGGTTTTGACGCTCTGCTTATATAGAACTGCGATACGATGGATGCACACCAGTATGGCAATGACGGTTAAGGGAGTCGAAAGTATAGCTTGCTCAAAGAGTAGAGTGAAATCAAAGTCATCTCTGCAACCAATCACCCGGGGACCGAACTTGTCGTCGGCTCCCAGCTCGCAAGTCGACATTTTTTGCCTACGTAGACTCACCCCGATAGACCAAGCGGATGATTTATTGAAAGTTTACGACTGCCAGTAATTTTTGCAGAGCAGACTCAATTGTCCGTGGTAAACGCCATGTGCAAAAGCCAGAATAAGCGATGAGGGGTTGAGTGACTCATGGATAATAAAGAATAGAGGAATCCCTCTTGTCGACCGGGTACAAAAGCCTTTAGTACGATTAGTACGCGTAAATTCACTGGGATTGTCCCCTGCACATGCAGATCAGAGTGTTAGATCCAGCTATCGATGCTACATTGTGCTTACAACGAAATGATGGTCGCGTTTCCCCGTTTAGGCTATTTTCTGCGAACTTTTTGCGCCGCAACTATCGCTTGGCATCTTGAATTCATACCGGACAGTTTCATGGCTGCTGCGGGAATTGAGCTTCGAACAAGCGCTTGCTTCGAGGGTCGAGAAGACATGCGAAGAGCAGCCGATAACACATTGCTCCGAGACACGGATCTCACCCATCACGCAATCATCCTAGCTTCTGTCCTCATTTCTGAGACAGAAAACTGGAGGAAGTTGGAAGTCCGAAGTACTTCAATCAGTCTTGGGAATAATTACATGTAGTTTGGCCATTGCGGTCGAAAGACCCCTCAGAGATGGGGCAGAGGTGTTTGTTGTATCAAAAATTACGTGTATAGCCTTTGTCCGATGCTGGTAGTTGTCGAAAAAGAAAAATACGCCATGGCTTAACCTGCTTTGACCTCTAACGGCTGTTTTAACAAGCAAGACTTGACTGCGGGGGCAAGGAAAGTTAGAATGCTGCCCAATATTGGATCTCCGTCAGTATAAGCTAGATGTAGTATTCCAACTTCTTTGGACAACTTCTAGTAGTTTTATCTACATATATTGAAGCAAGGCAGAGCAGAGCTATAGGGTAGTGTACTGAATTGGCGGTGGACTCGTCACGTGAAAGTCGTTTGCTTTGAATGACCCCACTTGCTCTTGCTCTGGATCACTCTCGCGTCTCGGGTCAATATTTTGACGGGCCTTTTTATCAACCTTGCTTCGAAAGAGACTCGGAACAATGGCGGCGTTTGCTCTATGCTTGAAGCCCCGTCCTTGCTAGCACCCTCGTCTATGGTGTAGATATCATCTCTCCGGCCTCTGAACCGGTTCGTTGCCGCCGCTATCCGTGAGACAGCACCAAGTTGCCACCAACGGCCCCAAGCCCCAATCCATGACGAGAGCCCTTGCCAGGAACCATGGCCCACCCCCAGTCCAACGATGCTTTCCTTGCTGGGAATCGCATCGGCTCCTGGATCCTCCCCAGACCTTCAGATCCGGTGACGAGCGATGATCATCTTGACGGCCGTGTCCTTGCCCGTCTGGGCTCCACGGAGATCGCAAGGCGAGAGCGAGCCCGCCGACCCAAGGTTCGCACTGGCTGTGTCACATGTAAGACTCGGCGAGTCAAGTGTGATGAGCGTAAGCCCGCATGTACCCGCTGTGAAAGCGCCAAGGTTACTTGTCAAGGCTACGTCGAGGCCATCGACCGGCGCAGAAAGAGTGTCGTCGCTCGGCCTGTGGCTACACGGCCTCTCGCGCCTCGATCTTCTACGCCTAGAATGCAAGAGATGATCGTGACTCAGTCTATTCTACCAAGCATCTCAACACTGCCCCTGGCTGGCCATCAGGATGGGGCGTACTTTGATTACTTCCGGCATCAGGTCACGTCCAACCTGGCTGGATTTTATACTTGTCCAGCCTGGTCCCAGCTCGTCAGCGAAGGCCTCCAGGACGATTGTATTCAGCATTCGATACTCGCGGTAGGGGCGCTGATTCGAGCCGTGAGCACCCAAAAGAGCCTCATTCCTGACACTTCATCCCCAACTTCGACCGAAGAAGATACTTATGCAGTTGCCCAACACCGCAATATAGCCCTGCGGCATCACGTGAAGGCCGTGAAGTCTTTGCGAGAGAGAATAGAGGTCATGGCCACGACAGCTCCCAGGACCGTCGTGGTGTCGACTCTTCTACTTGTTGTCTTCGAGTTGGTACAAGGCCAGGCCAGGATAGCGGAGACGCTTCTTGATTCTTCATTGCGTATCCTGAAAGACCTGATTACCATCTTTCAAACGAATACTGAGGAGCAAGCCAAGCGTGTCAGAGATTCCGGATTTCAGGATATGGAACATGTCCTGCCCTGCATTTCCGTAATGAACCACCTCTCAAACATCTCTCGACCTCAGCATCAGTTTCCAAGTTTCTTCCAGGTTGAACCTGAGCTTCGTTCCGGTGACCTCGATTGTAGTAGCGTTTCAGAATTCTTTAGTTCCTGGGGTAGATTCTTTACCTCTGGAAGCATCTTTGTGGGCCACTCCGCTTCCACTGTGACTTCAACTAACCCACCGGACGACATCGCCGTAATGCGCCGGGAAGTATTTCTCTCTCAGCTGCAGAGATGGAAAGATGTCATGGATCATTATGCAAGGAGTCCCCTGGTGGATGACGCCTCGAAAAAGGCGTTGCGCATTGCGCGGATCCATTGGTTGCTGCTTCACATCTCGCTTACGTGCTGTCTAGATGCAACGCAAGTTGCCTATGATGCATTCAAGGAGGAATTTAGAGAACTTACGATGAAATGCATCGGCTTGTACCGAGACTCCTTGTCCCATCCGAGGCCAACTTCGGTCCTGCTCGGACAAGGTCTCATACTACCGCTTTGCACGGTTGTACGTGCATGTCGCGACCATGATATTCGTATGATGGCTGTTGAGGCGCTCAATGAGCTCCCTCCGTCCATGGTCCCGTGGGATATCATTTCTACCATGGATGGGATTCTAGGAGCAGTCTTGCTTGAAGAGATTGGCCGAGATAAGGACGGCTCCGTGCCGCCCCAGGCGAGGTGGTTTTGGCTGCGGGACGAAGATGCGCCAGTGGAAGGGACGGAGAAATGCGGAAAGATTTATCAATGCGTTATGCTCGGCGAGGATGGGCAACAAGTATACGCGAGTCTTTCGCCGCTCGATAATGTGCGACGGGAGATATGTACCGTTCGGCGATGCGCAGGTATTCACAGTTTAGATGCCAGTGACGGGCTTGGCACCTAGCATCTTTATGGGTGATTGCGTCTGGATTTTTGGGAAGAGGTCCTTATTGCATATTGCATGTTGGTTGGAGGGTACATGATCGCCAGTGCCTGATATTACTCCTCCCAAAGTGCCCAAAGTGAGATTGGATATTTCGTATTAGATACGGCGAGGCCGTGGCAGTCTCTGTATGCCCGATCAATATATTTACGCATTCTCTAGTCCACGACGCGGGCAGCGGATATTGTTGTCAACGCTCGTGACGAGTATGGATCGACACCGAACTCAGCCAGTGGTTGTGATGCTCTCGTAAACGTTGGCCAATTATCATTTAGAAGCAATTAGTACGAGGCTAATGCAAGCTTTGGCCATCTGACAATGCCCCCTGTAGTAGGATCTCGCATGCTCATTGGTGTCGTATATTCAGGCCAATGGGCACTCCAAGGTTAGTCACCTAAAATCCCCTCTGAGCCCTCCCGAAGGAGAAATCTAAGATACTTTATCGAAATCGATCTCTTATCGCCATGTTTTTTGACGGACATTGGCGCAGTCTCGGGGTGCTCCGACATTGGATCTGGATCATGCTACCCACCAAGATTGATACCGCGCCCAATGAGACTGATCCTCGAGGCCTAAAGGATCACTTCTTCTGCTTGTCTCCATCTTGCCCCTCCCGAGCAAGCTTAGTTTTATCCCGCGTGGAACAGATTAATCATCCTCTGGTGGGAAAGCATAAAACTCACCATCCTTACAGCTCACAAGTCTCCGCTTGACCTAATCCCTTCTGACCTGCTACGGAAAACCCAACATCCTCTCTAATCGTACCAAAATAATCTTTTCTTTTTGAAAACAACTACCATGACCACCGATAGCGTCCCCATCGCCCAACCAGTGGTATTATCATTGGAGGACCTCAAAACAGGTAGAGTGGTGACAATTGAGCATGGTTTGACCTAGCTGCTGATATAGACGTTTAGGGAACGTGCCCTTCGAGAAGCTGGTCGAGGCATTTGGCCCCAACTCTCTTGGAATATTGGTTGTTAAAGATGTCCCTTCAGAATTCGCTGGCCTTCGTCATCAAGCATTATCCTATGCATCGTATCTGGGAAATCTGCCAGAACAGGAGCTGGGTGAGAGCCGTCATCACGTCTGCGCCAAGTCCGCTTGCTGACAGTCAGACCCAGTCAAAATCGAGAATGCCGCAGCTAAATACCTCACGGGATGGTCGTTGGGCAAGGAGCAGCTCAAGGAAGGACAAGTAGACACATTCAAGGGCTCGTTCTATGCCAACTGCGCGTTCTACACTGACCCATCGCTCGACTGCGCCAAGCCCACCGCCGAGTTCAACCAGGAGAACTTTCCCGAGTACGTCTCGCCTAATGTATGGCCCGGCGACGCAGTTCTCCCAGGGTTCAAGTCCTCTGTTGAGAAGCTGTGCCGCCTGATGATCGACGTCGCCGTACTTGTCGCGCGTGCCTGCGACCGATACGGCGAGCGCGAGATTGACGGCTACATCAAGGGGTACCTTGAACACGTCGTAGGCACGAGCAACACAACCAAGGCCAGATTGCTCCATTATTATCCCCAGGCAAAACTTCCAGAAGAGGGACAAGGCAACGAAGATGATTGGTGCGCCACGCACCTGGACCATGGCTGCCTCACGGCTCTAACCTCGGCCATGTTCGTCAACGAAGAGGAGACGTCGTCGCGTGTTCCCAAGGGCGCTGCGGCGGGTGCGACTCTGCCTGCGCTGAAGGAGCTCAACGCAAGTCCCGACCCTAAGGCCGGGCTATACATCAAGTCGAGGACGGGCGAGACTGTGCAGGTCAAGATTCCCCGGGATGCCATCGCCTTCCAGACAGGCGAGACGCTGGAGAGGATCACCAAGGGGAAGTTCAAGGCGGTTCCGCACTTCGTACGAGGTGTGAGCCCTGCGATAAGCAACGGAAAGATTGCCAGGAATACTCTGGCTGTGTTCACGCAGCCAAACTTGGGCGAGGTGGTGGATATGGAGCAGAACATCAATTTTGGCGAGTTTGCTCGGGGGTGGTAACGAAATATACTGTGAAGAATTGAATAGTGATTCTTTAGATCGCTCCTCTACCTAGTTTCTACCCATCGCCATTCTCATAACTCTATTAAAGGATGCCGTAAATGTTCTCAACATCGCCAAGATAGCTCTAATGGGGATGAGCGAAGAACTGCCCTTAAAAAGTCTCCTAGGAAACGTCTGCCACGAGACAGTATAGCCCTCTAAGCCTTCTCCTCAAGCTTTCTTCGGCCCTGAAGTACCCTCGCCAGAATGATAAGCAGCACACAACTCGCGTCAGCAAGCCCAGCCCACACTTGAGCGGCCCCATAGCTACCACTTGCTGCATTCTGTATTGCGCCCCCAATGGGCGGACCTGACAGTGCTGCGAATGACATGACGGTGAAGCACATTCCCAGCCGTGCGCCGATTATGTCCATGCGCTCACTTATGCTTGCCACCCCGGAGGGAATGAGGCTCTGTATGCCTGCAGAGAACAGACCGTAGAAAGCGGTCCAGGCAAAGATGCCAACGCGGTTGGAAATCCTCAACCAGCTGAAAGCCACAGCTGTCAAGCAGAGGCCTGTTGGAATGGAGGTGTTGAACGGCCCGAACCGATCTGCGAGTAACCCAACTATAATACGAGCGGGGATGCCGGTGCCGTTGATGATCATGATGAGATATGTGGCTTCGGTATATGAGATATGAAGAACCTGTATACCAAATGATCCAACCTGGAGGAAGCAATTAGTATACAGCCGAGGTTGCAAGCGCCTGATGAACCCACATAGTAGAAGGTATAGTACCTCGCCCAGCAGAAGAAAAAGAGCCCAAAGACATAAGCGACGTAGACACGATTCCGAAATGCCGCAATGTCCATAACTGGCCCCTTTCGCTGTGGCTGCAACCTTGCTCGCAAGAAGCCCACCACCAAGCAAAACCCTGCTAGGTGAATGAACCCAATGGTGCGAGCCATCCAGCTAAAGCCGAAGTGCGCGAGAAGCCCCCTCACGATGGCAGGGTAAATCACGCCCCCTAGAGAATTTCCCAGTGTAACAATTCCCAGTGCGAGAGAACGACGGGAGGAGAAGTAAGTCAGGACTAGGGCGAGCGTTGGCGTGAAGATCAGCCCGTTTCCAAGGCCAGAGAGGATGCCCTGCGTCAATACCAATTGCCAAAACTGGGTGGAAACACTCATGAGGAAGATCCCCAGTAGCTGCAGAACAGCACCGGCGACCAAAGCAACTGTCAGATACCCGGCATCTAGCAGCCATCCGGAAATGGCTCCGGTCGAGAAGGTAAGCCAGGCTTGGAGGGAACCAATCCAGGATATTGCGGATTGATTTTGGGGCAGAACGGATATATAGTAGGACTGAAACGCACCGAATGCGTTGGCATATCCCCAGGTCAAGAACACGGCCAGGCAGCCCACCGCGACTTGAGTCCAAGCACCTAGGCCGCCATCTGGTGCAGCTGGATTTTGAATCATGGCGTCGGTCTAGGAAGGACGTTGGAAACGACTCTTTTCAGAGCAATATCTAGCCTGCAAGTTCAATGGCAGGATCAATAGAAGTAGAGTAAGATGGAGACCCGACGACTTCCAGCAATGATCATGAATATTCTGGCCGAGAGTGATTTGATTACGGTTCCCCTTATAGAATTGCTGTGCTATGGTAAGAACCTTGATGGCTATATGGTCGGGCTAGGGCTGGCCTCTGATCAAGTTCCACTCATTAGCCTAGCAAAATACAAAGGGCAAAAAGAAATAAAGCTACATATATTTATCCTATTTCTTGATTAGCGTTATATCCCTTCGAATCAGGCGACATTTCACCTGGAATGTTGGCATCATGCGTGTCGTTGGACCTGGTGCTAACACATCTGCCACATTCTGATGAAAGGAACCCGCCACTGCTTTCTTTTTTGACCTACCAAGCAATAGATGATTGATCATTGAGAAATAGTAACAACCTATATCTGCAACTCGAGTTACTCTCCCCCTTTAGGTTGCCCGGTCTTGTGACTCTGTTCTCTTACGCTTCCTTGAGCCTAGACATCTTATCCCCAGAGGTATGCTCTCCCAATCATCTCCCCAGTTATTCTGAGAGCTTGAGTTGGGTGGCCAGTTTTCACGGAAAATCTCCATCGCCCAAGAGGATGAACTGACCTCCGCGTCCCACCACTCTTCGTCTCCCGTCATGGCGCCATCTGGTTCCTTTGTAAAGGTATAATTCCTTGCCAGATTCTGAATCATGGCGCCCATATCGTTTCCATATCTATTGTATGCTTCTATCGCGATTGCAAAGAATCGAATACGCAGTTCTTGGAGAACATGCGTGGCTCGACCTCCAGTTATTGTATCGAGAATCTCCGAGGCGAGAATGTCGTCCAGCGCGCAAGCCCACAAGACTTCCCGCATTTTATTGACAGCGCCGCTGCGCTCATCGTCTGACAGTAAATCTGGCGCCTCATATAACTCCCGATCGTCAAGTGGTATTGCGAAGCAGTCCAGGAATAGCGTTGCCGATCTCAGGCGTCTGAGCGCGCCCATCGCCTCGTAAATGGCGGGATCGCCAGCGTTTTGATATGTTCTCTCTACTGGTATACTAAGTTCCTCAAGTAAAGGGCACTGGACCAGTATATCCAGAATGTCTTTTGTTGACAAAGATTCGTACTCTCTGAAATGGCTGTCGAGCAACTCGCCAGATTCGTGTCGACGCTCCGAAGAGACGGGGAACAAGGCCAATGTTTCCAGAGACTGACCATGTACACGGAGTACTCGGCCTGGTATCTCTGGCCAAATGTACCCAGTCAGCCTGAGTGATTGCAAAGGCGGCAGGTTGGAGAGGATCTTGATGAGCTGATGCCGGTACTCATCCTCGAGTTCATCCAGCCCCTCATACTCACGATATAACCGCAGATTCATCGTTTTGAGGCGAGGGAAAATGCCGTGCACCCGAAGGGAGTCGAGATCCGGCTTGCTGAAATTGATTTCGAGTACTAACGATTCTAGGAGGGTGAAATCGGTCGTGTCGGCCCATTGGTCAAGTCGAATCGGGTATCGACAGTGGCCCTTCAGAGATAATCTTTTCAGCCGCCCCAACCTTCGTGGGAACGCTTGTTCCGTGAACATGTGATGCGGTGCAAATGGCACTCCTTGGCTTTCCCAGTGTGCGTTTTCGGCTTCCTCAGATGAGAACAACGGCTCGTCGACCCTCTCGTTGATCATATTAACTATTTGCAACGAGGGTGCCATGCCGGCGATGATTGCCATTACGCGGCTTTTCATATTGCATCTAGGTTGGCCGGCCCCAGAAGCGTCGGAATAAGTGCAACCAATCCTGTAGAGGCATGGCGAAGTTACCAAGTCTATATCCACTGCACTGTCGTTGCGAAAATCGTAGATATGAAGCTGGCACTTTGGGTGCCTCAACTCCAATGCCTGGAGCAGTGCAGCAGGCAATTTTCCCGGGGATACAAAACATGTGAGTCCTGATAGTGTGTTTAAGAGCTCGATCAGGATTCTATTGGCGCAGTCTTGATTAAACTCTACTTGAAGCTCGCCATTCAGAAAAACGTTCTTTTCTGCTGACCCGTAAAGGGGGTTCAGCTCAGCCAAGTCGAATTGTATCGCCTTGTTCGTGTCCTCAGGCTCCGGTCTCGAGGTGTCGAGAAGTCCGTTCCAGTCGGCATACCACGGGCCAGCGACGAGGCGGCGAACAGAGGAGAAGGCATCATATCGCCACACAAGCCATATGCGGCTAGCTATCTGGCGATGAAATTCCACGATACCACAAGGTAGGCGTAGTGAAATGCGTCGGAGCAGGTAGTGCATGGAGATCGCACGCAGTCGATGGCTTGTCAGAGACAGCGACTGGAGGCTGAAGAGCGTATCCTCGTCCATTAACGGCTCAATGATCTCTCCAATGCATTCATCTGGAATATCTTCAAACTTGATAGGTTTCATGGCACCTGCGCGATGAGAGCTTCTTGGTGGAAAGTGAAGGAAGGTTCTGGGTGAATGTAAGAGTTTGAAATGATTCTGACGGGGCTTCTTGGGAAGATTTGGTAATATTATAACCTGCATATGCGGGGTTGTATTATGCTAACATATAAAAAACTCTCCGAGGCCGGTTATTCACCGAGCCTTGTGCGAGAGCCAATTCGTGATGGAGTTTATTTCCTCTGTATTGTCGCAGGCAGCCATTTCTTGGAAGGGAGATGGGTTTGGCCATTGCTTCTAGGCTATCTTTGTAATCTTCGCACGTAAAGTCTCTGCATTGAATATGGTGCGATTGATTTTACGCTCTCTGCTGCTACGAGCACATCTGAAACACTCTGATGTAGTTATGACGACATTAGACGGTTGGGCTCAGGCTGTTCAGGCTCCTATCACGTCGTACAAGCCATCTTCCGTTCCTGCCACGTAGCCTAATGTAGGTAAGACGCATTTACGAGGGCCTAAAGTCACATCTTTTAATGAAAGATGGTCGCATGGTTCGTCAAGGAGAGTAACTCAAGTCGAAACGTACGTAAGGGAAGAATATCGTCTAGTGTCGATACGCAATGGCGTGGCTGTGTCAATATCTCGAAAATGATCAGACTATTGATGAAATTTGTCTAAAGCTCGTTACAGACGTGTGCCTCGCCAAAGCTATATGTTGAAGATAAATGCCGTCATCGGACATGTATATGTAGTTATTCAAACTATCTACAAGCAACCAAACTAATGCCACAAAAATAGCTAATTAATGATCGCTATGATAATCGTAAACACGATTAATAGTCCGCCTACTACCGTGTCGGTCGATGGCCTGCCCCTTTATAAAATGAAATGTCGTCAGGGAACTGAATGTCGCGTCTTACTGGCGCAGCGCGAAGTGGTCGAAAATCTGTGATGGTGACGGAATCTTTGAATTCGTGGAGCAAGAGTCTTCGTGCCCGCGTCGCCTTTGCTAAACCACTTCGCATTGAGAGGGAGGTTTCGTCGACGTCCAACGTAGCCCACGTCGCTCAAACTTTCATTAACTACATGGCTGAGCGTCCTTGGAGTGAGGGCTTCAAGTTATCCCATTGGAATAATCAGTCCGTGAACCAACTAATTCGCCATTAGTCAACAAAATGCTCCAGAGGTTGATGTACAAGAGACTGGAGATACTGCATACGGCCAAGAACCAGGCCATAACACGTGTTATTTCTGCCAGATGTTCAACATTCCTGCGAGGGCTGCCATCTTTGTTACTTAAACGCTCAATTAACTCTAGGCTGATAAATCACCAGAAGACATTTATTATATCAATAGAGGTAAAAAGTCCTATGAAGATAGTATACTTTACACCCTTAAACTGAGAATTCTATGTACATAAAATGCAGACCTATAATCGCCTTCTAGATAGGAGGACAAGGACGCCTAGAAGTATAAACCCATTTTACGGTATTCTAATATCATCCATGTGACATTTGTGCAAATAAACAACCATAATATTCAGAAAACAAGGTATGCTTGGCTGGAGATAGGACATATACACATTGTTAGTGAACTGTCTTATATAATCTATTCTATTCTTATGAATGGGTTTACCCAAATAAGGATGAATTCGTAGCCCTCTTCCACGAAGAAGCCTCGAGTTTGGGATGCATGATCACATCGCCTGCGGCTTGCCCATCCGTTCCTTGAACTACTTAGTCGAACAAGGATGGGTTGGTCTCATGATGAACCTGTTTCTAAGTGCTAGAGCCGCAGTTAACAGTTTGCTCACTGAGGCTTCTGCTGTGTATTATTTTCCCTTCTTTTATTCACCCCTCTTTTCTTTGGGGATCCATTCTACGATTAGCCTGGAGTCCAGGCTCGTACCTTGGATAGCACGGCAGGAGGCCGCTGGGAGGCCTCTATAAGGCCTCCCAAAGACCCCCCAAAGAACCAAAACCAACCCCATGGTCAACACCCTCTTTGGCGGCAGGGGAACGGAAGTCACGGGCTCCCATTTGCCAAGCCTCCTGCTCGGCAGTTCCAAGCCGATCAGCCTTGTGCCTGTCATGGAGGGCTGCACAAATCACTTAGTTAGGTCACTGGAGCTGTCTTCGCTCCGGCTGGACCTAGAACCCACGTGGCCTATACAATCAGAGTTCCTCTATGGCTGTAAGAGATAAGAGACTTGCAGATGGCAGAGGCCTCCAGCTGCTCTGCCCACAGGTGACTGGCATGGCATTATGGATTCTTTTAATTCACTGAGCAAATTCTGAAAAGGAAGATAAGTGGTCGCGTGCAGTGTGCGGCAATTTTGACAGGCTGAAGGGCGGTAAATCGGGCTTATAACAATTTACGAACAAGCCTCAGGGCATCGCTGTAAGCCGAAGATTGTTCTACTGAAAGGCTCCTGCACAGTTACTTAGGGGCAGTGAAGAGAGACGGTTCCTATATTGAAAGATTGGGGTAAGCCCGGTTTGCTCAATATTAGCAATGGGAAACACAAACAGAAAATAATTCTGGTGTGCTCGCCATGGATAGATATCTCCCGTCTAACCAAACTTAGGACATGGTCCGACACACATCTCACGCTCTGCGGGCGTCGATGCAAGTTTATCTCGCATTATCGACCAGGCTCGAACAGCCTTGAAGGAGCCATCATAGTGAGCTAGCAAAATTTGGGAAATTTGTTTTGGCTTTTGAAAATGAGGGATGTGAAAAATAAATATCCAGCTCATCAATAGTCTCCGGGTTTCACGATGCACGACTTCTTTCTACACCCATTTCTTCCTCAATCCACACCGTATATCAGCTTGTCAAGTTAAATATAACGTATTCTCACCATTCTTTATTCCTTATTGTCTTGTACATAAGTACTCTAAAGGCCCAAATGTCTAGTTCCAAGCCTGACGACGACGATGACGTTGCCATTGAGGGTACAAGGGCCTTTCCTTCGGACAAGAAGGAAGGTGTTGTGATTCACGAGGCATGGGACTCGGAGTACGAGGAGAAAGCCCGCCAAATTGCTGAAAGTGACCTTAATCAGAGACAGAAACAGGTTTGATCCCACAACCGCCTTAGATCACTACGGCACCCCGAGTCTAACAAATCATGGAACAGAACTACAAGGGATTTATGCTTCTTTGGGCTGCATGGCAAAGTACTGGTGTCATTTACGGAGACATTGGCACAAGCCCTCTCTATGTATACAGTTCAACCTTCACTTCACAGCCGTCGTGGGATGACCTAGTCGGGGCCTTGTCCGTCATTATTTGGTCCCTCATCATCATTGTGTCCATCAAATATTGTTTAATCGTTCTTCGTGCCGATGATGATGGACAGGGTGGCACATTTGCTCTGTACTCGCTTCTTGCCCGCTATGCCAACATTGTCCGTCGCGATCCGAATGTCTCAGGATTGGTCCGGCTCGAGCGTCAGTTGACGACAGATTTGAAACCGTCAGCAAGGACTGTCAGGCACTTCCTAGAACATAGTCGCATTACTCAAAGAGCCCTCAAGGTTCTGGGGGTACTTGGCGTCTCCATGGTAATGGCTGACGGTGTACTTACTCCAGCCCAATCTGTGCTTGGCGCCATTCAGGGCATCAGAGTAACCAACCCCGAACTCCCAACAGGTGCCATAGTTGGCATCTCATGCGCTATTCTCGTGGTCCTCTTCCTGATTCAGCCCCTCGGCACCTCCAAAGTTGGCACGACATTTGCCCCAATCGTCGTCATCTGGCTCTTGTTCAACCTCAGCTGTGGCATATACAACCTAGTACTGTATGACTACACTGTTCTTAAAGCCTTCAGTCCGCACTACGCGTTCATCTACCTGATTCGCAATGGTCGCGCTGGGTGGGAGTCTCTAGGTGGTCTTCTTTTGGCTTTTACTGGTGTCGAAGCCCTCTTCGCCGACCTCGGTGCCTTTGGAAAGCGTGGCATCCAACTCTCGTGGCTATGTCTTGCTTTGCCCTGTCTACTTCTCGCCTACATTGGGCAGGCAGCGTACATCTCGATGGATCCCACCCAAGAGGCCTATACCAACCCTTTTTTCAACAGCCTCCCTCCTGGAAGTCTTTACTTCGGCCTCGTCATTGCTGTCCTGGCTGCCATTGTAGCGAGTCAAGCCATGATCACCAGCTCGTTCCAATTACTGTCGCAGATTATGAGACTGAGCTATTTCCCTCATATCAAAACCATCCATACCAGTGCGAGGTTCCATGAGCAGGTTTATATACCCATGGCGAACTGGTTGTTGATGATTGGAACGGTTATTGTCACTGCCGTCTACAACAACGTGAGCTCCTCCCACCTATACCTTTGACATGTTGTGTATATCTACTCACCTGAATGTAATAGACCACAAGCCTGGGCAATGCTTATGGAGTATGTGTCATCATTGTCATGATGATAACAACTTGCATGCTCTCTCTTGTAGCATCAATCATTTGGCATATCCCCTCGCCAATCGTCCTCTTCCTGTTCCTATTCTTCGCAGCTTACGAGGGTGCTTACACCTCCTCGGCTCTTCGCAAGGTCCCGGAAGGTGCCTGGTTCACTATTGTCTTAGCGGCCGTCCTTTCCAGCATGTTTGTTCTTTGGCGATGGGGGAAAGAGCGCCAGTGGTCTGCGGAAGGCGAGGACAGAGTCGAGACTCAGGATTTGATACAACTTCCAGGCTCATCTTCGGGCAAGTCGACAACAAGAGAGGTCGACGCTCGACTACAGATGAAGCTGACACCCATGTTTGGCGAAGGCCTCGTGTCAACTGCCCCCGGCTTGGGGATATTCTTTGACAAGGTCGGCACCAGAGGAAACATGATTCCAAAGGTGTTTACACAATTTATTCGCAAGTTCAAGTCAAGGCCGGAGGTCATCATTTTCTTCCACATGCGGCCACTCTCCGTCCCCTTTGTACCAAGTGGAGAACGTTTCGTCATTACCCGAGCAACTTGGCATATTCCCTCCTCGTACCGTGTAACTCTTCGTCATGGCTACTTGGATGATGTCCTCACACCAGATCTCGGCTCCATCATTGTTGACGAGATAGCTCGGTTCCTACAAACCGCCGCGGCCAGCGTTGGGACTAGTTCAAACCAGCCATCGAATGGTCTTGATGAAGAGCTGAGGGCACTCCAGAGGGCCCAAAATGACCAGACTGTGTACGTGCTAGGCAAGCAAGTCATGCGCATCAAGCGGATAAGTGGTAATATTGTACGGCGCCTAATCAAAAAGATCTTTCTGACCGCATTTCTCTGGATTCGCGAGAACTCGAGAGCGAAACTCGCCGATCTCGATATGGATTACAATAATCTAGTAGAGGTTGGGTTTGTGATGGAGATTTGATCCCGGCTGGTTTTCGTGGATCTAGCTGTCTGTAGGGGGAAGGAGGAGGAAGCCGGCTTTCATTTTGATAATAATTTTCTAGATACCCCTAAAATGAAGAGCTTAACCTCCTTCCTAAAACCATTTCTACAGGCAATGTGACGCAAGCTTCAACTAACAAGGTCTGCCTGGGCTTAGATACGCATCTTAGATGAGCCGAACCGTTGTTTTCGAGACCCTGTTGACATCTAAATCATGTGAGCTAAATATTTAGACTCGAGGCGGCCAACTCTATGATTGAAAAGCCCATTTTATACTCGCTAACTTCATGCTTACTTCGTTATTGGCTCTGTTTGGATGAGCTGTTGTTGGCTCCTATGCCGTGCATAATTGGAATATCTTATCATGAAAGAAGTTTGCTGATTTGAAGAATAATGTAACAAACGCTGTTCCGCTAAGTCTTGTAAGCACACTGTCTATATCTGATCAACTAAATGGGATCATCTTACGCTTCATACTCTCTTGTAAATGTATTTGCTTTATGAAAATTAACATCCCATAGTTCGATCGTGAGATCGCCAATTCAGTTGTTCCATGCCCCAAATTCAACAATTCCTCTTTCAATGTTCTTGCCTTCGTCGTTGAGCGGATGCCTTTGTTGGATAAGGCCGTAGCATGGTCGCAATTCGCCTTGCGTTGAGCTTCTAGCTCTGTATGTTCGGGCAGCTTCCGAGGTAACCCAAGAAGTATCAGGTATCGAGACTTTTTTGGTTATTAAAAGTCTATAGCCTTGGATATCATTTCTACAATGCCAAGTTTGTCGTGGTCAAGTCCGCGGTAGACGATCCTCTCTGATCCTTGGGCAAGTTGAACCACACCTATAACCAAATCACCCTCAGTGACCCTAAGTATAGCTCAGGTAAAGTTATTCTAGTGTAGCTCTGCGCAAAAGGTTAACTTGGACTAATCTTGCACAAATATTAGTGATGATTGATTTTCATGAATCAATAGAAGATGTTAGCCCCGACATCTCAACACCACCATTAAACCCCTACCATGGAGCACAGAGCTCTGGTGTAGAGCTAAAATCCTAGCAAAGATCAGCCGAGTATTTTCTTTATCATAGCATGGGGCTAACTGGTAATGCTATGCATCGTATAATGAAAGAATGATGCATATCTAGGGCTGTTCTAATAGATGATTTGTCCTTGGATTCAAAAAGCGGCCTTTCCATCTCCACGATCCTATTTGAACTGTAACGAGAGGGAGGTTCACCTGGCAACATATTGGACAAACCAAGAGGATTCGATGTCAAGCTTGTTGGATTGTTGCGCCCTATGACTGTGAAAATAGGTAGATAGATCGAGTCATATTACCTAAAAATATCTTGGTTCTCCTGCATTTTAGTGGATGTCGCAAGTGCCGTGAGTCGCACGTCATGTAACGGTCAACGAATATTGGTTCAATTTGGGCGATAATGATTCTTTCCTCGTTCGATACATGCTGACAAAGCTTTGACATCTGAGCTCTGATGAGCAAAGAGCACCACATTCATGTCGGGGGGAAGATTTTGAATGCTAAGTGAGTTCTTGTTGTTCATATGATCGAGGCTGAATGTCAATTGAGGGAAAATATTAAAGTGACGTGACTTGCCAATCCACTATGTGTTTGAGCCACCCGGTGAGATTTGTAAGCCTGGCGGTTCTGATGCAGGGCTTCATCTAGCCTCACTTAATCTGCATTACTCAAGGGTATGTATTCGCTAAGAGCAGAGATCGGCGATCGCAAGGGGTTGTCAGACAACTTAATACGGTAGGAGAGCCTCCACGGGTGAAAATGGTGACTCTCCCGTGGACCTTTCATTAGAAACATCATCTGATCATAAATGACGGATGACGACCCCTTTGGTGAAAATCTGACGGAATCCTGTGGGATAACACCCTTGAGATAGTGGCAATAAGAAGACGATGTCACTTGCTCCGTAATAAATTTGGGACAGGGTCTGTAAGAGAACCAGCACCGCCCGGTTGCCGGCCGGGATTTTCAAGTTTTGACTGGCAGCATGGGTTTAAAGCGTAATTTTACTGCTCCTCGTGCTTCTCAGGCTTAGCGGCTTGAAATCCTTTTTTGGCCATCGAGCCGGTGGGAGAACTAGCTGATTGATAAGAAAACTGTCTAAATTCCCGCGTATGCTTAATCCAGAAGGCCAAGCTAGCTGTCATCGCTCGGGAAGAATGGATCAGGGGGAAGAGAAAATACCGCAAATCAAGCAAAGCTGCCTGAATTCCAGGTTTCTCAGTCAAATCGAATAGTTCATTTTCGTCTGATATCTCTCAGAGATCTAGCGGCTGTATTGAACGCGGTAAATCGGAAGTACAGGACAAGAAGCACCTCGTTTCATCGAAGGAGGTGGTGTTCTGCGATGATTCATTGATTCATTGACATCCCTATCTAGCGATGGTTGCAAATCATTCCCTCTAGGCACCTTTGAACCATGCCTGCCATGTTTAGTGATCCTTCACGTAATTAGGTCCATACGGCATGTCACTCATGCAGTCTCAATCGTAGGTGACACCCTCAGCGTATCCTCCCCTTGAGCATTCATTCATTAGATTGCAAATGGGACTAAAAGTGGCGTAGTATTAGTGGGCGAGCCCCTGTGAAAGGGTTTCGCTGGTGGGTGTAGGCTGGCGAAGTCTGTTATGTGAGCATAAATAAGCAACATAACCTTGAAGCAGTCCATCTGGTGACGAAACAGTGGCCCAAACAACGGTAGTTGTCCGGCCCCTACAGTGGGTAGTTGTTCGTTTCACCAAGGTGGCAGAGGTACGTGCTGCTTCTCAAGACCGAGCTAAGCTTCATGCCAATATGATCCCAGCACCTGGTTGGCATCTGGACCGACGATCCCGGTAGCTAAGCTGCCGGATTAGGCTGCCGCGCGGGCATTCTTCACTCCTGTGAATGACATTTGTAGTGACGAGCTGTTTCGTCGTCAGGCAATACGCTTAGTTTTACGCTTTCCCTCCAATACTGGATGAAATTCAAGCTTGTCGGAGCTGAAGCGGGTCGTGGCCGGGATCACCCTGGCCGCCGCCTTGTCTCGGCTCGTTCTTCGAAGCATGTTTCTGCTTCTAGGTGATTTCCAAAAAGCTTAAGGTTGTTTTCTGCTGGGATGAGCGGCCGCTGAGCTTCTTTTCGCACTAGAAGACGTGTGCCCTGTTTCGGACTGGGATGAGCAACGGGTGAATCTATAAAGCCGACGGTTTATCTCCCAGCGTGTGCTTAGAGGCTCTACATGATCTCTGCATTCATTCTCGCCCCAGTCTTTCTTTCGATAACCGAGACTAGATTTTCCTGCGAGGTGACCTCACTCTGCCATTATGAAGTGCCAAGTCCTTTCAGGCGCAGCCCTCTTGGCTACCGGAGCCATGGCTGCGCGCCCTTTCCTAAACGAACCTGATACTGGCATTGAGCTTTCGCTTGGAGATATTGGGGCAGGTGTTCTTCCAGACCTTGAGAAAATGATTGGCCTGCCTGACTTTGACTACGCTGCTCGCAACTATCTGCCCATTGCGAACTACACCTACTACCGCAACGGTGCTGCTGGCGAGTGGTCGTACCGCAACAACCTCGAGATCTACCACAAGTTCCATATCCGTTACCGAACCATGGTTGACATCACTGGTATTGAAAACACTCTGCCGTATGTCGTCGATCCTTTCAAGTGAAGACCCAGAGTGCTCGGTGATGCTAATATGAGAATAGTACGACTATTCTCGGCCACAACTTCTCAGCCCCTTTCTTCATCGCGCCGGCTGCCGCTGCCGTTCGAGGCCACCCCGATGCGGAGCTTGGTCTCGTCAAAGGCGCTGGAGCTGAGAATATTCTCTACATCGTGAGTAGTCGAGACCCACTCTTTTTTTGACAACATCTTCTGACATACTTCGTAATCACAGCCCTCGCACTATGCCAGCAAGAGCATTGAGGAGATTGGTGCCGCCAAGCAGGAGGGCCAGGTCATCTTCCAACAAGTCTACCTTGACTCAAACGATACAAAGACCCAGATAGAGTTTGACCGTATCAAGGCTGCTGGCTCCAAGGCCATTGTGTTTACCGTTGATTCAGCTGCTGATGGCAACCGTCACCGTGCTGCCCGCTTCGGTGTCGGTTCCGCTGACTCTGACTACACACTCATCACCTGGGACTACTACCACAAGATCCAGAAAATGACTGATCTCCCTATCATCATCAAGGGTCTTGGTACCGTTGACGATGTCAAGCTGGCTATCGAGCACAAGGTTCCCGCCGTCTACCTCTCCAACCATGGTGGTCGACAGCTCGACACTGCTCAGTCTACCCTTGAGACTGCCCTGGAGATCTTCCGCGAGGACCCTGAGATCTTCAACAAGATTGATATCTTTGCCGACGGCGGTGTCCGATACGGCGCCGATGCTTTGAAGCTGCTTGCCCTTGGTGTCAAGGCTGTTGGTCTTGGCAGGCCGTTCATGTATGCCAATGTTTACGGCGAAGAGGGTGTTAAGAAGGCTGCAAAAATTCTTAAGCACGAGCTCGCCATTGATGCCGGTAACGCCGGTGTTGCTGACTTGAAGAAGGTTGACAGCACCTATGTGAGTATATCTATGATCATAAACATATCGAGTTGACAGAGTGCTGACATATACCTTGCAGGTGAACTGGAACTCCAACTGCTATTACAGCGGTTAAATACGTTTAGGGAGGGAGTTGGATTTGGGCAAGTGTATATAGCAACTTTCATGCAAAATTTATTCCAAGCGAAAATGAACCCTATACCTCTGTCTTTTGCTGTATTCAATCATGAATGAGAGGGTTACTTTTAGTACCGCAAAGTTGAACTGGCTGAGTTCATTCGAGCTAATATCTCGAGAGTATGGGAAAAGATCCCAAAAGGCCAGTACCCCAAAAGCATATCATATAGGACGCATGACTTGATTTTGATCAAGCGAAATAAGCAGAGGGCCCAAGAAAGCGTCCAGCTAACTAGGTTTTAAGGGCTTCCGATGAGGAAATGGTATCTTTCTATTGTCACAACAAGATTGGCGCTCCTCTGTTGATACCTGCGACCGTATGATACTCTAGATGCGGCAGACTTTCTTCGTATAGTTGGCACTCAAGATGATTTAGAAAGCATAGCCAGCTACTCCCTAAAGTCCTGATAATATCAGTGTTCCCTTGAACAAAAAGGATGATAGCTTTGCTTATAATTAGGGTGGTAGATTGGAGAAAGGTCGTGTAAAGGCAGGCCATAAACATCTAGGTGGGCTTGGTGGACAATCCCTTCCTCTCCGACTTATATAAGCATGAGAAGATATGGAATCGAATATCACACTCGCTCTATACCTCTTCAAATTTAGTTCCTCGGCCAACGAGATATTCACCGATATAGACAAGCTTGAAAATATCCCAACTCTCATGGGCAACACTTCACAAACGAGTCCCCTCGGCCTTTGGAGGTGGGCACTGGGGCGGCAGCGTAGGCCATGGAATATACAGATGGATGGTGTGAAAGAACTGTCTCTTACCAAGGTTACGGGAGTTCTTTCAATAGCTCCCAAACTGACCGCCAAGTATACCCTCGAGTGATCACTGGTGCAACTATTGGTGGAGTTTTTGGCATTGCTTGCGTCTCTGTGTTTTTCTTTCTGCTCAACAAAATGAGGAAGTTTCCTCGTCTAACGATTCAAACCTTAATACTAGAGGCGCACAGCTTTCGAGTAACTTAGATCGATTCAATCACTTGTCTTCAGCCGAGTTTCGTAAGGATACGCCCAAGGTAAGCCGAGCTCGGAGACCACCCTCAGGATAGAAATGGGACTTTGACGTATGTAGAAAAGTTTTCACAGATTACGTTCAAAAATTATCAGATTAACTCATATAGTTCTATGTGTTGTTTCGTTTCTTCACTGATTACGTTGTCTTTCCTCCGTCCCTTCTGCCAAAGACTGGAAACTTGTCACTTTGGTACGTAGGCAGAGAATAAATCTCATTCTAGCACAAGGGCGGTCCTACTAGCCGCATGGGCTTTCGTTGCCAACAGTAGGTCATCACTCTTGAAATGCTGCCCTTAGCATTCCGGTGGTTTGGAAAGCTATATGATCATTTGCCGTGATATGTCCAAAGCAGCTTCTAGTCAGTCCTAATCATTGATTATTATGATATGTTAACGCCATGTTTTCAATCGTGCATCGGGGCCCGCATCAGAATTGTCCTTCAATGTCATGAACTCTTTGGTGGCCACCTTGGAGGGGATAGGTTTGTCGGCAAAATTTAAGGGTTTTTGGATATTTTGGCGAGCCCCTTCTGAGTTGATCTCACAGGAGATTTGTCAGGTTCAGGCTTTTGAGCCTCGAGATGGCTATTGATGGCAACATAAGGGTTGCTTAATTGACGATGCCATCGCAAAGTCATGGTCTAGCATTACACCAACTTCACCAAATTGTAGGTACTGGGTAGAGCGATGAGTGTGAACTCTACGTCCCTGATACAGCATCAACCACATCTCAATTTTGATTCGTCCTATATTATATGGTGATAGCCAGAGAGCCATTGAATCGATTTCGAGAGATGCTGATGATGAAGACAACATATCGGAGGGTACACGAGACAGTGTAACATCTGCCCTTGGAACCTTGAGTTTTAAATTCTCGCCCGGCGTGTTTTAGTTGAATTCTTTGTGGGTACCTATGTAAGGGTGGTTCAGTGCGAACATGATCACTATATTACCGCCGCTTTACCCCATGTAATTTATATTTGTCCTTGCATAACACCGTCAAATGCCTGTCCGGAGGGGCTAGAAGCCGCTTCTCTTGTCTTTGTTTCTACGACTTTGAGAACTACTTGGAATTACTGTTTCATAGGCATCAGCCTACAATTTTGCTACGTGATACGTGTTCGAAAGATGGCAAATGTACAGTATCGTTTCATTGGCCTCACTCGAGATTGCTATCCCACGTTCGCAGAGGAATTCATTAGATCCCATTGAGGAATGACCTCCACAAAGACGAGTACGAGCTAAGAGACCAAGGTTTGAATTTTGTTAAACCTGCCCTGTCACGTTCATTGAACCTATGTATATTATATACAAGAAGTGAAATGTATCAGAACGTCTGCCGGTCACACTTTGAATGACCAGCTCACCGTGATTCCGATCTAACGAAGACCCAACCGTGAGTAGTCGCAAATGGTGACGACTACGGTTGTTTCAGTCTTCTTCTAGTAAGGCAGCTGTCCGAGGCTGGAGTTGAGTAGTGGTTAGCATGCCATGTAGTCTAACTTATGTTGAAGGCCGACTTACTAGTTTCCAGGAGGGGAGTAACGGCAAACCACCCAGGTACCGCCGTTGCCGGTAGCCTTGGCCATACCGACGTGCGTAGTCTTCTTCCAAACGACTTGAGCTATTGGTGATGTAAGTAAAACTGTCAAAATATGGGTTTCGCGTATCGGGAATGTCCTTACTGTAGTGGCTGTAGTTGTTGGAGTCAATCACACCGCCGGTGTAGTCACTCTTCTCGGAGTTGAAGGCGTTGACGGCGTTGAGGAAGGGGTTATTGGAGCCGGACTGCATGTAGAGGTTCTCGCCCTGACCAGTGCCACTGGAATGCTCCAGCTTGCCGATGGAAGCTAGATGGTCAGCCCAAGACTGGGCATCGGAGGCAAGACCCGCATCCCAGAGGAGATCGGGCGAGCCAACTTCAGCACGGGCTGAATTGTGGGCGTCCAGGGCAGCCTGCTCGTCGGTGGTCAGGCCGGTGGTGGGAGCACTGGTGCTAACTGGGGCGGCCGAGGAAGGGGCTTGGGATGTCGAAGAGGCGGCGGCCGAGGTCGTGATGATGACGGCAACGGTGGTGGACGTGCTCTCGGCGGACGAAGGCTCGATGGTGGTAGGGAGAACTGATACAACGCTCTCCGAGGAAGCAACCAGACTCTCAGAGCTACTGGTAGGAGAGGGTGAGGAGCTGCTGGGGGTCTGAGGGCCACCAGCTGTGACGGTGAATGTCACATACTCGGTGTGAACTTTTTGGGTGCATGACTTCTTGGCGGCCGCACCGCTCGCCAGCAAGGAAACCGCAAGAGCCGAGAAACGCATTTTGATTGTTTGGTAAGGAACGTCTGGCCCAGCCACAAAAAGGAATGAAAATGGCGATAGACCACAAAGAGGTGCTTAGAATGAAGGAGAGCAAAGTGTCGCAGAACTCTCCCGCTTGCCAGCGAAGGCCATGCCCTAAAGCTTTTATTTTGCGAGCAACGTATTAATTTCAGGAATATGCAGGCATGAGCTAAGCTTTGCTCTTCGTCTCATCTCCCTCGCGTAACGACTGGAAGTTTTCTGAATTGCGGATCCCCCGTGTTTCACTATCGACATGGTCGGACGTGGAGGTCCTGGGCAATTACCACGCGATCCCAACAATCATCTGGCGGCAAGACACAAGCAGGGAGAATAAACCCGTTCATGTCCCGGAAACACGGTACCTGGGAAAAAATCAATAACTCGCGTTGTATCAACCTCCCCGCAATCTCTGATGGATCGACGGCGATCCCTCAGGTGAGTCGATGGATGTCGCGCGTTTTCTCGTCGTAGCAACCAAGAAAGATCGGCGGCCGCACATGCATTGACCATCCCCCTTTTCGGCAGCTGCGAAGCAGGGTTTGTGCTTCGCTCCGCATGTATAAGGGTTATTAGGGTTGGCAAATTGTGGCCGAGGGATATTCCTCGCCACTTGTTTCGTGCTGCCTAGAACGGCACCCGGTTCATTTGAAGGATTATTATGAGCCACTCACTGCACGGATAATGACATTCTATATTAGACTCGGGCGTTACAGGCTTTCAATACCCCACTCCTAGTTCAGCTGTAGCCTTGATTTGCACACATCGCAGGGCGAGGTAGCAGGCTTCGATTGCTCATCGGCAGATTCCGAGTCCTCCCAATGACTTGTACATCCAAGATCCTTGATGAATGTTCTAGATCTTTTCAGCTTGCAGCACGACCTGGGTTGCTAATTTGTTGACACATCGTTGTGCTTTGCCTCTCGTAAGTGGCAAACATGCCACTAATAACCCCGAAACGCTGTCGGAAGCTACGGCGTAAGCTGATGAAGTTCATATATCTCTAACGAAGTCGTTGACAAATTTTTAAGGAGAGATTTGTTTTTCTCGAATGTCGAATTTACCCAGTTCTGGGTAGCTTCTAGTGCCACGCTTTACCTTTAAATCCGTCATTATGCTGTCGCATCACACCTTTTCGCCTTTGACGAATTCTTTTTAAAGCAAATTACTTGTTTTCTTCCCCTCATCTCGGCTACACCGGCTCTATAGAAGCCAGGTTGTCCTACCCTAACCCGATTTCAAATACAAGGAAAAAGACTAGGAGAGGCCTCCTTCTCCCACCGCCACAGTAAGTCTCAATTACTTGTAAGGTAATAAACTTCCCTGGTAGTAGCATTTCTCTGCAATTGCTGCACGAGTCACTTGATTAAGTGACTAGTATGATGCGTGATTCACAGTGGCCCGGCCTACATCTTGAGCAAATTAACACTCGCCAGAAGCATTGTCATTCCAGTGAGCTTTCGCCCGGTAAATGGCAGGTATGAAGGTAGTGGATTGAGCTTGTTTTGGAGAAGTTATGACTAAGATCATCTGGCTGAAGCATTGACGAACTATACAAGCCAAGACTCGTCTCGCGTTCCTCAATTTCCAATCTTCCCAATGCCTGCATTCGCCGTAACAGTGCTAACAACCTTGCCATATCCCAGGGGGGCCACAAGCTGAGACTTATAGTTTCCGAGCTCACTCAAAACAGTGCTATCAGTCAGGCTGGTCATCCTGCCGGTGTTGCTTGACAGGTAGTTGACAGCACAGTTCCTGCCCAGAGAAGACGCACAATTGCCTTCAACACTAGTACTCGCGGTATTGAAAATCTTCCCGTTGCTGCCGCTTGTCAGGGGTGTCACACAGCTATCAAAATAGTTGCTCTCAATAAGGACGTGGCCGGAGGAGCTAATGTCAAAGTTGTGGCCGGTGCCGCTGTAGAAGTAATTGTTCACTGCCTGCACCAGCTGCGTGCCTGAGCTGGAGCCAATCTTGGGCGCACGGCCGCTGACATCATGAATGTAATTGCGGTCAAATGTGATCTTGTCGCCTGTACCTCCCACGATGATGGTCCAGTAATGGTCTGAGTTGCAACTGTGGGAGTATGATGTGACACCGTCGAACTCGGTATTGGAGATAGTCACGCGTGATGCATCATAGCTTCGAAATGGTCAGTGATTATATCTCAGTTATCTTATATAAGGGTCTTACTGCGAAACAAAATGTTGTCGTCCTGTCTTCGAGAGCTAAGAGCGAGAGTGGTCAGCGTCCCCGTGGCCAACTTCAGTACAGTATTGTGGTGGTGATAACATACCTTGACGTGGTCAATCCACACTCCATCATTACCTGACAGGCTTATAGCATCGCCTCCCCAGACATACTGAGGGTTAAGGTTAGTGATGTGAATATTCTGAACAATAACATTCTTAGCACCGGCCTTGAATCGAAGTCCCTTGCCATTTAGAACACCTGCGCTGCCTTTGCCAACGAGAGACTTATTGCTGCCAACGTCCATGCCGAGGTAGCTGGCTTTGTCGTACGTGACAGTAATGCGGACTTCATTTGCGTCACAATCGCCAGTCTTGATCGTATCTTGGCCCCCGTTAAGCGCGGTACACGTGCCGGTGTTCAGGCGGCATCCTGGCTCTGTAACTGTGCCCTCAGAGCCAATGAAATTGAAGGTTTTATCAATCATGATCACTCGAGGCGTATCATCGGCAAGCCACTCTTTCAATCTAGTCCAAGAGCTCATCAGTAAATAGTATCTCGGCCCTCGCAAGGGAGAAGATGAACTCACTGGGTTATGCTGCTGGGGACTGCCGGAGTCGCATTACCACCACCCGTGACTCCAGTGGCAAAGCCTGAAAAGAACAACGTCAATATGGTATTAACACTCGCCGAGATGCGGGGTGTAGTTGTTTTAGTGTACCATAGGGAGTTCCAACAACTTGCCCCCAAGTCCCAGTCGGCAATACGGCAAAGGTAAGCGATAGAAGGTTGATAAGATGCATTGTTTATTTGTTTGGCTGAGAGTGAAGTATGGTGAGATAATGCTGGCTAGAAGTAGCTGGAGTTGACTGTTTTAAATCTGATATCCTGCCATGTTTCAGGATGCTCTAGCCATATTTATGCCTATTCTTGACCTTGCTATCCTGTCTGTTTCAGGAAACGGACCTAAGGTCGCGATCTAGAAATGGTTAATTCGCACAAGTTCCGTGAGCTGCCCTAAATAGTCAAGATATTCTGGTGTTTGCATAAACTATAATACTGGTGGATTTTGAAACCTTGAGCAAGCCACAGACGCGGTATTCTGGGGTATCCAGCCGGTAGTAAGCAAATTGCCTTCGGGTTGATGCTGCTTTACCCGGCCCGACGGCATATAACGCTTCTAATCACACCTTACTGGTGATCACTTACAAGTCACCCATGTCCTGCCTACTGTCTGGAAATGAGACAAGTACAATTACCACAGGTGGCATGGTATCTAGGGGCTTTAAACTATATGTACGCAAGCGGTTTGCCCTTCCGCTGGGTTCCAACAATGGGCAATGAATGGCAAGGCGGTGTCTTGGACAGGTCCTGGTTGCCCGTGTTTCCAAGGGGCTTCGTTCCAAATGAGAATCAAACAATAAAAACAGGATAAATGGAGTCAAGATCCCTATATTGAAGTCAAAGTAGGATATAAGTGACGAAAACAATTTGATTAACCCCTGCCAACATCACCCTCCTTTCCGCTAACGTTGTCCCCGCACTGCCAACTTCCGAGGAAATACTCTGGTCATTCACCATCCCGGGTCTTTATTCCACGAAGCATCACAGGGGGTATTCACCAGTGATTTAAGATTCCAAAAGAGACATCTCCCAGGTGGACTCTAAGAAATAAAGTATCCCGATGTCAGAGACCATTCTTCGATCCTCGATGTGACTCATGAGCCATAAGGTCTATTATCCAATTTCTTTCTCGTCGACGCCTCGAGATTCACATACGCCGTTGGTTCCGAAACAAGCATACAAGATGCGACCGACTACAGTTCATTTGCTTTGATGGCAATGATTGTCAAGGCCCTTTATGGTCCACATGAAGTACCCTCAGGCCTTGATATCCGATGTTTTGGACCAATGGGAATTTTGGGGTGGCCAGTCGGGGCCCATGTGATCATTTCTCAGGACATTTAACCGACAATCTGAGGCTATGGTCGCTTAGCTACAATTGCGAGTCGTGACGAACTTGCTGTACGCTCCGCTTGAACAACGTCAATTGCCAGTTTCCCCCGGGACGATATACATTGTATACATTGCCACAATATCCAATTGCTTAAAAATTGCATATTCTTATTGTCAATGTGATGAGCCTATCGCCGGGGAGCCTTACTTCGATGCTAGGAATACATGCTGATTAGCCAGAGGGAAGAATGGACAGGCTATCTACGGGATGGACTTCATACGACCCTGGCGGGCTGCAGTCATATTTACGATCCTCACCAAGGAATATCGTCCATGAAAGGATGAAGAAAAAGCATGGGGGTGCGACGACACGCGATTGTACGTTGAAGACTTAACACTTTGCTAAACGACAGGCCTACCTCCACTGCCCGCTCGAAGACAGACAAGAACCCCACCATAAGAATACCCAAAGCCTAAGTAATTAGGCAGCTATCAAACGCTAGGTCAAATAGTCTTTTCTATCATCTGGACTCCTTTACGAATCCTAGGTCACGCCTCTCCAGTCAGATTCTCGCCGGATGGCAAAAATACTCGGACAAGAATATTTCGATCATATGAAAACACCACGTATCAAAATGTACTCCCGAGTAGATTGGCTACCCCATTCAGACCCACGAGTCTGAACACAGGCCAGGGGGTTACTCAACCGGCATGACTGCTCGATGTTGCCCCACTAATGCCCGCAGACCTCGCATGATGATCATGGGCTGGGCAGGTTTGGTCCTACCATGATATTCCGCATTCCTAAATCCGATTCAATCAAACTGGTAAAGATTCAAACAGATAGGAATCATTTTCATCGCCCTCTAGAATATTAAATAAATATCAATGAACATTCCCTTTTCTAGGGCCAGCTAGATAGCTTCAAAAGCTATGATTAATGAACCATCGTTATGTGGCTTGGATGTGAATATCTCTAATATCATGGCATAAGCGTAATAACATTTTCGATACAACGGTAACATACATACAACAAATACACCTTGCTGCATTACGTTAGAAAGGGTAGGTGTGGGCGAAAAAAACTACAGCGGAAGCAAACTTGCCCCATCAACGGGAGGAGAGTCCGACAACGCCACATGAACAGACCGAGTAGCCTCATCATGAGCCCACCTTATGTCTTGGCTTTACGTGAGAGAACGAGCGGGTGGCTTGAATTCAAAGAGACCGGGAAGAAGTTTGCCGATCTAGAGCAGGTCATCTTGGCACTTAACCATCAAGGTTCTCCTACAAGCCTTTTTGGACTCAAGGCAGCAGAATAGTGGGACTGGGAAAGCCATGGGTAAAGGGGGAATTAGAAGTCTTTTGTTGTTCTTCTGATCCATGGAGAATCCTCTCGTCTCTGTACCTTCATGGTTCGGTTCCCTTTAGCTAACTGGTTGTTGGTATTACCACCCCCTTGCGGTTCCTCGGGGAGGAAGTTCGGACACTTCCTGTTTTCGAAGAAGAACAACCACCATATTCGATATCCACCTATATCGGCTCCGCCATGTGGATATAACCATTAAGGTATGTTGCTAGCCACCCCCGGGAGCTCGCGAGCCCCCTGCCTTTTTGCACTTGAAATAACTCTGTTTTCAACGTTACTTATACGGTTAACACGGCTGCTGAGCCTACCCGTAGCCACCTGCTGGCAGCGGTTCAAGACCAGGGGGCGTTGCACGTCATTCTACTGACGCGAAATGCCGGCTTCCGTTGCACCACAATGTAGTAGGGATCGAGAATATTGGAGTTGTGGGTGGGTTGAGGGCGGGCCTTGAACTTAATCGAGAAGAGACTTACGCCACACCCACCACGGTGCCAGGACTTTTGCGCTGACTGATTTCTTCCTTCCAGTTACTTAATGTCCCAACCCTCTTACTTTTCATATTTTCTTTTCCTGCTGCCATCTGCCCATCACCCGAGGCAAACTCAAGATAGGGGCCGTCAACGCAGCCTTGCGCAACAACCTCTTACTTCAGGAGTCGATAGCAACTTGCAGAAATGCGCCCTTTAGCTTTCCTATTTGCCACTGGCATTCATGCCACAACGATTTCTATTTTCGCGCGAGCCGATCCCACGACCACCTCCCAGGCTCGTGTCTCGTTTCAGTCGATCACCGGCTGCCATTTCCATGGAACGGCTCAGTGAGTTATTGCCAGTCGGCTTTGGAAGTTGATATAATCTAATCTGTGTTATTTTAAGATACTGCATGGCTGGGAACTCCGAATATCGGATCATCCCCGAAACGCCCGTGACTGCAACCGAGAACGCTCCAGCTTCCTACACCGCATGCCATAATCATGGCACCGCCACGTAAGCTTTGCGATCCCTCCCGAATGATCAGCGCTCACTTCTTCTTAGGTACTGTATGGAACCTAGTGCCGATGGCGAGGTTCAAGTGGTGAATGCAGATGCCACCATCACATCTGACGGCTCGCACGCTACGGCAACTGGCTCTTCGACAACCTCCGGGCCCAGCATCACTGCTATCACCGACTGTCACCTTTCGTCGAGTTCTCTGTATGGCCAAACTTGAACTTGTCCTAGGTTCCGTCGCTTTCGCTGACAAAACTATCCAGGTTTTGCACCGCCAGTTCGACGGAGTATTACGTCCAAACAACTGTCACCGCTACGTCCGATGTTCCAGCCCAGTTTACCGGGTGCCATAGCCATGGGACAGACACGTAAGTTTCTATTACAATTGATTTAGCCTGTCTTTATAATTCACTTACGCATATACAGGTACTGTATGACCGAGACTGATGAAGTGGCCATTCTCCTGGCTGAAGATGTCAAGTCTGGAAACGCCAACCCAGACGAGAAGCACTGCCACTTCCATGCGGGCGTCGAGTATGCTTTCTGCTCACATTGACTTCTACTGGATCATCAATCTAATTCGCGAACTTTAGGCATTGCGTCGGGGCTGGGGAGTCCGAAAATGACAGTTCCACCACATCGTGCGAACGTAACGAAAGAGAATACAAGATTCCCATTCGAATTGGAATGCTCTTTGCTACTCTTGTCGCAAGCGCAGTTGGTATGAGACTGCATCAAACCATATTTCTCTTTAGTGCTTCATGCTGACTGCGTTTGACAGGTGTTTTTGGGCCGATCCTGTTGTCCAACTTTGTTCAAGTCAAGACCAATATCGTCTTCATCATTCTGAAACAGTTTGGTACCGGCATCATTCTTTCAACAGCCTTTGCCCATGTAAGATCCTCATAGATGTCGTATGCGCCATGGCCTCACTAATTTATATTTCGTTAGCTATTCACCCACGCCAGCTTGATGTTCGGAAATTCGTGCCTGACGGGGCTAGAGTATGAGGCGACTACGGCGGCCATTGTCATGGCTGGTCTGTTTATCTCCTTCGTCATCGAATTTGTTGTTTCTAGGCTGTTGCGATGGCAGCAAGAGAAGGAGGCGACCGACGGAAACGCTGAATTGACACCTATCGCCATCGCAAAGGCCGAGACAACCAATGTTACCATCATGGAGGCCGGCATCATCTTCCACTCTCTTTGTATGTTCTTTTCAATCCCATTTCCATCCTTTGCCCTGGGGCATACATTGGCTGACTTAAACTCCAGTAATCGGTGTCACCACAGTCGTTGCAGGAGACTCATTCTACATCACCCTCTCGATCGTCATTATCTTCCACCAGCTGTTCGAAGGTATTGCCCTGGGTACCCGGATCGCCTCTCTCGGCTACAGCACCGTACTCACTAAGACCTCCATGGTCCACACTCACGCTCACGATACCACGGCACCCGAAGTCGACCGTACACTGCCCTGCTCTGTTTCCATGTTGAAGAAGCTGCTCATGGCTACGGGATTTGCACTCGTCACTCCGGTGGGCATGGCCATTGGTATCGGTGTACTTCATTCCTTCAACGGGAACGACCCCTCTACAATCATCGCAATTGGCACCCTGGATGCGCTCTCGGCTGGTATCCTCATTTGGGTCGGCGTCGTGGAGATGTTGGCCCATGACTGGATGCTCGGAGGCGATGTGACCAATGCCAACATGCTAACTACCGGTCTTGCCATGTTTAGTTTGGTTGCTGGCATGGTCCTCATGAGTTTCCTTGGAAAATGGGCGTAAGCCGCATCGGGTTTTCTTCCTATCTAGAGGTTGAATAAGGACTGGAATTTCCGGGACGCGACCTCACTGGAACTCCGCGTCTAGTCGTTTTACACCGGACTGTAGTCGATATTTAAATCGTGGCAATTATACTAACATTGCGGTTTAGATTGTGCCAAAGAGTGTCTTAGGATATCAATATTAAACTCATCTTTTTTTTTTTTTTTTTTTTTTTTATTTATCTCACGGCAGTAAGGCATTACCGTAACAGTTGGCTCATCCTGATTTGTGATTAAGCCTAAATCTACCAATGTCTCCCTTTGATTCCAGGTTTTGAAATGCCAGTTTTTGTCGCATGTTGAAAGCCCTGGAGAATTCCCGATGATCCCTAAGGTTTGTTGGTAGAAAGTCGTTAGGACTGGAACATCAAAATGACAAACGTGGGGTTGGTCATCTCAAAACAAATAGCGGTCATCCTTTAACCCAGTGGGCTGATCCTCAGCCAGAGAATACTTGTCGGACTGATGAGGAGAAGCGACCAGACCGTGCTTTTCATTATACCATACCTCAAGCTAACATCCGAGTGGTCATTCTGTGGTGTGTTACCTCGATGTAGGGTAGATCAAGGAGGCATCAATGATGCTGAGTCAATAACATTGAAACATCTCATGAGTCCTGCAGGGCCAAAGACCATCCGGATATTATCCGTCGGCTCAAGCCCCTCTTTTATTAGATGCCGAGGCAATGAATAAGATTACCTTCGATTCCCCGAGCCGTGACTGGTGTGCTCAAACGCCCGGGGGGTTCAACTTCTGTGCCGGGCTAACATTCCATCGATGTTTCCTTCTTTATAGGTGTAAATCAATCTCTAAAATTTCCCTCTACCATTCGAAGACTATATTGCGTCGGAGAGAGACAAGGTAGACGGCCACCATTCCCTCAAAATGGCCAACGCCAACGCCCTTCTGAGCTGGGCCCAGTCTTTCACCCCAGCACCTGAGAAGGGCAAAGACGTCTACCGTGCCACAGAAACTCCATGGCATCCGATATGGGGCCGTGGTGTCTTTGGCGGAGTTCTCCTCGGGCAGTCCCTCGCTGTCGCCCAGGATACAGTCCCACCCAACTTCGTGGTGCACAGTCTGCACGGGAGCTTCATCCTGTCCGCCAAAACCACAGTGCCCACCTTCTATCATGTCGAGCGCCTGCGCGACGGGAAAAGCGTGGCTTCTCGAGTGGTCAAGGCATTCCAATCAGAGGAGTGCGTCTTTACCGCGACCATCAGTTTCTTCGTTGAATCACCGAGCACCAAGCGAGGGATGAATCACCAAATATCCATGCCAACTGAAATACTTGAGCAAGGTCCCCCCTCGGGGCCCGATCAGGATGTGGATCCGGCTCTCTTGGCTGAAGCCGGCCAGACGCGGAATGGAAGCATGTATGAGTGTGTTCGAATCCCCCAGTCCGTTCTGAAGGTCAGCCAGAGCGACAAAAATTACGGCAGTGGATCAGAGCACGAGGGCCGGCGGCAAACGAACAAAATTCTTCGAAGAGTCTCGATACTCCTGCTTTTAATCAAAGAGCACACCTTGCTGCACTCGCGTATATGACTGACAATTATTTCATTGGTACCGTTGCGCGTGCCCATGGAGGCAAGCGGTTCAACAACAATCAGTCCATTCAGCCTATCGTATCGTCATTGTTGGATGTAAAGACGGAAACCAGGGATGTTGTTGGGAGTTTCGATGAGTTGGCCCGGGAAGAGGCGGAGGAGTACACAAGAGATTCCACGAAGACAGACGCAGACCGCGCAAACATCCAGCTGATGCTAACTCTAGATCACTCGATATATTTCCACAACCAGGCTTCTATTAGGGCCGATGACTGGATGCTTGCGGAAATGGAAACCCCATGGGCCGGTGATGAGAGGGGCCTTGTTGTACAGCGCGTCTGGAACAGAGATGGGACACTAGTCGCATCTTGCTTCCAAGAGGGGATGATCCGACTGTCGAGAGACAAGCCACAGAACAAGTTATAAGCGATCTATCAGCCTAGTAGTGCGACACAGTACTTAGAAACCTTATTGATGACGGTGCTAACCCATTGGCTCTTTTCCTTCCCTCAATATGGCCTACTTGGGCAATTCGGTTTAGTATTTTTCTTCAGCAGTCTAACTGACGGCACTCCGGGTCCCTCAAAATTTCCTTTATTGCTACTTAGACTTTTGTAGTTCTCAAAAAACACATGATGTGTAGAGTGTTCGCATAATGAATACTTACGCAGTGACTTAATGTACAACTATTCGTCACCCTAGCCGAAGCATATTTTACAAAATTCGCCAGCCCTATTTTATTGTCTATACGAGATACTACTCCAAGTATATTGCCTCTCTTCTATGAAGTTCTATTTGAAAGCCAGAATTTTAGCAGCTGCTGCCTCGGCAACAACCATAACAATTGCTTGACTGTAACCACTGGCAAGATTAGCATGGATACTGGCGTCGGAGACGAACTATAAGACCGAGTTAGCGAGATACGGAAAATATTCTTAGTATGAGTATTGACCAAGTTATCTATTCCGTACACCTTGGCATTCGTATCAACAACGGATGAGCCTCCCTTCCGCCCATCACCAGTGCCAATCTTGGCGGTGCCAACAAAGTAGACACGGTTATTGATGATGGTAGACACGTTGGTAAAGTTCTTGATCTTAAATCCTAGCTCAGAAGACTGGAGATTCTCAACAAAGTTCCGAATGAAAGTGGAGGCAGCATCCACATCAGCTTCAGTTTGCAGGTATGGCGATTGCAAGATCTTGGTCTTTCCATCCTCTGCCAGTCCCAGCACTCCCTCAGAAGTCAATCCGTGAGTGAGATATACTTTAAGAGGGATCAGGCCAGTTCCTGATGGCGCAGCTGAGCCCTTGAAGTACCGGGTGACACCATCACTACCAACACCAGAGCTGAAGAAGATGAGACGGTGCCTGCCCTGGGTCATAACGCCAGAGCCGGCGGTCTCATATAAGTCGATGTTCCTGGTGTCGCTTCCATCAAGTACAATAACGCTATTAAGGGGTCCCCATGTACCATTTGTTTGGATATCCAGAGTAAAAATAGGATGGTCTTTGAAGTTCTTGCCACAGGGAGCTCAATCCAATCGTTTTGGGATGGCAGCGTCACACCGGTATTTGCCGCCACCTCGATCTGCTCCTTAGGGCCAATGCCCGAGTTGAAAAGCACGCGAGGGGTTGCCAGCGCACCCGCAGACAAAACTACCCTTCCATTCTTCGACAAATTAATAATTTCGCGAGTACCGTTAGATCCCTGGACCTCATCACCAGTGACGCGGGAACCCGCATGGACGAGGCGGATGACGGTGGTTCCTAGGCGCAGCGAGAAGTTGTCTCGCTGCTGAGCGAGAGGCAGATATGTGCGGATAGGGCCTGCACGTTTAGCACTCTTGATGTTCCAGGTTGGGTGACTGCACACCATGTGCTTGTCGTTGGCTTGCTCCGACATGTCGATCAACCCCCAGCCCAGCTTATTCAAGAAAAGTCGAGAAAAGATCATACATGCCCGGGTCATATCGCTCGCCGTCGGCTGATGGGGTATTGGATCGGGATTCCTCTCGTACAGCCTCTGGGCAGCGGGGGCGATGTCTGCCCACTTCCAATCAGTGAGTGGGGCCCCTGATTTCGATGAAGATGGTTTAAAACCCGAGAGAACTACTCAGTGGCCCTCTGATGCCGTCACTTTCTCCAGTAAGAATACGTCAGACCAGGAGTCCCCTGTTAGCAAGTACCATGGTTTCTCCTGGATCCCCTTCCTCAGTCTAGACTTTAGATCCACTCCACAGTAACGATGGATGCTCAAATCAAGAAATGGTGTGGTCTACATAAACTCACATTTCTATTGATGAAGAGGCCAGGAGTCTTGTTTCTCTACCAAAGTCAATCAATGTGAACGAGGCTGTGGTTGACAAACCTGCTGCCAAGAAAGTAGTTTAGAGCAAGACACGTGAAAGGGAAGTTTGAATCGGTTCGTCAAACAACCTGGCGTTTGACGGATGATGAGATTGGGGCCAAATTAGACGAAACAACGAGACATTGGTTGTTAGACTTATTCAACACAACAAGCCATTGATGTATCTCGTAAGTTCCCGCTATCTGTCTATAGGCGACGCAGTTGCGCTGCTGAACGGACTTGTCAGAATCAGCAAACCATTGACTTATTTTACTATTCCTGCATCTCATAGATTATAGACCGCATTCCAAAGGTTTCTAGATATCAATAGTATTTGTTTACAAGAGGTAAAGACATGCACGTGTAATTTGAGCAGATCTCTTCACCAGAACCTCTACCTTTCACTAAGTAATAGTCACGAGATGATTTGCAGTAGAGCTCTCAAAAAAGCCTTCTGATTGCTCGCATAATTTTATTTGCAATCAACTATTGGATGTATACCGCGAATAGAGTGGTATCATTACGCTCTTCAATGCTATGCTATGTATTGACTTTTCTTCTCATTGGATCAAAACACATTGATTGCTTGGGACTTTTCATCCTACAATCACCGCTCATCCAGGGCCACAGCCAATTAAAAGATAGAAACCTTAACGCCCGCGTTCTTGGCATGTCCCCTTTGTTCGTGACTGAGCCAAGCCACGGGTCTCAGTCGTTTGGAAGCAATTATCCTCGAACCTGGGATGAGTTAGAAAAGTTTTTCCATTGGCTGCAGGACCTCCCCTATGAAGAGCAGACTACTCCGGAGCAGAAGCAAATCGGAGCAGAGGCTGCTGAATACTTCGTCCAAGGATTTTGTGACTTCTGGTTTCCAGGGTACAGTCATTCACCCAGCCAAGAGTGATTGGCTATAGCTGACTGTTCTGATCCTGCAGTTTTCTTCAGTTCATTGGTCGAGATAGGATTTTGACGTTCATTCCACCACAATGCCGACGTAGGCAGCGCAAGGGAGAACCTAACTGGCTACGGTCAGAGTTAATCAAGTTGGTGATCAAATTGTACCATGATGTTCATGACTATCTTCTGTCGGATCCTGCAGAGCCGGACATGACTTAATTTCGAGAGCAGCTGGCCCGCATCGACCTCTCTACGGCTGATCATCATATTCGCAAGAAAAAGGGGTTGCAAGATAGCCTTTTCAAGCTCTCTGTGCTAGCCCTGTTGATCGGTATAATATTTTGTAATTATCTTCGCTGGAGAGAACAAAAGTAGGGTTATCACATAATTTAGCAGACCGTAAAACGCGAGAGGAAAACATATGCACAGAGTTTATCGTGCAGAAGTGTTCGTATTAGCGTTCAGGCACTGAAATATCGGTAACCTTGGCTCCAATCAGATCAAACATCTATTGCGTTGAAGTGAGTTGCTATCAACAAGCTCTATGATATTCTGCAAGTTATTGTATATATATTCCAGATTCGTACTCCTGAGAGAAAAGCATGTTACCTTGAGCCCTTCAGCTCAGCAAACTTAAGTCTGAAGCTTGCGCGTCTAGGGTAGGCGGTTAGGCAGTAGGTTTGCTGACAACAAACAAGGTCCGTCAGATCAAATTTTTAGACTGGAGATTCCTTCTCGCAACCATTGATTTCATCCCTTATTTAGCGTCCTATGGCCTCAATAGCGCCTTTTATATACTATTATAGAAGACGCAATGCCAATCGCGATAGCTTCACGCGGTCTCAGAAGCCTCCACGCGGCGCGCTTCACAAGAATCGCGTCTGCAGCTGTAGCTTGTCCAATTGTTGCCTGGACACAACGGTTTCCCCGGATGGCCATGTCAACCAAGTCGAGCTTTTCATCACCGTTGGTGCAGAACACGGCGTGGCAGAGGCTCTGTGTCTCTGACCTTGACCGCCTCTACCCTCTTCTTGCCGCCTATATCAAGCAGCCCTCACTCGCAGACTCTGTCACAGAGTTAGTCATGGATTTTTCCCCGTGGCAGTATTACTGGCCAAACGAATATCCTCCTGATGAGCCCGAAGAGTCCAGGTTGGGAGTGGCTGGCGATCTGGTGCGTGAGCATGTGTGTGGCCTTGGCCTTGGTGATAATGAGACCAAGGCAATGCTGCACATACTACGACTGTGGACGAACCGGAAAGAGCCACCCCTTGGCTGGCAACCGGGAGATTTACCTTCTGAGCCCCAATACTTGCGTGGCGAGTTCGCTGGGCTCGCAGCCGTTGTCCTGCTCAGTCTTTGCAAGAACTTATCCACCTTGCACATAGCGGAACCAATGTTTGGTTTCAGCCCCATTCTGGAGGACTATTTTCTCAAGAACAACTATGGCCTGATGCAGTCACCAGGCCTACAGAATCTGAAGAAGGTAGAGATCTTGCCGGGAGCGTGGTGGATTACAGAGACAGTTTACGGCCAGCTTGAGTTCCTCAGGCTGTTCCAGTATTTCCACCGCCTCCCGGCAATCAACGCTATCTCCATTGATAGTTTCCAGGAGTATCAGTCCAACCATTGTACATTCATACCGCGAACCGGAAATATGAAGAGCCTCAAGCTTGAGCATGTCGACATAGATGACTCACTTCTTGGACTCCTTATCAGTATACCCAAGGTTCTAGTCGAACTCAAGGTATCACTGGGCGGGAAGGAACATATAGATGGTGGGCTCCCAACAACCCGCCCACACTCCATCGGGAGAGCGCTCGCACAGCACAAGGAGACCATAGTGTCACTTGATCTGGACCTGGATTTGTGCGTTTCGGAGTTTATTTGCGAAGGAGAAGTTCGAGATGATCCTGATGACGAGGATTCTGATATTGAGACATTTGGTAGAGACTACTACAAGATGGATCAGGAGACTCGTCTTTTGGTTCAGAAGCCACCAATCGCTCTTGAGAGTTATGGGTGGACGATAGGCTCGCTTCATGAGTTTACCTCTCTCACCAACCTCAGTATTGGAATCTACACGCTTCTAGGCCCTCCCCATTGGCGTGGTGAACGTCTTGCGCGCCAGCCTCCATTTCGACTCATTGATGCTTTGCCGCCCAACTTGGAGTCTTTCTGTCTATATGGTTACAAGAAAGGAGAGAACGCTGAGGTTGATGAACATGTCAACGAATTTGTAAACAACAAGGAAGCGAGATTCCCAAGACTGAAGGAGGTGAGCGGGATTGAAGAGGAAGCCCCAGGCGTGGCACAGTTGTTCCCCGAGGATTCGCACTTTGATCGTATGGCATCTGGCATGGAAGAAGAAGAAGGTAGCAATCAATGGAAGACACCAGAACCCCCTAGCGAGTGGAAACCGGTAGAATAATCATATCTTATATAGGGTCTTCTAGCAATACCATTGCCTGCCATCGGTTTTAGTCGATTGAATTTTATCATGGCCTTTCCCAATGGTTGGAGAGGCAGTCCCTCAATTCATGTCCCCTTATTTATTTATATGCAGCTGCTTGGATGACAAACAAGTCACGCATCCACCAGTAGAAGAAGTAAGGTTTAAGTTCCATAGTGCAAATTCAAATCAAAGTAGAAAAGCGACGAGCATTCTCTCGGTGAACAGGTAACAATAAATCACATTGTGAGAAGGCCGTGAGATATATCGTCAGCTCTTTTTGGGTAGATGTGCGCGAAGCCCGTATGCTCAGACAACATCTCGTTGCAAAATCACCGTCCTCATACCCAAATCCTTGTCGTCGAGTTTGTACATATCCTTCACTATCTGAATCACACGATAACCTCTTCGTTCGTACCACTCATGAGGAGTCAACTGGTGATAAATAAGCATTAGTCCTAACAGCAGGTATTTTAGGGCCTGCTACTTACCGGAGGAATCTGTCCGTAGAAGAGTGGCCCAAGACTTGGGTTCTTCACGTCTTCTTTAAATCCGGTATCGAGCATGAGATGACGGGCGTTGAGCGGCTCATTGACCGCTTGGCTCTCGACCTGATCCATTGCGCTTCGGGCAATGCCGAAGCTGCGCAATTCTAGGAAGACGTAGAGACTCTTGATCCACCATGCGTCTTTCAAAGGTGCCTTCACACCAAAGGCTGCTGCATCTGGATTTTCACTGTCTAGTGAAATATGTCCGACAGGATGAAATTGAGCTCCGGAGGGGCTTCGAGGGATGCCTCGCAGGGACTTGCTGGTGTCCACGAGGAGTGTTTTATCCTAGCCATAGTCAATATCACGGCTTCAGAAGCAAAGGAATGGAAAATTACCGACCGAGGGGTGCTTTGCCAAATGCTTCTGCATGGCGGCGTCAAATTCCGTGGATCCATCACTATGATAAACCTTCCCAGAGACTCAGAGTTAGCGGCCTGTAGGCTTCTTGCCTCTAGGATAGTACTTAATTACACACGATCCAATAAATGCATTTCGTGCCGGTTCGCTGCTTGTCGGCCCATTCGCTCGCGACTTTCTCCGCATGCCATCCACATTCTTCCCGATGCACTACCAGTCGTGCTATATGGTCCGGAGACTCTGGGTCCCAGGGAATCAGTTCAACCTTCGTCATTGCCATTGTAGATCAATCTGTGCCTGTTAGATGTGCTGAATCCGTCTTTGCTCAGGTATGACTCAAATAGAGAAAAATGGGTTTAGTTTATATAATGATATTATCGTCAATTAGTAAGCCACAACAGGGGTTCATCTTGGCTAGTATTAGCAAATAAGGATGGAAAGAAACAGGATCATGACATTAATAGCCCGATGATCTCTGAACATGCGGGCAATTCCAAAAAAGAGGTGGGCCGTGATCGATAACATCACACATGAAGGAAACAACTGCTTGCCAAAGGCCATGGAGTAAGAAAATTGACCCTGAGTCGGGTTTAGTCACTCAACTCAGAGTGGGTAAAGACGGGCTTGAGTAACAATTTGGCGCCCATTTCAATAAACAGCAGCACTCGGGTCTTTCTGAGAGTTTCTAAGCTAGAACTGAGCGAGACGATTGTAACTGCCAAAGATATACAATTTCTAGTGATCTGTTCTCAAATATTTAGATTTGAGACGGTAATCTTCGAGCTAGTTCGGCTCGGTTCTTGATATGGACACAGCGAAATTAGGACAAAGACTCAAATAACTGGATGTTTAATCACTGATTTAGGTTATCTGCTTTGACGCCGATAGTTCCTTGACATGATGGATCGTCGAGGCTTGGTCAACACCATCAACTGCTCCCAAGATAACTTCACGCAAATCTCCCAAGCTCATGGCCAAGGCCGTTCTTTCTACAGACAAATTATCCCCTAGTGCCTCCTGCCTGGTGATGAATTGAAGACCAGTAAGTACGGCAAATATCACCATTTGTATAATTTTGCGCCCCTGTTCAAATGCCATGAAGAACTCTAGAAACGAGGCGATTTTATGGCAGTACAGGCGGGGGTCCGTCTCTTCAGGCCAATCGGCCACATCAAATTTGTCGGAATTTGCCCGAAGACATTCGTACAGAATGATGCATGTGGCGCAATACAGAAGGGACATTTCACTTATTGCGCACTCTTCTGCTGTTGGCTCGACTCGACCGGCTTTGGCTCTGTTGAGATAATGGATGGCTGGGTAGCCTAAACCCGTCGTCCATTTCTGCATCTCTTGATGGAGCCTCCAGCATTCTAATACCACCTCTTTCCTTTGAGAAGCCTGCTCAGGTGTTGATCCTTGAAGTGCGATTGAGTCACTCTTTTCAATAACACAGCACAAATCTGCCATGATATCCATGAGAATATCCTTCGTTGTCTTCGGTATATACATCCATGGCAACGTTGTCCATTTCTTCTCGGCAAGTGGTGCTTTTCTCCGTAGCTGCAACTGGAGAGTGATCTATACTAGCGTTAGACACAGAGGAATGAGCAATCTATGGGGTTTCAATGTACCTGTTGGAAACGCGTATCGCAAAATATATAATGTAGCATGCCCTGTGCATAAAATGAAGGGTCTTTCGACATCATAAGTGCCTCAAACCCGAATACATGGGCGAAGTACTTTTCCATCTGCTTAGAGCTGAATAACTCGCAACCCGGAGCATACGTACACTGGAGAATAAAATTTAATAAATTGAAACAACATTCATAGAACGGAAAATGGCCTTACCTCGTACAAACATAGCATGCTTCCAACGAGAAGAATAGATGCCAGGTCCTGTTGCTCATTTGTGTTCCCGATATAACTCGCGACTGAGCGTAATGTTTGTCCATACATTTGTTGGCAAGAAGGGAGCATCTGCGGGACATTTTTCTCTCGCGCCCACAATCCCACGGCGTTGGTTAAAACTGCTCTGCGAAGGACTCGGTTCCCCTGGAACAGATCTTGCGCAACCGCCACCCATCCGGTGCTTGAATACTGCACTATCCTGGATAAGGCTGAACGTGCATTGGGAAGATAACAATCCCAGAACTCGCCCACGGCGTTCTCTTCGAAAGCACTACGTGCAAGCTTATTGGAGAGTAGTTCTAGGCTCGGCTGCGTGCTTCGTGGTTGATATGGCTTTAGCTTGAAGGGCTGGTTCTCGCCTCTGTCTTTCGAGTAGAAGGTCGTGTTCAGCTTGGTTGAGCCCTGGACTGATTCTGCTGTGCTGACCAAGAATATGTGCATCTTCTCATAGCCGCCACATTCTACACCAGCATTCTGACACTGGCCACAAGATGGCCATGCTCTGTCGCACTGGGAGGCTGAATTAGCATCTCACATCTGATCTGACGCGCATACTGTGGTTGCAGCCAGGCCCATGACTCACGCCTCTTTTCCGCTTGCGGCAGGTCGCGCACCCTCTGGACCGTCCGGGAACTCCGACCATTGTGCTTCGTTGATCAGTCGGAGCCTGATGCTACGAAGCTTTCTTTCACGCAGACCAGTTGCTTTAGGGCTTGAACTCGGTAGCTGACCTGCACGGCTATCGCGGATAACGACGCGAAATGGAGGGAAAAACAAGTCATCTTCGGGCTCTTAGTTGAGCCACATATCAAACGTGGTGACGCCCCACTCGTTTCCCTGACCGACTCAGGGGTCATAGACTCCAGGGACAGTTGGCGGCTGTTCCAAAACTTGTGCTGACAGGTGAGAACTGCGGAGTTTCATGCGGAATTACGATTGATTTGTGGAGCTGCTCGGACGATGAAGCCCAAAGTAATTAATTAGTCCCAAAGTCGATTGAGATTATGACATGGTGTCATCGATTCTTTCTTCAGCCCTGTTTGCACGAGGTTGCATGCATCTTACACACAGCAAACTTGTTAAATTGCTGAATGAGTGGCAGATGCCCTTTCTATCGGTTTGGAGAGGAATCTTCGCACGCAATGCATCCATTAGTTAATTCCCAAGCAAGCTCCACCTGGTAGCTTAGCCAAGGCTTGCCATCGATTTACTTTGTTGTCCAGCATGGAGCCGTCCACAAAATAATGCAAGAAGCCCTTCAAAATAGTTTGTTTACCGATACTCTATCATTTGAATATGTTCACCCTTTCTGTTGGTGGATCCAGATTGCTCGCTTCCTACTCCGGGCCAGGATCTGGAAAAAATTTGATCATTTTTTGCTAGAAAATCTGGTAAGCCGAACAAGAGACTGAGTAGTCTTCATTCAACAGAATTTTACACTTGATAACCGAGGAAAGCAGCGCATAACTTAACAATGAAATTAACAATGATGGACGCAAGGTTCTTGGCCGAGAGCTTTATGCTAAGATTTTACCGTATTGCCGGCAAACAGAAATGAACTTCTGTGTTGTGATTCAAAAACAGAGCAGACCTATAGGGCTGTTCATCCATCTCGCTTGGATGGTAGTGCCTCTTGTGTGAGATAGAAAGAAGAGACCCAAATGCGAAGAGTTTGTAGACGCAAACGGATCAAACTAAACAGCTAGAAGGGAGTATCATTTGATGCACACGTGGTATAGCTGCCCGACAAATCTGGTAGTGTCGCTTATTCTATCCACATTGCATCTTACTCGTTCCCAAGGAGCTACTAAAAAACACCGATAGCATAAAGATGAATAACTATATACATATAGACAACTTTCAATGTACAATCCAAATCAACTCAAACATAGAATTTGATGGATTCTGGCTATTAACAGCCTTTAACAGTCGTGGCAAACTGATGACCGTCCAGAAACTGGCAAAGTTGCTTGCCTTGCTATGAGATAGCTTAGCTTGGCCACCAACTACTCAACGATCTTAGGTTTAGCATGTTGAAATCTCTTTCTTGCGCCTTCAGGAGATCATAGCTTATGCTATAAGCTTATTAAGCTATCAATATCCGTTTAGGTAGAGAATGGTTTTTTACATTTGCGAATTCAGTCTAAAGGTCACGTTCGTGTGGTTAATAAGTGATTTTATTGTCCAATAGCTTGAATAAAAACAATCCTTTTCTATCACATGTCAACTCATTGTTTTCCTACAATCTGTAGTTAACAAGGACTATCAAACATGCTGTGCGACCCTTGACTAACGTTTCTGCCTCTACAAATTGTGTTGTAAGAACGCGAGTGCTCAACACGCCCCCAAATTCGTGCTCAATGTTCATGTCTCCACTCCATGCCTGGTAACTGCTTCCATCGTATATGGTCCCATTTCCCATTTGCTTCCCAAGTACTCCGGATGGAGATGTAAAAGAAGTCTTCGACATCATCCATATTGACTGTAATACCTGGAAAATCCTTTTGATGCTTCTCTACCTCCTTCTTAATTTTCTTTTCCCATAGGCAGTGAAATTCATAGAATGGCCGCGAGCGGTGTTCTCTAGTAGGGGGAAGCAATAAGTTTTGTCAAATACCGGGATCGGACCCCAATTGGACGATACTTTTGTGTGTTCTTTGAACCTGTATTCAGGGGTCGAGGGGCGAAAGTTAGGCATCTTCGCGAAAATTCAAAATGTGCAGTATGTAGTGTGTGGGTGGCAATTGAGGAGAAAATATGCTATGTGAGAATGATAATAGCTAAGATGGTAACGCGTCATTTGGAATATCTCTCGCCATTTATACTCGAGGCAATAATAATTTATGAAAATTGGCCAGACGTCGAAGTACGCGAACAGGCTTAAGGAGAATGTGAACTACGCTTCATGTGTGATTGACTTACATTTTCTACAGTACAAATATGAATCAAGGACCAAATATGAGACCCAGAACAAGGATAGGGCGATAAAGTACGGTTCACTGAACTATGGCTTTGTTGTAGCTTTGCACGCAATGCGCAATGTAGACAGCATTTTTCTCTTATATTAACTCCTGTAGTTTTAGATCTGCTAGTAAGCAAACTGCTCCCATTTTAAAATATGGACCTCTTTGGTATTCTTCTTTGCCCAGAACACATGAGTTTATTTGATCTGAGATCGACGTGTCTGGCAACAGCTACCAATTCAAGTAGAGAGATGAAACATAAAAATCACCAAGATCCCCTTGCGTGCTTGTTTGATTGATGAATACAAAGCTTTGAAAGCCACCCGCAAGTTCATCTATGTTGACTAACGTAAAACCGCTACCATTGATTTTCCATTTTTCCTAGACCGGAAAACTAAGGCTTCGTTCTGAAGTCTTGAAAAAGATCTGCTATAACCATTGTAGTCGCAGTACAATGCCCAATCTGGACAGAGAAGGCATTGGCTACTACTGCCGCCTGGGTGTGTCGTAACAATGAAGGGATATCAGAAGACGGTGCGTCATTCGCCCTGGACAGATTGTGCACGATTTTACTCTACATCACACCGTCTTAAGCATACCCTGACGTGCTCTCATACCGCCTAATGGTCAGGCTTTGCTCCCATTTCCATAATTCTGGCAACATCTCCAGTCGTGTAGGTCTTATTGGTCAACACGTTCTATGTTTCACAAAGGGGCCGCGTAGGATGAGGCACCTAGTCAACCTTTGGTTATGGCTGCTCATGCGCCTTATTTACACAGTTAGGTACAAGCGGAGGACGGGAAACATTGAGACGTCCCCTCGTTTCTCCTCTCGTAAATTCACAATGGAGTTCTGGAATGAAATTTACTACGCTTTCCACCATGACCTTTCCTGGAGGGCCAGTAGAGAGTTGGGCCGCCCATTGTTGAAGGATCGGCGTTGTTTCCTGCGTTGGCCAGCACACAAGTGAAATTGGATGCAGATGTTGGTTGCAGCGTACCTAACATCTTAATTTGGATCTTCGGGTGTTGTTCCGGCGTTTAAAAATAAACCCCCGAGAGTCTAGATCGCGGTCCCTTCGTAAGTACACTCCGCAAAGCATAAGCATGCATCAGCTGCATGACGCCCTAAACCCCCTCACTTCAATGACCTAACCTTACGATTTCAATGCTGCCGGGCATTATACCAACCAGTGTAAAATCTTGGCGGGAAGTTGTGACCGATATTTATCAATTTTGTCCGGCTAAAGTGCCATCTTGTGAAATCACCATCGAGCACAAGCAAGAATTGACCTCCTTCCCTGAAATAGATCTCCCTTTATTTAACTTTAAAGTTTACTTCGTTTTACTTCCTCAATCCAACAGGATGGGGATCTGCGGGGTACAGTGACAGCGTCTAACGTAATGGTAAATTGTCTTGCTGTCTTGCTGACTGTTGGTCTGATGCATTGTGGAAACCCCTGCATGTGGCTGACAGATGAGCTGAGTGAGTGACAAAGTCATGGCGCGTATGACCGTTCAAGGCAGAATGCGCTGGTAGCACGTTTCAAATACAGAGGGAAACGAAAGAGAAAGCTGGGGCAATTCTTCTGTTGAGGGAAGAGCTTATGAATTCAACACAGGATCTAGATAGGTCATGCTACTGGCACTCATGACCACTATGAAGGACTGGTGCAGCTTCAGTCGTCCCCGAATGACCGAGCTGGTTTCACCGCCAGGGAACTTTTGGCGTTGCCGTACTGCATTTCAGCTGTCCCAGGGAGGTTTCAGCCACCCAACGCTGACCAACAACTTGATGGAGCAATAGGAAGTGGGGAGATGCCCTGCCGCAAGGCGAGAGGGAATTTGCTCCCTGCTCCAATCGCGTGGTGGCATGTTTGCACCGCCGCGCTTGCACATCAAAATGATGACATATTACCAACACGGTGAACATTGTTACCCTTTGCGGATGAATTTGGTAATAAAGCCATCCTTGTGGCTTGAGCGACCCATCCATTTGCCTTAGCTGATGTATTTTCGGCTGTGATTGTGCTCGGTTGCCTGGGCTGGGACCAACATTCATATAAGAGAGAAGCCTCTCCGTTTGTTTGTGAAAATACCTTGCTCGCACCACATTACTCTCCCATCATTACAAAACCTTTGACAAGGGGGTAACGGCTTCTTTGTCAGTCGTTATGTACAATTCCGACTGGTTTGTGGCGCTTGCCGCCCTGGTGCCAGCTGTGTTGGCACAGTCTACCAGCCCATGCGAGAAGGTCAACGACCAACAAGCCGCAGCACTATTGAAGTTGGATGAATCCGTCAATCCGTACAACTACCAGTACCTGGCATTCTTTGATGCTGAAACGGCGTATCAATGCATTACGTCTATACCCATCAACAATACTGAAGTAGCGGCGATGGTCGACATCGACAAGAAATTTCTCGCTTTATACTCCACGATCCCATTTTTGAAGAATCCCCCCAAATCATACCAGCAGCCTTCAATTGATGTCCTGGCTCGGCTAGATGAAATCGCAGAGAAGGCAAAGAGGGGCAATTATTCCAACTACAACCAATTCGAACTCGATATTTCGGCGATCAACCGAGGAGTATACGATACCCATTTCGGTATCAGCAATGGTCCTACTGGCGTGATCTCTTATAGCCTTCCATATGGCCTTGTCTCGGCTTCCGTCGATGGAAAGGAACTTCCCCAAGTCTATGCCCACAGCGACATCATTGACAGAGTCTCAAACCCCTCTCATATTATCGAAATCGAGGGCGAGAATGTCTTTACCTACCTCCAGAAATACGCGTCGACCAACGCAGTGACGAACATGCTTGATCCCCACGCCGAATGGAATCAGCTGATGTACAATGAGGCCACTCAGTTTGGCTCTTGGGCCGCGGACAATAAACAGAGTATGACTCTCGGTGGTATTCAGACCACGACAATCTACAATGGCAATTCGCTCAAAGGAAAGTTCTCCAACGGAACCCAGTTTGAATGGAAATACATGGCTTCATCGGCAGCCTCGTTCAAACGATCCAACATCACCAGTGGCGAGGACATCTTCACCTTATTTGGCCTCGCCGACAAGGAGCAGCAAGATCAGCAAGAGGCGATTAAAAAGCGAGCCCTCGACAACCAGACCACCACAACGCCTCAATATGTGCCCTACAGCAGCTACCCGAAAAACCCCATCGTCACTCAGGCCAACTTCACGCGTGGCGGCGTCGTGTCAGGGTACCTGCTCTCGGAGAACTCCACTGGCGTACTCAGCCTTCCAAGCTTCTCATCGCGTGACGACTACACCGAGAGCGCTGAAGAGTTTTCCGTGGCTGTAACGGAGTTCATCTCCGAAGCTCGGAAAGCCGGTACCAAAAAGATTGTCATCGACCTCTCAGGCAACGGTGGTGGCAATATTATGCTGGGATACGATGTCTTCAGGCAATTCTTCCCGAAGAAAGACCCCACGGCCTTGTCCCGCTCTCGTGCCACCCCTTTGTTCGATCTACTCGGTCGTGTCGTCGAACAATCAGGGAAACTGGTCGATGGTAGCCCTGAGACTGAGTTTCTCCAGCAGTTGCAAGCGGCGTTTGCCAACGCGGGAGACTTGAACACCAACAACACCCTCACCGCCGATGGCAAGCACTGGACGTCTTGGAAAGACTTTGCCGGGCCTCTTGAGATCAACGGGGACAACTTCACCAAAGCCTGGAAGTATGACATGTCGCTGCCAGTAAACTACGCCCCATTCGAAACCTACAACATAACGGGGTACGGAAGTAACGAGGCAACATATGACGAAGCCTTCTCTCCTAACGACATTATCATCCTTTATGACGGCTACTGTGGAAGTACTTGCTCCATATTCAGTAACTTGATGAAGAACATTGCTGGCGTCAAGAACGTCGCTGTCGGTGGCATTCCCCAGAACGGTCCCATGCAAGCCGTGGCGGGTACTCGAGGAAGCCAAGTAAGGCAGCACGACTCCATGGCCCAAGTTGCAGAACTGGTCCGGTCGGGGCTCTTGGACAGCAAGAACGGATCCCGCGAAGCACTACGATCGGAGCTTGGTCTTACTTTAGCGCAGGTTGAGGATATCCCATCCACTCGACAGGCACCATGGAGGGTTGGAATGGCCCTCAACATTCTCGACCAGGTGTCCACGGGTAACCTTGAGGTTCCCTACCAGTTTGTCTATGAAGCGGCCAACTGTCGGTTGTTCTACACCATCGATATGATCCGCGACGTCACTGTGCTCTGGGAAGCCGCCGCAAAGGTTGCTGCAGGAGATACGTCGGCTTGTGTCCCTGGATCAGTGGACGGTCCTGGATCTGAGCGCAACAAGCCCCTCGTCGAATCCCCAGGATTCTCGCGCGAGGATATTTGGAAGAACGCCAATTCCACTAAGCTCTTGGCGGTTAACAATACGAGTGGTGGTGGTAATGACGATTCAGACTCGTCGGCTTCTCGGATGACGATGGCGGCAAGCGTGTTTGTTGTTTCATTCTTGACGGCTTTGTTGCTATAGAGGCTAGATTTTGGACACGATCCGGTGCAAAAAGATTATCTTGAGTTCACTACCATGAAACTCTCTTTAAATCAGGTCCCAAGGAGATACACAAGGATGATATTTTAATGAATAACGAGACATATCTTTTATTATTGTCGTGACTCCGTAGAGAAGCAGATTATCTCAAACATATTGCAACTTACTGCCAAAGTTTCAATCCGTTCTGCTGCCCGTCAACTGAGGCCTTAATTGTTGTGTTATCATAGGCACCTGTTCGCTCACGTGGGGGAACTTGAGTCGTCCATCACACCCTCATTTCATGCTACGCGAATGTCAATCATCATGTGTGGGGAGGTTGAACCGGCCCAATTGACTCGGCCCAGGAATATAAACCGCTCTAAGAGTGAGACCCCAAGCGCTTGCTTTTCTTCAACATCTGCAACCAACATCCACAGTCCATTGGCCAAAATTCAGGACAGGCAAGATGGGCTCCGAGACACTGCTTGTCATCACCCCGTTCGCACCAGCGCAGGCATGGATTGATGACCTCCGAAAAAAGGTACCTGGTATCAATGTTCACGTTTATCCAACAGAAATGTATGCCAAGGAAATCCCCAAGGATATACCCGCGGACGTTTGGGAAAATACCACCGCACTGTATACGTGGAAAGCCTTCCCTTCCATAGGGCTGGCTCCGAAGCTGCAGTATGTCCAGTTGCATAGCGCGGGTGCCAATCAAATTCTCGGGCTTCCGTTATTCGAGAAGACAGACATTGTCTTCAGCACCTCTAATGGAGTCCATCCCCCGCAGATTTCCGAGTGGGTGTTTGCAAGCTTTCTTGGATTCCAACACCATTGTCAGCAAAACTTTCCCATTTTCACATAACTCAATCACTGCTAATACCTTTCTCAGTTTATGAGCACCTTGAGCACCAGAAAAAGCGAAACTGGGTTGATCCCGACTCAGATGAAGACGTCGAAGACGCAGTCGGTTTAAGGGTGTGAGTGCTGAACCCTGAGCGGCTTCTTTTTCTCTAGCAGAACATATTGCTCATATAATATTTGAAGTGGAATTCTGGGATACGGCGCAGTCGGCCGACAAGTTGCACGCGTCGCCAAAGCTTTTGGAATGGATGTCCACGCCTACACTCTCCATGAGCGTCCTACACTCGAGTCGCGGAGAGATGACGGCTTCGCTGAGCCGGGGCTCGGTGACCCAGCGGGTGAATTTCCCTCAAAGTGGTTTCACGGCAAGAAGCAGCTCGACGACTTCCTCGGCTCTGACCTTGACCTCCTTGTCATCACACTACCAGTCACGCCTGCCACCGCCAACATGATTGGGGAAGATCAGTTTGATATTCTTAGCAAGAAGAAGCCATTCATAAGCAACGTGGGCCGTGGCTCTGTAGTTGACGCTGATGCGCTAGTTGCTGCTCTTGACTCTAACAAGATCCGCGGCGCTGCGCTAGATGTGACAGAGCCAGAGCCGTTGCCCGCTGATTCGAAGCTTTGGGGCTATAAGAATGTGTTCATCACACCTCATTGTGCTGGCAACTCGAACCACTTCAACGAAAGAACCTTCAAGATTCTTGCATTCAACCTCGAGAGACGGTCCAAGGGGCAACCTCTCGTCAACCAGGTCGACAGATCTCTTGGTTATTAGATTGGGCGGCTTAGAAACAGATTCAATACATACTGTTCCAAGATTTTCATTAGGAGAGAGACTGGCCTCCTAGGAGCACAAGGTCAGCGACCCGATATGCAAGAAGCTATGAGGTTTGGGGTGCTTGGTCCGAGCAGAGTTCAATGCTACCTAAAGAACGTCGAAGATTGTGAGTATGATCTGCCAAATACACTTTCAAGTATACAAAAATGGCTGAATCATTTGCGATTGATGAGGCCTGCCATGCTAGCATTGCTATTCACTTCAAGCGCTAGGCTCTTGCAATAACCGCAAAGGATGGTATATTCTCGGTAATCTATTCATGCCGTTTGGGCTAGCATTACGATTCGGGATGTGTGAGAATATCCTTGCCCTCGAGAATAAAAACAAAAGAAATGTCTATAAAGTCTATGTGTGGAAGCAATAACCGAAACTCCTAGTGTCTACCCAATCCCATGTGCAACTCCGTAACCCAAGCCGTTCTTTCATCCCCCATGGTGAACGCAGCATCACTTGCCCATCGCCAGTAGGTATCCAAATCCAAATCCAAATCCAAATCCAAATCCAAAAAAAAAAAAAAAAAAAAAAAAAGCAGAAGTAGAAGAAGAAGAAGAAGAAGAAAAAAAAAGCAATCTTAATGATTTAGCACAAGCTATTCCGCTCGCCGGAAGCTCATCGTCCTTTTAAATCCAGCGATGAACTGCCGCTGCCCCGTCTTGATTCTCGACGGCGGCCGTAATGAGCCAACTTGGTCTCTAAACTCGCTGGACCCCTCCAATTCCACACGAAGAGGTTCTTCCTGATCTTTCTGATAAAGCCCCAGCCCGGATGTGTATTCGGTCGGGATGCCTTGCAATGACTCCTGCAGTGATCGAGGGTCGATTTCGTGTGATGATTTCGAGCGTCGTCCGCGTTGTTCTCGAGCGGCGCCGTCGCTCGATGCTTGTGTAGTCGTCTCGCGTGCTTTTTCAGGAGTTTCGCCGTGTATGCCGTGTGGTAAGTCGGGATGATCCGCCATGAAGGGTGTTCTAACGGTCACGGTCTCCGGTGGAGTTTCTGGCTCGCCATCCTGACTATGGCGATGGCCGCGGCGACGACGGAGGAACCAAAAGAGAACAATGACCAGAGCAATCAGAAAAAGGCCTCCAAGCACGCCTCCAACAGCAGCGCCCACTACAGCTTTATCGACACCTCTCCTTCTCAAGGAGACAAAATGCACAGCATCTAGAAAACCACGGGTATGTCAGCTCCGATCCTCGTGTGCTAATAAAAACCTCGTTACCACCTACCGTCAAAAAGACGCCTTTTCAGCTCAGCCATAAGTCTGTTCGGATGGCCCCGGAACTGAGCAAGCGACTTCTCTGATAATGCCCGGCAGGGTGAAGCGCTTGGATGAGCCAAAGCTAGCCCAGAGAACAAGATCACGGTAGAAAACACGGGTGGTGATATCATGGCTGCGACTCCCCTGTCTGTCAAAGCAGAGCTTAATTTCGTTGATTGAGGCACAGAGAGTCTGGGCGAAATGGAAGGGTCAAATCCATGGGAGCGGAGGGGTAGGGGATAGATCCCAGGCAGAGACGCCTGCCGGGGACTGGTCTAGATAATAACATTTTCATTTCATTAAGTCGGCTTTGGATAAAGTGCATGCATCAGAAATAATCCGGTTGGGTGTGTGAGAGCGTCCAGAATTAGGACATGCAGCTTGCGTGAGATGGCACTGCCCCAGGCTCCATCTTATTATTAGTATCCATGAGACTCAATTAGGTAGTGGCCAGCGAGCATACGTCAAGTGATTCAGATAAATTTACTTCCAATACGGCTCATTGCCGAGAGAAGATGTTTCCCTGGTTACGCTGGCACAGCCTTGCTCGTTCTCGTCACCGTCCAAGCGTGTGACGGGACCGATATTGAGAGCAGTCCTGGTGCACAAAAATACCAGAATGCGCATAACTGATGAGGCTATTTTAGGAGCACAGCACGCATCAAGCCGTCAACCAACAGCCTGCGTTGCTCAGGTCGTTCAGCAAAACCACACGATTTAGAATTAATCGTGGTGTGATCGCTCGGTATCGAGGCATACGGTAGAGATGGGACAAGCTGTTGGCTAGGTGCGACTAATACCGATGACGTTGTCTGACGGGCATTCATCAGCCTCCCACCAAATGTAATCCTTCGGGAGAGATGCTACCAAAATACACCGATGAGTGTAATCAATGTTGCAACAGCACATTGGTGAGTGTCACAACCACAGCCGAAGCAGCACAAGTCGCAAAACTCAGACACTTGCAGCCAACCAGGACAGTAATTAAATCTGCTTCAATAGCATGCTAATAACCCATTCAAATGCGCGAATTCCCTCTGGATTGATTGCACCTTGGTGTCCTCTATATTACCTCATATATGACGGCCCCCAAATCGTCAAAAATGCATACGAATTGGGTGGATGGGGCCTCGGTAATACGGCACAGCTCAGCTCGTGCCGTGAGAACAGGCAGAGATCATCCCCCAGGATAAAGCGAACTACCGCTCTCATACCTGTTAAAGTTCTCGTATCTCAAGAGAGTGCGTCTCGTCCCAATCAAGAGAGAAGCAGGCCATTGGAGCGAGGTTCTGTGTCTGCGTAGTTTCGGGAAAAGAGACTGGAAAAAAGAGATTGTTCCATGAAATCGCGGAGGCTATCAAATTACTCCAGTGGATCATACAACCAAAGTGCCAATTTCTTATGGCCGAATGGACCAACTCTGGTATCACAACCAACTAGAATTTATATCCGTGTATCCTCCGTCGTATCTACCTACCCTACAGACCAGCAACATCAACAATGAGATCCATCACAATGGTTTCCTTTTCATCGCAACGAGTGTTCTAAAGCCGATAACATTCAAGAATACCTTCAAAGATTCAGATCCGGTTGGGTCATCTTGTTGGAACATTCGACAACTACGAGGTGGGAGGGCCTGACGATAGGTGCGGTGGGAATTGACGGCGTGCTGGCTCTTGACGATGACATCGACGGCGGGCGGGCTTTCACCCCTTGGTGGTGGTCGTCGTCGGCGTGCAATGCAGAGCTATCCAGTCTTGCAGTCGATGTATTTTCCATATATATCCCTAAACCTTTATATCTCCTTTAGTCCCCACCCTTCATCGCAATGAAATAGCCATTTATCATTCCAGATAAGGATAAACAACCTCACCAGCTCACTCAAGCACCTATCCACACGTCTGACACTAAGATGAAGTTCTCCGGGGTTGCAGCTCTTTCTGCCGTGGCACTTTTCCTTGCCCCCGCCATCGCTGAGCCCATTGCCAACCCTCAAAGTCTTGACGAACCCGAAGCTACCTACTTCATCACTTGCACTGATGGTCTCAGACCTGACAAGGTTTGCACCAAGGGTAGAGGAACAAATGGCTGCTATTGCGATAGCAGGGCCGCTTACCTGTGTGACACTTGCAGCCTGAGGAGAACAGGTGGACAGTGTGCCAAGTACGGATGCCGCAGGAACTGATACGGTATGTTGTATTCAGTCCCTTCCGGTTTTGACTGCTGAGGTGCCTAAATTTCAACTGATAGTGGCGCTGTCCCGATTGGATTGGTGATTTATTTGAGGACTTTGATCGCGTTTCTTATCACATATCCAACATATGAGATGTCATTAGGAATCAACAAACAATGAACAGCCTGTTAGCAGTGGTGAAGATTTTGATAATTTTATGGCCGTGACTGATGGCCGAATTCGATTCTCGTAGGCCATGTAACGTGTTGCCCCCATCTTTCAAGACAACTAGGGTATTGTTCTGATGTCTGTCTACCACGACTTGAATTTCTTAAGAGGGGCTTATGTTACTTGAGAAGATTCATGAATTAGTACTCTATCATCTATTATGCATATCTTTTTGAACTGCTAAAAGAGCAATATAGTCCCCAGCATGGTACTACGACTGGGAGGGGTCAAAGTAATGCGGGTACTTTGGCGCATATGTCTCGTTGCCGTAAACACTTCCACCGTAGGTCAGGTACCCTTCGCTCTCTGTGAAAGGAATAGCTATGATTTCCTGGGCTGTTCCGACCGCCCAGACGCTTTGCATACCTATTTGTAAGTTAGTAGATGCGAGGTAAAAGGTCTGATTCCAATCCAACGAAATAACACTCACCCATAGTCATATGCTGCAGCGTATGGCAATGAATCATCCAAACTCCGGGATGGTCCACACGGATTCTCCAGGCTCTCCAACCAGATGGTACACCTGCGCCTGCATTGGATGTATATCTGTGGAGCATGGTGGTGTCCCTTTGTACAGCCTCATAACCCAGACTCTGGATCTTCCTCTCGTTTGCCTCCGCGTCGTACGTGCCATTCCCGCTACCAATGTCATAATAATGCTGCCCATGAGCATGGAACGGATGAACGTCAACGCCGCCGCCATTGTTCCACAGCGACCCGTGATTCTGGAGAACAATCTCCAATATCTCACCTGGCATTGCGGCAAAGGCTTGGACTCTTGGATCCCAACCGTTGTTTTCCAGCGCTGCTTCATAGTTGGGCATTGCTTCCTCGCCTCTTTGGTAAATATCCACCAACATGGGCCGCTGGAACGTGTGCATGGTCCACGTTAGATTATTCATAACCCAGATCGTTTGGTTAGTCTTCTCGCTTCCTACCTGCCATGTGTCTAGGGTCACACGGCGGGTGATCTCCGAGAGAGTTGGCATCCCCTGTCCATCTTTCTTCTCATACAATGGCGTCAGCTTATACTCAAGCCAATCGTAAGTAGCATTCGTGAGATTGAACGGAGGTATCACTGGCGCCTTCACCTCCGGAATGGACTGGCGCCAGTCGGGCTTCGCGGAGTAGCGGACCACAGCATAGCTTCTAAAGACAGTAGGCCGCTCTCTTGTTTCAAACTGCATGAAATAATCCGTCTTGTTGCCTTCGTTTGCTAATTCATCCACAGTTTTTGCCCGGAACAGAACATCAAACCGTTGGCCCGAGCCAACCTGCATCCTGTCCACAGTAATCGGCTTCGTGAACTCGCCTCCGTCGACTTGAACAATGGTAAAACGGTCCAGGTGACCCTCCAGCTGCATGACCAGATGCGAGAGCGCCGTTGCTCCAATCCACCGGAACCGGTATATTTTTCCAGGCTCGACATTGATCACCGGGAAAGAGCATGTGCTTTGATTGTCGCTCGTGCCGGGAGTGTGTCCAAGTCCGACTCCAATGCCGTTCAGGAGAACTCCGTGTGTTTCCCCGCTCCATACAAATGGCACCGCCTCCAGACCATGCTCGATCTTCTTGTCCGTCTGATTGAAATAGTCTCCCCACTGGAGGGTGCGCTCCTCATCGTAGTAATGGGGATACGCACCATACTCGTTCACGATCAGGGGACCATAAGCTGTCAAAGCCTCCATGCCGACGTGAGAGTGGTAGAAGTAAGTACCGCCATCTTCTTGTATTGGAGAAACCTCGTAGTCGAAGAAATGGCCGGGAGGGATCGGCCACTGCGATGCGAATACACTGCCATCGGCAAAGGGTGCCATGCGCATTGCCAGTCCATGCCAATGCTAATAAAAAGCGAATATTAGCTCACAGTCTATCTTTTGGTCTCCGAGAGAGGGATCTTCAAACAATGGAAAGAAGCTGGAGAGGACAATTCTTACCATGGTGAGGTTGGCATCGAGCATGTCATTGTAGACGCGGATCCAGGTCACTTGGCCAGCTGGCAGCCGCAGCTCTGGCCCAGGTGAGGTTCCATTGATGACAGCGCTATATCTTGTCTCGCAAGCGACTGAGATGTTTTTCGCAGACACCCTCAGAATATGGTCCGGCTGGAATGTCTCATCGTGTGTTGTCAGTGTACCGGATGACAACTCTACCAATGCAGTGGTGAGCAGCGTGAAAAGAGGATCCAGCCGCATGTTTGATTCGGCAATGAAATATGTGTTTACTCTTTAGAACCGCAGGAAGATCGAAAAGGCTGGAAGATATTATTATTCCAAATCTCCTTCCCCGGGCTAAATAACCGTTGCTATTTACTGTTGCGACGTCATGACACTCCCATAGCGTATCCTCGTGTCAGCACTAAGGGGTTGGGGCGTATTTGGCCCTCGCCAAACGTGCATGACTTACGCAAAAAATGTCACTCTACTATCTTAAGAACTAGCGAACGCTGGATTTCCTTTTTCCTCATTTTTTTTTTTTTTTTAAACAAGGGGCTGATTCAACCAAAGCCTGAAAGATGCAGTGACATCTCCTTTAACGAAGGGGGTAGCCGGGCCTGCCGGACAGGTCTTCTCAGTGACATTGCATAAAATTTTTCGTTAGCGAATATTGGTTCTTATCAGGGGTCTTAACTTGTGCAACGGCTGTGATCTTGGGCCGCTAAGTGGTCGCTAATAACGACATACTTTCTTGACATTCTCCCCGCCTTTACCGCATCTCGTAGCGGAACGAGGCGGACTTTCCGATTACACGCAAAGCTTATAGAACAATGCATGTACTAAGATGGACGCTAACTTAACCGACCTCTCATATGAGATCGGCGGAGGATTCAGCCATGCGGTCCTGAAATGGTGCTAGCCACGAAACGACGTCGATCAAAGCAGTGCTGGCAAAGCCTGACTTTTGATGAAGATCTGCGGCGCTTCATGCAAGCCCCCATGTAAGCATGGGATGATACATAGATTACTACTAAAAGTAAAGGCCCCGAATAAATGTTCAAAATCGCCAGAACGAGCTCCAAGATTCCCAGTCAAAATCAACATCATGTACATCAGGCAGCTCGAATGTATCCAGACTCTGTGAGTCCAACGTGGTAGCCACCTGCATGTTCTGTCCATTCCTCAGTTGTTGCCTATTCCACAGCAGTTCAATAAATCGAGGCAACGGGTTACACTCCATAACCCCTTGCCCATGATTCTGGAAGTATCTCCTCCTGGCTTCCCAAGCCTCCAGCGTAATCTCTCCCAGCGCGACAAAGAAGCTGTTCTGCTCGTCGCTGAGAAGCTTTTCGTACTCGTCGAAAAAGTCTTGTACAAGTTTCCAAGCCATCTCCACGCGCTCTCCAGCAAATCGCCTCCGTAGCTCGCTTATGATGTAGACGTTCGTTTCCAGCTGGAAGGTGGATGAGATGTGCGTGAACAAATGGCGAGAATACTGGCTTTGTTCACCTATTTGAAGCATTTCCAATGACGTGACTGCAGAACTGAACGCTAAATCGCCTTCTTCCTTTTTCATGTATACTGCGCCATCGTGAGTGACGGCCCGGAATCGGGGATGATGAGCCATATATCGCAGGCGAGACGAAGCAAGAATAGCCATCGCATTAGACAGAGCATGAAGGGGGATATTCAAGTCCAGGTACTGAAGGAACTTTTCGTGGTAAATGGATTCCAGTTCATCAATCAGAGCATCCTCCATCTCAAGGGCTCTTTTGGACTTTTCCGGAGTGTTGCTAATGCCCTCAAACACCCGAAGGCTAGCGCTAGAGTGCCTCAGCCACTGAAAGATATGGAATTTGATGAGTACACATGTCATCTCCGTTGGGCCAATGTGTTCCGTGGGGGGTTCTGTCATTTCTGGATGGAGATCAGAATCATTGACGTTCAGCGGCACACGAATGTCACCGAATTCGACAAGCGCAGGTGGTCGCATCCCGGGAACATGGCTTCCGCGTGCCCGAGAGTCCAAGGCGTTGAGTTGCCACCAGAGCCTAATACGCATCTCGCTCTCAAAGAAGGAAGCCTTGGGATGACTAGGTTTATGCAAGCCCATTTTCTGGCCAATTCTTACAGCGGTTGGGGTGAGGCTGGATGTGAATTCTGAATCAGGATCGGTCAGGAGAAACAATGCGAACGCTGTTAGGAGTTGTAGATCTTTTGTGGTCAGGAAATCAGCAGCTATCAAGGCGCTCAATGCTGCGACTCGGTAGCGAGTGATTAACGTCGGCCTGGGTTCACCGTAAGTGGCCTCACACTGAGCCGACGAGAGTGATATGACTGCGAGACTGTATATTGAGAACATCAGGGCGGCTAGAGGCGGCGAGATATTCTCAAGGTTCCAGCTGGCTTCTAATATTTGCTGTTGCATGGTAGGGGCATGAACAATCTTGATCAAGGGGTTTACTGCTTCAACAAACTGTTGCCAGAGTCGATAGATCTGCCTAGGCTCGGGGTGTAGTTTATGACTTGTAGAGCCTCCACCAGACATGATCGAATGGAGCGGTGGAATCGGATACAAGTAAGGGTCTTCAGAATAGTGCAAGTAACGGGTAGGAGGAAACTTGAGCTTAGAGGCATGATGGTTAGTCTTTCCTGGTCAAAACCACACTGCTGCTTAGCAAAGGTTCATACCTCCATGGGCAAGCTAGTCCATAAACACCTATCGACTTCAATGTCAGCTCCCGGCCAAAGTGTTATAAACCACGACATATATCAAACTCACCGTTCCAATTTGGCCGAACCATTATCGATCTGGAGTTCTTTTAAGGTTGCTAGGTTGTTTGTGCTTGGCGTCAATGTCGGGCTTTCGCTGCCGCTCGTAGAATGCTTCAACTTCCCCTGTAAGTCCGATGGAATCCATGAGTGGCTAAAGTGACTAAAGTCGACATTGTTATCCCTCAAAAGGCTTTCATATGCTCCAAGTCGAGCTATGAGGTCTTCGTCGGCGGCTCTCTTGCGGGGCCGCGGTGGCGGATGTTCCTCGTAGAGACACTGCACTTCCGCCTTTGAGCAGTTGGAGCAGGGGTCTGCCTTGTCGCATTTGATCTTTCGTCGAGCGCGGGTTGAGCAGGCATACTTGTGCTGGCCAGACGAAGGAGCGGACATGGCAAATGCTGGCGTACGAGTCTAGAATACAAACAACAACAACGAGAACAGAGCAAGGACAATCGACTATTCTCTTGATTGAAAGCCAATCATCAGAAAAAAATGCGTATGGAATTGCACTCGACAAATCGTCGTTGACGTTGGGTGGTGAGCAAATTAGGAGCGGGAGCTTCGGGTCCAAACGAGGTTTAGTGTACGAGGCTTCGGGTCCGGGAAGCGGCCTTTTTGATCCGGGTTTATAGAAGCTGAGGTATGATTCAAGGAAAGAGAAACGTGCAATGCATCAGAGCAAAGATATCACGCAATTCCATGGTTAGTGAGGCGTGGTGAGTTTGCTAACGAGTGATATTCGTCAGAAAAGTACATTTCTATGGAATATAAAACCTAATTCACTCTCTAATATCTATGCGCTTGCCTCTCTATCACACAAATTCTCTTCTAACTGTATCGACTAAACCTATTCCCCTATTGAAATCATTGAATACCTAGAGCTAGCATGAAGCCTCTTCTATTGTTGATTATGGCTTCGTGTGCGAGTTGAAAAAATCGATAATCTTGGGCGACAGGAATAGCTGCATGTCTGAGCTACTAGGATATGCATGCCCGTGTCCATTCAACTTGAAATGGGTTAGCAAGCCCTTTTCCCCCGCACAAGTCCACTGTTCCTGCTCGACATCGTTTCCGATAGGTGAAGAAGATGAGCCCGAGCATTTGTTTCTCCTGGCCCAACGTCCGAGCCATTCGGGAATAGCTGGAACAGGTCCGCCATTGGCATTCTTATCACCATCGTAATGTATTCTCTGATCATTCGTGCCATGGGATTCCAGGAAGGGCAGTGGCGAACGAGCCGGATGGCACGTCTCATCAGCTTTCACGTCGGTATACAGAGCGGCCGAGCTGGCGGCAAATGCTGCAAACTGCCCACCATGATCAGGGGAGCACGCCAAAGTGTTTACAAAACCACCGCCGTTCGATTGACCTGCAGCGTAGACGCGAGATTCATCGATGCAGTAGTTGTCCTTGATCCGATTGACGAGGTCTGTTGTGAAAACTTTATCGCTGACACCCTCTTTGGCATAAGAAGGGCCTTGCCAGTGTTTCTGATACAACCACGTGGTTAGCATAACCAGTCCTCTCCTTTGTGTATAGTTCGGAAGGAAATCATCTCACCTCGACTCCCGCTGGGAATACGACAACCATCTTCGAGTTGATGCTCTCATCGGAGAACTTTGTCAATTCCTCCATGTCCTCTGGTGTCTTGCCTGCGCCATGATAGGCGATAATCAAAGGCTGCGGCGAGTTGACCTTGTATCCTTTAGGCAGAAAGATTCGGTACGTTCGAGTTCCGCCGCTGCTATCGAAGCTGAACTGCTTCGTTTCTCCGATAAAGCTGTGTGACTTGCCGCAGCCCGATGAGGCGCGCTTGTGGACAGCAGCGGCTTCTGAGCCTGAGAACACAGAAGCAGCGCAGAGAAAGATGGATATCACAGTAGAGAAAAACATGATGCTAGAAAGAACTAAGGACCGTTAAAAAGAACCAATGTTTTCTCGAAGCCTCATGAGGACTTCAAGGGGATTTCAAACTTCATAAATAATGGTTTCCGGCCCGGCTCTGAGATCCATGGCTTCGAGCGGCGTCGAGCGGCGTGGATCGTCAATGGTCAGATTCGTGGCGGAGGAGTGAAGACTAAGTGAAGACTAATGACGCTTAACCGTACCATTGCCAGATCTTACTGTCAGATTTCTATGAATACCTACTCCATCCCGGCACTTGCTGGTCAGCTAAAGTGGTGCCGAAGGGTCATGAGCCTAGCCTGGCTCCTTAATTCCGCTGTAACCCAACGCACATGGCCAATAATGAAGCATTCCCGGGGGCGCCGTGGATCTCGTACACCTAACTAGGATACGAATTTGCGGCTGACCAAACGATCCCGTAAGACGCACAGGTAAAAAACCTCCTCGATGATTATTAATTACTACAGGAAGAACCAAAGTACTCGTTCGGTTATGAGGCCCAAATCAGCTTTGAGTTGGAAAAGAAACGGACCCAGCGTCTACCTACATTTGACCATGACATCAAGTAGGAATTAGGTGAAAGGGTCCCGCCATGGTCGACTAAAGTCGTATCTCGTGGGAAAAGTTCTTTTTTTCACAAGTCATCATATACGACTATTTGTTCCTCCCTAGCCTCATCCTACGAGTCATATCAACAACTTGTGGCCTATAATCTGTTTGGTGTTCGGCGCAGCAGCGCCTTTGGCATCGCTTTGCCAAAAACACAATTCTAGCGGCTCTGTTTTGTTAAACAGGGGGGAGGCACTGCTAAATATGGCCAGACACCAGCTGCTTGATTCTAGCTATTACGCGAGATGGCACCGGGAATATGACCACCGATTCGGTTCTCGCAGGTCATTCCAAGCATAGGAGCTGAAGGGCATAACACCTTTGCAGTTCTCCATCAGTCAACCACTGGATGACCTGTATTAAAGTTCTGGACCTGGAATAAGGCCACAAGAGTCTCCTGCATTGGCGAATGCTTAGCCGAACGTGTCCTACCAAAGGCAACGAAAGAATTCGAATAGAAGAAATTACAGCCTCTCTAGGTCCCCATCTGTTACCTCCAATGACTGAACCATGAACGACAGGAGGACCAAGGACAACTAGTGGCTGGCCTATCCTAAAAAGCACCTTGGTGGTGCCCGCGCCACATAGATATATTCACAGATATCGTATGGCAGAAATCAAAAGTACCTTGATTTTCTGAGAATGCAACGTCTGAGCCTCTTGATTATTATACGTGATCAGGCCACATCTAGCCACTGTTGTCTTAGTAGGTTGGAAAAGAGGGGATGGCATGTCTTAAATATCCAACATAGATCATTTGTCACTCCATAATTAGAGTCAGTTTGCCTTATGGAAGTACTTAAGTACTCGCACAAACAATTTTCTTAGGTTAAAAGAATTAGGTATACGAAGATCCTCCAAGATACGGCTTTAGAAGCAGGAACGAAGCAGGATGTCGAACCACCTGAAGCGTAAGCACGATCAAGTTTCAGCCTTGCCCATATCTGTGTTCACAAAAGGTCGAACCACGTGTGTCTCATTGAGTAAGACGCACATATCATGATTCTTTTATTGCCTTTCCGGGTCGCTCCAAGCCTAAGCCATTGAGAAATGCCACCCTCACAAGTGTGCGCCCGCCAACCATCACGAGACCGGAAAACGCGCCCGTCTTAGATACATCCGCGAATGACGTCAACTGATCTCGGCTCCGAAGTATCTCAACAATGCTTAGAAGCATCGAGATGTCTTGTAGGATAAGACCAAACTGCACGATCTTCCATACCTTCATGTCCGATGTGTATCGGAGCAAGCTCAACTGCACGGTAGATGCGAAAAGCATGCTGCCACCAATCGGAAAGAAAAACGGGTTGAATGTAGATATTGGCAGGTCTTGTAATTGTGGGAAATGTTCGCGAGTTGCACCTTGAACGTCGAAGAAGTGGATGTAGGCGACAAGGAGGGAGAGTGCGCCGTCAATCCAAGTGAACAGGACGCGGTAAAGTCGGGGGATAGCAGAATGTGTTCCCATGGTTTCAGTCGGCGCGAAATCGGTCCAGAATTTGGTTTCAGGCCTTCAATGGCAGTGCATCCAACTGATTGGATACTGTTCCGTGGGTTTCGGGGTTGAAGCGCCGTTCGTGGATACAGATCAATATGCATTAGCCAAATTCCAAAGTCCATAATGCACAGTAGAACTAGTAGCCGACATACAAACCTCCATCTACCGGCGAGTTACAATCATATCTCTGGACTATTTCTAATCATTTACGCTACCGTATTTTCGGACCATTCCAAATTTTCAAGCTGCTGAGAAAGCATGTTACGTCCAAACCTACACGGGGAGTTTCATTCCACCCGTCTCACATGTAGAATATTGTTTTTGGTTGCTATTGGTCAACAGATGGGAAATATGGAGATCACTCACTTTACATCCGAGGGTCTCTGGAGATATCGCCAGCTGCTGGGGTAGTATCATGTAAGGTGCCCGCATGTCATTACAAAGCCGACATAAGTGTGTGATGTAAGCTTTATATACGGCGGTGAAGAGATACTTCAGTATCCTAATGCCTAGAGTACATTCATAAAAAGGTTGAGTGTCGTCAGTATCTCAATCAAATCCAAACTATATGCTATACGTTCATATCAGTTTGTGAAGAAGCCTCTCTACCAACATGCTCTCCAAAACGTTCAAGTCGCTTCTCTTGCTGGCACTCCAGCTCCAGCCTACAGTCCAGGCCCCTCTCGAGCCACGCGGAATCGCACCCCGTGATGCACTGCCAGTCAGAACCATAGCAGGTGTCACAGTTGTTGACACCCCAATCGTTCGTGCTGCGCATGAGTTTTCACGTCGCCATTCCTCCGACTGGGTTTACAGACATGTGATGCGTACTTGGCTCTACGGTGCTCTCATTATAAACCACAACACGACCCTGAAGAAGTCTGTAGATCTCGAAGTCCACGCCGTCGCGGTCCTACTGCACGACCTGGGGTGGGATCAGACACCAAACTCGACCCTCATTAGCACTGATAAGAGATTCGAGGTAGACGGAGCAATTGCCGCCCGAGAATTCATCAGAAGCAACAAGCATGGAAAGAACTGGGAGGAATTAAGAGTTCAGCACGTCTGGGATGCCATTGCGCTCCATACACAGCCTGGGCTATATGACTACAAAGAGCCCGATGTCAAAGTCACGGGCACCGGTATCTCCGCCGATTTCCATGGGCCAAGCAGCGGCATAACGCAGCCTGAGTACGATGCTATTGTGCAGGAGTTTCCAAACGCGGATCTCATTCCTGGGACAAACAATACAATCGTTTGGCTCTGCCAGACCAAGCCTAATACGACAGTTGGTAGGTGAACCGTCTCCTCAAAACGTATAATGAAGTATGCTAATAATGCATTAGACACCTGGCAGCAAGCATGGGGAGAGCACTACGTGGAGAATTATCCGCCCAAGGGTGTCTCTACATGGGACCAGTTGTCCCATTGATAGGACAGAGTTAGGGAATCGTAAAGTCCAAGCAGTTGTTCTCCTCCTTCGGAGTAGACAGTTAAATGGAAGGAGAGTACTAATTGTGAAAAGTTTTTGGGACAATGTCCAAGAGGTGGTGGCATTTTCGTGGATTCGGATATGTTCTATTGAGCGATATATCCCAGTATTACTTTCATTTCACTGTTTGGACGTGATATCGTCCAGAATATGATCGATTTCCAAATATTTAGTCCTCGCACGAGCTACGTCTTCCCCTTATAGCCTCCTGTGAGGACGGTGGTTGGCTCCAGAGCAAATGCGTGAATTTCCTCCCGCTAATAAATTGGAATGTTGGTAGACCACAAGTTCAACACTTGAGATAAAATATACGTCTTTGCACAATGAATTGTTTCAAGGGGCCTGCAGCATATCCTAGTATACGTAGGATAGGCGTCCAAGCTCAGAAGCTAATTCAAATCATCGTACTCATGCTTGTGTTTATAAGCTCAGTATCGAAGTGACGGTCCTTATCTTTCATCTTCGCTTGAAACGGTCCAACTTGAGTGATGCAATTGGAGTAATGCCCTCCTCTTCCTAAGGGAAGAATTGAGAGTACGGATTCAGGTTCGTCCTTGGCAGCGCCCAGTGCGCCCAACCATGATGAGGATGCACCTGAGCCTTTTCCTTCCTTCAGAAGGTAGCAATCTACCAGACCTGGCCGTTTCAGACCTGGCCCATGTCAGGGTCACTTGTATGCATTTTGAAACGTCCTGAGGACTAGACATTGCAATCCCTAGACTGTGCCACTGCTGATAATCTGGAAAAGGCTAGTTGAGTCTGACAGCATCATCAATGCATCCTGTGATCCTATCGACGGGCGCATAGATGATGCAATGGAACATTGAAAGCTGCACTTCAGGAGACTTATCAAGGAAAAGTGCTAGACCTTCTCCGCCGCTCGACCTCAAGAGCGATTATCGCCGATAGTCCAGCCACGGCGTAAAGGCTGCATATAAAGTGCAGGCATGTGACGACACTTTGTGATCATAACTGACAGTCCAATCCAACAAGTTTGCAACTCTCTCTTTGCACATTGCCAAGATTCCCCGCATAGGGGGGTGAGGTCACAGTCACCCACCATCGTCGATCTGGCGGGAGAGTGGTCTGGTGAGACAAGTGCACTCAGTCAACGCCCTAGAATGAACGAGGATTCCGATTCAAAAGTGCCAGCCATCCTAAATCAGGGGATAGTAAGCGAGCTGAATCTTAGGTCAAGTTTGAGCAAACTTTTTATCTATTTATGACCTGGTTGCCCCGAGAATTCGAGACAACACGACTCTTACAATTTCACAAATGTGTGATGGCTCCACGTGGGGTCAAAAACAATAAAACAAGAGGGGCAACCCAAGCGCCGTAAGTCATCAGCCGCACCAAAGAGAGACGCACAGCTGTGCGGTACCACATTGGTCAATTCAAACACATAAGATCAACCCCCTCGTACAGTTCCCCCTTCACTGCCCCCTCCCTACCACTAATTCAATTGCTCCCGGTTCCAAATGGTTTTCTGCCTTCAAGATGAGTCTATTCAATACAAAAACATGCCAGCTCGACAGCTTTCAAGGCGACGAGACGCCGCCCTATGTGGTGCTGTCACATAATTATAACCCGCAGGGCAATCTTGACAGCCAAGAGCATAAATGGCTGCCGATTTGCTCTTGGTTTCTCCAATTAGCTAAGATAATCGCTGATCTGGGGATTCATTATATCTGGGAAGCATCGGTGTGCGTTGACTCGTCCTCGTCAGCAGCCCTAGAAGAGGCGGTCAATAGCTCCGCGCGAAGATTGAGAGGATGTGCTTTTTGTATTGTTTTCCTTCAGGATCTTCCAATTGATGGCCCAGATTTCGACACAAATTCTTGGAAAAAATCTTCTTATTGGACCAAGGCCTCGGCGCTACCTGAATTCGTCCTTCCTTTGGACGTCAGGTTCTATGATCAACAGCTCAAATATCGTGGATCCAAGTCCTCGCCGGAACTTCTCCCTCTGATATCTAGTGCTTCAAGAGTTGCTTCGCAGGTCCTAAGGGACTCTTCAATGCTCTATGATACTGCCCTGGGTCTCCGTATTTCATGGGCAGCTAACAGATCTGCCTCACGAGAAGAGGATGTAATATACGCTCTCATCCCCATTCTCGGGATCACACTCCAGATCCGGCAGGGTGAAGGTGCTCAAAATGTCTTTATCCGGCTCCAGGAAGAACTCTTTCGAAATACGACTGACGGGTCAATCATGGCCTGGCTTGCCAAGCCTACTTCTCAGAAGATCCGCGGCCTCTATGCACACTCTCCGAGCGAGTTTCTCAATTTCATCATTGCTTCCGGGAATAATACCGATCCCCCCAGATGGGTGGGACCGTTTCCATGGCCTGGACAAGTCTCCTTCAGCAACAAGGGAGCCCATGTTCAAGCTCCATCTCTCAAGGGTGAGAGATCCTCTCTCATCGGCATCTGCAGTTCTCCTGGAAAACCAAACCCGGCCATCCGTCTTCGAGAATGGAATGGCTCATACGTTCGAGTTATGGCCCATGAACATTTTGTCATCGGACATAATCTCACTCAGCAAAGCTTTGTGGTTGCCCGAGACATCGGGCCACAGCTTTCTGCCAGAATTGCCAGTCAATTCGCTTACCAGGACGTTCACGGAACCACCACCGGCAACCTGCCCTCCCCCTACTAGAGCATCAGCCCTGTCCGCAGCCGCCTCACCTTACCTATCGGCCAAGAGTCAACCCGCTGGATGACGCTTCGGGGCCTCAGATATACTATCAAGGGCTCCCCCAGCCTGGGATGAAGAGACCAAGGCCCGGAAGATCAGACAGCACTAGTGATACATATGAGTCCGACAGCTCAGACGAAGATTCGAGTGACAGCTATGAATCAGGCTCTGATAGTGACACTCGCTCTGAAGCCTACACCGAAGACGGCGACGAAAGAGCCCCAACTCCCTACCGGCTCGGTCCAGAACATGAGTTCCAAGCCGAGCGCCCAGGTCTGCTCGATGAGTGCCACGCCAAATTCATGGACTGGAAAGCCCTGGCACGCTACGTGAAACCTGCACAGGACAGGCTTCCTCCCCGCAAGCGAGCAAGGCCCATGGACTCAGACATTGAAGACGGTCTGGACCAAGAAGACCCCGATCTCGTCATCCTCAGCCGGCACAATAAAGGCTTCTTTCATCTTTCATGCCCCTACTTTGAGCACAACCGCGAGAAATATCGCAGCTGCGTCATGAACCACGACCTCCAGTCGATCGGTGCCGTCATCAGCCATCTAAAAGAGCACCACACCCAGCCGCCGTACTGCCCCATCTGCCGCCGCCCCTTTGAAAGGTGCATGGAGCGGGACATCCACGTCCGCGCCCGCACATGCCGTCTGGGCGAGTTCGGCCCCGTCGACGGCGTCAACGAGCGCCAGAAGCGGCTGCTCAAGAAGCGCGACAAGCTCTCCCTGGGCGAGAGCGAGCGCTGGCGCCGGATCTGGGAGACCGTCTTCCCCGACGAGCCGCCCCCGCGTTCCGCGTACCTCAAGAGGGGTATCGGCAAGGTCATGTCGCTGGTCCAGGACTGCTGGGAGCAGCACGGGACGAACTGGGTAGAAGAGTATCTAGAGAAGAATAATAAGCTGTCTAATAATCGAACGGACGAGGAGGACATGGCGGTGGACGCGTTGAGCGCTCTGACTTTGCAGGATCTGAAGGAAAGGCTGGCCAATAGTAAGGCGCTGTCTGATGCGTGAAATTTGGAAACTGTATCATCTGTAGGGTTGATTGGAGCGACGAGCTCGGTTTATTTTCATCGAGCTCGGGGGCTTTATCTACACTTAATACGTTCACTGAGAAACACGTCGCCCACCAAAGTGACGCCAGAGGCGTGTGTACTCTGTGCTAATCTCTTAATTTACCTAAAACTCCAAAAACTGATTATCCAACACCTAAAACACTACCGCACAAATACCATCGTGATATCATAAGAAAAATCATACAAGTCCAGGTCTACTGGGAAGACCTTCTCCATGTCGTGAGTCCAGACTCCACGTCAAAAATCATCGCTCAGGCCACATCTCGCGCTCAGTGATATTTATAAAAACAGTCACATGGCATCCCTATACCACAGTAACAAGTATGTCCAGGCATCATTCCACCGTCATCTTGCCAAGATCCAAAAGGTGACTCTCCATGGTCGATGGGAGGCCTCATCTCTATCCTCTGCATCAAGCTTTCGCCCACCTCAGATCCCGCCCCAGCATCAAGCCGCTCTGGGAAAAATGTGCCTTGGTTCGACACCGGCGAAGTTTCAGAACCCATGTCCTCAAGCCCCAAAGAGCTAAAATAGTACCGTTCATGGACATCGTAGCTTCCGGCTTGTGAGTATTCATAATTGCGACAGTCCTCCACAGGCTCCGCTGGAGCGTCGACGGTAACTTGCGGGACATCGTGAAACTGTTGTGGTTTGCTGGCGCCCGCATCGTGCACATAGTCGATCTGATCTTGGGCGTGATCCTCCAAGTATTGGAGCGGCGTCGCCATATTTCCCAACCTACGGGTCGAGTGGCTCGTAGGGGCATGCGATCTTGCGCTTGGGACTCTCTCATGGACATTTACGTCCTCAGAAGTTGCCCGTGTCCTTGGACCGTGGGGCTCGTTTTGAGGCGCAGTCGACACTAAGGAGAAGATCCGACCTGTAACCAAGGCCGCCTGAGAAGAACTCATAGAGATTGAGAGGGTTTCCTGAATAACCCGCGGAAGCTCCCGATCAAGTGCCAGCTGAATGTCGCGGGTAATCACAGTCGCAGGCTCTCCAATACCCTCCACCACGTAAGGTGAGTCGGGAGGCTGATGGCCGGGGAAAAGAGTGTCCCACATCCAGTACCATTTATCCAGTTCCTTGAGACCGCGAGGCATTGTCTTGAGAAGCGCAGCTTCCCTTGGGGCCAGCTCATCTGGCCTCGGCATGGTGATGCAACGCCCCGGTGGCCGGTGGTGAGCCTCCCATGATTCCAAGTCCCTCCAATCATCCCAGCAGTTCTGGCAGTAATACTGCTGCAGGGAGTGACATCTGAGCATGTGAAGCTTCACGTCTCCCGGGCGGCGGAGCTCGTATTTACCGTGACATCGGTAATACTTATACGGCTTCCACTTATAGAAAGGGCACGCCCAGTAGCTGTCGCCGCCCGGGCTTGCAGTAGGATCATCGCCCGGGCCCTCGCTGTCACCACCTTCATCCTCGTCGTCTTGGCGGTCCCCTCCACCATGAACTCTTGATGATCCAGCGCCGCCCGAGGGTTTTCGGCATCTTCTTCTCAAAGAGTTTGGTCGTTTTCTTGGTGATGGGCAGGGTGGAGGTGCATCCGCTGGTCGTTTGCCTTTCTTGTCGAGCGTATTAATTGGGATCGGGTCGGTTGCAGAAAATACCATGCTCTCAGGTGATGCAGGGTTAATTGATGAACGCCGTGGCATCCTGGTGCGAATTGTGACTTGGTTGTAGCGAGTATCGTCTCTCTTTTGGCTCGATATGGCTGAAGAACGGTCGGTGCCTACTGAACAGTTAGCAAGGCTCCAGCTGCCTTTCCCAAAACATACATGCTAGACTTTCCTTGTCTGTTTCTGCGTGTCTGACTCGCAGAAAGCAGGCGTAGAGGATCCGTGGCTTGGAAGTCACTCTCACACCACATGTTCTCACAAGCCTGAGGACTCCCCTTCTCTAAGTCGTCTGCGAGATCCGAACAGGTAAGATTTCGTTTCTCTTTATAGATGTAAGCGTGATATCTATCGACTTAATACCTATCTGCCTAATTGCTAGCTGTTTGGGCCAGGTTTTTCTGGGAGGTGTTCTGTTTATTGAGCCACTGCGCTCCAAATGCATGTAAGAGCGACAGCTTCCCGGATTTTTAAAGCAAGAGTCAGAGAGTGGATGACTTGAGATCTTCTTCTGACTTAATAAATATGTTAACAAGAAGGTCTTCTTGGCTCTCTGGGAGGAGGGGGTTTGCATATGTATGGGGTTAAAGACGGTCATCCGTATCTAGATGACGATGCTAGTATCTATGGTTTTTTGCTGATACAGACATGCAGTGATAATGTGACCCTATCTCGTGACTACTTAGCTGTCGGTTTTATCAAGCCAACCCGGGCTGATTGGATTTGCACAAGTGTGTCGTCAGGCAACCAGTCCTATCTACAAGGCGTGCAGGTGGCCGAAAAATGCACAAGACAACACATCCGGTCGCCGATTGATGCCCAGGTCTGGCTTGTCGATTACGTTGATCTAACGGCTTTTAGGCAATAAAGGGCACACACTATTCAGACGGGGAAGATGCTTTCAGCTCACTGACCGCGATGATAGGAGCCGGAGCCATCCATGTTCTTCTATCACATGTCAATTTTACTGAAAAGTGGCGGGGAATGTTGTTGACTTTTGCTATCCGGCCATTATTTTTCGGTCAATGCTCTACCACTGCCATGGCTGCCTTATTTTTTTCCCTCACGGCCATTGGCAAAGAAAGTGCCATGCTTGAGGTCATGGAAAAGGGGGACCCCCTGAAATTGGCTGCCGACTGGACCATGAACAATGAGGCGACATGACAATTGCCAGTGAAAATCTCGATCACTGTTTTTCGGCGTCTCTATGTCTCGTGGCACCAGCTCGTCCAATATTTACAGCTAGTTGCTGTTTTTTGCTTTTTCCTCTGAGGACAGCTGACTGCGCCGCTGGAGTGCTGAAAGTATGGAGGATTTTCCGACCGAAAAGATCTACCCTATAGTCAGGGACCTAGGTGGGCTCGTGATCACTCTGCTCCCTTTTTACGTCAGTTTTTGAGTCTTTTGACATATTTCAGGTCGGAACAGTCAAGGTGGATGGCTTGTCATTGGGAATGGTAGGACTATCACCAGTGGCGGTCGGACGAATGGATAGTTTGACAACGGGAGGCCATCCGATTGGCATCAGCAACATGTGAGGCTACAGCTCATCTACTCATTGTGCGCGCATTGGTTGGTTGAATCTTGGGCGCGCAGCCAGACAACACGGGCAAAGACCAGCCAGGGTATCATTGGCCCCCAAACCGACACAGTGAGCAATTCATCCGTCCCCCGGCCGCCCATCTTCTTTGCAAGAGTGCGGATGAGGCTTCTGGGGATGGCGAGTGATTACATCACCTGACCAGGGCCTCTACGATCTCGCCCGCCTCACTGAAATAATGGACAGTGAAGCCAGCAGGTATTTCTGACCATCTAGTGGTTCGGGGAATGAAATGTCCCAATCTGAAACATGGAGAAGGACGCGTCTTTGGACGTGAGCGAGCGAGGACAGACCGGCAGCAGCACATTGGCTGGACTTCTGTCGCCCGGCTTGGGCACCGCGAGAAAACTGAAAGCATCAAGAGCAACAGTGAACCGTGAAAACGTGCTTACAGGCCCTGATTGCAAGGTCCCTCTGCGTCCGGAGTGCGCTTTGGGTGATTCCGTCACAGCACGCAGCTTCAGGTTATTTTTAGCAGCGTTCCCAGCCGGCCACAAACTGGGCCTTTTTAGTGGACGCTCTCGCTGGACGCAGCCCTGGAGGTCAATCATTACAAGGCTCAACTCGCTGATCCACCTACCTGAAAGTGTTGCTGCGTAATTCGACATCCAGATTGCGCTCCATATCACAAGTGAAGATAATATGCATGGATGCGACGCCACGGTATTAGGCAAGAATATCTTCTATTAGCTCTTTTATACTACCAGTCATACCAATCGTGCCATATTAGTCACGCCCCTGCGCGACGGGAGAGCACTTTGGCCACGCACCTCCAGCCCAGACCCCAGACCAGCTGCTTATCCCGCGCTCTGACGGCCGTCATCAGCCTGAGCCGGCAGAGAGGCGAAAGCGATAAAACTACAGCCATGGCCACGAGCTACCCCGTTCCTTCTGTTCTGTTTCCTTCTTCCGACCCAAGCCCACTGTGTGGAGTTTGACATTGCTCTTTTCTTCAATTCGATTCTTTTCCTTTGTATTATTTTCCATTACATTTTCGACACCATGCTGGTCATGAACTTCCCCCTAATCCTGGCTGCCCTCGGGCTCGCCACCTCCGTCGTCGCCTCTCCCATCGGCATGAGAGACACCAACACGGCTGCTGTTCGAGATGCGCAGCCCGTCGCCAGGGCCGTCCAGCCCGGAGCTGTCCCCAGGCTGGCCAGGAGGACCGGCGATGACAAGCCAGAGGTCCACTGCCACAAGCACCAGCATGTCTCAAAGCACGGTCTCTGTGCGAACAACCGCATCAGGCGCAACTGATCCGACTCCCGGGAGGATGAAGAAGGATGCGAAAAGGTGGTCTTGGTAGTGGACGACTCATGAATTCGCGTCGCCGGCCAGACGTGATATCCTACAGTCTGGTCGGCGGTTGGAAGAACCAACTACGCAAGAAGCTGGCTACATTCTTCGCTGGGAATCGCTAGACCGCGTTGGACAGCATCAATTGAGCCGGTACAGAGTCACCTTACCGACAGTACCCTGTGCCCATGTCCAGCGTCCCTGGAAGACGACGCAGCACGCGGTTGCTACCAGCTTCGATGCAAGAATCCAACGCTCCAGTGTGTCAGTGCCACCATTGGCTGTCTAGTCGCAGGCTTTGAGGCCTTGGATAACACTGAAGGCCTATTCTAATGTCACGGGATTCCCAGTGAGACCGGCTGAGGCCTCGAATGACAGCCTCATGCGACGTGTCGCGAGACTCGAGCGCTCGTCGACTGCCCACTTCACCCATCAGAATCTGGGGTTGCCTAAATACTGCTGTCGCACGCGCTGGTCGCGAAACGAGATATCCATAGCGTCGGGTGTCTGGGTTCCCTGAGACGGGAGACCTGGCTTCTGACGTGTACCCCAAGCGCAGTGAGTTGGATTCACCATGGGGATTAATTACGAGGTGACTACAGGGGTGGAATGGGGTGGAGCTCTGCTAGAAAAGACAATTAATAACTCTGTACTCCCAATGCTCTGTCTGTTCCCTATGAATCAGTGAGAAGTGAAGTCAAAATAGTCAGTACTGAACATCCAGTCACCAGTTAACTTGACTTTGTCACACGAGTCATCATTTTCGTGCAAGTAGGGAGAAGTGGCTGGTTGGCAAGGGGACGAGCCTCCACAACTGTCCGTTATGACTCGCCAATTCAACTCCGAGTCCGCACAAGTTTCGCTCCACAAGACCCTGATTTTTTCGAGCCAAATCCGAGATCGCTTCGTCCAATCCACACAACTTGACCTTGACTCTGAGCAGGTTTCAAGACAAATATCATCTAGTAGCTGTCCTCGGCATATTATTGGGTCTATCTGTACTTTCTTGTGCCTCACTCAACCTCCTTTGGAACTCTCCGCATACTAATTCCTCTCAATTGCGACTTCTCACCATGGCCTCTGCTCCCGTTGGGATTTTCTCATCCCTGCCCGAGGTGGAAAAGGATGAGGTGTTTGACCTCCTGGGTCAATTCCGAGTAGACGCGCATCCTCAGCGCGTGAACCTCGGTGCCGGAGTCTACTTCTCTGATGAGGGCAAATCATGGCCCCTGGAGGTGGTGGGAAAGGTTGAGAAGGCTCTGCACGAGCAGCAGGCCATTACTCGCCACGACTATATCCCCATCGAGGGCGACGACCAGTTCCTCAATGCCGCCCGCGATCTGCTCTTCTCCTCCACCTTCCCCAACCCATCGGGAAGACAGGCCTCGGACCCCCGCGTGGTCAGTGTGCAGACCGTCTCGGGAACCGGTGCCAACCACGTCGCCGCCAGATTCCTCGCCAACCACGTCCGTCCTCGCTGCGTCTGGGTGTCCGACCCAACCTGGGCCAACCACCATGTCATCTGGGAGTCCACCGGCATCACTCCTCGCACATACCCTTACTACAACAATAAGGATTGCACTCTCAACTTCACAGCCATGATCGACGTGCTGGAGAAGGAGTCCCAGCCCGGCGACGCCATCCTTCTGCACGCCTGTGCCCACAACCCAACCGGCCTGGATCCCACCCAAGAGCAATGGGTCGCCATTGCCGAGCTCTGCTCCCGGAAACAGCTCTTCCCCGTACTCGACAACGCCTACCAGGGTTTCGCATCTGGAGACCCTGTCCAGGACTCGTGGGCCATCCGCCACTTCTACAACCACCAACCACCCATGGAGATGTGCGTCGCCCAATCCTTCTCCAAGAGTTTTGGTCTCTATGGACAGAGAGCGGGAGCCTTCCACCTGATTATTAACGATACGTCGGAAAGCACGAGGGGCAAGGCCCTCGGAAATTTGGCCCAGCTCATCCGTAGCGAATACTCGGTCGCTCCCAGGTACGGATCGACCATTGTCAAGACCATCCTGGAGAGCGAGAGCCTCTCTAGAGAGTGGTTGGCCGAACTGCAGTTGATGAGCAGCCGCATCCGATCTATGAGACAGGCTCTGTATGATGAGTTGACCCGCCTTGGTACCCCTGGTTCGTGGAAGCACATCACTGAGCAGGTACGTCAAGCAACCGTCCATTTCTTGACTACGCAGAGCGTTAACTAAATGTCAGATCGGAATGTTTTCCTACACCGGCCTGAGTGCCGCCGAGGTCGAGGTTCTCCGCAAAGAATACCATATCTACCTGCTTTCTTCCGGGCGAGCTTCAATTGCTGGCTGTAAGTGTAATCCGCTTCACATCAACCGATGAAGCCTTGCTAACGTTAGATCATCCAGTGAATTCGAAAAATGTCGAATACGTCGCCGCCGCGATTAGCTCGGTGCGGAACAGATCGCTCCTCTGAGTAGGTACTTGGAGGTTTCCTCCCATGACTGAACGCATCCATGAAAAAAAATAAAAAATGGCCGAGGTTTAAGGAACCCAATGCATCTTATAGAGTAAGGAGTTTCTATTGTCTCTTTCGTTAGAGGGCTTTGGGTTATACAGGTGTTTGTCTTTTCATAGACCTTGCTAGAAATTAGAACCGCGGCTTGTTTTCTCTTACGATCTGGAATCTGCATTCCGTCGTATGTGAAGCACGGGCAATCCGGTAATCCGGTAATCCGGACTGTAGTAAGGCTCTCTAGTCTAGAGTGATAAATGCATCTAGGACCAAGTTAGAGGCAGATTTGGACCCATCATACACATCACAGAGGTCACAAACGACCCGATAATGAGTTAAAAACATTCAACATAGGCGTGGAGGCCAGCACTTCACACTTCAAGTTCATAAATATCCTCCAATGGAGATCACGGTTGAATCGTACACTGTTTATACCACACTCAAAGATGCACCCCGAATACCAATAATGCGATCTTGACCGGCTTCATCCCCAATGTGAAGTAGTAATGCATCTAGAGTTTTGGACCTTGAATAATGCCCTTCACCGAGGAAATGTCATTCAATACGATTGTTGGCGGACCTCGACGACATGGGGTAATGGAGAAGCAGGATTTGACTTCGTCTCGCGCTGATAATTCTGGCTCGCTGGCGGTATAAACGTCGGAGATAGGTCATTCTGGCATCGGTGTCCCTATGACTATGATTTTCTATATCCGGTACTTCGAAGACAATTCTCAGTAAGAAGACTTTTAAAGTCACACTATCAGTCTCAATAACTAACCTCTTGCGTGGTGAATTTAAACATAGTTCTGAAACATGGTGGCAATAGCCAAAACGGCTGCTAGAGCACCGAAAAGTATGGTGCACAAGACCTCTGGGCTCATGTTTGTTACTACTGTGCGATTATTTGAGAAAGTAGTAGTGGTTAAATATGTGAGAAAACAAAGAAAACAAAGGTCATTCTCTTGCTGCTAAATCTTTCGAAGGATTTTATACTCTTCCCAACTGCTGACGACGCGTGGGCGCCACTCCTCACTACCTGTTATCTAGCTTGGGCCTATAAGGGAAGTCAGACCTACGGCGTATATCGCTGGAACCTTGAATAGCAGCTTCTATTGGCGTAACAGCCTCATCGATCGACGAGACATTCTCACCGCTGGCAAAGGGGGCTCAGTCTCACGTAGAGCCTAAAGAACAGTTGACCTAGGAACCATTCAGCCCTACCAACTAACCGACCTCCTGACCGACCCTAGTCATCCAGCCAGATTCGAGGTCTTGCGAAAGTCCCTTGGCTGAGCCCCCCGAATATACGCGGAAGTTTTTGTTACTGGTCGGAAGAAGATCTTGTCAGATGCAATCCAAAAGCGATTCGCCTTGTCCGTCGGTTTTGATGAGCATCGTATCCTCACCTGGCCCACATGGTGCGCTTCCCTAGTACTTCAGCCCTATCATGAACTTATGAGCAACAGTTGCACTTTTGAGCTGAGCTGGTGCACTGTTTGCCAACGTAGATTAAAACTCAACTATGCTTTCTCAATTGTGCTATGATGGCGACAATGGAGTTGACACCAATCGTGTGCTGTTAACATATTTCCTAAACCTCTTTACATTCCCATTCACTGAATCCCAATTGAGCCTCGAAAATTAATACTTTAGCATATTGCGGGCATTTAGAGCGATATAGGTAGAAGTCAGGGTCTTCACGACGTTATTGCCTTCCTGCCCTTTAGTTCGCTTGAGATCCATATCACGAACGCGATCTTGTTTTCAGTAAGTTCATACAAAGTGCTTTGGCCTTGGGGGCCAAGTGTTCACGTAGTCAGCTGGCCTCACCGCCGTCTTCAACGTGAGGCCCGGTATGGAGATGATTGTTTTTTCTTTCTTTCGTGAAATGCCAGGCTCGCTCGCTCTGGAAATGTGAAAAGAGTATTTCGAGTTCCAAGATAGAGGTACTTTCGCTCTTTACCGAACAGCTCGTGGCACGAACTAGGTCGTAGGAAACTCTGGACGGTTCTTTACAACCACTGTAGCGTTGGATCAACACGAGATATGAATTTGATTCGATATTATTGGTCTCCTAGAGGTGCTAGAATGACTTTAGATATTGGTCCTTGTAGATCAGCCTTCTACGCCGGCTCTGGCCCACGAATCATATTGCCAATTAGCCGAGGACAAGGAGGACCTGGGGCGAGACCTTATTGATTGGATCTGCTTCTACTACCCTTTTAATCAATATTGGAAAGTTGACCGAAATCCAACGTCATATTTCGGACATCCTTCCGGTCATATGGTGCAGTGTCTCGGTCCGGCCCATTCACGAGTCAAAAGTTCCCCTTTGTGGCCAATTGGCAGAGCCAAGATATATTTTTAAAACCTCGTACTGTTCTGGAATCAGGCGAGCTTTGGTGTTCGACGCAATATTTAATTGTTACTATAAGGAACAGAACACTTAAGGCATCACAGGTTCTTCTAAGTCTAATATATTTCTATAACTAAGTTTGCTGGATCTGGGAGACTTCCCAGTATCTTGGCAAGAGATTGATGAATGGTAAAGTAGTAGCCTCTTGTTGAAAGCTTTTGTCAATCTGAAGAGGTTGTTTTGAGAGGGCAGGCGCTGGAACGGGTAACTCAATGCACAAGTTATCCAAATTAGGACCAGTCTCCCGCGTCGACAGTCGACTCCCCGCGTTCGGCTGCCGCCAACAACTCCTGCACCGTCCACGGCTGATATGTATACCCGGGGACGCCATTCGTGTTCTTAAATGGTGCGCCTGATATGATGTGGTTTGCGCATTTACCATAGTTGTCGTACGCGTACTGCTCAGGGTCGTGGTTAGTGACCCAACGGCCAACCATCTTGGTCAACCGAGTAGGATCTTTGTCCATAACATCCCAGTTGGTGTTATGGTACAGTTCACGCGTCTTGAAGCCCATCCGCTGAGCACATGCTACACGCTCCGCTCTAAAGTTCTAGTTAGCATGTTACTCGTTGGCGAAAACTATGGGTCCTACCTGAGAAGGTTGTGCACCCGGACGGCCAGAGGTGCGTTGCCTTTTCCAGACAACTGCAAGCATGCTGCGAGCGAGTACGAGTCTTCAAGGGCCATCGTAGCACCGCTGGCAGATGTTGGGAGGAATGTATGCGCCGCATCGCCTATCTGGATTACCCTTGCCTTCGGCGATGCCCACGTCTTTCGCGGATTACGCCACATCAGCTTAAAGTCGACTGCTTCACCACCAGGGGCGGACTTGATGACCTCGGAGATGTATGGCTTCCAGCCCCTGATGTATGGGAGCGCATGCTCGATCGAGGTCTGTTTTGTCCATTCCTCTTCAGCATTGCCGTTGTCCTAGGTTCGTTAGATTTGTCACTTCGGGCTAGGACAAGTCCAAACAAGTGCACATACCTTGTGAGTAAGCATGAACACCATATCCTCCTTGGTTTTGGCCACTATGATGTGTGCTCCAGGACCTATTGTCAGATTTCCCTTCGGCTCACTTCCCTCAAATTCTTCGGCTACTAGGGGACTCTTCATAGCCAGCTCAAGTGGGAAGGTAGCACGGAACATTGCAAAGCCAGAGCTTATAGGCACCTCTTTAAAGCCCGAGACTAGTTTCCACGACTTTGAACCAATCCCATCGGCGGCCACTACAATGTCCGCTGTAACGGTGGTACCGTCTTCGAGAACGACACCAGCGTCATCATCAGTCTCAATGTACTCAGTTACCATAGTCGAGAACCTGATTTCAATACCAAGCTTCTCTACATAAGAGTGAAGCATGTCATGAAACCTTGAGCGGGTGCTAGAGAGCGGGAACTCGACGTTGCCAAGAAAAGTCCCGTCATACTTGTAGATACCCCCAGTCTTTGAGATTGGCGATTCTTCGCACCATTCTTTGAAGCCGGGCCAGTTTTGGGGAGAATGAAGAGCTGATGCTTGGATCGCAATTAGGTCACCTAGTCACTGTTAGAAATGCCTAGAGATCGTGAGGCTTGGGAAGAGTTCCGTGCCGTAATCCTTGAAATCCGGTCGACGTTCGAGAATTTTCACGTCGTGGCCTTTGCGGTATGCTTCAATTGCGAAGCTCAGTCCTGCGATGCCTCCACCGACTACGAGAACGGACATGCCACTTGAAGGGTAGCGTTTCATGAACAGGATACCGTTGGATGACTGAGTGTTTTTGACCATGGTGTTAATGGAGAGTTTAGGTTCCAGATTGATAGATGATACTAATTTGTTCCATTTACGCCTTTGAAAGCCGTCATTCTTACGGCATTTTACCTTTTATATCTGATTCTTTCTCATGTGCATACGTATTGTGGGCTACCGTGGTGATGAGAAGCAACCCTTCTCGAACTTGATGCCGGAAAGTTCTTAGACTCCGTTCAGATGACTATGTAAGCGGCATTGAGGCTGAATTTATTCTGGGCGGTGATGATCAGTGGATCAGCTGCAGCAGTGACATTCTTGCTCTCCATAGGTGTTACGATCGACCAGAGAGATAAATGCCGCTGCATGGATCCCATTATCGGAGTATTTCTCATAAATCTCGGAACCTTGGTGGGATGGCTCTTCCCGTACACGCGATGAGCGACGATTTACGGCCCGCAACCTTATGTCTGTGGCCTTGACAGAGACCTGGACGGGTGACACATAGCACCAAATCCAGGAACGAGAAACTCTAGGAAGCAATCGGCCATCCCACACCATATGATTCAGCGAAGGGAAAGATTAGGCTCAATCCGAATTAGCCAAACCCTAACAAAACCATACGATTTACTGAGGCCCATCTCTCATGACGTTCGTCTTTACCGCATCAACGTCGCATTACGTAAAAACCTATCCATGTTTTCACCGCGATTATTAGTATACGTTTCATGTGGCCTTATTTATATAAAGTATGTGTATTATGCCTATCCTAAGGCGTAGCTTAGTCGCTAAGCTAGGTTCTGGTACTCTGTGCCATACGGATTCAGCTCAATGCTAAACGCAGCTAGATCACCGAACGGAACAGCACCGGACGCCCACTTGGCAATAGCATCATCGAGTACTTTCAAGTGTCCACTATGACTGAGATCAAGCGGCTGCTTATCATTACCGACAATTTTGAGCCTGGTATGAGTCAGTATATGTGTGCACTCGCAATGTAACCGAGCGTAGGGGCGACGAGGGGGCGGGAACTTACTGGAGTCCGGCTGCCATAACTGCCTTCCCGAAATCATCCTCTCGGATCAGCACGTCTATGGCACCACTGGCACTCCCAGCCAATATCTTTGCTGGAAGGTCAAACTCGTGGGTCGCCGGTCTTCCCAGGCCCACTCCATCCACAGTCTTGAGAGCATCTGCCATGGCCTTAGCAGACCTCAATCCACCAGTGACGTATGCCTTTGTCTTGGTCAGGGCAGGTATGATTGCTTCAGCAAACTCGATGAAGAATGCCTCTCTCTTCTTTGAGGATTCTCGGACATGCTTGAATCCGGAGGACTGGTAGGTTCCTCCGGAGAGCTCGACAAAGTCAAATTTAAGTCTTTCGAGCTCAGCACAAAGCAATTTACAATCTTCGGGGGAGAAACCTTCGTCCTGAAACTCGACGCTGTTGACTTTGATGCTGAGAATGAAGGCTGGGTCAGGGACGCGCGCTCGGATAGCATGAGTGATGTCAGTGATCAGCCGGGCGCGATTGAGGATGCTTGTCCCACCGTACTCATCGGTGCGTTTGTTGGTAGACAAGGATAAGAATTGACTTATGAGGTAGCCACTGCATCTCTTCAGCAAGCGCTCCAGCTCCGTAGCTACCCAAATTGCTAGTACTTACTGCGCTCCGTGTAGCTGAATACCATCGAACCCGGCCTTATACAGGTACTCGGCGGCATGTGCAAAACCATCAATAACGCTCTGAAAGTCTGCTTTCTCCATAGGTCTCGGCTTCGCATATGTCTTCCCCGCGAATTCTGCCACTAGGCGCACATCACTCGCAGAGATCGGGTGTGGCTGGATGCTCTCTGGTACCTGTCGTCCCGGGTGGCTCACCTGGGCAACAATCAGGCTTCCATCCTTCTTAGCTTGGCTTGCTAACTCCTTGAAAGCTTCGAAACGATCGCCAGAGAATGTAGCATCCGGCGGAATGATGGTATTTTCAGCTGCTTCCAGCTGATCATACGCTATCATCACGTTACCAGTGAGCAGGACGCCGAAGCCTCCCTCACCCCACCGGCGGTAGACATTGACCAGCTCGGGCAACGGCACACCCCGATTCTCAAAAACATCGCTGTCGAATGTGGCCAGATGTTCGGACATTGCAGCCTTTATAAATCGGTTTTTGGCCGTCCTGCCACTGAATTCAAAGTAAAGTGGCTGGCCCAGTGGGCTGACATCCACCTCTTCACTAGTATATCTCTGTGGCATTGTGAATGCTATGTCGGCCAAAAATTAGGTGGCAAACTTGAAACCAACCGCTCTTGACCTAGAGATCAGATAATCAGTGAGGAGGTATCAACTATTTTATACCAGTGGTATCTGCCAAGGCGTAGCCATCCTTTTACAATCCTGCCTAGGTACTCACTAACTCAAAATCTAAACAAGGATGGTACTCCGCGAAAGTGGCTTGTGGTTACACTAGACTCTTGGCTACTGAGAATATGGAGCGCGTAGATTTGGGATCGTAGCCGAGTGGGCTTACAAATTTTATTCATACATTATTAATCTATGTCCATTTTCCACGGCAAACGGGCCAACGAAGAGCCCGAGCCACACTTTGGGTGAAAAGTTGAGCCGACTCTTTCTCAGACCCCGGAATGATCCCTAGGTATTCTCGTAGAAATAATAAGTAAGTCCTTTTTCATTGGTTTGGACGGTTGGGGGAGTAGTCTTGGGTAGTAGCTAGATACCGATGCAGCGGCCGTTGCAGGGAACCCCAAATTGTTTCCTATTCCATCAACATCTGATCAGCATCCACCCACCCACGGCGTACAGAATTGTCTACCCACGTGCATTCTTGGCGTTATCATTTAGCACTGTGTTGCAGTAGTATGCGGATTGTTAGCATATTCGACACTTGCCCAGCATAACGCAATATGGCGTCACCGCTCGGCCGGAAGGTTGACGTTGGCCTACAACCCTAGAAGAAGTCGTACCATTTTTGGGTCGCACGGACTTCGTGTGGGATAGAGACGGAAGATCATTTTGGACTTTGAAATCTAAGTAGGCACAGTTCACGAGTAGTGCCTAAGTAATCTCGATGTATTATAATATCAAATGATTTCTATCAAGGCGTCACCCCTTCTTCGCTCATTGTTTCACCGGTGGGCGACTATCCGCGGATTTCAAGCCGACTTTAGCCATACTTGAGTAGACCTTTGTTTGAGTTTGCTTAAGCGGTTTCCCCGTCCTCGTTCCCCTAGTAGAAGTAGGCGTTCCCATTCAGGCTCTCCGGAGGCCAGTCTATGCTTGTCGAATACGTCGATCGTATTCTCAATGGCGATATTCCGATGTTCATTGTCTTCGCATTGACACGTATGTGGGTCCAGGTCCCGGTAATAAGCCTTTTTAAGCTGCCAAAAACACCTTCGTCTTTCTCAACAGCAACCTTCTCTAAAGTTCGCTGGAAATCCACAGCTGGCCTATCATGCTTGGTCTTGAGATAAGACGCGAGCCGATCCGAGACGGCCAACTCATGAATGAGAGACTTTCGTATCCTTTCCGATTTTCTCTCAGTTTGGGTAGTCTCAACCAAGATATCTAGGGGATGCATAAATTCTTTATTGGCGAGATGCTCATGGTCAACACTATGCCTGGAATGGCCAGAATGTGGCATATCCCTCCACTCAGACTGGTCGCGGAGCGAGTGTCTACTGAGCACTGCCCCCAAAAGACTGTTGTTATCCAAGACCTAAGGCGACACTTGCTTTTTCCCCAGTTCGGCAAGCAACTCATTTCAGCTCGCCCGGCTACAGGCTGTAGAATCTTCGGAAACGGTATGATGGGTTGGCTAAGATTAACCCTAACGCACGAGCCCATCGGTAATGCTCGAGTGGCTGATCGATGTTGTTGCTTTGCCACCCAGTCAGGTCGTGGTTCTGGGGTAGGGGTGTGGCGCGACATTCGTGCGAACTACAATTCGCGGATGAGACTCATCGACGCGTCAAGTAGCTCGGTTGAAGGCTAACAGCCTTTCATAGACTGAGGATTTATTGTCGTTTCTTAGATGAAGAGGGTGCTATGGGGTCAACGAGCGCACTTCGAGCCAGTATTGTCCAGCGTTTTAATACTCTGAAGCCATACGGCTCAGTCTTGGGGTAAAATGACACTGTAGATGAACACCTTTTCTCTTGTATGCTATGTGAGTGGCCGTTGGTGAGGAGGGCCGGCCGTGAACGTTAACAGTTCCAAGAATGAGTGATCGGATTGCGGGGTTTCGTGTCGTACATTGAGATACAGCCATTTATTGCCTTAGCTGCCTCACGCATGCATCTGGCCAATCCTACTGCTCATTTGCCGTCTAATCAGCCTCATGCATAGGTTTAGAACCATGAGATCCCATTCTTCTCAAGAGCCACATTCCCATCTCCCGACAATTTACCTCTGGAAAAAGAAATTGTATTCATAGGCTAAATTTATTGAGTGAATTTTCCGTTTTTAATCTGCAACAATCGCATGCAACACGCTCTAACTTGAATAAATTACGTTCTGAATGGCCAGTACGTTATCGCAAGCATTGTTGTTGCATTGAGTAGAGCCCTCGCCCACTGTGACTAACAGAATAAACCCTATGTGTGATATGCGTATGATGATAAATTATATTCATATATATTGGATAAGCCAATTACAGTCTCAGTTAATCATTAGCCCCATTGCAACCATGTGCATCGGATTCAGCACACTCTGATACGTTGAGTTATATATTTTAGTTGTAGAATTAAGATAACTGTTGGAATGGGAATCAAACCTCCCCTCTAATCTTCTTCCATGCCTTCTGCCGCATCTGTTCGCTCAAGCCATACGTGACAGCATTCACTAAGCCAATAAACTGCGTTGAGGCCTGCAGAGCCTTGAGCCACTGCGGAGATGCCCCGTTTAAAGACTCAGTCAGTCGATTCGCGATCCCTGGAATCCACAAGATGATGTACGCGATGGGATACCCGTTCAATAGCAACATCTTGCTGAGGTTAGGGGGCGGCGGCATCAAAGACTTGGAGGGAAAGCTCTTACTAGGGCCGACGTGCGGCCGACTAGTTCTTGCTAAATCTGATACTTGGCCCCTTGCTGATTCAGTTCGTATTCGTTGTGGTCCATCGACGAGGGGCAATGAATCGGGCTGCAGAACCTGGTGCCTGTCGGAATTGTGCGTGTAGGACCCTTCTGCCGCGGAGCTGTCGTAGCTCGCTTCAGAAAAATCCGTAGTGACACTCCGGATTCTCCTAAAAACCTTCTTAAGATGGATGTAGATATATGTATAAATAAGAATCGTCGCAAAGAATATAAACAGGCGCCAGCCGTGGGTAAGCGCGTATCGCAGATCCAGACGGTCAGCTCGGATCCAGCACCAGTTGCCGCTTACATAGCCAAACCCGTTCAGCACAAGCGCGATGTTGCCTAGAAGGAAAGCTCGTGTCAGCATATGCAAGTGTTAACCGAATGCGTAAGCGGTGACCTACTGGTGATGAGAGCTGGCACCCAAGCAGCTATGCAAAGCAGCGTTTGAAATCGGATCGAGAGATTAGCGACTCGATCGGTCTTCAACACAGTGAGAAGAACCGTGATCGATATAATAAGGATGTTGAAATCAATCGTCTGGACGCTGAGCTGGTTGATGTAGGCGTTGGCGATACACGCCGCGTCTGGTTTGGTCTCGCCGCCTGGCATTCGGCCTTGTGCAAGGAAGATGGAGCCAGAGACGGCGTTGGACAAGGTGTTCATCGCATCTACTCAGGGACAGATTGTCAGCTCCCTTGAGTTTTAGTAAATAATGCTGCGTGACGTACCTGATACAAGTAGATTGATGATCAGAGCATGGCGGAAATGCCGTCTCGGGGGACGAACAATTTGGAGCACAATGGCGGTTGTCGAGGCGAGGAACGAGAGCCACGACCCAACCAACGTCGGGATTGCGACAACAAAGTCGATAGCCATGACTTGCGGCAATGGTTTCTTCTTGACTACGTTCGTGTGCTTCGCGTGGCTTTCAAGAGCTATAGGGCTGGTATTTGAGGAGCGACAAGCCACACCCCTTGGATGGCCACCCATGGCCTATGAGGTGATGCTGTGTGATCTTTGACATTGATTGGGCTGGCCGATCTCCTGGTTGGATGCACGGAGGATCCGATGTATTGATGATGGGAGCAGATATCTTACATACTAGGGTGATATCGAGAGTTACAGGGGCAGATGCTCACGGTAGTTGGCCAATACCGTCTGAGTAATACTGCCCAGCTCGGGTGGATAAATGTCTGCTGAGCGCAGCCTGCATCTGCTTCCTCGGAAACTCCAGCCCTAACCAATTTTGTGTAAGCCAAGCCACGGGGCTTGTTCGTATTGATCTAAGTAGTTTTCCATGTTAAGCGAGATCTCAGTTGGGCTTTAGAACACTTGCAGGAACCGACAACTCCACCAGTAATGAAACAGTCAGCCAGCTGAAGACTTCTTACTAAAAAATAAATTGTGAAATGGAGTGCATCGCTTGAACTTGTTTTCGAGTTCTATCCACCTCTTCAATTTGCCTACGGATCACTCTTCTTGGTACAATATGTAATTCCTATATAATTACTCAAACTGACCCGTCAACATAGAATCTCGTAGGAAGGGGAGAAACTACCTATCAATGCTGCTTTAGTTACTGGAATAGGGTAGTTCGGATTACTGAAGAAAACCAGCCTTTTTGTTCCAGCCTTGATACGTCAAGGAGCAATTGTCAAATTATTGATCAAAACCGTGGCAGAACATCTCTAGCTTTCAAGACAAAGACAGATCACGATGCTCTTTCGCTTTCTTGCCAGTGTCCGATGTCCACACGAAGGCCCTCAAACAGGATCAATCTTTCCGAAGTCCTCCTTCTAATACCATCAAAGGCCCCCCGACTTTAATGGTCTTGTATTCAACCCTAGAAGCTCCCTGATGCTTGAAAAACTTAAATACCAATTCCCTAGTATTTTTGTGAAAAGACAACTTCACCGGTCCTTCCAAGACGGATATCAAGTTGTTGGACAATAGTTCGTCTCAAGTGTATCCTGGCAACCGATCGACGGGTCTCCGCTTCAAACAAGCTTTTTCAAATCATTCAAGCTTGTTCAATTACTTGGCGGTTCGGTAGGGGGGCCGGCTGAATGAGATTCGCCAAGTAATTGATTGATTGAGATAAAAATAACATACCCATGATCATTGGGCCCTTGACTCGCCGACCATAATTCACATGACCAATCCTACCGCTCTTTTTATGCCTTATTAATGAGTTATTAAGCGGCATATGAGAGTCAAGCTTTAGATGAAATTGGTTCAAAGTGGATCGAGCCTCAAGTTCCAAGTAACATCCCTGGAAGGACGGAGAATCCTTCAGGAGACAAGCTGGGGTAAAGACAGCTCAGTCGCACCATCCCAAACAAGAGACAAAATGCGCATTGCTGTGTGACAACAATGTCACAGAATTTCCAAGCAGACTCATTGAGAGTTTAGTGAAGGAAAGACTGAGACAGGCCTTCAATGAGAAAGACTCACTCGCAGCGGGTGCTTGTTTTTACCATTGTAGCCCCCGCCACTACCTTCGGTTCAGTTGTCGGAGAACCCAACACCATTGTGAACATTGGCTCCATCGTCCAACTCCACCGGAATCTAAATATCAAGCCCTACAAACCCGCCATTGGTTTCAACGGTTCTAGACCCACCACTGTGTCATGCAGCCCCGTTCATATCAAGTGTCGATTTTTACTTGCAGTTGCTTGAACGAACCTGCTCACAGGTGACTTGTCCTAAGAGATTCCCTCGGCAATTCGGCAGAGCTCAGGGCCAGCCGTATTCCAACCAATGTGAGACGTCTTTCCTGCTCAACTCACCGTCGAGTCTGCACTGAAGTCAGAATTGAACTCCTCGAGGATACTTTAGAACCTCCGGGCCGTTTCTGCAAATTAGGCAAGTGTCAGTAGCAAGCAGCATGGATTGAAACATACTATGAATTGTCGGTCAGTCATTGATTGTAGCAGTTCTCGTCAACACATTGAGCAGAAGTCTCATGTATCGTTCCGCTGAAATTATTGCCACCCAATCTTCGGATTCGTGCATGCTTAAAAACACACTCACGCCAGTGGCGGCTTCGTGGGAGAGCAAACTCTACGATCCGCAACTGTTTCACTACCCTTACGCGGACATGCAAAAAAGGGACAGTCGTAGCCGCCTCAATTTTCGTTAAACAAGGCAGCAGGGGTCTTATTTGAGACAACTCCGGTGACGAGGGTTCCAGAACACCGCTTCTAGGTGACGCGCGTTTCTCGGCCCACCTGCGGTTGCTCCAATTTCCTTAACGCATGAATATAAGAATACTCAGTCTCTGCTCTCTTAGAATAAAGATCCAACACTCTCCTCTAAATCCAACCCGGCCATTTCCTGAAACATTCTATATTAAAGCCTCAAACACTCTTCCATCAACATGCTTTTCACAAAGACCTTTGCCCTTGCCCTCCTCGGCCTTGTGGCCTCCGCCGTTGCCACTCCCACCGTTGAGGAGCGCTCTGGACCAGTCTGCACTGACCAGCCGGACCCTACTACGTACTGTACCGATCTGGGCTACCAATACTGCTACGGCCACTACGGGTGCATCTAAGTAAAGCACCAGAAGTGAATCATATCTCGATCTAGCGCCCAATATTGCGTCTTCTATGCATCTTCCACCAAGTATTCGAAGGTCTTCTCATTTTCATGTTTGGAATTCAAATCAGCGAGAAGCAGACTAAGATCACCATTCGTGCTATAAGGGAACTGCTTTAAATAACGGTGCCTAGTCGGTCTAGCTACAGACTATTGGAGACAAGCGGATGATTGAAGGTTTAGCAAAGGCTCAGGATCTACAACAAGTAGCTATTCACAAAAGCGAGAAATACAACACATTATGAACATTCCCCTTCCCGGCTAACATATGTAAATGAAATGTGTAGATGTGGTTACTTATTCTAGACGCAGCGGGACTTTATATTATCTCCCTTCCTGTTAGACCCTATAGATCCTATTCTCTTCTTTAGCGACTGAGCCACAGCCTAATTTAGAAATAGAGTAGGTATTACACGGATCAAGTTAGCACAGAAGATCCACGGCCTGTGGAAATAGACTGATTATCACAGTTAAGGTAGTAGCGTGGTCTCCGACGTAATGGAGGCATGTACTTTCCCTTTAACTGCTGACTTAGACATGTGGCCAGTCGGTCAGGTTTCAATTCAGTCCTACCTCCAGGGAGGCAAGGCGCAAATTTATAGGCCAAAAGTGAAGTCCTTTGACCTAGCCACATTCAGAGCGTATTCGAAGGCAAGATTGGCACCGTCACTACAGCTAGCACTAATAGAGCTCACCGATCTCCAGAGCCCGATCTCAAGCAGGATGATGCCTCAGTTGTACAAGTTATATTTAGCCCGTTAACGTAATATTCCTATTTCTAATCATGTAACGAGTCAGCAACTGCAAGTTATAATTTCTTTACCCCTCTCCGGCGCTTTTCTCAGTTGCTAGCCAGGTATACTTCGCTCCCGGGTGGTCACCACGCAGTCAAGGACCTAAGCCATCGTCCAAGAAATTCTACCGGGTCGTAGTTGCGACGTAATCATCCCAGAACACGCCACAAGCTCGCAGTTCGGGAAGAAGCCACTTTGAGATATCCTCAAAGTCACCAGGATTAACAGCATATGAAATGTTAAAGCCGTCGATGGTAGACTCATCAATCCATCGCTACAAAATATCGGCAACCGTCTGCGGTGAGCCGATAGCTCGAGGATGCGGGCTACCGAGAGCGAGTTCCTGGGCAATTCGCTTCTTCGTCCACTTTACCCCATCCGTCCCCGGGACAGTGACCGACCATAGAGTGATCATGCTTTGAATTGCCCCTGGGCCTGTGAACTTGAAATCCTCGTCGTCTGACCATTGGTCGAGATTCCCTCCAGTCCAACCCCGAAAAGAGCCAGGGCGCCTTCAAAGTCAATGTAATTGATGTAGTCCTCATATTTTGCACGCGCTTTTTTATCCGTCTCATCAACGGGGATCAGAATGCCACCAATAATCTTTATGTGGTCTGGGTTACGGCCCTGCTTGACATCTTGATGTCGGATCTCGTCGACTGACTTCGTAACCTTGTGCATCTCTATGCCGGGAACGAACATGCACTCAGCGTGTTTGATAGCAAAGGCTTTACCAGCTGTGCTGGCTCCAGCTTGGAAGATGAAAGGCGTCCTCTGAATCGATAACTCCTTGGTCAAGGGACCAGCAGTAGAAAAGTGTTTCCTGAGATGGCTTAGTTACCACGTATTTCGAAATATGGATGGAGGTTGACATACCCTTTGTGGTCAATATGACGAACACTTCCTGGGACTGTGTATTGTTTGGTTTTGGTGTGCTTAACAACGGCGTCGTCTCTCCAAGAGCTCTCCCACAGCTTGTACGTCACAGTAAGGAATTCATCCGCAATCTCATATCGCTCATCATGAGCAATCTGCGTGGGGAGCCCGAGATTCTTCGCTGCTGTCTCCAGATGACTGGTGACAGCATTCCAAGCTACGCGACCTTTCGTCAAATGATCAAGTGTACTTTTGCAAGCAAGAATGGGTTCTCGTACGTGGTCGAGGCAGTAATTCCAAACGGCAGGTGCTTCGTCACTGCTGCCATGGCAGCCACGGGTAGACTTCGCAACTAGTCAGTCATCACATTGCGTTCAGCCTATGGGTAACTTACAAATGATCGGTAATCGGGAATTGAGCAGCGCTCGGTAATGACGGATCAATGTTGCCAGCTCCCTTGTATACTCCATAGTGGCTCAAGACGTCTACGTTACACAGCCCATGAAATTTCCCGTCTTCTAGGATCTTGACTAAATTTGCCCAGTACTCGATATCGGTATATTGAGCAGACTGGTTACGAGGATGCCTCCATAGGCCTAGAAAAATTCAGGACAGCTAAACAATCAAAGCGGCCATAAGTACCTACCTGGAGCTAAGTGTCCTGGGGTGCTCATTGTAAAGGTGTTCAAGATCCATTCCTTCGGCTTTCTTTCGTCTGCTCTCACCATTATTGTTGTGAAGTTGCGGATTGCAGTTGTGATAGAACAAGTCCGACACAGGGAACTAGACAAGGCCAGGGACCGTACACAATACTAGCCAAGATTATAAAGATTGTTCCGAGCTATCGGATTTTTTAACAAATTCATACTAACACTTCCACGTGTTGATCAATGTGGGGCATGGTTTATAATGCATCTAAGGCGTTATCTTGGCCTCAGTCGCACCATTGTTTTGCCTCATCGTTTATTTACGATTTCAGATAAGCGCTTAGCCATGGAACTTTTCTATATTGATGGGAACCACAGGGTTGGCAATGGAATCTGACCAAACACAAGCTCAATAACACATTCGTTATAACTTGCTTGTCCAATCATAGCAATGGAAGGGATCTTGCGCCATATGGTGAGGGCAATGATGCAATGCGAAAGATCCACTTGCGAACCCTGGAGAACTGCACGTTCATGTAGTGAACCCAATAATAAATCAGAGGAAACTATGTAAGAGGTCCATCTGGCTGAGGATTCATTAAATGGAGATCTATTCATCGCCGAAACTCTCCGATACGTCAAGCTCAGGGATCCCTCCCTCTTTCCAGGTATCATTCATCACCGGTTTTAAGCGAATGAATCCGTCACAGTGCTGGCGGATCACCAACGATAAGCTAACTGCACACGCTTTAGTAATAAAACAAGAATGCCAGCTTATCAGAAGCCACTGCTTTGAGCCAAACCCGGCTTGGGACTGGATGTATCACTTCACCCTTTCACAGGGCAACATCAAGCAGAGCGTTGTTTTTTCATGCCTTTCGCTACATTGAAAAGGAGGGAGATGTTTGGCAATGATGTTGGATGAGGATCTTCACTCGTTTAGCCTGCTTCTCCACCCGAGCTTGACGGCTTTAGTTGGAAATAACATTGAACTTCTCCATAGCCAAGCCGAATGAAACTGGCCTAGGTGCATCTTAGCCTTGGCAATGGGTCATCAAAGAAGGAATCGGGTCTCGCAATTTTGTATTGCGAAGATGTCATCAGAGCATTAGGTAACCTAGTTGCCAAGAGATTGTCCGAATAGATGCCGTGGATATAAACAGAGAATAGAACCACACAATGTCACTAGTGGTCGTAGTTAAACCGACTTGTCTTAATACTTACGACATCTTTTCAAAATGGCTGATGTAACACCTCCGTTACCACAAAGCGCCGGCTATGGTGTGATCGTTGGCCTCGGGGCTGCTTTCGCTCTCGGTAACTACCCTCTATCTTCATATATCTGGTTCAAAACTTTCTAACGAAGTAAACAGGAATGATTTGGGTAACCCATCTAATGAAGAAGGCCTTTGATGAAGATAACAAGGCCACAGAGACGTGAGACTATCCCCCACCCACGAGTGCCAGCCCTTACTAACACACGAACAGTTTTATGGTCGCCAACCGTTCTGTCGGGACAGGACTAACTGCCGCTGCAGTTATTTCATCCTGGCTATATAGTACCGCACTTCTAGGCGCCACGTTACTCACATACAAATATGGGCTCGCACTTGGCGTCTGGTGGGGAGCTTCCGCCAGTATTGTAATCTGCCTCTTGTCCTATATTTCCATTGAGGCCAAACGAAAATCACCCAACGCACACACGCTTTTGGAACTCGTTAAGACTCGCTACGGCACCACGGCCCACATCCTGTGGGTGGTTCTTTGCCTTCTTAACAACACCCTAGTGTTCTCTGCTATGTTACTGGGTGCAGCCACTGCAGTCGCGTCGCTCACTGGAATGTCGGTCATTGCGAGTACATATCTCTTACCAGTAAGTCTACAAATGATCCGATGTTGAAGAGTGCGATATTGACAAGGGTCAAGCTTGGGGTTGCCATATACACCTACTTCGGTGGTTTACGAGCTACGTTCCTAACAGACTATGTTCACACATTCATTGTCATGATAATCTTAGTCTGGTTAACGATTAAGATAATCGTGGCCAAGGAGATCGGGTCAATTGGTGCTCTCTATGACGCCGTCATCGCTGCAGATAAGAAAAATCCAGTCGAAGGAAACTACAAGGGCTCGCATCTAACCATGAGAAGTGACGAGAGTCTGTTCTTTGGTATTTTGCACGTCATGTGAGAACTCCTTACCATTTCGCGTAGCTTGTAATTATCTAATTGGGTTCTTAGTTCAAATATCGGGGCTGTTATAATGGACACCGGGTTTTGGCAGAAGGTAAGAGCGCCAGCTCGAAGAACAAGATGAAACTATTTACTCACGGTATCTCAGGGTTTCTCAGCCGATGTTGCTGCTGCCGTTCCAGGCTATGTTCTTGGTGGAGTTGCCTCTTTTTCTGTGCCATGGACCGTTGGTACTATTAGTGGTTTGGCTGCAATTGCTCTAGAACAAACGCCAGCTTTTCCCATCTATCCGAGGGTATGTCCTAAACGTAGACATAACAATGAGGGGCCACGCTGATTATGCCAAGACTATGACTGCTGAGGAGGTTAGCAGCGGACTAGTGCTTCCATACGTTGTTCAAGCCGTCTCAGGAAAAGCAGGTGCCGGAGCTCTTCTAGTCACGATTTTTATGGTAGGATCAAGTGAAATCACCAGAAGCTTGACCATTCGGACTAATCATACTGTAGGCCTGCACATCCATTGCCTCAGCGCAAATGATTGCAACCAGTTCCATCATTAGCTTCGACATCTACGGTACCTACATCAATAAGACTCCAAATGATAAGCAGCTTATTCGCTGGTCTCATATCGGAGTCGTTACCACTTTGATTTTCATCTCAACTCTAGCGACAGCATTCCATTTAGGCGGTGTTGACATGAGCTGGTTACTCTATGTTATCGGCAACATGATCAATCCAGGCGTCTTCCCTACCCTTTTCACCCTTCTCTGGAGAGGCCAAACAAGGCTGGCGGCTATCGTATCACCGATTGTTGGAATGATCTGTGGTATCTCTGTCTGGCTGTCAACCGCCTGGTATTATTTCGGAGAAATCTCGATCGCTTCTACAGGAGCAACGAAACCCAACCTGTTTGGCTGCCTCGTTTCCTTTTTCGTCCCATTACCCGTTACTCTCCTCATCTCTCTAGCTCGGCCACAATCATTTGACTGGTCCAACTTCAATCAGATAAAGAGCATTAAGACGGAGCATGGTCGTGCTGCGCAACTTGGAACAGACCAGGCTGAGTGGTTCACCCCCGAGAGGATACAGTACATGAAGAGGATGAGCCGCTGGGCAGCCTTCTGGGCAATATTCACTATTCTTGGACATGCTCTGCTTTGGCCCCTAGCAATGTACGGCGCCAAGATGGTCTTCTCAAAACCGGTACGTTGGATGGTTTTTAATACGTCGCGAATCACTGCTAACATGGACAAAAAAAACAAGTTCTTCACCGCTTGGATAGTCTTCGCCTATATCTTTCTCTGGTTTACCCTCATTGTGGGCAACTTTTATCCCCTTTTTGATGGAGGATTCAAGAGTATATGGATTGTTATCAAAGGTAAAAGAGGTGTGCACGAAAGTAACCAACCAGTTACGGGATCCCCAGACTCGGAGTCATCCACTGAGGAGCAAAAGGTGTAGGCTAGTGTTCACCTTGGACCGTCTGAGCCCTAAATACAAGCGTCTAATTTTTGGAATGCTGGTAGCATCGCCAGGAGGAACAATTTTGGCTAAATATCTATTATTATCAAAAGGACATCAAGATGAGGTAGTGACAGCAGCAGACGAACAAAGGTGCATATTGCTAAGGTTCCCAACATGGGTGCGTGAGTAGTCAGTCGCCCACCAATGTTGATTTGGTGGGACAATGGTTTGATGCGTATGTTGTAATAGCGGGAAATTATATGCATGGCGGTACCGCTCACACGATTAGAGGCTGAGCGCAAAATGCAGGGATCATTCAGCATAAGTATTATGCAGAAGCCTTACAGAGAGAAAACCAAATGGACCTGCACTCTTCCATACTCTTCTCACTTTGGAAATACCTAAAGTTATATATGCCCGTCCCAGGAATACCAACATGAAGTCCGAAGTCCTGTTCACTATTATCTTCGGTTCCATTGCTGCTGCACTTGCCATCATAGCTATCGTCCAGAGTCATCTGCAACATAAGAAAAGAGGTAGATAAAACTCCGCCTCTCTTCGCATTTGGGTAGCAGAGCTTGAAGCTGACAAACAGTGGAAGAGCATGGTACAAGAAGTCAGCAAACAGTCTGGCTTAACTTTTGGCAACCCCCGACTGAAAATGTTCTGCAGAGGAATGCTGCCGCCACCGACATTGCAGAGGGCTCCGAATAGTATGCTAGCAAATCAATGGGAGGGTACAAAGTTGCACTGAACCAAAGGGTTCAGGCTGCTCAAGAGCCTGGTCTAGCTAATGCAATATGGAATATAAATCATTGCCTTGAATATTTCTTACAGCACTCGCTGTGCCGCGTCTGTTGCTGCTCCGTGATGTGGCACACATGAAAAATGACTTCTCGTGCACTCAAGCTCGATCCATGCTCGGAGCATCTTGGAGGATATAGAGGGTGGATACCTACGAGCAACGAGTGCGATGAGCACTGCGATGGAACATGGATGCATCCCGAACTGCGGCTGCCAATCAGTGGGATCAGCGTGGGCCGCTACCACGGACAGCTCTAGGTCGCTAAAGGATGCCCCCAGGATTAATGAGATTCAAGTTCGAGGTTCTTTAATCGCTTGCACCCATCCATACTAGGGGGCTTCATATTAGGTAAGTCCGAATTACTCGATCTTCAATCACGTATTCTCAGTAAGGGGAGATGATGCCGCGCAGACTCTTGACTGCTCTAGGCAAGGGAGGCCCTTGGATGTGGTATGTACTGTTACGAGTATGAGATCATGGAAGTAGAACTTGGCAGTTCTCGAGACCAAGCGAGCGGATAAAGCGACTGACAGTAGGGTCTCTTAGCATGCTGTAGAGGAAGGCGAATATGTCCGGTCTAGTGAGGGTGATGCTCTCAAACCCATCCGAGGTCTCTTGCCAAATGACCTACTCGGCGATATCCGCAGGCAACATAGAAAGAGATATTTCTTAAACTCCAGGCTCTATAGCAATAAACGATATTCAGGTGGCATTGCATGAGAGTCCGGTAAAAGTTGAGGGGAAGAAGAAAACTCACACCTCATCCGGTTGCTACATTATGCATGTCAGCACGAGCACAGCATAAGAACAAGGGGCGTTGGCTCCCTAAGCGCCGTTATCCTAGTTCAAGTTGCCTGCATTACCTCTATAATAACATATTACGCATGTTCAATACGAGTGAAGAAAATCGCTTAGGCTATAATGATGTTACCTGCAGGCTGGCCCAAGGTTGCTAGCTATTATATATTACTATCTTATATGTTATTCCATTTTGTTCATAGATTTATTCTTAACCGCCCAGTCTGGCTTGCACATGACGTTTATTTTTGGTCGAGTAACCCCGCTCCAATAAGCGCGCGCTCGCCTATGCGAACCAGATTTCAGCTTCCCAAGGCTGGCTGACTTCTTTGCATAGCCACGCTTGATCGTGAGCGACGGCGAATCCGTTCGATTAAGGTTCTCAAGCCTCCTGTTGTGAATAGGCCTATTTCACAGCATTTATTGCAACTGGGCGGCCTTGTGGGATCATGGCAGCCCTTGATCAGCTCGAAAAACTCCCCGAGTCCGTGCGAGATTCGAAGCTACGCGCGGCATTCCGTTATGACGGGCATCAACAGTATATTGTCCACCCCCGAGGACTTAGAGGCCGTCTGGAACAGAAAGAGGACGTATGGATTCGAATCAAGACTATAGGCGCTGGTGGAAATGGGTCAGTGGACCTGCAATGCAGGAAGTCGCCGAGAACAGGACTCCCAACACAACTCCGGGCCGTCAAAAATATCCGCATTCCAGAAGCCGAGCTTTTATCCAACCGCGACTTTTATGTTCGCGAGCTTGAGGCAATTGCCAAATTCTCCTCATTACGGGTAACGTGGTCCCTGATCAATGCCGTGAGCTAAATTCTAGCTGACATATATATTTGGTGCTCACTAGTATGGAGATCTGTTTGTCAAATCTCTTGGGTGGTTCACGAGCGAGGATACCATTCACATAGCAATGGAGTACTGCAAACTCGGGGATTTACAAATGTTTCTTTTCGACAAGTGCCCAGACCATCGACTTCCAGAATATCAGACACGAGAGATTGCATCTCAAGTCCTGGAAGCGATTTCTTGTATGCATGAGGAGTATTTTGCGCATCGAGATATAAAACCTGCGGTAAGACAAACCTCACACACGTTCCATATATTTTTAAACGAGCCTTACTAACAGGATCTGCTCCTTCCCAGAACATCCTGATTCAAAGCCACCCGCCAGAGAGCCCCTGGGCGGTTAAGTTGGCTGATTTCGGAATCAGCCGACGCAGCTTGGGGCATGAGATGAATTCGACTACAACAAGACGCGGCACGCCTGTATTTTGGCCTCCTGAGCTCCATGGATTCGTAACCAGTGATGCTGAAGGGTATGGTAACCTTTATGCCGCCGACATGTGGTGCTTTGGGGAGACTCTTTTCAGAGTCCTCACTGGCCAAGCCACATTCGGAAATGTGGCAAAGCTTTCGAAGTTTGCATTCGGTCAGATCGACTTTCCCGAGGCCATTCTGAAAGACCTATCAGTGAGTGAGGGGGGGTTGCGTTCTTAAGATCGCTCATTGTCTGCAATCCCAGAGATCGACTCACCGCATTGGATGCCCTAGAACATCCATGGTTCGACCAAGACATCCCTAATTCGTACTGGGAACAACCCAGCACGCCTCTTGCAGAGAACGCCAATGTCACTGACCTACCGTATCGCCACCAGGAAACTACAGGACCCTCAGCCGTTTGGCCGACAAGGAGCTCCCTAGAAGATGTTAGAATAGCGAGGCAGAGTCCTCCTTCTACTCCCGCTTCTCAACCGTCTAAACAGCCCCAATCGGCATTCATCCCTCAATTAAGGCCTTCATCTAGGGACGAGCAACCAATTCTCGAAGGTTGGGAAACAACGGTCCCTACGACAGCTTCGGCTTCGTGGCCTACGGAGCGCTCTGAGAATCAAGAACCTCACGAGCAGATTAATAGTTCAGTACAAACACACTTCCACAGGGGGCATTCCGATATACAGACATACCCACGGAAGAATCTACAAATTAGGCGGAAATCAGTGCCGCCGGTAGTAGCCCCACCCCAAGAGCCAGGAATAGAAGTCTCAAAAGCCAAGGAGATGTCTATGGTCACAGCAACAAACAAGGAACCTCAAGGAGAGCTTGATAAAGAGAAAGTCGAAGCAGTAAGTTACGCCGCGAAGATAAAAGATCTCACGAAACAAGGCTACCAGAGAGTTCACAACTCGACAGATGGAGAAAGAACCCTTGGACTTCCATCCTCGAGCAATTCAGGACGTTGGAAGAGAATCATATCTAACTTCTCGTCAGTCTCCAATCAGTCAGCTGGTCCATCCCGAAACTGATTCCCATACGCTTCGCCCGTCTGCCTCGAACTCGAATACCGCAGCAGTCGGTCAACAAAACGCCGATAAAACATGGGCAGGCGGAGTCGGTGAAACCCATATTGAGCGACAATTACTGCAATCAATACAAAGATCATCAGATACTTCTCCGCCCCAATCAAATGAACAAGTCGAACTACCTATAAATAATTCATCCTGGGCGAATCCTGGGAGTGATAGTTTGGTTAAGATTGTTGATAATGCCCATATCATCTCGGGTAAGAACTCAACAACATCCAAAGCTGAAGACGAAACGGACGCGATGGAATCAAATAAAGAGCTACCCCTGGTTCCAGCAGCTTTTGAGCCTCAGGATCGCATTAGTTTCTTGACTTTCAAATTACAAGAGCTTGCAAATCGACGGGTCAACTTGGGTAGAGCTATCGATCAATCGACATCGCTGTTGCCGAAAGATTCGCTATGGTCCAGTGCTGAGGAACGGCGAAAGCGTGAGGAGGGAAGGAAGAAGATTGAAGCCATCAGAGAAGAGCTCTCAGAGGTTCAAAAGGAAGAGTATGAACTTGGCCTGAAACTACATCGTGCCTATAAGCGGCAAGACCAAGAAACAGGGTTCCCGAGACACGCAGGGACATGGATAAGAAGGGTGACCAATAGTTGAGCTTATTTTAACAAAGGGACTTCTTATACAGATCTCGCAGCTTATAAGGATGTATACCTAGAAGCAAAGATTGCAATCGGCACTACGATGAAAAATGCATGCATTCAATCTTGTGAAATGTGATGAGCACGGCATAACTTGAACTACCTACTTAGTTCTCGCAGCGAACCAATAAGAGATACTCGATATAACATTGCGATGACTGCGAGAGCGCCACGCTGAGAAATGTATGCGTTATGAATTGTGATGGGCACGGCATAACCCAATCAGCGCAGCTGACAGAAAGCCAATTAGAAATCTCCAATGCAGCTGTGCGATGACTGCGATGACTGCGACGAGCTCTGCGCTAAGAAATATATGCATTATGAAGTAATGGGCATGGCAAAACATGAATCACTTACCTACCTATTAGTTGATGCTGCCTACAGTGAACCAATTAGAAGTCTTTGACGCAGCTGTGCGACGACTGCGATGACTGCGATAACCTCCTGCAGGCTGCGCCCAATCAACTCTCAGCCAGGGGCTTATTCAATCAAAAGATCTTTTCCCGCCAACATGAACTCTTTCTCTACTCTATACCCAAACTTTGAAGTCCCATCCAACACCACACCAGCCAATTATCCTTTCTCAATCGCATCATATAGCATCACCTTGTCGATTCCGACGCCAGGCTCCTCAAGACGTATCGTATAGCGCGGCAACTTGCAAAGGACAAGCAACAAAATGACGGACGGACCCAGACGACTGAACTACAAAATGCACGCAATGCAGGAAGGATAAACAAAAGGTAGATTTCATCACTCGTTCTTTGCCTGTTGTTCTGCGCTGACCATACGGCTAGTGTGAGCCCGGGGACCGCGTGTGGCCTGGGCAGAAATGCGATCGATGTGCGCAGAAGAATTTCGATTGCTCAGAAAGTGTTCTCGCCGGTCAGAAGGCGAGCCCATTCTCTGAGCGTGCATTGCCTATTGGTAATGGATGGAACATGAGCGAATCCAACGTGACTTTCAGTGACTACGTTGAACTGTGAGTTCGAGCTATTAGAAGGGGCGATCCGCTAGCTAAATTCCATACAGGTCGAACCGAAGTCGTGCTATTGGCTTCATTTTCCTTAAATTTAACTCCGAGCCTGATCCAGATCTCCCTCAACTTCGCCAAAGCGGCATTATATTACATGAAGAAATATGCTCAAACCGGGTCGCAATATTCCGAGAAATTCAGCAAGTATTGATAAATTCAAAATCTAACCAAATGTCGTTCCTTCTTCTATCCCTTTTCTCAATGCTCCGCCTTCCTATCGAGTGTTCCGGTTGTCAAGGCTGTCAGGACAATTATATAACGGATGCCTTACCCTTTTTAGTAGAGAAGGCAGTGGTCCTCTCGAATCACGCAGCGTCTACGCGCCTTCAGTATGCAATTTCAACCAGGGAAAGCTCATCGGCTTCACACGCTGCGATCAAATCCTACTATGACACGGTATACGGCCTTGTCACCGAACTACCGAAAATGAAAGCGAAGAATACCCTTCCATCCATTTCTCCAGGACATATGGTTCTAAACATGTTTCGTCGAAGGGATTTGTCGAATAAGCTATTAATGAAAAAGGTGGGCGGTGACTTCGACTCGTATGGTCGAACCATTTTACATATATGCCTTGAGAAGGATTGGACAGTTCCGGATATCACTCCTCTGATCAGTCTTGTGAACGTTAACCATCAGGACAAACTTGGGCGAACTCCATTAGGACTTGTGTGCTCTAAATACAACACATCTATCGCGAGCAGTCTTATACAGCACGGTGCTGAGCTTGACATTCCAGATAAATGCGGAAGGAGCCCACTGTCCTGGGCCGCGCAAACTGGCCTCACTTCAATAGCTGCCCAGCTACTCCGGTACGAGACTCAAGAAGAACGCACTTCTTCTGAGTACCAAATCAAATTTGATCGAAAGGATAATGCAGGGAAGACGCCACTATTCTACGCTTTAGATTCAGGGCATGTGCACATCACACCTCTTTTACTGGCGACTGGAAAGGTTGATCCGTGGCCAAGGTCAACTAATGGCCAACTGCCATCAAGGATATCCAATGACCTTACCGGAGATTGCGGGATGATAAGAACTTTGCGATGCACCAAGGTCACCCACCATAATAAAATTCCCCTATCCGCGTCTGAAAGTAATGAGACAAACTTACGAATATCACCTGCCGTGGAGGAATCGTATGGTATGACAGATGATGGATTCACCATGTCAGATAGCTCGGGCGACGAACGTCCGTCTCATCAGAGAAAGCAACACATGAGTCTTGGTTTGTCATCGCCTCTCCCGGGAAGTACAGATTCCTCTGTCCCGAAAGTCGATCACATCGCTATCCCTCAGGAATGCAATAGGAAGAGGGAATAGGCCGAAATAAAATCATCATCGGGACCAGGATCAGGAGAATTTCTAAGAATGCTCAACGCAGCCAAACCTTGGCGTGGGTCGGCATCCTCGTCCAAGGCTGCTTCTTCAATTCACTCTTCTCTCTCCATACGTACCAAAGGAGTCGAGTACTTGAAAGGCTTCCAATGCTGCGGCAGGAATTGGTCGGATTTTCATCAATTGCTTGAGCACCAAGAAACCGCTCATCCCGAGTTAAATCCTTCTCCCCTTTCGCGTATTGTGCTGGAAGAATAGATTTGAAGGTGAGAAGGCATAACCAATACCTTGTCGGACTCGGAGAGACTACGGTGCTGTCGTTGGCTGCTGGATATCAATCCGGCCGGAAAACTTAGGGGAAGTGAGATCTAAGTGCAGTGGTTCGGGAATTTGACATGAGGCTTTATTTTTCAATAAATTATATGAATTATCTAGCATGTATTCTAAGTGAGCAGTGAACATCATGAGTTTTTGAGATACACGCAGGCTATTCCGATCGAAACAGGGCGAAGCTGAGCGGAATGGGCTTTGAGCACGATTTCTCCTTCGGGCATGACTCAGCTGTGAAAGCATGTGGCCATCTAGGGATATGTGAGGGATATTATTCTAAATGACAAGCATCAAAAAGGTTCCCTCATGACTCGACAAGCTCGTAACTTGTGTAGTTATCTCAAGCTAAGGGAAGGTATTTTACAAGTTCCGATTTCCGAGGAGCTACAGACACCAAGGGGATGACGTAAGGCGATAAGCTTGACCCTTATCGCCCATCGCGCTCTTCTAATTGGCCAGTGTTCTGTTATCAGCACGTCGGTCTTATCTTATCGCTTATCTTTCCAAATACGGACGCATTATAGATGCCGCCATCGGCCCCCTGCTTGCCTCATGAGTTCTGTCCAGCATCACCATCCAGCCATTTTACTATTATTCTATCCGTTCTCCTCGCTGGTTCTTGCTGTCGCCATCCCTTCCACCCGGCTCTTTCCTACTCCATCCTCGCTACCTTACGCAGGTTACCGCTCCACAGCGAGAGGAGCAGCGATGGAATCGGAACCGTTGATCGCCAGGCGGGGTCGCGACGAGCATCTTGGAACTGAAGAAGCGCTCCTGTCCTCAGAGATCCTCGAACCGAACAAGGAGGCACTTCCACTCGCTGAAATAGCCTCGGGCGTATATGCGCTTTTCGTTGCAGGATTGGTAGCCTCCACCTTGGGCGTGAGTTCACCCTGCAATAGCCATCATCGCTCCCTTCCTACTCCTTCCCTAGCTTGTCTTGTCTTGTCTTGTGATGTCATGTACGACAACATGCGAAAACTTGCTGACGTTGTTCTTCTTAGGCCATATTACCGCAGGTATGACGCCGTCCCTCGATCGACCGACTCATTAACAAGCAACAAGCTGACAATTCGCCGTCGAATACAGTTAGAGGAATATTATCAACTCTCCGACAAAGCTATATCCATTATCTTTCTATGCCCCCCTGTTGGGTTCTTCCTCGCCGCTTATTTCAGCCGTTCTCTGCACTTGAAATGCGGCCGTCGCGTCGCCGTTATCATCGCGCCAGTATGCCAATTGACTTACGCCTTGACTGCTTCCCAGGCACCCCCATTCCCGGTTCTCCTGGCCTCCCTCGTCGCCGTTGGCTTTTTTGGGCTGATGGATGGGTCGCTCTACGCCTGGGTCGGGGGATGAAGCCCGCCAAGACGGTCATCGGCCTACTCCATGGCGCATTTTCAATCGGTGCCGCTTCTGGGCCTTTTCTAGCAAACGCCATCACCTCGGCTGCCCATAAGCCGTGGTACAACTGGTATTATGTTCTTGTATGCAAAACCTGAGACAGAGAAATAAACGACCGAATCTATGGCTAATCTGATTATCCCAGACCGCTTTTGTTTTCCTCGAGCTACCATGCCTGGCGTATTCCTTTTGGCAACATGATGTCGAGTCATTCCACGTCGAAAATGGGCGAAAGAATATTCGAGACGAAGCAGAACCCGATGAAGAACCGAGCCCTCAATCCAGTTTTAGCTATACTGCCACGTGGATTGGAAGCGCCTATGTATCTGCGTTCATGGGCGTCGAATGTGAGAAGCATTCCCCTACCCAGACAATTCACTCCAACGCAACCTAACCTCTCTTCCACAGTTACCGTGACAGGATGGGGCATCGCGTACATGAATAGAGTAAACGAAGGCTCAAATCTGCTTGGGGGGCTTGCGTCTCCCTATTTCACCTCGGCTTAGCTGCAGGGAAACTTTCCCTAGGAGTAATGACAAGGTATGTGCCAGTTCAACTGCTGGTAACCTCTTTCCTTTGCCTGGCTCTTCTTTCTCAAGTTGCCTTTGCAATTTCAACCATCCCAGCTGTCTCGGTCGCTCTGATGGCTTTGTTGGGCTTCCTACTCGGGCCCTTGTATCCCTCTGGCATTATTATGATGACACAGTTGCTCCCCAGGGAAGTGCAGGTTGCGGGCATCTCGTTTGTTAACTCCATGGGCCAAATTGGTGCAGCTTTCATGCCATTTGTCTTTGGTCTTATTTCGAATCGTTTTGGTATTGAGATGTTGGTGTATTATGTTTGTTTACAGCTGGCTCTGATCATTCCACTTTGGCTCTGGTTCTTTAGACTGCATTAGACTACATGTGTTAAGAGATTTTTTTTCACTCATTGCGTACTAGATAATTGGACTGTCGCAGCCATCTCATCACTTTGAGGTATTTTGGAGATAACGATGTTATTTGATGATTCTACATAAAGCTTGCTATTGATGTCTCTCTAAAGGAAACATAATTCTTCCGTCCACTGAGTGACGCTGGGGAACTTGAAGCATATATCTGTAGCGTCATCCACTCATTCGCGTGAAACATCTCTAACTAGCTGGAGACGCTGTCAGCCTTCTTACCACGGGTTGAGGCGCGCAGGGGACGCAAATACCTCTTATCAAAGGGAAAAGGCCTAAGTCGCACGTCGCTTCAAATCTCAGACCGCATTTCCATTCACCGATACCGTCCTAATTGATCTCGTATCACAAAACACATCGGGAACTCTCCCTTGGAAAAACGCCTGCTCGTCCCTGTTGACCGCATCAGCGAATTTCAAATATTCTAATACTCAGAGGATAATCAATCTTACACGCTAAGATAAGAGATTTCTTGACATGTAGTGATCTCTTTACGGATAGCTGATACTTGGGAGCGGCAGCCAGTAGCACTGGTACTGGTACTGGTTAGGCGCGCATCGCGAGTCTCGGGGTCTTCTCCACGGAATATTCTCAGATACGCTCGGAGTGACAGTAAAATAGAGATTATCAACCCTGAATGCGCGTCTGACACAGCAAGAGCCTCTGTGAAAGGACGTAAGTTTCGATGGGTTAAAACACCCAAGCAGAAAGAACGTACCGCCGAAAGGAAGAGAAGGGCTCGGTGAGAACACGGATTGGACGATGAACCACCTAGCCAAGGAGATGCAGAGGTTGATGAACCCCAGACAAAAGATAATACCGGTGCTAATCCTCTGTGTTTTCGACATGTTTAATCGATTAATGTAAACCAGGGGAAGAACAAAGACTAGGTTGGTAGAGTTAGCAACTGGATTTGGTATTGCCGCCAAGCGATGCTTACTGAGAAGGCCACTTGCGAAATGGAAAGCCCAGCCCACATTATCTTTGACAACGACACAACTTGCATCACACGGATTATCAAGTGACCTAAACAATATCAGCTACCCCAGGCATCTTCTAGAGATGGGAAACAGGCGTACCAGTAACATCCGAAGCGGCAGTAAAACAGGTTCATCAGCACGGTAGTTGTGAATCCAATGATGCAAAAGGTCGAAAGAGCAAATAAAGAGGTCCTCGTCTTTCCCATATGCTGGCCGAATATTTCAAAATACAATGCAATGAGAGTACCTTTGTTGAGATATTGTTCGATATAGAAGGGAAAGTATAAACTGAAGAACGTCTGCGGATCCACTCAGTTGTGTTGGTCTTCATGAATCCTTAGCAATACGATCTCACATACCTTATAAACTTGGATCTTCTCTTCAACTGATGAATCCCAGTGATTCATCTGAAAGTCCACATCTGGCTTGTACACTTTCATGTGATATAACCAAGTGTCGGCGGATGTTAAGGAGGCGGCCGCGACAAAGGCTGCAATCATAAACCCATCGCTTATCACAAATCCCGATCGAAGGTATCGGATTCGTAGGTTAAGTCGTGCGATGAGGAGGATGAGCGCAATGCCAATAAGCGTCCATTCGACGGCCTGGATTTACATCAGTCTCTACCGTCTTTGAGCTCGGTACGGACTAACAAAAATGCTCATACCAAAAGCCCTTTTCCAGAAAACATAGTCATGTCGTCAATTTTTTGGTCCTAAACAATTCAAACGGCCATCGGCAAAGTGAAGGTCGCAACCCTAAGTAGGTATGCCATTACACTTCACTGTTTATGTCACAGCGGTAGGCAAGGTAGGCAAGAACTCGTTAGATCTTGGCACTGGGAGATATCTCATTAGCTTTAATATGTCTGCTTGAACTCTTGGCCATCAGGGCCGTGGATAGAGTCCCCACAGTCGCTTCTGGCAGGAATGTTGGCTTCAGTTCGCGCCATGTTAACATCTTTAAGTTTGGCACCAACGAACCTTTGTCGAAACTCCACCGAACTTGATTAGCTCAAATCGAATCATCTTAAGCGAGGTCCTCCATTTGTCTCCTTCTTGTTGGGGTAATACGATTTTCCTGAACCTATTATCGACTCAAACTCGATGGCCGCCAGCAAGGGGTTTCCTTGGTCGTACTTATAATCCGCCGCTCTGTATCGAGCTTCCCCGTTATAGTCAGGATCAGTAGCCAAAATTCATTCAGACCAAACAAAAATATGCATTCTGTTGTTCATCAAAACTAGCCCCGTAGCCAGATGATGTTGGTGTGAATATTGGGCGGGGCGTTACTTTCTTCAATGGTACATGTAGCAAGTAAACTTTTTGCTTTAAAAGATCGGTGGTTCTTTCGATCCAGTTGACAAAGATGATCGATACCGATCGGCAGGCTAATCTAAAACTAATAATGGAGGATCCAAGCAGTGATTCTTATCCCGAGCCTCTACGTGGGTGTTTACCAAGACCGACGCAACAATTCCCAAGGATCTTAACCTTCAGCACTAGAGTAGCCAGCACTTTATTATCCTCTTGCTGTTACTTAAAGAGGATGATTGCGCTCCAGTTAAGCTATATCCATTATTGTCGCAAAGGATGCTTATCCCCTTATTTTGGCGTATTAAACTTAGCGTAGGAGTTTCTCGACAATGGTCCATGCTACGGCTGCAAAGTTAAACCGCCGCATCGGGTTAATCAGCGATCTCACGATCTCTTCCAAGGCCAGGCCCTATTCCTTCCTGTCAGTCGTTTACTATCCACTCTGCAAAAGTCAAATTGCACCCTTGATGCAATCCAGCCACCACAGCTCGACGGTGATATTCCGCGTTCCATTTCCTCGTGCCTTAGGGGTTTGGAATCATGGCCAGATTTCTTCAACAAATGGGATCTACAGGCTAATATCCGATTAGTATTAGATATATCTTCTCTCAGGCCAAGATCGTCTACCACCGGGTCTACCGGCTTGGCTTCGAGGTGTTTCTAGAGCAGTACCCTTTGGTACCCTTCGATTATGGCCGAACCCATAGAACCATAAATATCCTTCGGCTTAAGATTATATCCCCCTTATCACATTATATTTTGCAGTCTCTTTGGGACGAAAGCTCTGAAAAAAACCAAGTCTCGGAAGTTATGTCTCAGTATTGTATTATCAAGAAGTCTATCTCATCATCAACTCCAGTGGCTTCTCTCTGATGTAAGTCATCTCACATATGGCATGACGCATTCTCTAGCGGACCATATACAACAAAAATTTACTACATTTGCAGGGCATTGGTGTCGTAGTTCAATCCCGTCATGGAATTCTTGGTGTCGCTACCTAACAACTTCCAGTTATACAGGTAAAAGGGATATATTGAGACTGTTAATTCTAACTAGTAATTACAGAAGGGATCCGTGGCCCCTTATATCCTCAGGAATCCCTTGTTCGTATTCGTAAGAGTAGCCCGGTCTCGGTCTTATGAGGTCATTCAAGTATCCTTTTAGTATATGAATTGCTAGGGATCTTCATATCCGTAAGACCGAGTTCATGATCTTCCTTCAATGTGCGCGTTTGATAGGATCAGAACGCTCTTCGGGCTATCGGGCCCGCGCCGATAGCTCGGTATTAGGTTGATCGTCAGAGCCGTAGTTCGCGATAGATCCTACCGGCTAGAGTGGCTCGAGCCGATAGGTCAGGGCTCTGACGATCGGGTCCACTTTGGGTTGTCGCCTTCCAACCTAGCTAACTGACCCCTCCCGGTTAAACTGATCCTTCCAAGTCGGTTGCATCGCGGCCGCGGCTATCGCGCGATTGAACCTTACTTCTGCATTCGCGGCCGGTCCGGCTTCCACTGAATTCCTGATTGTATTTACTAGTGAATTGTATGTGCGTTCGAACAGGCTGGGCTGCGGGCTTCAACCTTCATAGATTATCTCGGTAGTTGACGATATCTCTCTATCGCCCGCTTGGCACCAACACAGCCAGACGTCCCATAGTAAATGATGGCGTTGCCATCATTCGGAGTCACGAGAAGGATATCGATACTTTCTAAACTAAACACGATACCGATCAAATACGGAAATCGAGTGAAATTTCCGGCCTAATTGGTCCGATATTACAACGCATCAAAGGCCAGACGACCACCCCGCTTCTGCAGGTCGACGTTTCGGGCATAAAAGAATACCAGACTATCAAGTGACTAACTTCTACTTCAGCTTGAAAGACGAGAGCGTATCTCTTCCCTTCATTCTCATCAAAAGCAGTCATAATGCCGTTACTTGCTCTGCCAACTGAGCTTTTTCTTCTTGTTCAGTCACATCTCGATCTCACAGATATTAAGCATATGCGCTTGTCATCCAGAAAGCTGTGTGCCTCGTTAGAACTGCGAATAGATCGCGTCTTCCTCTCGGCCAATCCACGAAATGTAGAAGTCTTTCTAGCCATCGCAGCTCACGAGACATTACGCCGCTTCGTCACCGAAATTGTCTGGGATGACGCAGTTTTTACCCCCTTCCACCGAGAAGAACCAGTCACGGTAGTCACTCAGAGGATGAAGCCTCAACTACATGGTTCGTGCAGCATTCTGAGAGCCGGAGACTGAAAATCGAGCAAGCGTGGTCGAACAGTAAAAAAGACGACATGGGCCCTCGCGGGCATGGGCGGACCCAAGATTCGTATGAGTATTACAAAGAGCTCGTCCGGGCGCAGGATGAATTACGCCAATCTGGTCGTCATGTGAACGCCTTGCATATTGGTGTGCGCCGGTTCCCTGCTCTTCAGCGAATCACCGTCACGCCCGACGCCCATGGTGGTGTGCACAATCCACGATACCCATCCCCCATGATCCGCGAGTTCCCACACGGATTCGTTTATCCCTTTCCTCACCGTTGGACTCTCGATGGCCCTTTCGGAATAGTGAACAACCATGAACTCTCTGAGCCCTGGCACCGGCTTACAGAATCGGAGAAAAACATGTGGGAAGGGGCGCGTGCCGTTTTCAAATTGCTTGCCGGACTCTCACACAGCAAGTGCAGAGTCTCAGAACTCGTCTTGGATGCAGGAATCCTCCCGACCGGGATCAGCCATCGCATATTCGAAGATCCGTGCGATGAGCTCCATGATCTGACCACTCTGATCAGCCGCCCTAGCTTCCGTCGCCTAGACCTAGCTATTGCCATAGAAGGTCAAACTCACCAGGCATCCCTATTTAGAAGTGGGCATTTTCGGCAGGCGTTGAGCGGCGCAAAGGACTTGGAGCACTTCAGGCTGCAGACGAGTTCGGTGTGGCTACAGACGATCGGCGTTCAGACGAGCATAACTCCCAATAATCACATTCCCCCCTTGATTCACGTCTTTCCGGTTGAATGCTGGCCGCGGCTCCGCCATTTTGGCCTTTCAGGTATGTGCGTTCGCTCACAGGATCTAATTACTCTTCTCGGGGCCATGCCTCGCACGCTGCGCTCCGTCGAGCTGGACAGACTCCATTTCCGGTCTGGAAAGGGGAGTTATGGGCAGGTGCTTGCCGAGGCCAAGTACAAGCTGGGTTGGCGTCGCCGGCAGAAGCAGGATCGGATCAAATTGACCATCTGCACATGTCAGAAACTAGTAATGTGCGGGCCGTTCGTTCGCGTATCTGATGAAATTCAGGATTATATTTATGCGGGTGGACCTTGCCCCTTCCAAGGGAACGAGTATGTCGGATACGAGCCAGCATCAATGGTAAAGTTCGAGTTGGGATTCTCATAGTTACTACCATCATAATGAGTTTTGCTAGACATAACAATGCCCCTTGGATATTTCTTTGCTTTTACTCCGTTATGGTATGCCTATAGTCGCGATCGATCCGTTCGTACGTAATCACCCGAACCACACAAATCATATGCCGCCGGCATCAACCCAACAACATTCCGTTCTTCCCAAGGTCATCTGTTTACTTATCGTAGGGCTTTTGTCCATAAATAACAACACTGTGAAATCACTCGTTAGTTGTGTCAAATGAAAACCAGAACTAGTGTAGTCGGCCAGCAACTTACATCTGCCAGTAGGCATGAATACGGGGATCTCTCATCTCCTTACGAACGGCGGCGACAAAAGACACCACTTCCTCCTTAGTCCATCCCAGACCTCTCGTAAACAGAGCCATGCATAGACCCTCCAGGCCGGCTTCAATGTTAGCAAGGGTCCACAGACCGACCTCCTTGTGCTTCTTGTCCTTGGGCCAGGTATTGATAGGCCACTTGAAGTTCTTCTGTTGGACATTCTGGTACCCAAAGTCGACGAGTCGCTTCTTGTGGTTCTGCACCTCCATCCAATCACGGCCGAGCTCAACACTAGCCTTGCGCATGTACTCGTTCCACTTGAAGAGATTCAGATCCTCTGTCAAAGTTCCGTCGTCGGAACCACCTGGGAAGTAAATATCAATCATTTCGATCCACCCGCCGGGTACCAGATGCCTAAATAGGTTTTTAGTTGACTCTAGCTCACTTCGTTATAGACTTTAATAATGGCAAGCAATGCTTGGTCGAAGGAGAAGCAGTGTGTGCGACCTACCTATCTGCTTGCACCAAGTAATTGTCCCAGCTCGCGAAGCTCATGATCATCATACGGCTGAAGATGTAATCAAATGGTTTAGTCCATGTCCACTCTTTTTCCACATCATCGACTTCGAATTGGCAGTTGGGGGGGACGCTACCAAGTGAAGCGCAGCAGTTAGCAAGGCAATGACAGAAGCATAATGTAAAAGGTTAGGACCTACAATTCAGGTTGGATTGGGCTAAGGTCAACTCCAATGACCTGTTATAGCTTTTAATATGAATACATCTCCGTATCAAAGAATCAGTTGGACAAACCGTGGCATCGGGGTGATCATCAGCTACGTAGGATGGTCAGTAGTTTTCTAGATGAATCAAAGGAGTCAAAATCATACCAAACTCAATGGCCCATATGCCAGTTCCCGTTCCAACATCAAGAACACGCTTGGCACTATCTGCGCCTGGGGCGAAGTATTGACGTCCATCAAAAGTGACTCGCAAGTGGTGGTTTTGGATATCTACAGATCTCATATTAGTATGATCCATCAGATAGGCGTCAGCTATTCTCTGAGTCCTACCAAGCCGATCATTCTCCTCCTAAATAATGGACATAACATCAGTAACATATAATCACACCTCCAGCACTGCGAGTTAAGTGCTAACCTCGTCATTGGGCAGGATATATTCTATCATAGAATTAGCCATGTGCTACCAAGATACGCCGAGACAACACGCACTTCCTTGACTTAGCGAATGATACATGCGACCGTTTTCCATGTGGTAATGGTAGATGCTGGACCGTAATGACTCAGAGGACAATTGGTCGTCAGTCTAGGTAATTGACATGGCATTAGTTCGATTTTCGCGAGTCGGGCCGCGATGCTTTCATCCAATTCCCAAGATGTAGGTAAATAGGCATCTCACAATTCCAAGTGCAGAGTCTCCATCTTCGTTGTCGATAGCTTCAGCTTCCTATTCAAGACAATAAAAAGGGTTTACTCATGTCAGATACAATACTAAGATAGATGTGGTTTGAGCCCAGGGGCGCCTACCAACGCCGCAATATGCGTATCTCCATCGGCAGTAGTTTCTTCGGCCACCGTGATTGGAGCAGCAGCAGCTTGGGCAGAATGCCCAGAGCTGGTAGCCTGCGTGGCCACGGGCGGAGACGCCATCTCAGCTCGACTCAAGGGGGAATTGGTATAGAGAAAAGCAAGCAAAGAGATATGCTGTATCACGAGCTCAGAATCGAGACTGTTGAGTGGAAATGGGGATGGGAAACTACGTAAACAGCGGGTGCGCGGCCCCAAGCACCTTCACTGCTTATGGGTTTCCCTGACCTGGCTATCCATCATGTGCCATACCAGCTTGATCTACTGGTTACTGGGGTTCAGAGAAGGACCCTGCGATAGCGAATTGGATCAGAGTATCCCCTACTGGGCTTATGTGCGCCAGGGCCTACCATGCTGCAGATGAATGCTGGCCTAATGCGGGCACAGCACATCCGCCGCTCCGCCAAGCATGCCGACGGGAGGGTGGTGCGATATCCTTCATGGTCTGGGCTTAGGTGGTGAGGGGATGGGGGAAACGTGTGGGTTCCTTGACTCGCAACACGTGCGGGAAGGGCCCGCCTTCGTCTCTCTTTGTCTGACTTCATTCCCAGGCTTAGGATCCGGCCCGCGCCGGAAACCATGGATCTCGAAGACGCCAGGCAAAGCTTATTCCAGCGGGCATCCCAAGCCCAACTTCACCCCTACACCATCCATCATACATGGGTTGCTTCCGATGAAACCATCCGTTTCCCTCGTGTAGCAGGGATGTAAGGTTTGTGGTGGGGAGCTGATGTTTTACAGCAGAATGATCGTATGCTTGACAAAGAATTCTTCTTTCAATGGCACTCATAATTGGCCTAAATAGCACTGGCTTTCTTGCGATTGGTTCTATCGACGGCTAAATACAGTTTGCAATTCCCCCAATCACCTAGCAAACCTCATAGATCTCATCATGATGTACGCAACTCCGCCGTGTGGCTTGGGATAATTGGTGTCCACTCATTCCTGTGCCGCTCGTAGTTGACAGCAATGCGTCAATTTCAAGCTTGCTGCCGCTACTCGCCCTAGATATACATGCAAAGGATATGTCACACTGGACGGGGGAACGGCCGAGGCAGCTCACCAACATCTGGCCCCGGCTCAAACTGATTCGAGAACGATGCGCTCCCCATGCATAAGCTACTGCGTCCTGCCTGTTCCATGACCAGCGAAGAACAAGGATAAAGGCAGTGCGCTGTCCCACCTCCATCCCGTTCTTTTAACTCGTCATTCACAAGAGCGCTGTCCCATCCTATGATGCATGGTGCATCAGGGCATGACGCGGTCAGCAGCAATCAAGGTTTAGGTCACCGTCAGATGTCCATACTAGCAGCGAGGCATCTCTCGGGGATTGTTCATAGTTGGTTCAGTCGTGCATATTGATGACGGGCTTTTAGCCGAACTCCACCACTAGAGCGGCCTCTGCTCTCTCGATGTTCGCTCCTTGTCAATCGAATTGTACAGCCTAAGCGTCCGTCGAATGATCGTGACTATGAAACCTGGCGAGATTTTCTCTCTCGCCCATGTTCTCTCTCCCATAGCCACCGGCGGATTAAATTCCCGTCTCTCAAGCTCATACCGCCATTCCCAGAGTGTTCCAGAAGCAAACCCCTCATCCCAGTTGGCAAAACCAGGCGGGATGCTGCATCTGCACTTACTAGTGGAAAATGCCATCACTACTACAAATCTAGCAAGTAGTGCCGACGCCTCCTAGCCGTCATTGCAACCGTCCTACACTCATGAAAATCCATACATAGCTCAGCGTGCTAGAGCTATGGCCGTTCACAGTATAGCCGATTAACAAGGGCTTGTTTCGCCGGTTGACTTGGCCATGGGTTACAAGGGCTGCCACGTGAAGCGACAGGCTACGTATGCACATCCGAATCCCCCTCGGCAGATGGTCGAGACCATTGTTGTTCTCTGGAGCCGATAACGAGCGAGCTGTGTCGGTCTAATACGAACAAGACCTCATTCCCTAAGCTTGACAATCTTGCAGTTCCGTGCAGTGCACGAGACAGACGACCTTGCAGCATTCAGGGCACAACCCCATTCTCTAGCTATGAAAGACACACGGTGCCGAAATATGCACATAATTACCCCGCGCTCTGCAGATTGTAGACCTCTCCAGTAGCCAAGCACGAGTATGAGTCCTGGGCGCAGGACCACAAATCATGCTGCTACCCAAAGGCCATTTAGAAAGTAATGGTTGTCTTTTAGTAGTTCACTGCCGATCAAATGGTAAATGTCATGAGATATTGGGGGCGGCTACTGTCAAATATTGAGGAGTCTTTACATTTATTGATTTTCTGGGTTTTTAAGAAGTTTTGGGTATATCTCTATGAATTATATTGATGAGCCATAATCATCCAGGGCGCCTTTCTAATATGTAAACAACCTTGCCGAGTATTGGATTTACTCGAGGTCAAAATCCAGACCACGCTTGACAGCAAAATCAATCCACTCAGAAACGGCGTCGAGGTCACGCTCCTCCATATCCTGGAGGTCACGGCCCTCCAGGTCAGCGAGGTCGTAACGCTCGTAGATCTCGTCAGCGACGTCACGCTCATCGAGCTCCTCAGCCAGCTCGCGCAGGACGAGCTCGTAGACATCGTCGTCGAGCAGAAGGTCGCGCTCGTACATCTCGTCGATGTCGCGCTCGCTGAGCTCGGCAGCGTCACGCTCGTAGATATCCTCAACATCCCGCTCGAGGAGCTCGAGGTCGCGCACAAGGAGCTCGTCGATCTCACGCTCCTGCAAGTATTCGTCGAAATCGCGCTCCTCAAGAGCTTCCTCGAACTCACGCTCCTCCAGATCCTCAACATCGCGCTCATCAAAGAGCTCGTCGCCAAACTCACGCTCAAAGAGCTCGTCGCCAAACTCACGCTCAAAGAGCTCGTCGCCAAACTCACGCACAAAGAGCTCGTCATCAAACTCACGCACAAAGAGCTCGTCGTCAAACTCACGCTCCTCGATCACTCCATCGAAGTCGCGGGCGATGAGCTCCTCGATTTCGCGCTCCTCCAGGTCCTCGTCACGCTCCACGAGTTCCTCGACATCTCGAACCTCGACCTCCTCGACATCGCGCTCGGCAGGGAGCTCGACATCGCGGACTTCAACATCCTCGACGTCACGTTCATCCAGGGCCTCCACCTCTCTTTGGACGAGGGGCGCCTCATAAGCAGCACCAATGCTGCCTTCCGCTCGTGGAGCAACGTCCATGCGGGGAAGGGGGGCAGCAATTGCATGGTCAGCCACGCCGAGAAGGACGGCGGCGGTGACAGAAAGAGTAATCTTCTTGGAGCAGACCATTTTGATTGATTTAAAGGGGTTGAAAAAAAAAGTTGATTAAATTAAGAATTGAAGGTGGTAAAAAAGTTGATATTGACCGGCAATATTGTAAATTGATAAAAAAGGGAAGATCGAAGTGAATTATCGTAGAGACCGGCTCTAGATGTGAAGATGGTGCTGTTATGGGTGAGGTGGATGGTTGAATGCTGGATGCTTCATCTCAGTTTAGAGGCAGTGGGAGGGCAGTTTATATATCTCAAAATGGAGAGTGACCTGCCTGGGTCGCGGGAAGCATTCGAGGCTGTGGAGAAGGCACACGACAGCAAAACGACGTGATCAGCAGAGTGGTGGCAAGGGATGGCATGGAGGCAATCCACCTGTTGGCGATGCCGGAAGAGACGGAATTACCTACAGGCTACCCAACACAGGCACCGAGCTACCCATACACTGAGCATGTACCACGGAAGTTGGTCGATCTGTTGACTTTGCCATGGGTGCCGCTCCTAAACGGGGCCTCAATCTCATGCGAGCTGAGGGGCGCTCAAGACCAAGACGGACACACTGTGAGTATTCGGCAGTCATCCAACGGTTCAGCCCGCTAGGCATGCCCCAAATAGGTCGTTCCCTGGCATATTTGGCAACTAGTCAGGGACGTGAGCCAACGAACAGGACCTTTTCTCTGCCTGTGGCGGGGGTGGCGACCAAGGAGCAACTTCTGGTCCCAACAGCGCTGCTCAGCACAGGCCCTCTGTACCAGGAACAGCTTATTAAGATCCGCTTTGGTGTGTTTTTTTAGCAGCTGTCCATGCTGCGCTCAGTGGGGATATGCTGACATAGCCTGGGTTGCTCAGTCGGCTGTTCATTTTTAGAACAATCAGCAGAACTACTAACCATGCCAGGAAATACCCGTCCGTAGTCCAGGTTCTAGACAAACAAACCTGTTGGTTAATCTGATCAAAATAACAGGTTAATTTTTGCCATCCATCCACCAACAAACGGGCTATGTACGTACTGTGTAGCGTCCTTCTGTGATGAAATGTCCGTTAATTGATCTAATTATAGAACCTTGGTCCCATTCCCTCCATTGAACACTCAATTCTTGCGAACTATTGCCTACCCTGGACCCTCATTTGGGATTGTCACCAACGAGGCATCGTCATGGAGATGGAAAGAGATGCCTTTCTGCATTTTTCTAATTCAGTGTTCTTGCATATTTCAGTTTCTTTGAAGATTATTTTCAAGTTGTTTCTATTGTCTTTCTAGGCTTATGTTGAGTCCTGTGTGAAAAACGAGTCCTGTGCGAAAAACCATGATATACACACGGTTCAACGATGAAATCGTGCACTATATTTTTCTCAGTTGCCACACCACCTAGCTTAAGGCAGCACAATATACATGTAACATACTCTTTCGTCATCACTGCCATATTTGATGTCAATATGACTGCACGCATGTCCCTTCGGCTCTCCAAACATTGCCTCCTGCGTCGCATCAAGCTCGCATCTACGGAGAGTCACCGTCCGCTTGTCCAAGTCTAAACGGAGTCCCAAATGACTACCTAAGAATATCAACAAGGCAAATTATTTCCGAGCGAGATCTTAGCTAGTGGAGCCAACTGCATCCAAGTGGCACTACTCCTCGTTACAGACGATGATGATGGATGTTGAATGCCTGGCTACACCGGGCCGAGCGACGGAAGGAATTGGAGCACGTTGCTGGCCTGGATTCCACTTCTGACCGACCCCGACTGGCGGTTCTCGCCTCTCTTTCGTAGCACCTCAATCCGCCAAATGCTGCCAAAGTGAACGATTCGAGTAGGTACATTAGGATCAAATACTACCTTGCATCACGAGAGGCTCATTCCAATTAAAGCTTCTTCAACATGATAGCTGTAGTATTTTGGAATTTGTTACGAACATCGCTTACCCCAAGCGAATGAGAGACGGGATTCTGAGCTCATCACGTGACATGACAATTGCGTGATCGGATAATTGTTTTCCATATTCCGAGAATGGCGCAATACTAGCTTACCCTGTAGCTAACAAACATTGAACTCGGATACGCGATACGCGATATGCAGACACACAGCGCACGTGCTAAACTTCCCAAAAATGATAGCTGAGGGGTATCTGTAAATTTCATGGGTAGTAAGTGGTTGCCAGCCCAGGGGAACAGGATGTAGAAGTAACTAGGCTGCTCCTACGCCGGCTGTAGCGACAATCATCTCTCGAACATAGTGTATGTATGTACTGCGGCAAGTCCGTTTACTACGTAACTTGTTGCACACTTTGCTAGGTCACTTCAACAATGGGCTTTAGCCAAGCTACACGCAAGTCTCGCCTCTTTTACAGCCCTGGACTGATACGTATGAATAGTTCTTGTGAATCGCCAGCAAAGGCGCACAGAGCTCGAGGGCGACGAGTCTAGATCAGCCTTAGGATCGTCTAGTGTGTTTCGTATCCAGATTCCGAGATTCTTGAAAGGGGCCCGCATTTGAAGTGTGGCTTTCACACTAGGGCGAATGGCTTCCGGGCGATGTCCGACTAGGCCATGTGATGAATCACTGACTGGTGATGGGACGGGGAAATCAGGCACTGTCTGAGATTCTCTGCACCTGGCACATGGTGAAAGGCACTAAAAGACATGAAGCTTTTGGCACGGGCTTTTCCCTAACGAGCGCTTGTGACTTGGCGGCATTGTTCCACTGTTGGCTGTGTATTGTATGAAGGGCTAGCACTGAATCACCAACAGAGTAGTTATCACTAACAAAATTTGACGAGCTGTTCAATGAGTTAACACGCATCAAAACAAGAGAGACGCAGGAAGCATCTTGATTTTGACCATGGCAATGTCCCGTATCGGCAGGTGGCATACGGCTCGCATTCCACAGGCACAGAGCGCGCGCGCTGGCGGCGAAGCAGCAGAACAGGCCGTCTTGCCCAGTGGTACTGTCAGATTTTGGACTGGCCGTGGGGTCTTTCATTTGGCTCACCGGAAACTATGGTGGCCCGGACCTTGGCACTTGGCAGGCGAACCATGTCCTCTCCACCAGCAGACCCAGCCCTAGGTGGTGGCTCTCTGGTTGAAGTCGGGTCCAAGCCAGATGGCGATCAGTTATTGATGAAATGGTCCTCTGGAAAGCTCATTGGAGGTGAATTGAAGCCATTCCGACATTCATTTCCTCGGACTTTTCGTGCTGGGGAGACGGGCGCCAGATGTAAGCAAGCGGCACGACCTGAAACCCCCGGCGCCAGGCACAGGTCTTTTGCTGTCATTGCCCAAATCGGGACATATTTGGTGCCATTATGAGGTTACATGGAGGGAATATTTATTGTCGAAATGGCGCGTCCGTCAGCAGCGCACCGGCGGCTTGCCAGCACTAACGACGCACGACGATCCAATTAGCCCCTTTAATTGCTTCTGCTCTCCGCAAGCAATGGCCAGGCCAGGCAATAAAACCAATCCAGAGCCCGCTCACTCCACCTACGCACCCGCCTAGAGGGTCTCCCCGTTTAGTTGCTCGTTCCTCCGTCCTGACAGTCTATCCTTTCGCCAGTCCCTTTCCTGGCCGTTCGTCATGATGCCGGCTGGAGCAGCGGCACCACCAGTCTGGCTTCGAGATGGTATTACGATAAGCTCGGCCTGCACCAAGTCGTGTGGTAAGTAAACGAACTTGGTTGGCCTGCGGGTAGTTCCGACAAAGGTAGAAAAAATTGTGCTGATCTTACCGCCTCTAGACACGGCCTTCGAGGTCGCCCAAAACTCGACGAAAACCGACCTCTGCGGCGCCGATTCGAAATTCCAGAATGCCTATATCCCTTGCTCCCGATGTATCGAAAAGCGATCGCCCGGTGCCGTTCCGTCGGATTTGTTGACATACCTCGCCTACTGTAATATCGACGTCGACCTGGTTACGAGCTCGTTACGCATGGGGGATGGCACCACATCGACAATCGTTAATGTAAAATATGCGCCCACGGTGGCGGCGACCGTGACCAGCTCCGTCGACATAGACTTCGGTACTGTGGACACGTCGAGCGACGAGCCTAAAAGCAGTGAGTGGAATCAGGACCAAGATGCCGGCGATGGCATGGCAAGCTAATGGGCACCCTTTACATAGAAGCATGGATTGCCGGCCCCGTGTTCGGTGCGCTCGTCGGTCTCGGCATTATTCTGGGCATCGTGTGGTTTTTCTGGAGACGAAAGCATCGCAACGAGCTGGAAGAAGACTCGGGATCGGAAGTCGCAGTATCTCCCAAGCCCCCCAGGTCTGAAGCAGCAAGATCAGTAAGATCTGGGGCGTCTCGGAGGGCGATTTCGACCAAGGCTATGTCCGAGCAAGCCAAGTCCGAGATTATGAGCGACGTGGATGCCCAGAGCCTACACCCTCCCTCAACGAAGCATTATTCGGTAAAGAGCTCGCCGCCACCCTCACTCCACAGACGGTACTCGGAGATCGACAGCGTCAATATCCACGAGATGGTTGGGTCGCCGGTCCTCCGTTCAGTGGCAGAGAGCGTGACCGAGTCGGCGATGGACAACGAGGTTTCCACGATACACACGCGGTATTCGGAGATTGACGGCCGGAATATCAACGAAATGCTGGGATCGCCCGGCGTTGCGTATTTCAAAGACATCCCGCCACCGCTACCGCCGAAAGACAAATTCGGCATCGGTCGACAACACACGGAGATCGATAGCAATAACATCCACGAAATGGCCGGCTCTCCTGTTCTCCAACCAGTGTACGAGAAGCCGGCCAACGAGGTTCCTGCGGTAGAGATGGAACACCTGCAACAGTTACAACAGTTTGAATCGCTCGACGACGACCTCGACGAGATGCCGGTACCGAGGAAGAACAAGTCCCGAGATAATACCTGAGAATAAAAATCAAATACCATATTTCAACGACCGATACGATTTCACGAAAGTCGCCTCCAGTTGCTGGTCAACGTCGAACCTGTCCATTGATTCCTACTCGAGTTGAGCGCTAGACATAAATCAGTATTGTGGCACGAACTGGCCGGGCGGTTCGGGTTTAATTGCACGGTTTAGTCCTTGTAGGATGGAGCCCGATGCTAGTTGGAACTCATAATACGACCATGAGATGATACACCAAGAAACGGGTGTTGTCATGAAGAAACTGGCTTTTATCCCGACTGCCCCTTCTCTGGATAGGAGAAATCGTTGATATGTCCCGTCGCGTATGGGGTAATACAAGCCATCTAAGTGCAGCTTAATAGGGAGCGGCTCACCAGAAGCGGGAGGGCTTGATTGCATTGTTGGCTTGCCCTGGAAACCTGTTTGGCTTGGTTATTAAAGGGAGTGCAGTAAACAATTGCCCGCTGTTAGCGTGTTTTTGCTTGGTTTGATACAGAGAGCTGGCGTTTGCAGTACTACTCATATTGTGTACTATATTCATCTGCTTGTTGGGAGCATTACTTCATAGAAAATTGATTAAACGACTTTCATCAACAACTGGTTTTTCTCACCGAATGATATGGCGTAGTGATTTCACCGCTCATGGGCAAGGGAATGAGTTGTACCAAACTTTCCAATTGTCGGATCTATGTGTGGTTTGATATTCTCTGCTCCTCGAGCGCAGCCCAACAAGGAAGACTCTTTATACAACAAGACTCAGATTGCTAGTAGCATTCAAAGTCGACTTGCCATAGAAGATCTCAACACCACCAGTCCAATGGTTTAGGTACTCGTCATCTGTCACATGGCCCTTCTCCACCATCATATTCAGCCACTCCTTTAGGTCACCTTTAAACTCGCCTTCGAGAGGATTGTCTGGTTCCAGACTGAACACCTGCTGCCCCGAAGTGGAGTGAACACCATAGTAGAGCTTGAAAGTGTGACCGAACAATTTCAAGGTGTCGATCGGGCCGTCATTCCAACCCATTGCCCGCTGACCTCCCCAGATCTTGAGGAATAGCATGAACTCTTTGGTGTTGGGCTGTTCGCCTACATCTTTCTCGACAGATGTCATCAAGTCGAAGATGTGAGCACCTGAAAAATTTTGATCAGTTATTATGAAATGTTTTATTATGTGAAATAGAGTAAGTAGAGTAAGGGGTGTATAGAACAAGAGAGCCTACCTTTGAAGTCCTCCTCAACGGACCTAGACCATTTGAAATATGCAGGTATGGACTTGATGTCGCGAAGACGGGCCTTATCATCGGGCCCATCACCAAAATTAGAGTATCCCTTGCAGATGTCGGCTGTGTCCTCGATCTTTTGAACATCTGTTGTACTAGTCCACTCAACGAGGTTCGTCCCATCAGATGCCCCGAGCGCTCGGACGAAGTTGGTGCACTGTGTGCCCAACATGCTCTCCGAGTTGTACATGTTGTTGGAAAGGCTCCATGGCATGCCGGTGAAGTGCAGTCGATCATTGACACCGCATTGTTCCGTGGCAGGGACCTTAAGGTCGACCTCCGTGGCGCTGGCGTATGGGGCTGTCGAAGTCTGACTTGCGGCTGGGTTGGCGCTCGACGCGGAGGACGCAGGGACTTGACTGACGATCGAAGATGACGATGATGATACTGCGATTGACTCTGCAGATGAGGAAGCTGAAGCTACAGAGGAGGATGATTGCTCGACGAGTGTCGTGGTGGGCTTTGGCTCCTCAGTTTGCACCTTGGTGGCTGAGCTGGACTGAGAGTTAGACTGAACCTGTGATGGTGATGGTAAGGTTGGTGCCATAGAGAGAGAAGTTGCCGAGCTGGGAACAGTGTCTGTTGTTTGCGGGGGAAGCCCAGTTACGGTAACGGTTTCCGTGACAGTAACCAGTGACTTGCACAATGATCCTCTGGAACGTCTGCCAGCCGCCTGGGCGGCAAGTGAGCCGAGGACAAAAGCAGAAATGAGTGAACTGCGCATTTTCGAAATACAAGTCTGAAAAATGAAAAGAGTGTTGAGAAGAGAAGGATCGACAATAAGCGACAACACGGGTTGTTGCATAAGGAAGAAGAACGAGATCTTTGAAGCCACGCTGAAAGACGGCTACTCAGCAACATATACAAGAAACAGGAGCTGATACTCCTTCACGCATGGACAGCATGCATTTTAGAAACATCATATCCTGGACCCCCCGCTATGATTCGATCGTTGGCTGTGTGTATGCTTATTCGCCACAATGCGTGTTTCATGATCAAGGACAGGCGCCTGCATGCTAGCGTCTATTTGACTGCCCAGCTGCTTGGTTGGTAACTGGCAGTGGAGTGCATGGGGATCTCGTGTTTCAGAAACGATGGAAATTTACCTATGAAAAGGAGAATCAGCAGCAGTAATTTCCCTCGCTCCATGAGTTTATGGACTGTGGTCTGCATCAACGGGAGGCAGGATAGTATTGATCAAGAGACAAGGTTTTCAGTGTCCTTGATCCCCATTTAGATGAAACGCCACTTGCATAATCTCCCCTATATTCCGCATCTCGTTTGCTTTGATGCTGTTGAGAACTCGGCACGCGGTACCTAACATACTACTGGATCGGTATTTAAGCATCCTGGGATATATTAAAACTTGTTGATCATAATACTAAGTAAATACTTTGAGGATAGACATGAACTAGCTTTGCGTAGGCAAGTCAACTTCTCCCTATACTCCTGTCACCTCTAGGTCTTCGCTGAAACAAGGCATGATAAAGTTGCTCCTCGATTGAAGCATCTGATTAATCTAACTATCGATTAGGAATGCCGTTATTTGGCTAGGAGAATTAATCGTGTGGATAGCGAATCGTCTTTGAGATATTGGAACTCTGTCCCGATGAATGAGGACAAACTCATATTATGCTAACGAAAGCAAGCCCACACACTATCTCAGATTCAGTGTTAAACTTACCTTGGATGTTGGCTTATTCGTTCAATCGTTGATTATGCATTAACATTCATCATCGTCATTGAACTTCGACGCCCTTCTTCCCGCGTTTCTCTCGTTGCAGCATTCCTTCTACCTTGGCAAATCGAATAGATGGGCCATTTATCGACTCCCACATGCATCGACGCTGTTCAAAATAATTTAGATAAAACTAGTTTCGCCCATGGGTTTTGGCGAGCCTTGGTGAGCTGCTCAACCCAAAGCCTGCCTAAGATTATTCAACGTCTCTGTTGCAGCAAACAGTTTCGTGGTAACCTCTAAAGGAATCCCATTTTGATAAAGCGCAGCTTCGATCATCTGGTTTAGCGGATCAATGTTTGCGCGCACAGCATCGATTCGTCTATGTAGATCATTTCTCTCTTTGCGCAACTGCCGATTATCACGGCGCAATCTTTCATTATCATAACTCAAGAAGTTGTTGGATAATCGCTTCGAATGAAGATGTGGCATAGAAGCAGGTGCTTTGATGGCGTTGAAGGAGTTATACGCTTCGTCTAGATGACCATCGATCCGATGAGAGCCCCGAGTCGGTATTGGTCGAGGGGCAGATGTAGAAAAGAAAGGCGGCATTGGCCCGGGATCGGGACTCAATGCCATACTGGGGCCGTTATGTGTGGAGGAGTCCAGAGGAGAGAAGCTGGCATTTGCAGACAAAACATCCTCGAACGCTATTGGAGAAGCACAGGACGAGGATTGCAGCGATGCGTTTTCATACTGGTCACAGCTAGCTGACTGTTAGAGAGAATCATTCATGAGTTGGACATGGGTAATTGACTTAGCATACAGAGAACCCATTGTGGAAGTTTGACCTGAAAATGGCCAAGTCGAGGGTTGAAAGTCAGACTGCTTGCCATCTGCCTGTAAGGCCGCTAGGATGGCCTGCTCACTGCCTCGCTCTGACAATGGTGTATAATCTACAAGAGACGTATTAGTTAATGACTCAAGTCCTGTTCAATTCTGTGTGCTTGAGTCGACTTACAAGGGCTTATCAAATGGTTCCCTTGATCATCGCAAATTTTTACGTGTGGGAGGAGAACCGTAAACAGATGATACCATTTCTCCTCACCCCCTCCCTCGAAGCGTTGACCACGGACGTAGTTCGTCTGGTACTCATTCATCCAATATCCTTTCGGACGAGCTTTATATATGCAATCGCCGGATTTGACGTGCTCTTTTAAAGCTTCAGGCTTGCCTATAAACGAGGACCAGCACCGACGACAACGAACCGATTCGTCGTGATTACGGAGAATATGCGACCTTGGCAGGTCAGTATGGTCTGAGATTGGAATATCTTAGCAGTTGGGGAGCTTACTTGACTCTTGAGAAAGTTTCTGCCCCTCCTCCCGGATTCTTGTTACTTGGCATACAGCAAAGGGGACATCCTTGAGGATCCCATTTGTTATAGGGACAAGCGTAGCGCTGAGATCTTGGGACACCGGGAGAATCACCATGGCTTATCTTTGCATGCTTGAAAGGCACCGATGGTGATGTATTGATGTTATCCTCCTGAGTTTGAGTACCGTCACCGGCTGGCGCTGCACTCTGCCCACGGAAACTTTGGTCTGGGAATTGCATCGAACCAGTCGGCGGAAGAGCGGAGAAGATCATCGAGTCTGAAAACGAGGGATGGCCTAGCATCTGGGATGCGCGATATGCCAGAGGACCGGAATCCCCGATGTCGCCTAGAATGTTCCCCGACACATAGGCTAGGGACTGGGCGAGATTTTCCTCCAGTTCATGGGGGGCTTCTGGCCTCATTCTAGATCCGTGTTGCAACGGTGATGGAGCTCGCGAGGTTTGATTTGACGGGGTCTGCGGAAATGAGGCAGCAAAGGCATCTGCTTGCGATTCGGCTGGGGACTGCAAGTCAGTGCTATGGTGCAGGAGGGCACTCATCAGCCCTTCGGGTTGTCTCTGCATCGTGTCTTTCATCTTAATTGAAGCGGCTGTCTAGGATTGAAGAGGGATGGTCCATTGCTGCTGCGCAATGTTCGTCTGGAATTGACGACAAGCTCCTGAGGCAGCAACAGACGAAAGATAAAAAGAGACACAAACGCTAGAAAATCAGATCAAAAGACGAAGTGATTTTCGAGCTCGGGCGCAAGACGGAAAAGATTCGTTTTATTTATCCATCATGTTGCTGGAATTTGCTGCTATTATTTCATGTGACAACCAGGATCACGGTCACGGGCACAAGAATTGCGTATTTCTGGAGCAGTGCATGGCTCGTATTGGCACTAGAAGGTTTCTAGGAGTGCACACATGTGCAAGCTAGACTGTATTTAGGCAATGGAACTTGCTTAGTTGCTTGCCGCAGCTGCTTACATGCATTCCGGCAGGTTACACGGAGTACGGCTAGTCCGTACGACCGACTCGGGGTTTCATTCACTTTCTGTTGGCAAATTATCCTTGAATTCGTTCATCGGGGAAGTGAAGGAAAGAAAGAAATATGTATGTTGACATGTTGATGTACTGGGGAAATGTAGAGCCCCGTCGCGCTGTTCGTGATTGAGAGCTAGTGGATTCCACGGCAACTCTTGTTCCGTCATTGGATGAAGCCAACCTACAGCGGGTTAGTTACTGGGTCAAACCTACCTTGTGCTGCCAGATGTCAAAGGAGTATTGTGGGACACTGCTCGCTCGCGACCATCCCACAGAGCACTTAGTTCGAGTACTGGATTCTTTGCAAAATCCGAACAGTTTAGAACGCGGAAAGATGCTGAGTTCTTGGGCTGTTTCCCACATCGCCAAGAAGTTGATCTAGTCACTGAAAGATAACATGAGTGAGATCGGATGCCAGACTGCCTGGGCATGCAGAGCCAACGAGGTACATGGAAGGTCCGAGAAGAAAGAAAGAAAGACAGCGGTTATAGTTGGACAAGGAAAGAAGTTGAGATTTAAAATTCCAAGTTCATAATATATCCTTTGCATCGGGTTGAGCACTCTACTTTAACTTCTTTAGACAGAACTTGGCTCTTGGTACATGTGTCATCACGTCCTCGAGAACAGTATGAGGCTTGTGAAGTTCGGGTTGATTGCACACAAAATGAGCAAATTCCACATGTCTGTGCTCCGTATGAGTTTAATGGAGTTAGGCAACGGAACCTTTCACAGTTGCGGTGCCTAGGTACCGCCGAGCTCTGATATAGCAGCTTGTAGTTGAGTTGCTGGAAACAGCAGGGTAACGGACGAGTGTCACTGCCGTTAACTGTTGACATAGTGACGCGTCTCCTCATTCAGTCCCTTAGTTGACTTCTCTGCCTACTTTTCTGATAGCTTCCTCCTGACTACTTTTCAACTTGCAGGTTCATCCCCAACTTTCAGACTGGTTCTCAACTTCCCATTTCCTGTCAACTTTCCTACTTCTCAGCGCCCAGATCAGCCCTAACACCGAGTTTGGAGTATTGTCTCCTTATTGCATATTCGTCCACCGATTTTAAGATGATTTGCTCCAACTGCGCTGAACCAGGAGGTTCCATCATATGTCCAGAATGCAAAATTGAGGACGTGGGACGCATCCAAACCTATTACTGTTCAGAACAGTGTCGCTCGGAAGACCGGTCCAACCACGAGCTCACATGTCATGAACGTAAGAGGCTCGGAAGAGCTGTCGCTTCCCTGTCTGAGATTTGGGATAAGTTCTGTCGTCAAACACACACAAGCAGATATCGACTTGACAGGGTCGATGGGAGCACCGTGTATCTTACACGGCAGAAGGAACTCGCTGAGACGTGTGCCCTCATGGGCCGCCCGATATTCCAACACTTCCCTGAGGATATCATGACTCAGGATGCAGGACTCGCGGTAGAACAAGCTGTCTTGTACCACAACATGTGCGTGGATAGTTTGAGCACTGGCTTGCCCCTCATCAAGGCTCTTCTTGAACGTAAGTCACCCCATTCTTTGCCAAAACGTGAGAGCATGCAGACAACTAATATTGGTCTGGTAGCTTACTGCCATACGTTAAAGGAGCTAAGCGTACGACCGAAAGATCCCACCATCCAAGTTGTCAGTACGAACGAGACCGTCGATGTCAACCACGCGGTACTATACATAAGGCTTTACAGCAATGAAGAATTCGTGATGGACCTGACGGGCTCTCAGTACGGCTGGGCGGAAAAGCTGTATACTTGGACAGATTATGAGCGATACAGAGGCAAAGTATGTTATGTGTTTGACCTCGGGGCCTCCCGGGAATTCACGACGAGTTTGATGGAAGGGCACGCCATCAACTCGGCCCCGCGATCAGGCTGTGACATACGTCGCATAATCTCTCATGAGGTTGCCCAGGACATCATAAATTATTTCAAAGATTGCGCCAAAAGTGTCGATCAGTTTATGGGCTTAGAGAATATGAACCAACAACGCGACCTTACTATGAGAGCCAAAGATACTATCACCAAGGCGATCGAAGATCTGGTGATTCGATCTGGAGTAGGCAGAATGTGCCTACTGTTCGAAAATGGCATTTCTACTCCGGTCGTCGTTCGAAGCGAAGAGCTCGCCAGAAAGTTGGTAAGCGTCTGGTTCACCCAAGAAGAGGTACAAGCGTGCCGGGGGCAGTTTGAAGCACTTCAACTTGAGATGCAACATCGGCTTCATGAGGAGGAAGTCTAGGAGCTACTTCCTTTTTCCGAAGCCGACGATATCTGAATTTGGGTGCATTGAACATGGCTTGGTGGTCTTTACTAGGGAAAAAATGAACCCAGAGTGACAGGGTGGAAGAGGGGTTAATCTGTGATTGAGAGAAGAATGAAGACTGAAACTAGTGGATGGGTTCTAATGACGAGGCTGGAGTGAGGAACGAACGAAATGTTTGAATATGAAAGGGTCGTAATGCAGTGAACCAAACGACAAAATCCAAGTTGATTTTGGGTATCTCAGTATTTCAATAAGTCGACTGGTAGAAAAAATCTGTGAAAGATTTTCACCTGATATAACGATAATCCCAAAAGTTCATAGAAATGGTTATGAATAATTGTTTAATCTCAGATAATGCGATGCCATTGATAGCAAACAGTATATGGCCGATGCCTATGTCAGCATGACGCGTTCTGATGAGCATGAGGTAGCTCCGACACAGACGTGAAGTCAGAATTTCAGTTTTCATTGTTATGACAGATGATACTGCATTCGAACAATACCTTTACGAACAATCTGAAAGTAGATCATTGACCGAGACAAAGCCGTTGCACCACCCATAAAAATCAACAAAGAGAAACTTGTGCTGCATATCTGTATGTCACTTCTTGCCCTGTGACAGCTTCTCTGCACACTGGGCAGGGTACAGGTTGGGATCCAAATCAGGGTACGCAGTGACAACGCAATCGTTATGAAGAAATCGCCATGGAAGAACCAGAAATTACCTTGGCTGAAAACAGCTCCGCGGATTTTGTCCTTTGACCCAAACCATCCTCATATCCTATTCTCCCAGTCAGTAATCAATACATACTTTCGTTACCTAAGCCTTCGTAAATTCGCACAGAAATGTTCTTCATGAAGCCGCCACAATCATTATTTAAACATGTTAAATGGGGAATTACATGAGATTGCTGAGTTCAACTCGCAAAATGCCACCAAGGAGGTATAGATGAATATAATTTGTCGCTAGATAATTTGATGAGCGTGTCATAAGCCGAGTTCATAAAAGAGGAAAGAGGAAGTAGGTATGAGCCTATGATTCTGTTGGAAGACAGCACTGCGCTTCTCTTCTGACGCGCGACTTTTGCGGGTTCAGTAGGCATTCCCCTGTCGCGCAGAAAATGGATTATTGAAAAACCGTGAGGGGTAATAATTTCGTCGCCTAGGGGCAGCTGCCTGAGATGTTCGAACTAAATCGCTGGAGAAAGGGTTGCTTGTCGGGTAGTTCTGTTGATTCTGTGTGATAAGCTGCGAGCCAGACGACTGCTGTTGGCCCCAAGAAAGGAGCGATCTTGGTGTATTAAAGCTCGAGAGCTGACCCATCCTACTTCCGACACGACTCGTTTCTCCTCCTCTAGAGTATAGAGAATGAGAATAATTCGATCGATTGCTTGAGGCACGGTGTTGTGTACCTAGCTCGGACCTGTCGTTTCCTTCTCGCATTTTGATATTCTTAGCCTGAATGTGTACAGTTCTGTAATCTTGAGAAGGACGTTTGCCCTCTCCGGGTTCTTCTCGTCCATTTTGACCTTCGCAAAGGCCATCGGTTGATCGGATGGAATCATTATCGGATTCTTGATAATGGGCGTATTGAGAGTGATGTCGCGCAACGGCCATTGAAGAGTCCAAATTGACTGGCATAGCTAGCTTCCGCCTGGAATATCGCTCGAAGACTCTTAATATCTCTTCGTAGACCGTTTTATGTTTCTCAAACTTCCTCGCTCTTTGCTGCACCAAGCTGAAGGCCGTACGGCCGTGATAGACCTGAGACAATCTGCCCCTTTCTTCATGAGAGCTTCCACAACTCGTATATGAGGGCCTGCCAACTCATCGCAGTTGGATAGAATGGCGAATTCTTGCACTGCCGTGATCAGTAATGGGGTCGGTTCCCCTGTAAGCCTCTCGTTTCGTACATCCTCCTTGCGTAGACGTCGGGTGAGATACTGATGCACTCCGCATGCCACCATCAAATGGCTGAAGTTTGGGTGCGAGACGCTGGGAAGAAAGAAGGTAGTCCAATGGTCGTCTTCTCCAAGGGAGCCTGGCCGGTCGATGAACGTTGGGTTGGTATAGTGGTATGTCAGGGCGTTTCCAGTTGAGTCCACCTCGTCTAACAATTCAATGACTTCCCTGACGTTACCTTCTACATTCATACATCGAACAGCGTATTTGATCGCCATTTCAGCGTGAAACCAGAACTCGGACATGGAGAGTGACAAAGGGTCAAGTCCCTTGAATTGAAGAATGTTCGCTTTACAGAGCGACAGATTTGGATCGAAGCGTACAGAGCTCATGCTGACAATCCAGTCCCAAATGTGAGGGCTCTCAATGTAATCTTTGACGACACGATGGATATATTTTATCTCTAGATGAGATATGAAATTGGTGATTGTGTTTTGTTTTGACGATGATGCGTCGCTTGTCTCTTCATCATCAGATTCGTTGCCACTTTCGTCTTCAGATTCCTCATCGCTTTCATCGCTGTCGTCTTCGTCCTCGTCTGGGGCGGGGATATCAAGTAAGCCTTGACATCTATTGATCAGTGTTCTCCTCATTATCCTGGACAGCGACTCTTTATATTGGACAGGCATCACCTTCGCAGACGTCATTTTGGCCAGGCTTGTGTCCTCGAGATCTGCTAGGGCAACGCAGAGAACGGTGGCGAAGTCGTCACAAGATCTAACGATCTGGAAAATCCGAGAAGCATCATCTCGCTCCTCTTCGTCCAACGACGCAATAATCTTTTCTATAATTCTCTCGATGTCTCCTGGGAACAGTTCTCCAAGCCGATTCTCGAGATCGCCGATCCTATCTCCGTTTGATAGGGCATCGGTGAGATATTGCACGGCCAACTGGGCCCATAGGAAGCAACCTTCTGCCTTGTGGCAAGTATCTCTCATGAGTCTTTCGCAATTCTCTGGCTCTCTCTGTCGGAGCTGGCAGAAGGCCGAACTTTCCTCAAATTTGGCCTCTATGTAATGACCAATATCGGCATCGGTAAGGTCATCGAGGACTAGATGCGGCCTTCCCATGAAAGCGTCGTGAAAGTGTGGCCAACGTCGACTTGAGATGCAGAGCTTGAGGTTGTTGGTCTCCTCTGCCAACTCCATGATCAGATCGATAAGCTGTGGCTGTTCTCCAGAATACTCGTCGAGCCCGTCGATCAAGAAGAAGAACTTCTGGTGTGCATAGACGTCCATCATGAGCGTTCGCAGGGCGTCGAGCAGTTCCTCCCAACTCCAAGGAGCGTCATCTTGGTCAAAGAGGCATGCAACTTCCCACCGTGCCGGAAGAACTCTTTGGATTATCGACGAGGGAATTGGTCTGAGACAATCCAGCAATAATGATTGCAGTAGACCTTCGATAGACATCTGCATATTCTCTCCGCTGTTGCAGAAGTAAAACCTCGCCTGGAGGACATTCCGGCCGCCGCTCCAATGTCTAAGCAAATTTCGAGTCTCCAAACTCTGACAGATGTGCTTCATCAAGGCGGATTTCCCAGACCCCGGCTTGCCAGTGATCCAATATATCTTGCTCGTCGGCCAGCGCAGAAAATCTCTAAAGCTTGACCAGGGCTTATCATTGATGACCGGGTCACGGAAGACCCAGCTGAACGTCCCGCCGTCCGCATCGGGGATCTGCCGCTCGCGATCCTCCATGTTTCGGAACGTGAGTCGGTGCAGAACCCTTGCCCGGACGCCGCCCTCGTATGCACGGGCCCAGGTACCCTTGGGCTTGAGGCCGAAGAACGGAGGGAGCATCGCGTTGGGGTTTCGTTGGTTCTCGAGTATGGCGCGCACGATGAGTTTTCGCCAGGTTTCCCCGAGCCTGTTGTCGTTTAGAAACCGATCTCCCACCGAGACACCGCAATCTGGAGCTGGTGGTGCGTCTTCGGAGGCATGGCGAAGGGCAGCCTGGACGCGGCTCAACCTGGAGGCTTCAAGTCTTTGGGTAGATATTAGCAAAATCTGCGACGGATGAACCCGAGGAGAACGGAATAAAAAAAGTCAAATACCTCAGGCTATCAATCGTAGTACAGATAGTTTGATGACGCAAGGAGCGTAAGCCTCTATCCAAGGCCTGCACCTTGGAGTCGCTCAACACAACACGGAGGGCCTGGCGGAAAGATCGCCATTTTGTCCCGGGTCCCGCCGCCTGAAGAAGTTCGATTGCATCTAGAAGCTCCTCTGCGATGCTTTGGCAATGACTCGCGGCCTGATGTTGTAGGATGCCGATGTTGGTGTGAGTATGTTCGCGATGTTGGGATCGCAGCGACTCTTCGATTTGGCGGCTGCTCGACAGGAGACACTTGGCGATGGAGCCCAATTCGCGATGCTCCAGAGGAAGGCCATTCGGTGGACTGTGTCTAGACTGGCTCGAGGCGACGAGACGGCCAGCGTATTCGATGAAGTGAATAATTGCCGCTGCGATGTATAAGCCGTCCATGGCGACGCGTGTCAGGCCATCGGGCGTGATGGAGACGGAAACAACTCGGCGGGTGGAATAAGGCTCTGTAAGGGCGACGGATGGGCATTAACACGTCAATCAGGGAATCATGCGAGGATGAATGGAGGGATGGATGGGACGGGATAGGACGGGATGGGGGGTTAATAATTGTTACTGGCTGTCACATGAGCAGAAGTGAACACATGCCGTCACCAACCGTTTGCCAATCAATCAGATCAATACGATACACCGAGGGGACGGAGGCTCTGCAGCTGGCCTCTTTGGAAATAATCATGCTTCGGGGGTCAGCTCACGCTTGTGAGTGCATATTGGTCCTCACTATGCCAAGTGTGGGCTCTGATGCATATCCCACCTCCAGCTGCTCACCCAACAAGGTAGCATCGCTGCTTAGGCCATTTAGCGCCTGTCCATGGAGGGAGTGAAGAGTTGTTTTCTGTCTTCCTGACTGCACCATCTGCGGCAAATGCCAACAAGGTCAACAGGAAGAGTATTAGTGAGATGAGCAAGTTCGCGACACTGTCCATAAATGGCCTTGTCTTCAAACACTAATCAAGGCCAGAAATGCTCATTTTTGAATGCTTTCGGCCTGGCTCCATCACATATATGTTTCCCTCTATAAGGGTGGCATCCCCGTGTTTTAGCAGAGTCACCAGTTGGCCAACCGTGCCTGGTAGCATGCTGCGTGTATCATCATTGCTTAGTTACAGCCCTTGTTTGGGACCAGAAAATGCATCAAATACAACTTCACGCCTAATAGTTACGCTGGAAATGGATAAGGGCAAACATGCCATGTCTCGATTCCCCGCCCGTCACTTGACATTATCAGCGAGCTCAGCTCCCGATAGATCATGAAGCCTTCGTTCATCCATTGGGTTGCATCGGGATGAGTATGGGAGACTCATGGGACGCTTGAGATACCGAAGCATGCCTTCGTTTGTGATAGAACTTTAGGCACGTACACAAAACAATGTTCATAAGTATACGCGCGCGTTGGATGTATAAATTTCAGTACTTATAAACCGATGAACAATGATCTCAACAGAAGCCGTGCATGTATTGCCATTGTGATTTTGATAAAACTCTTGACGACATTCTATCACGCAGTGTCATGCAGGGGAGAGAACCATCGAATGGAAAAATCCCATAGGCGGCCTTTAATAACAACATATTTCTTCATCCAGCAGTCCATAAAAAAACCCCTCCGCAAAGGTCGATCGCCATTGCCAAGAAAATATCTAAACAGGTGGGCCAAACCCCATGCTGCCAAACCCCATGAGGAGGCTAGGCTGAGCTCGAGATATCACCCCTGTACTGTCAATACCGGGGTATTTGATGCTCCACTTGGTCATTTTCTTAAAAAGTTTATATGGCACGATTTGAAGTGGTGATAATCATATGCTAAACTCTCATTGGACTGCAAAACAGTTTGTTGATACGTGTTGCTTCAAATAAACAATGACTGGCATCTTCGTGTAAATGATGAGCTAGAAAGTAAACAGAACGGGACCTCTGTCGCGTCGTGTTCCTCTTCGACGCGACTGACAGCTTGATGGAGAGGCAGTTGGATATCTCAACCAGCCTGGCATTTCACCTCTTGATTTTCGTGTATTTATCGAAAAGATGACACATTGCACAGCTCGCTTGGATATCGGAGCGGCACGAGTCCTTCAGCTTCGAATCACGTAGCACCAACAGAGCCCAATCCCACTCCTCCCTGCATTAATATTCGTCCTTCTTCCGATGTTACGTAGAAACCGTCGCACGAATTCATTACCGTGTCTCGGAATAACACAGGCAAACATCCGATGCAGGACTTAGTCAGCACTCGCCCAGCCCCTTCGTAAGCGAGAATCAAGCGGTGATTGATCATTTGATTGTTGAAAGAGGGGCGGAGCACTCAGCCGTGTCTCCCCAAAAGCTCGACATCTTTTCCTCTTGGGCATCACTGGAATGGTCATCGAGTGAGGCCGCAGCGACAGATCGAACCAGCCGAACCTACAGCCGGGACGAATGAGTAAAAGAAGACAGCTCAATCGCCATCTCGAGATGTCTCCCTCGATCGACGTCGCGATTGGCTGCCCCCAGATACTTGCATGATTGACCGCATCCCAGATGAGATTCTCATCCACATCCTGCGCGATCTTCTCGCCGGAGATATGGCAACAGGTGACACCAATCCGGAACAGGCGACCCCAGCAGAGGACAAGGTAGAAAACGCGCCGCTCTGGCTGGAGCACTGCGTTGACATCCCGCGCTTCCACATGACCAACAAGGTCCCCGGATGGGATTTCCTCCCAGAATTCATCTTGGAGGAACTAATGACGAATCCCACTGGCCAGGACGCAATAGACGAGCGCAATGAAACGACGCCGTGTCAACCCCCAGCGCGCCCTTCCCAGGCCAAGCATATCAACGACTGGCTCATCGTCAATTCCACCTGTCGACGCTTCCGACGCCTCGGCAAACCCGTCTTCTTCGCTGAAAAACGCATCATGATGTCGGCAAATCTCGGGGAGAGGCTCCAGCAAGGAGTAAGCTTTTTTGATTACCCCCCATGAAGCGAGTCGAGGAGTATGTGCGGCATCGAGAATTCGCGATTGAAGATTTCGCTGCGAGACGTGCTAGGAGGGAAGTACGCAGGAGGCAAGATCCTAGTGAGGCGACTTACACCAAAGTCTCGTCCAAGCCCGAGATCAATTTTGGACCGATGAAGCTGCTTGGTCTCAGCGTCGCAGACCAAGCCCTCGCGCTGGGTCAGACGCAGGACATTATTCTGCTGGGCACACGGCTGACTACCCCGTCCATGCTCGTCGGACTGCCCAAATTCCTGTCTGCGTTTCCTAGGCTGCGCAGCTGCTGGCTTATGCTGGGATACGAATCGGACGCTGAGAGCGGAACATTCAAGATCCACAGAGCCGACAGAGAGAACGAAGATCATGTTTGCGGCATCGCTGCACGGATGAGAGACCTGCTCATTGACATTGGGCTGAGCCCATCATTGGAGCTGGCGTTCGCCGTCAGCGACTCGTATCTTTGGGATCAGCAGGAGCACTTCCTGACTAACGAGACGTTCTCCTTGTTGAGGGTCAAGAAGCAGATGATGCAGCGAACAAAAAAGCTGGACTCAACCCCAGACGCAGCATGAACTTTTGTCAACAGCTATGAATGGTGTATTGAGGCGAATCAAGGACAAGGAAGGGTAGAAATCACGGATGTTACGGATTGTTTTCGGTTTGAGGTTGGGATAAAAAAAGGAAACTGAGTTACACTTTGAGACTTTGACCGATTTTCAAGTTTTGGATTTGAGTTTTGAATTTTCACTACAGAAAGAAAGATGGGCAATAATGGTCAGAAATTTGGAGGAAAAAATGAAAATTGAGTTCAAGTAGGTAGTTCTTAAATTGAAATTGGCGACACTTGACAAAATCTTCATCGTGCCTGTGTCATGTGATCGATAGTACAAATAATGATGCAATAGAATCCTCTTGAGGTGCTGGAGGCACTACTAGTTGCTATTCTACAATAAACACGGCTTTGGAGTTGAGTGTGATTCGGAGCAAGAGTGCCGTTGCCACAGATAACTTCTGTCCTGCCATAGTAAAGATCCCTTCGATCAGAGATTTCCCTCCATCGCCGAGAATACTTGATAGATCTCTACCAGTCCAACTTAGAGAAATGTGTACTGAGTATTTGTAATTGGTAGTCTCATTTGGTAAAAAGAAGCCTAGAGATATAGATGTACTATCCGCTTTTGAGTTAACCAGCGGGATTACACCCATTCTAATCACTCCATTCGGTGTTCCCGACTTTGACTCTATTGAAAAATTACATGCTGCACCTACCATCTTGGATACTATTGAGGCCTTAAGCACAAGGGACTGTCTTATAAACCCGAGCCTCGCTCTCATTGTCCCGAGCATGGCACCTCCAACTTACCGTTGCTCACATGTAAGGTGCTTCGTGAGAGTGGTAGGCCCCGCTGGCCCAAGCCCTCGGTAAAAATGTCCCGATATAAGCTTATTGGATAATGGTCTAAAATGACGCGGCCCAGTCTGGGAAATATTGGATTGCTGGGTTAACGGGCTGGCAGGGCAGTTGATGTTCCGTCGTCCGTAAGACCTCGCCCGGCACCCTTGCAGTACATACCCCCCGCCTTTTCGTGAAGAGATAGGAACATTGTGACTCAGATTACCGAGCAGCAACAATTGGCCGAACCTGTGTCCAATTCACTCAGGTAAATTGACTGAGCTACGGTAACATCCATTGAGGCAAGTCTCTTGGTACATACTTTGGAAGTAATTTCGTGACACACTTTCTCTCCATATCTGGCGCATTTAACATCATTTAAATAACCATGAAATATACTCGTCGTAGAAAGACCGAACTGATTTAAGAGGAGACATTTGTTTTGTCTTTGAAATCAACCGAGTTACCGACGTTGCGACTGGGCTGGGCTGGTCAGTTATTCTGACCCATGGGAGAGCGATCTGCTGTAAGTGCATAGATTATACTGGCTGGTTATCGAGGTAGGAAAAATCTGTAACTTCTAGATATAATGTCTATGATAAATGTAACAAAACGGCGCTCATCACAGCTCACACGAGACCCATTCGCAGCAGCCGATTGCCAAATTCGACCAGATAATAATCTCCATAGACCAGACCGTGATTAGAATATCGCTTCTTAGAGTATTGGTTATTGTTGGCTGTACCAAACTTGAGGATCGCATCAAAGGATTGGGGCGTTTCATCTTCAACCGTGATTGCACTTGTGCTTCCCCGGACGAGGCGAGCCTTTTCAGGTGCCTGGGCAAAGTCGAGAAGCTCATGGACAATATCAACCGCTGCTCGGCGGTATCTGATGGAGAGTTTATCTTGGCCTGCAGCCGCCAATCCCTGCGAGAGCACTAGCATGCCGTTGGCAGCAATGGCGCCAGCCGAGGAATCGCGCAATGGGCTCGTGGGATTATCAATTGGAGCATCAAAATCCCACAGAGGGACCAGCCGAGTGCCCTGGGGAACGCAATCTGGAGCCGTCTTCAGTCTGTGGAGGAAGTACTCGGCTAACCCGCATGCTGCCCAGAGGAACTCGTCGTCTTTGGTAGACATGTATGTCTGCGCGTATCCCAAAATGCCCCACGACTGGCCACGGGCCCATGTGGATTCGTTATCGTAACCTTGGTGAGTCAGGCGTGCTTTCAGCTCTCCATTTCGGGGATCTATGTTGGCCACATGGCATGTCGAATACCAAGCACCCTTATATGCTAGACTGTCTAGAGACATGGGAGGCTCTTTTCTTAAGTGTGTTCGAAGTAACACTCGCGCATGAGAAGTAGCTATGTCGTAGAGTTCCTTTCCGTCGGCCATGTGACTAGCAGCATAATAGAGAAGATCCAGATTACACAGGCTGTCAATGATGAGAATCATATTCTCGGTTTGATCTCGAATTTCCAGGTTCTTCTTTAGTAATAAGTCCCAACTCCGGATGGCTCCCGAGGTGGGAATATATCTAGTCGCCAGGCTCTTTGCAGCCTGGATGATAGAGTCTAGGCTTCGTAAATTTCCCGTAAGTTCCCAATCGAGACGCAACGCTGGCATAACGATGAATCCTATATCATGGGTGTCTGTACGGTCGGTCATTTCGTGTAACGGTCTGGACCAGGTATCGCACAGCGCTTGGAGGTTCAGGCGAATGGTCTGTATGCTGATGCCATTGGGTTGTTGTGAAGAAGTAATATTTGGGCTTCCAAGATGTGCGGGGAAACGTGTGGCCCTTTCCAGCAATGAGTACAGTGATCCGGGGAAGAAGCCACACGTCCAGAACTCTGCTTCCCGTAGTGTATAACTCCCAGCATCTGGACCATCTTGGGGAACATATTCGGGGAAATAATCGGGGAACCTTCTTTCCCCAATCATGGACTTGCACGCTGTCCGATAGACTTTTGCTAGGATGTTTTCGGCATAAAGGTCCGCGAGTTCTGTGCCAATTGTGATGCCCTCATTGAAAACGGTGCCATCTTCGGTGGAAGGATTCGGTTCTGTAAGTGGACTGTTTAAGCTTTGATTGTCGGCTTCGCAACTGCCATCAGAGCCAGGTGGCTGGGTTCGGAGCGAGTCAGTCGGTGACAGGATACTCAGATGAGGCTGTTCCCTCTGAAACGACTCTCTATCATGTGGCGGTGTTTTCGGCTGTTCCACATCAGGTGTATTAGACGTATGCTGTTGGGAGTCATGAGGGTTGGCTTGAACAGATTCCATAAGTGCATTGCTTGCCACAGGCACTTCATGCTGAGCATTGAAGGATGCAGCATCATTGCTGTTGTTATTCTGCATGGTAGCGGCTCAATTTTGGGGATGTCTCTGTTTTAGGGGGGCCGAGATTTCCAAGTTCGTGGTGGGATGTGTCCTGTTCCAAGTAATGAGAATGTGATGTGGCATAGCAAGAAAGGAGATGGTGTCAACTTGGAATATGCAAGAAGTTTGATCGAGCAAAAGTCTGCTGACGAGTTTTGGATGCGCTCTCATAGCGCTTTTTTATTGCATGGTGACCAACTTTATCAACTTCAGATCGCGTTGCATCCCTAACATGGAAGAAGGATCCTGTTGTCAAGACATCATTGGGAACTATTCATTGGAATTATCCCGAAATTTCCGGTGCACCGGACTACTTGTCCGGGACATTGCACGTCTTGACAAGTAACCAACGCCATAAGCCCATGCTCGGAGGCGAACTCATCCGGAGACCGCACTACATGCGCCGAGGCCAGTCCTTTCTGGGCTTGTTATCTGGGATTACTAAGGGTTCCGACTACAGACCGCAACTATTGCCCCTGTTCCATGGAGATGCTACTCTCATGCGGGGAAATTGGTGGCGCCATGTGGAGTAACCACTACCCCGTGGACATCTTGGCCTTGCCCATGGGGTACGTGACGAGTCTTGCAAGGGAATCTTGCTATGAATAAGAGTCCCGCCCATCCTCTCAATGTTCGAACCTCTTCTCGTCAAGATCAACAGCTGGGTTCATTCATCCCATCTGAAGTTCAATCACTCCGCCTGTGATATCTTTGACCTTTTCATTGTGTCCTCTCGCGAGGATTAGCTCCCCCTCTCAGGGTAACCATACCAGCCCGGAAGAGCGAGTCTAAAGCCACAATGGCGACTCAACAGCAACGGAAGACAGATGACGAGATCACCGTGGAACCCACAGTCACTCGGGAGGTCAATGGTGACGAGCCTATTGGTTCTCATCCCGTGGTCAAGAACGGTGTCGTGGTCAGCTCGGCCACCAAAAAGCCTAATAAAAATTTGAAACTGGCTTGGCTATACATCTTTGACTGGTACCCAAGCCATTATAGTAAGGAAGAGAAGGCCCTTCTCAAGAAGCAGGACCGCATCATCCTTCCTCTTATGTATGCTCCGCCCCCAACTGTTCTGATCGCATCACTGTACTAATCATAGCGATAGCTGTTTGTTATGTATGTTTCTAGCAATCTGATGGACAATGTGCAGCCCTCCGAACTAATGAATAGTAGTCTTTATCAAGTGGCTTGATCAGTCAAACATCACCAATGCCTATAACTCGGGGATGAAGGAGGACCTCAATATCAAAGGAGTCGAGTACAACTTATTCAGCACGTTTTACAATATTGGGTACATGATCCTGGAAATCCCATCCATGATGATCATCTCTCGCCCCAATTTGGCTCGCTGGTATCTCCCGATCTGCGAGACCTTGTGGTCAATCATTACGTTTATTCAGTGCCGGAATAATAGCTCTCAAATGATATTCGGCATGAGATTTCTCATGGGCCTGTTTGAAACTCCTGCCGCTACCGGATCGCTCTACATTCTGTCCTCCTGGTATCGCTCAGATGAAGTATTCAAACGAGCTGGAGTTTGGTATGTCTCCAGCAATATCGGCGCTGCTTTTGGTGGATATATGCAGGCCGCCGCTCATGCTGGACTGGATGGGAAGCTTGGCATGGAGGGATGGTGCGTTGTTCTCTCATGCTCTCTCAAATCATGAAATTTGGCTGACCTCTTATTTAGGCGCTGGGTCTTCATCGTGGATGGTATCATTAGTCTCCCCATTGCCATCGCTGGTTTCTTCTTGTTTCCTGGTCTGCCAACAACAAATCCTCGCGTCTGGTGGCTCAAAGAGTCGGAACAAAAGCTGGCTCAGGCGAGAATGCAGGATGATGGTGTACGGAAGAGCCGGAAAATTGGAAAGCGCATGCTGAGGCGTGTCTTTACGCACTGGCACTTTTACTTTGCCGTCGCTACTTATACTAGGTGAGACATACGTTTCCACGCCCGAAAAACACTTGGAATCAAGAAATTAACATATCTGTGTGCGACTAGTTTCCAATTGACGACCTGGGTTGGCGGCCAAATGGGTATCTGGGTCAAGTCTACGGGCCAATACTCTGTGGAACTGATCAACATTCTACCTACGGGTACGCAACTGATGGCAATTGTATGCGGTATCTTGGTTCCTCAGTTTGTCATGTAAGTGTTTGATTGTGTTTGAAATGTCACTGTTCTCTATGCTCGATTCTAGTGTCGTGTGCTGTTCGCTAACTTCTCACTCTCAAAGGGTCTACCCCATCTGGATGCCAGTCCTCTTTTCGGGGACAATCTTGCTCTTTTCCAACATATGTCTCCGTATCTGGTACATACCCACTGGAATGAAATTCGCTACGTGGTTTCTTATGGGATTCAACTCCTGCATTACTCCAATGCTATTCCCTTTTGTGCATCTTATCATGAAGGATGACAACGAAGCCAAGAGTTTCACTACTGGCGCTATGGTGAGAAACACCCCTTTCACAAAGCCGTTGATACACATTTAGGGTTCTTCCTCGATATTTTCAAGTACTAATACCTGTGGTACGTCTAGATGACAGTCGGCTGGGCTTTTTTCACGTGGTATAACGTCGTGGTATTCCCAGTTACAGAAGGGCCCCAGTGGACACGAGGCTTCACCGCAAGCGTTTGTCTCTGCGTCGTTTGGGTGTCTTTGTTCCTGACAGGTTACGTGCTTTGGCAGCGAGACATAAAAAAGGGCCTGTATAAAAATGCCATCGAAGAAGAAGAAAATGAAGAGATACTGGATGAGAAGATGGATCAAGCGCGGGCTGATTCCTCCCACATCGAGGAGAAGAAATAGCGAGGTGATTGGGTAAATTCACCAATCTATTATCTTGAGGGAATACCGAGTCTGTGTGTTTATATTCAGTGATGGTACGTGATGGACGTTAAATCTTCCGTTGAGGTTGATAGGGGTTCAGGATAGCTGTGAACTTGATTCAATATCTGATAGAAGAGTTCATGTAATGAGTCCATTCGCTACCCTTTTCCTCTCCAATCGTCGATTTTCTTCAGCTGCCTTCATGCCCTCCCGTACAGATTCCTTCTCAATTCTAGCCGAGTCTCTGGCAGTTTTGTCTCTTTAGCCTTAAATCGACTCACCTTCCTCCGCGGGCCAATTGTAGCTCCTGATATTCGTCTCTCCTTTTCCATTGCCCCTTGCCGACTTTGCCCCTTTCTCTGTTTGGCATCCTTTTTGGCCTCATGCTCAGCAACCTTCGACAGGCTCCCGACCCAGCATCTGCGACTGGATTATGCAGAAATATCTTCAAGGAGATATAGACGATTTTAAGTCTATGCTAGCTGGGTATAAATTTACCATTGATATAGCCTTGGCAAACGCAAATATGTGAATACTTGTATCCTAGGCTATCCCTAAGTAGATAGATACGTTGGAATATGCTGTAGTTATGTTGCTGCTATAACCCCTATTGAAGACTTTTAGGATTTGATCGCCGATACGTCTAACGACCTACAAGAATATATGCGGACCGTCGAGGCGAAAGTTCAGCTCTTGCTTAACAGATATAAGGCAAAAGAAAAGTAATTCCTGCTACAGAGTGGGAAGCTATATTTGAGGAGAAGGCTAGTAGTACCAGTAGGGTCTCAGCATTTGCGCTCAATTATTATTATAGATTGAGCAGTTTGAATTGGTACTAGGGCAATTACCTAATCCTAGCGATCGATTATCAGCATACAAGCTTATAATAACCAGGCCTTCGCCCGGTAAAAGGGTTGACTCAGTCGCTGGTGACGCGATTGCAGATCCATGAGGACGATGCGGAAAAGCAGCTTGCGGCTCTTATTTCATCCAGCCATACTTTTCAGAACGCTATGAATCAGCTCACACAATATTTTTGTTAAGTTAGACTAGGCATACATGTACCCCTTATATAAAGAAGGTAACTCTGGCTTTGATAAATTGATTGGGATTGGAAATGAATGGTTTATTAACTTTGACTGGACGGTTGGTATCGGCCCCGTAGCTGAATCCACCAGTTTCTACTCAAAAACAAGGTAATCCCGGTTGTATAAGTGTGATCTTCCACAATACCATCAATCCATCAGGGGTACAAGAAAGCCAATCTTCTGATGGCAACGAAAGCCACATGAAAAAAAAAAAAAACCCCTCCAACCTTCCGCGGGCAACGAGTGGCGCATACTCGTTACTTATGTGCTCCTCTTGCGCCCCCCTTTGCCCCCCTTGCCACCCTTTTTGCCCTGGGGAGAAGGTGGGGGACTAGGTAACCCCATAGCGACACACGATCCTCGCTGGCAGATACAGCCAGCAGAGCACCGAGGCATGGTGGGATATCCGCAATAGCCACTGCATGTTGCTCGGGGGTTGAGAGCGTCTCGGGCATCTCTGGTCGCCATCCAGGCCCGAGCCTTGTGCTCGAATTCCAACTCTCGGCGCTCGAGATCAAGTTCTCTGCGCTCGAGATCGAGGCCAGGGTGATCAATGGCAGCTGTAGCACCAAGCATGGTGGCAACAAAGACGAGTTTAGAAAGCTTCATTTTGTAAATATATCGTAGTAGAGAGTGTTGAGAATCAGAGACTGTGGTAAGAAATTGAGTGTATTATTTTAATGCTGTCTGCAGAATCAGATTGAGAACACCTGAGGACGATGGCTCTTTTATACTGATTGCTGCTTATACGAGATGGTTTGAAGGATTCCTAGCTTCCTAGCTGGCATAATCTTGATATAGACTATTAAGATTATACTGCGGTGTGAATCCTACATTCAGCTTCCAGGATCAGGGGTGGGTTTGATAAAATAATGCAAGAGCAAACGCGTGGTAGTGCGGCCCTTGTTTAACTGCGCGCTCTGAATCTAAATATACCGGTCGCTCTCGTTTGCCATGCGTTGGCTTTTCTCGCCACATGCCGGTGTTGTCGGACAATGGGCTCGTGTAATTACTATGTAGCAGACCAAAAGCCACGAATGCGCCTCTTTCGTCAAGGAGGAAAATAAGGTTACACGGTCATTAGAAAACAACCCTCCGCAAGGCTCGGAGGGTTAACTGCTGTAGCAGTTAATCCTCTGTTTCAACAGGTGTCATTCTGATTCGTGGCCAGCCGGAAAATAACATTCTACTTGTCCTAGGTCTCGCCATTATGCTTTGGGCAAGCCTTGGCGTTGCGAATCCGCTCACCGATATGTTCCTACCTCGGGGGGCCCTGTGTCTGGGCAGCAAGTTGGCTAGCCGAATGAATGAATGTACAGTATACAAACAGAATAGGGGCCATGCCCAGCTATACCAAGTCGTACAGATGTTGAAAGGACATTTATTCTATCCCTTGTAATATGCTTTTAAATCAAAAGATATAATATACGGGGGCTGAAAGCTAATACCCTAGGTAAGGAGGTACTCTTACTGCTTTGTTATTCTATTGAGAAGGAATTCCTGGCTCTTGGAAGGGAAAAGCCGTTGTTGGAGCTGAAATTACTGTACCTTCCTTCCATGGTGTGCCTTCCTTCCAAAGCCGGACCTTGAAGTCCTTGCCCAAGGCAGTAAAAATCTGCTGATTTTCCTTGGATCTTATTTGCCATAATACGATCAACAGCTGCAGCCTCGAGCGGCCTCGAGCAGGTGGGTCTGATCCCATCCACCCGGGCCATCATGATTGCGATCAACAGCTGCAGCCGTGGGCTGACTCTCAAGCAGGTAAGCCAGATCTTATTTACTTCGATGATAATGCTATGGCTGTAAGCTGGTGTGTTAGACCACTTCGTCGCGGGACTACTACTAGTAGCTCCATCTACCATAATCTACCTATCGTAAAAAAGCTTGGTATTTAGGCCTAATTCAGGCTTCTTGCTGAAAAAATATATCCAGACAGGGTTCTTATACAATTCTGGGTCTTTTGTATCAAGAGTTATGAAGATTTCTCCCAAGTTGTGTTGAGATATGCAAAATTCCTCACTTGCGCATTTGGGCCTATCATAATCCTTGTCACAAGATTGGCTTTTAACCAAATTTCCGGTCCGTACTCAATCTTCAAATCTATTTTTGTTTACTTTTTTCCACAAAAACCTGTGTATATATATATATATTGTGGGTTTTTGCCGTATGCAAGGGGTATATCCCAACATAGATCAGGCCACACGTGACTTGATACACACTTTTCATTCTTGACATTTTCGACCAGTCCGTACCCAACCTTCAGCTCTATTTTGTAGTACCTATATATATTATATATAATAGAGTTGAAGTAAATTGACAGCTAGGGACAAGGACATGTTGTTTTCGCTATCTTGTCTGTTTTCGGGGCTGATATGGAGAGACCTGCATCCTCCGTTAAAACAGCCTTGCATGCATTAGCATGCCTAAAACTAAGGGGCAAACAGGAGATCAACAGCTTGTAGTCTCAAATTTCAGAAACGATCTCTGTGACGATCGAATGGGTGATACACCGTATTAATGTCAAAGGCCTTGGAAAGATTTTCGACGATAAGTGAGAATTAGAAGAAAGAATGTTGTGTATTTCATATTTTAAGATTCTCCTGTATAATATTAATCCACTCTCTGACCTGAATCTTGATAAATCAGGCACCAGCTTCCTTCAGAGCTTCATGACACCCGTATGAACAGGGCTACTGGATCTGCAATGATCATCGTCTGTCTGAAAGCAGTTGGGGAGCTTTAAATCACGTATCTGGCACATGAATTAGCATTTGATTAGCTTTGGGTGCAAGTTCGATGGTTTCATACCGATAGAGGGGGGACTTGTCACCCAATTCCAAGAGTTCCTGGGTCGAGTATCGAGAATGGATATCTGCCTCATCCATTGCATCGCGCTTCTTGTTCTCTCTCTTCCAGGAGTACTTAAGAACAGTGACACATACAATAGCTGCGCCACAGATACCAAGACAGAAGCCGTATCCGAGTGGGTAACGGGGCTTTTGTTGCTCAATGAAGATGTTGCTGCCGATGGCACCTCCAAGGTTGCCGAGGGAGATGAGCAGCGCCATTCCGACCGCACGCTTCCATGTTGGTGAGAGGTTGTTTCCGCTCCAGGCGAGGATCCCGACAAGAGGAGGATAAACACCTGCTGGGATTGTGAATAGGAATGCATAGGTTAATCCAGGGAACCGTGGGTGAGGAATGCTCAGCAGAGCGATGAAGCCACAGAACGCGATTCCGAATGGAGTTACAATGCAAGGCCAGCGATATTTCTTTTTGTCTGCTAGCCGGGCGAACACCAAGGTACTGATGACACCAACGAGATAGATGGGGATAGCTACATAACAATTAGCCGGGCTCCGAAAGAGCATTATGGATTGGGGACGTACTGAGCAACTGGGCGTTCGCGGCACTGTATCCCAAATCGAGGATGATACTGGGAGCGCTGTACGTAAACGAGTAGAGGCACACACTGCGAGAAGATCAGTATGCTTTCGCAACTTGGCATCAAATCAAGTCAACTTACGAATTGCCCCAGTAAGCAATCATGCCAAAGTACAGCCTCCATTCGCTCAAAGCAGCCCAGAGGAACTTCCACTGGAATTTTTCGTTCGTCTGCACTGTGCCGGCGGAGGTTCCCGAATCCTGCTCCAGACGTCGATGGATGACATCCTTCTCTTCTCTAGTCAGGAAGCTGGCCGTTTCTGGGCTGTCGGGAAGGGTCCAAGGCAATGTGACGGCAATGACGACGGTGAGTATTCCTTCGAGGATGAAAATCCAGCGCCATCCGGCGAGGCCACCAACACCATCCATCTTTTCGATCGCGAAGGCTAAGAGACCTGAGAAGGCGCCGGCTAGCGAGGCTGCGGAGTAAAAGACAGCAATCCGGGTTTGCACTTCGAACCGGCAGTACCTGATGTCTCGTTAGTGGAAGACCAGAGGAGAGATTAGGAGTCATACGCACCAGGTAGTGAGGAGATAGTTTGCGGCCGGGAAAAAGCCCGCTTCAGTCAGACCGAGGCTGCGTAAGTTAGCGAACTCATCCTCTATTGAGTTTCACTCGAGATCATGCTTACAAAAATCGGGTAATGACGAGGTCGTTGTAGCCTTTGACTAGGCCCTGCATGGTCATGACCTGCATTCTGAGTCAGAGAATTATTCAAAAAAAGGCAAACAGCAGTTCCAGTGAATGCATACCAGACCCCATGAGCTCATCATGATACAGATCCATATAGAAGGTCGAAGGAGTTTGAGGACAATGTTGCTCGGAACTTCGAAGAAGGCATACGGGAAGAAGAACACGGTGAGTGCAATGTTGTATTGGGAACTGGTCAGACCTGTTCACGCCACTGGTTAGTAACTTGCTAAACGATCATCGAGAAAGGGGGTTTGTTATCAAACCTAGATCCACATTCATGCCCGCAACCTTTGCATTCCCAATGTTGCCGCGGTCGAGAAACCCAACAACATAGAGAAGTGTCAACATCGGAATCAGCCGATAATCGACCTTGCGAAGGATGCGCTTCGTCTCAGGGTCATCGTAAACGGGAAGCTAATTAGCGTTCGTAAGTATTCACGAAGTACACTCTTAGGAGACTTGACATACAGTTCCTTCCTCTGGGTTGGCAACGCTGAGTTTGTCAACATGGTTGTGGGATGGTTTGCTTTCGTCGGTAACGTTACCCATGATGGCAGTAATCGTGTTATCGGTAACGATGATGAAGGAAAGTTGGCTCAAAAGAGAAGGAATGGACACGAACGAGATCTTAAATAATCAAATCCAAGGGTCAGGGAGGAGGAAGTGGTAACAGTAAACATCCCAATCACCCGGCACAACGCTAAACCAGGGGCAAGGCTGCACACGACTGCGAAAATCACACCACAAACACTGTTCTACCCCATGGGGACCCCGACACTCCTCGTGAGTCATGTGGTCCGCCCTAGAGTAGCCAAAGTAGCGGTCCCCTCGTGGTCGGAGGGTGGTGTGGGAGTGTTCCACTTTCACCACTTCGAAGTCCGATACTTCGATACTTCAAATGTTGGCTATGTTCCCCACCGCGTGATCCTCCGGGCACTGTTGACATTCGGTGTTTGTTGCGAAATCGGAGAACCATTAGAATATTTATGTTGAAGACTGTATCCGAGGATAAATATTGATAATTAAGAGATCGCCGTTCGAAAGATCATTGTTTGATTTTAGTAGTCACCGACCTCACTCGCTGAATCACAAAACTCTTCCACGATTCCGACAACGAGACGAGCCTTCTATCCCTTCACGATCTCGAAATCATATACACAATGTCTAAGCCGGAATACTCTATCCTCCTTCTGGGCGGTGATGGTATCGGCCCTGAGGTCACGGCAGAAGCCGCTGCTGTCCTAGACGAGCTCTCTGCCTCCCCGAATGCTCGAGCTACTTTCAAGTTCGTCCCTAGGGCGTTCGGAGGCTGCTCCATCGATGAGAACGGTGTCTCTGTTACCGACGAGACCCTGGAGCAGGGTAAGAGTTGCGATGCCATCCTCATGGGTGCCGTGGGCGGCCCCAAGTGGGATGGCAAGCGACGCGGCTTTGAAGGACCCGAGGGAGCTACTCTGCGTCTCCGAGAGGTGACGGATGTGTACGCCAATATCCGCCCAACCGAATACTTTCCTCAAGGCAAATCTCCTTTGAGAGAAGAGCTTGTCCGCGGTACCAAGTATATAGTGCTTCGAGAGAACTGCGGTGGTGCATTCTATGGTCCCAAGGTTGAGGAACCAGACTACGCGTCTGATCTATGGAGCTACAAGAGAAGCGAAATCGAGCGTATCGCTCGCATGGCTGCTACTTTGGCACTCTCGCCTGCAGTTCCTGTGAAGAAGGTCATCAGCTGTGACAAGGCCAATGTCCTTGCTTCGTCTCGCATCTGGCGCCGCATTGTCGAAGAGACCATCACAAAGGAGTTCCCTGAGGTGGAATTGGTCCACCAATTGGCCGATAGCGCAACCACTCTGATGATGACCAAGCCATCCATGTTTAACGGTGTCATTGTTGCCGATAACACATTTGGAGACATTCTGTCCGACTTGGCTGCCGTCATCCCCGGTACACTTGGTGTTCTACCATCAGGCTGCTTGGCAGACCTCCCCGCTCCAGCCTGGACACCCGGCTTAAAGCCTGTCAAGGGTTTCTTCGAGCCCGTGCATGGTTCGGCACCTGATATTGCTGGCCAGGGCATTGCCAACCCCATTGGGGCTATTCTTAGTGCGGCATTGATGTTGCGCTATAGTTTTGGATTGTTTGAGGAGGCCAAAGCTATCGAGGATGCCGTCAACTTGACTTTGGAAAGTGGTCTGAGGACAAAGGACATGGGCGGTTCGAGCTCTACAAAGGAGTTGGGCAGTGCAATTAGGGAGAATCTGAAGAAGCTTCTATAGTAGAAAGTAGTACTTGAATACATTCTTCTAAAATATTGAGACTCATTCAAGTACTAGGCAACAATTACTTGCGAATAGGTTCCCCATACATTGTGGTTTTAGAATTGAGACCTTCAGAGCCACGTTTGTGGCGCGATAGCGGGAGTTGACAAAGAACAAGAGTTAATTAAGACACCTTATACTTTAGATTGAATAAATGAATGTATCTCAAGGTGGATGTAATAAGTCCTTCCGGCATTGCTGTTCATTTAGACTAGTTTTCATTGTAGCATCACATGCAATCTAGATATCCTCCAATCCCAAACATCTAAATCAACGGATCCAGAAACCTAAGCATGCCCAATGTCAGATTTGGACTAATTATGGCTACCCTCAGTAGGTATGGCAAGCATTCCCCGCGCGGTTTTGCGCGGAGCAACAGTGTTAATGTGGTGGTGGGATCGGACTTGTCGCGGGGCAGATGCTCCCTCCTACATCGGAACGGAACAAGTGGTGGGTGTTGATGCCGTCATTTACACTGGTTAAAATCATTCTTTACAAAAAGATGGGAGGTGCATTTTATGCTAGCAGTTTCTTCAATCACACAGTCTAAATTTCTTACTCCGACAATCTTCGAGTTTGTTTATATCACGATAATAGAAGACAGCAAAATGGCGGCGGGAAAGGCACCCAGCATTGTAAGATCTTACCTTCCCAATTATGCATTTGCTTTCTAATATTTAAAATTTCCAGCTCGGTTTGGAAGACCCAAGCATTTTCAAAGACCAAGCCTACATCAACGGAGAGTGGGTAGAAGCAAAATCGGGCAAACGATTCGAGATCATTGGTATGTGCTCCAGTCCCAGAATCTTCAGTACTGTATAGTCTAACAATCCCCAGATCCTGGTACCGGAAAGCCTTGGGCCACTTGTACAGATGCGGCCACCGAAGATGTCGAAAACGCCGTTCTAACCGCTTACGATGCCTTCCTGAAGTACCGAACGGTCAATCCCCGACAGCGTGCCGATAAGCTTGCCAAGTGGGACGCCTTGATTCGAAAACATAGAGAAGACCTCGCCAGAATCCTCGTCTATGAGACTGGAAAGCCGCTTGCTGAGGCTCTTGGAGAAGTCGAGTACGCGGCATCGTTTACGAGATGGTTCGCCGGCGAGGCGGAGAGGATTCAAGGGACGACCTTTACGCCCTCTATTCCAGGCCGTCGTGTAGTAACCATCAAGCAGCCCGTTGGTGTGACGGCTGCTCTGGTTCCGTGGAATTTTCCTATTGCGTAGGTAATCCGAAATGAGAACAAAGTTATCATGGCGGCTGACAAGCATAGCATGATCCTGCGAAAAGCTGCTACCGCGCTGGCGGCCGGGTGTACAATGATTGTCAAGCCTTCACCGGAGACTCCCTTGTCTGCACTGAGTCTGGCGCATCTGGCAGAGCAAGCTGGGTTTGAAAAAGGTGTATTGAGCGTGTTACCCACTACTCTTGCCAATACCCCATCTCTGAGCGAAGCCCTTTGCAAACATCCACTGGTCAAGAAGGTTTCATTCACCGGCTCGGTATGTTTTATATGCCCTATTCATCGCTTTATTCTAGGCTGACGAGAGTAGACCCGTGTCGGAAAGCTACTTGCTGCCCATTGCGCCGATACGTTGAAGAAGCTCACCCTCGAGCTTGGCGGTAATTGCCCATTCCTCATCTTCGATGATGCCAATTTGGACCAGGCTGTAGAAGGTATGAACATTGATTTCAAAATGATGAACCTTGACTAACATTCACCTTTAGCTCTTATGCCGCTCAAGTTTAGACATGCTGGCCAAGCTTGCATCACAGCCAACCGAATCTACGTCCAACGAGGAGTGTACGGGAAGTTCTCCAACCTGGTTGCCGAGCATGTCGGTCGATTGCGAGTCGGCCATGGTATCGACAAAGAGACAACAATGGGACCTCTTACCGTTCCAGCCGGCCTGGATAAGGTCGCTAGCCAAATCAAGGACGCTACAGAACTAGGCGCCAAGGTGCTCACGGGTGGAAAACGCATTGATAAAGATGGAGGCTACTATTTTGAGCCAACAGTCATCAACGAGGTGACCCCGAAGATGAAAGTGGCCAACGAGGAACATTCGGACCGTTGCTGGCTCTACTGCCGTTTGACACCGAAGAGGAGGCAGTCCTCAATGCCAATAACACATCTATGGGACTGGCATCATACTTCTTTACTAAGAATATTGACAGGACGTGGAGGTTACTCGAAAACCTTGAGGCTGGCATGATTGGAATGAACACTGGTACGTTCAGACAAATGACACTGTTTGTTTGTCGAACTGAATGCTGACTTGAGTTATCTAGGAAACGCTTCCGCTGCTGAATCACCATTCGGCGGTATCAAGGACTCCGGCTTTGGCAAGGAGTCTGGGAAAGATGTTGCCATCAACGAGTACCTCATCACCAAGACCGGCACACTGACCCTGGAAGGACAGTACTAAGACTAGGATTTGGATAATAGAACCTGCCTAGTAGATTAGTTCTTGCCACGTAGCAACTATTTGCGTCAAATTAACACTAGCATTGCGTCCATGCCTCAAGAACCTTGTCAGTGAAGTGATAAGTGTCCGGACTCTACACATCAAGCTTAGTTTCATTACCCCGGATACCACATCCCACCAAAAACTCCGATGACCCTGCTCACGATCCACAACATTGGCGATGGATCCACCTCGTCTGGCTGATTCGAGAGCACGGATATTAGGCATTGATGGAAATAACAACCCCGCCTCATACTCCGTCTTTCAACATCTTGTGACGCGTAAAATCTTATCACCCGTGGCCTCTGATCGCACTGAGACGAATGATTCCCCAGATTCCCCGCGTTATAGCTGGGAATGAGGCTTGTAGTCCACTCATTCTGCTCCACACTTGAGGGGAAAACTGGTCCACCTGCGAGACCGGTGAGTGTTGCGTTGGTAGTGGTCTGGAAATCGTTTCCCTCTTCAATTGTGCTTGGAAGTGACACGAGTCAAGCCTAAGTTTATGACATGCAGACTATCCGCTCAAAAGCACCTGAGTGGGGGACTCATTGTTTCTCATGCGCAACTCCGGTGGGATCAGCAGCCTCTTCCTCTCGTACTCCGATCCCAACCATCAATCACTGAGATGGTAGCTTTGCCATGATGGACTCCTCGCCGCGTTCAGAAGCTTCGTCAGTACGTTGACATCAATTCGGTTATTGGAACTGGCCTCAGGGAAGTTGACATTTTAACAGCCTTCCGCTGGGAGTCATAAAAGATCTTGCGAATGCGAAATCTGTGGAATTACTCTCTCTCGATCTGCGCATCTACAACGCCATTTGAAACGACACTCTACGTAAGCCAATCCTTTTAATTGACATGTCACGATCAATCTCACTAATCGAGATACAAGCACTGCTACGAAGACATTCCATTGCCAGATATGCGACAAATCTTTCTCGCGAAAAGACGTCTACCAAAGGCATAAACGAAGTGTCCACGACCCAGATCGAGCCACCCGTGTTGCCGGTCGTAGAAAGTCTTGTCGCAGATGCATCCGATATAAGATAAGATGCTCTCGCGAGTTGCCCTGCACCGGCTGCCGAAATCATCCCGAGCAATGCATCTATGGTGCAGGGGCAGCCATCCCATCTGCAACAAAGACGGCAGTCGTGGGCACGATAAATGAGACTCGAGAAACCCGCCGCATAGACGAGGCTCGACACGGGAACCTAAATGACTTGGTTGATGCTGCCAATGTCTTGAATGAATGTTCTATCAACATACCCGAAATCGGTGGGACGAGCATTGAGGATAGTGATCAAGTATCAGGACAGCAGGTGGAGTGTAACTCCTTAACTGATTTCCCTTCAAACGTCACTATTACGACCGATACGACGTCAGGTTGTGAGACTGGTAGCAGAGAGTTCTTCTTCTCTAGGTCTCCAGTCATACCACGAGAAGGGATCCTGCCTCCCCTTTATAGGGTAGCAAACACACTCCAAGGGCCGAGAGAGCCAACGACAGATGGTCAGGGTGCTCTCGGCCAGTTGGTGGGCGATCATCCTGAGACGGACAGCCACACGGATCAAGACAAATCAGTTGTAGATCCATGTCTATTCGACTTTCCTCTTGATCCGTTCCAGCTTGATCTCTACGGGTGGAATACTCTGCTCGGTGGTGAGACCGAGGCAGAGGGTCCGAGCCCTGGAATGTCAGTAGGACAAGTGCCTGAAGATCCAACAACTGGGCTGCCTTCTGTCTGTGGTCAGCCCATGTTAGCAGACGACACATCCCCGAGAAACTATGAAGGCGAGCCAAGCAATAATGGACCAGCTCTTGGTGACAGAAGCCAGCCTGAAATCAGGCGCCACACGCAGCAAAAAGATTGGGAGAACAAGGAGCATTGGCCTGGCGTCCTTGACCAAGGAGGGAACGAAGCATGGCCCTTCGACTACACTTCGAATCAGGGCTTTCGAAGGATAAAATTACCTCCACTGAAACAAATTCTTGAGCAGACCGTCGCCTCCCGCCCAACGATCCAGAAGAACATTCTCGGCGATCTGATTAAAGTCCTCTCCGCACCTCAAATCCCATCACTCAACGACACTCCGGCTCTTGAGGCTATGCCGGCGGTAGCCTTTCTCAGCGAATTTACGAGGGTCTATTTCGCTGAGTTTCATAACATGTTTCCGGTGATTCACATACCAACCTGGAGGATTGAAAAGTGCCCAACACCGTTGTTGGCTGCTATGGCGTGCCTCGGGGCCACTTACTCCACCGCTGAAGGCTCAAATGAAGTTTCGACTTTGTTCGCCGAGATAACTCAGCGAGCACTCTTTTGGATGGTAAGAACTCATATCCGTCATTTCTCTGACTTTAAAGGTCAAGTGGAACTAACTCGATGCTTCATCTATAGGGCCAGCAAGACAGTTCCGCGTTTCGGAATACGGCTTATATTACCGCCTCGTGCTTGCACCAGATTTATGCTCTCGGTACAGGAAACAGGCGTCTTTATGAGATTGCCGATGCTTCCCGAGGCCTCCTCGTGACAAGCTTGCGAGGATTGGGTCTCCTGTCATCAGAGAGCAGCATCAATTCAACCCCTGACTCTCTAGGTCTCGACTTCCGGAAGCTCAAGGCTATGAGCAACGTCGAACTGGACGAGGCGTGGCGAGCTTGGAGGGACAAAGAGACGGCGAAGCGAATGGCTTGGTCGGTTTTCGAGTTCGACTGCACGCTCTCTACCATGACATCTAAGAAGCCCGCGTTTCGGATCGCAGAGCTTCCGCCACGTTTACCTTGTAGCGAGAGCATCTGGGAGGCTCATTCGGCTCGAGCATGGGCAGCACTTGTCCCATTTACCTCAAGCCCTCCCGCCGGTCTGTTATTCTACCCCACACTTCGTGAAATTATTAGCCAGGGAAAGGTGCCCCCTGATGCGCCTGCTTGGGCGATGAGGTTGTGTGCCGTGGCAATTGGAAGTATTCTATATGACTTGAAGGAGGTCCAAGATGCTTCTGCACCTGGTATTTTGGGGATTCAAGCCATGACGGAAGCTCATCTCCAGACGCGGCAAACACTTATCAATGGCCTTGAAGCGTTAGACGCCTCGCTGGGTAAACCGATGTGTACGGCTGACGTCGTCAACATGAAGTTTGTTTATCCATTCCTACTTTAGTGTCACTCTACTAACAGTCATCAAGTGTCTTGACTCTCACCACCCATAGATCTCATCTCATTAGCTCCGGCGATGAAACCATGGACCTCATCATCAGCATATTTCGTAACTCGGGCTTAGAAGCAAACCACCCATCCGCTAGACCAGCAGAAGCTGCCAAGGACCGTCTCCGTCACATTTTCCGATCAAACGCCACCAATGCTCGTCGTCTTGCCTTCCACGCCGCTGTCATCATCGCCATTGCTCGCGACTGCACTATCAATACCCCGTGCGAGACTCTTAGTGTATTCATGGGCTATGCCTACCTCCTTGCGTACATCAAATTTGCAACCTTCACCGAAGATGAACTTGATGAGAATTTGGCACTGCCTCGTGTAGCATTAGACGAGATTCCATGGATGAGAGATGCAAACGCGATGAGGCAGATTAATCAGTGGATCGATTACGGGGGCCCAGCTTCTCTTGGTGCCATAGCGAATATCTGTGATAGGCGTGGTTTTGACGAAGCAAAGCAGGGGGCTCTCGATGCGTTGACTGAATTGAGTGTTTGGGGTTTAGCCAGGAAGTTCAGACAAACCGTCAGCAAATTTGTGTAAGTACATAGTCGGCGATAAATAAAAGGTGCCAGCATGAAAGTGGCCAAATTATTCTGGCGTATTTTCATGTATGTCTTCTCTAGCAGATATGTGTCCTATTAGACTTAGTAGGACAGAGTGTGTTGTTCATGGTCGAAGTTATCATCATCTCATCTGTGGTCCTTTTTGAACATCTTTCTCGAATATGAAATGCAAACCGTTGTGTTGGATCGATGATACAAACAACATATTAGCATTAGGATAGATTCCGGGTAAATGTACTTCAATCACTTCGACGCACATATCTCATGACAGGTTCAATATTTTTGATCGATTGAGAGCCACTTTATCTAACTTTGATTCATGCTATATCTAGATCGTCCTTCCACCATCAACATTCAGGTTCACACCAGTCAAGAAAGCAGCCTCATCGCTGGCGAGGTATAGAGCGGCGTTTGCCACGTCGATAGTCTCGGTAAGGCGGCCGAGGGGCACATTGCCCAAAAACTTCTGTCGGTTCTCGGGAGTATCGGGGACGCCAGCGAAGCTCTCGAATCTATTCACAGAGCAGTTAGTACTTGGCCAGTAGAGATGACGGGACAGCATAATTCACTTACAGACCAGTTCCGCAAAGGAGAGGACAGATACTGTTCACGCGGATTTGGTGAGGTCCAAATTCCAGAGCCAAGCCCTGAGTAGCCTGTAGATATCCAGCGTTAGCAGAAGGCATTGGCGAGGATCGGTCTACAGAAGCCATACATTAGATACAGCGCCCTTGCTTGCGTTATACCAAACCAAACCCTGTCTAGGTCTGGAGGCACCGCAACTGCTGATGTTGACCATGATGCCGCCCTTGCGCTTTACAAAGCCAGGGAAGGCAGCAGCCACGCTGTGGAAGATACCGAGAACATTGACATCGAAGCATCGAGCATATTCCTCCTCGGTCACCTCAAGAGTGGGCTTGTTCTTGTAGCTCGTTCCGGCATTGTTGACAACGATGTCGAGGGTGCCGAATTTCTCGTGGGCAGCAGCGACAGCAGCGTCCCAGTCGGCCCGCTTCGTGACGTTCATTTGCTGAAGGACGATATTGCCTGGGTATTTCTCGGCAATGTGGGCGGCACCAGCAGTGTTCAGATCACCGATGATCAGTTTGGCGCCCTCACGAGCATACACTTCGCTAATGGTGAGGCCAAAGCCGGATCCTCCGCCTGATGATTGTCAGATTGGCAAACACTTGACGGAATTGTCATATATGGGATAAGCTCCATCACATACCAGTCACGATGGCGACCTTGCCTGATAGTCTTCCTTGGCCAGCCATTTTTGGGATGCTCTTATGTTTAGAGATGGATATGGTGGTGGTATCTGTGAACACTGGGATAATTTCGTAAGATTGATGAAGGAAGAGACTCAGTTCTACTTCAAAGAGAAAACTTGTATTCAGGATATTTATTGCTACAATTATCTCATGCCAGCACCGATGACCGGCCCCCGCGTTCCATGTTCCTGGGGTTTATTGCGGCGGGGTGAGTTGAAATCCGGGGTAAACAGCCAGCCCACCAAACCCCGCCACCAACTCCGATGGGTCGTGTCTCCTTGCACATGTTTGACGCCGCCTCTCCGATGGTCTGATATTGATCACGGGAGAGGGGTAGAGCGGGGGAGCCTGGAGAAAGCAATCCAGCGTAGCATCGTCAATCCATCGGCTAGGGTTGTCCATTATGAGGCTTCGAATTAGGGGAACAAACAGCACCAACGGTTCGTAGTGGTATCATCATATATGTTGGTCATTTATTTCATAGCTTCTACTCTAGCCTAAACGTAAAATTACTACAGAACCATGTCATATGCCAAGGTATCATCGCAGATAGCCTCTCGAATCTTGTGAACCCTACATGTTTCCGATCCCAATCAGAAATCTCAACGTTCGACATACGAGGGAGAGTTTCGAACTTACTTTTGGTGAGCCGGGTGGCCTGCATAAGCAAGGACCTGCTCCTCTGTCTCCAAGATGGTGAAAAGGCCCATGTCAAAGCCCTGCGACCGGTGTGCGGTGCTAGCCAATGGAGGTCCCATCTCGAAGCTCTTGAGGCCTGGGACTACCCCAACCATGGCTTCGCCAGCAGCGCGCATCTCGGCAATCTGGGCTTCAGTAACCCCAGGCTTGAGTTTGAAGAGTACTGTTGGTTTGGTTACGTTAGACTTGGCTTCACGTAGATATAATCGACTGGCCTAGATACGAGGCGGGGCATCACAAACCTATGTGATAGATCGGCATGGCGGCTTTTGTGATATCTTCGAACCGGTAACTTTCAAAATTTTAGACAGATCGATGTTAGGTGAATGAAAATAAGAGGCTAGATTGATCGAACGAGTAATTGATCCCTCTTGTCTGGTCTCGGCGAATCCCCCGCTTTCTCATCCGATTCCGGGCCTCCACTGCCGGTGGAGTAGGCGACCAAGAACGTATCAGACACAATCTTATCTCGGACATTGTTTGTCCGTTATGGTTGATAATGGCTTATTCCTGATGGCTAAGTGGGTGACCAACTGGGCGAGGTCGAAGATTTTATACTCATCTAAGGACCAAGGTCAAAATCATGCTCAGCGTGCTTCGATGATTGGATCTGCTGATCCAGTTCTATCCGCATTGAGAAGTAGCTGGCGGCATTGGCTCAGCGCCAAATTGACCACATCTTGAACGCCCTCGAAACATGCTGGACAACATTCATCATCGATAGCATCCTTGTGTCCCAGGGTTGAGAGGCACAAAGGGAGAACGAAATTTGTACGCTATGTAAATGAAAGGATGAAAGGCTCGGTTATGCAAAAGAGTTACCCCTGTTGTGTGGTTGCCGAGTTCCGATCTGAAATGAAGGTGGTTTGAATGTCAACTTCTGTCTAGGTGCGCATAACTATATCTCAGTGGCCAGTGGCCCTCATCCGCGCGATAGAGAGAGGGTGGCCACACCATCAACAGCTAGCTTGCCCTGAAATTCTAACGACGACCTCTTAAACTCATCCTCTCTCACCCAGACCGGGGCTTGCAGGACCCGTATGGCTAGCCGAGTAAAACTGTTGTACAATGCAGCGCAACTTCAAGCTCATAAACCGGTCATATATCCTAAGGAGATAGCTGTTGGAAAGATCGGCAAGACTACTTTACGTTGAAGGGGTCGTGTATGGTGTTTCAAAGCTGCGCGATCCCACATCGCACACTTCAAACCCTAGCGAAACACAAAACTGGACATAGCGTATTCTCGGCTTCAGCGGCATGTAACGGTGATCAATAGCGGGAGAAGAGGCAACCTCTGGGCAATCAGCATACCCCGGTAGCCCATGAGCAAGAAGTTATCTGCTCAAAGTCGCTCACATTGGATCAAATGTGCTCCAAGCGACAACCAAATGCTACCAATGAAGAAGCAGATTCTGCACTCGTGCACCAAAAAACACTTCCAACCGAAATCATTTGTTTGTTTCTGTTCGAATTACAAACAAGCCACTTTAAGATCTTGCTATCTTGGTTTCCGTAACATTGCGTGGTATATATATTTGATAGCTGTGCTTCAGAATCGTTTCGTTTCTATGTGGTGATGAAGTACTATCCCTAAGGTAAAGGGATCTGCAGCGGAACTCACCGCCTAACAAAGAATCTGAGACGTATTGATCCTTGAAAATTCTAGAACTTAATGAGTATTATACCCAACCTCTCGGGCGGGCGTTGCCGAGAAAGCAAATCCATTCACCGTCTTTCCCTCATTACATTCCGGTGGTGCTTCCAGATTGGCTCATTAAAAACCTGCAGACGCTCACAGTGGGCGATGATCGTGTTTCCTTTTGGAGACGCCAATATTGGATGAAAAGGGAAAGACCGCATACCGCAGGAGAGTAGACTCCAAATCGCTTCTAGATTCTTATGGCCAAGAACGCTTCATTTCAGACCGCCAGTGGTCGCCCGTCAGCTGGGGCATCCCCCCTACCTCGGTTCACCACCCGTTAGGCGACTGAAATGACAACGACTGTGGAAGGAATTAGTGGCTACAGGCCAACGGCGGCTAAAAGCACGGGCAGTTTGGCCCTTGGAGGCAGTGGGGCTGAGGGCATTCCATCTGACATGCGTCGTTTTCTCATCCTGACTCCTTGTGCAATGTCGATTAATGGAAGAGGATCGAAAGCTACACCCAGATGAGACGGCTGCATATTTGTACTTCCGTCTTACTATGCTCCCTACCAACAGAAATCCTGTTGTTGAGTCCTGGAAGCGGCGAGTTGAAACAGGTCTTTGGCAACAGCACGTGGTTAGTAGAGCAATCAGACAACTTATATTATGATTCCGCGGGGTCCTGAAACTTGCCACAGAACACCATGACTCTGGGTTGACCTCCGATCACAACGGCAGCACGATCCCAGTTGACCATTCCCAGAATCTGGGTTGACCGAGCCAAGAGTCTGTTTTCAGGGGCTGCTGATTGGTGGGGTATTGTGAGCAAATATCAGATGCCAGGGGCATAAATGGGCACAACCAGAACCTGAAACTCCAATCATGACATTAGTCATGTAGGATCCCACACATCGAGCCGATCGAGCCAGGGCGGCTATTCGGTCGATGTTTCCGTCAAGCCTCGTCTGGCCTGACATGTCTAATATCAACCCACATTACCCACGTGGGGAAATTGCTGCAAGTTGGGTCAGGTTTGCCACACGGCTTTGCTTATTATTCGGCGGTCTGATGGCGGCTGTCCTACATGGTCTGATAGGAGCTAGTTCAACTGAAACTTCATTTCATAATCGAGATTACCAGCAGACCACATCACCAACATGGATGACCCCTCGTAGGAATATCCACAGTGACTGTTTTCCCCGCTGCGTAGATCGTAGGGCGGTGGGAGGAATATACATACTTAAATATAGACGGCTGGCCACGAGGATCTTGGAACTAGAAGCTCCCCAACCAACCTGCTCTTCTTCTGCTAACGACATCTTTGAGAACTCTGGAATCTTCTCTACCCTTGGCCCATCATGCCTTCTCTGTCCAAGATTGCCCTTACGGCGGCAGCTTTCGCCGCCCCTGCCTTTGGCGCTGGCGCCGCTGGCGTGTCCACCAGGTAAGTGTATCTGTTATGCCACACGAACAAAACTTTCAAGGCTGACTCTTCAAAAAGATACTGGGACTGCTGCAAGCCCTCTTGCGCATGGACCGGCAAGGCCGACGTGAGCGCCCCAGTCAACACATGCGACGCGAACAACAACCCCCTCAGCAGCCCCGACACCAAGAGCGGATGTGACGGTGGCAGCGCATACACCTGCGGCAACTTCTCTCCCTGGCAGGTCAGCGACAACCTCTCCTACGGTTTCGCCGCCACGGCCCTCAGTGGCGGCACTGAGTCTTCGTGGTGCTGCGCCTGCTACCAGATCACCTTCACCTCCACCGCCGTCTCCGGAAAGACCATGATCGTTCAGTCCACGAACACTGGTGGTGACCTCGGCAGCAACCACTTCGATCTCCTCATGCCCGGTGGTGGTGTCGGCATCTTCGACGGCTGTACCCCGCAGTTCGGCGGTCTCGCGGGCGCCCAGTACGGCGGCATCTCCTCCGTCTCCCAGTGCGATTCCTTCCCGACCTTCCTTCAGGACGGCTGCAAGTGGCGGTTCAACTGGTTCGAGAACGCCGACAACCCCGCCCTCACCTTCGAGCGTGTCCAGTGCCCCTCGGCCCTCACAGACATCTCCGGCTGCAAGCGCAACGACGACGCCTCCTACCCCCTCCCAAGCGTCGCCGGCATCGACTCCTCCAAGTCGTCCACCGCGGCCAGCAGCTCCTCCACCGCTGCCGGTGCCTCCTCCTCAGTTGCCGCTAGCTCTGCTGCTTCCTCCGCCGTCGCCAGCTCCGCTGCTTCTTCCTCTGCTGCTGCCGCCCCCTCCTCCGAGGCTGGCCAGCAGACCCAGTCCCAGCAGCCCAGCTCGACCCAGGGATCCGGCAACACATCCGCCGAGAGCGCCCCCACCAGCGCTGCCGGCGTTTCCTCCTCCTCTTCGGCTGCCCTCCCCACCACCTCCAAGGAGGCCGGCAAGTGCAAGCGAAGCAACAAGGCCAAGAGGCACCTGCACCAGCACCTCCACCACTAAGCGCGCGTGGGCTCCCATCCCTGAGTTTGGCTCTGTATCACTAAAGGCGCCGTTTTCGTTCTGCCTGGACTCCGCCAAAACAGGTCGTATTGCAAGAAGGGTTCTGCGGCAGGGACCAAGAGCGCTGCCAGCAATACGCAAGAAAAATAAACATATTTGGGGTCTGGGACTTTTTGTTTCTAGAAATTAGCACGCATAAAAGCATGGTTGGTTCTCACAGAGAGTATTAGCTTTGAAAGCTGTTGGACAATTATTTGTATATATGCATATTATCTTCTGACGTGAATATTGGATATTAATTCGTCCCAGTCATGATTTCCATTCTATCTCGTGACGTTGCAAATGTCTAAATCGTGAATGTTGTAATTGTGATAGGGCGTTCAGCTTCCTACTCCTTGGTCTGGATACGCTGCTTGAGTGCCGACAAAGAGAAAAACTGTGCTCCAGTGCCTCGTGATTGTCGCTCGTCGTACCGTTCCTCGATAGTTTCAAGGCTGTATCCCCTTGTTTCGGGCATGATGGCAGCTACCACGGCGGTGGTGAGAAGAGAGGAGAATGCAAAGAGATAATACGCCCCGAATGAAGACTTGGCGAGAAGGATGGGTGTCACAAGAGCAACGATGTAATTCGCCATCTGCAAATGGTTAGCTGGCCATGGCCTGACTTGACGTGATAACGGAACTGAGGGGATACATACCCAGTTGCTGCTCTGTGCCAGACTTGAAGCGCTGCTCCTCGTCTTGCGTGGCATACTCTCCACGAGAAAAGTCCTGAAGCAGATAGCCCAGGTTGCGCTAAAGACGATGGCGAAAAGGTAAATAGAAACAATCACTACCCATTTTCCAGGCCCAGCCCCGACCTGGCCGGCAGCGTACAGAGATCCCATGAGAAGCATAAGTAGCGTAATGAGAGCACCACCCAGGATACTTGCGAAACGGCGGCCCCAGACGTCGGCGAAAAGGGTAGCAGGAATCGTCGTGGCCAAGATCACGATAGCAGATACCCCTGATGCTAAGAATGTAGCTTGATCACCATCCAGTCCAGCTTGGGTGAAAAGTGTGGGCGCATAATACAAAACACCGTCGATGCCACTGAATTGCTGCATCCCCATGATGAAGCAACCAAAGGCGGTTCGGCCGCGATACGGCTTAGAGAAGGCGTAGCCGAACTCGACCCAGGTCTGCTGGAGGGTTTGCCAGACAGACTCATTGGCTGACTCGCCATCGAATAACGGAGACTGCGATAGAATCTGCTCCAGTTCTTTTGCTTCCAGCCCAAGTCTTTCGCCGACAACACGAGCCTCATTGAACCGTCCTTTCGTGGATAACCAACGGGGCGACGGCGGGCAAATGAAAAACACATTGGAGAAAATCAATCCGAGGCCAGAGATGACCGCAAGTGGGACACGCCATGCGGCAGAAGAAGTGCCCAGGCGGATGGTACCGTAGCAAATGAAGTAGCCGCATACGACACCGGTGGTGATAAGGAATTGAGGCAGGGCTGTCATGACGCCGCGGACGCGTGATGGGGACATTTCGGAGACCTGGACGTATACATTGCTGAGGAAAAGGCCCTCTCCGACACCCTTGATGAGGCGACCAAGAATAAAGACCCCGAGAATGGGAGCACCACACTCGACAGCGGCACCGATGCTGTAGATGAATGACCCAAGAGCAACAAGTTTGATGTGTCCGAAGCGGTGGGCGAGAGCTCCAGCTATTAAAGCAGTAAGAGCTCCTGGAATGAGGACAGAGGAGACGATAACACCATGCATGGTAGGAGAGAAAGATCCAAAGGTGGCCTTGAAGGCAGGCATAGCCGTGACTGGGCCAATACTGCCCGTGTCCATGCTGCGTAAGAGTTCAGTCAATAAGCCGGATCTCCATCATTTAGCTTCTATCAAAGAAAATCATCGATACTTACCCAAAAAGCATTGCGACGCAGGAGACTGCGAAGCTGACTCGAACATAGTAGGGCACTCGCCAGCGACTCCTTTGGTCGCCTATGGACTGGTCATCTGGCGTCTCTGGTAGGGCACGAACGTGAGAAACAACCTCTGTCTTCTTGGAGGCATCTTCAGGCATTGTGATTGTCATCTTCAGCGTTGGTTGGGTACTGAATAATGCGTTGTTCTGTGTGAACTTGCCTCGCGAGCGGGCAGCCGACCGTCGAAACAGCCAGCGTGGTGGATAAGAATTGATAAAACAGCACACGCAACACAAACCAGCTTTACTCGGACAATAAATCAATGAACACAGCTTGCGTGGCAAGCTGGTGAAGGGAAGAATGAACGCCGAGTAATAAGGCAGCAGCGCCAGCGGAACAGGCGGACACGGACGTTGTCGCCCTCAAACACCCTCGACAGCTCTTCCATCCAATCCAGCTGCCATCGTGGCGGATTTGTGGGTGCTGATTGACAGAGTCCTACTCTTTTTCTGTATGCCCTCGCGATGAGAAGCCCACTCCCGTGTGGAGCCCATCGGGCGAGATATGGTTATCTCCTCGTCGAGCAGATGCCGTACAGATCTGTTAGTGGCGGCGGCCGTCCTCCTCCTAGCGTAAGCATTATCATGAGGTTAAACCTGCCGCATCTGGCAGTCATTGGGCACGGCGAGCGGCATCGTTATCGCGCCATGGGTTGGAGGAGGGGACTCGGATCCGCTCTGCCCACCAAAATGCAACCCCTAGGGCTCCGTTTGTCAAGTCATTCGTCGGAGCTCGATGCTCGAGGGTGGTTCTGGAAAAATTTTCAAGATAGAGGGAGGGTTTGCTGACCATTAAACCCACTTTGAAGGCTAGGGGACGATGAATCTTCTCGGTCCACGATCCCCCCGACGCCAAAGAGGGGCATCAAGCGCTCCGGTCTGCGGCTCCTTGACCGACTGATGCCCTGGTGGGGGTGAGAAAGGGGAAAACAAGAAGCACTGTGGCACATGACCAGGCAAGGAATTCTGATTGATTGATTTTCTTTCATTCACTCATTCATTCATGGCGTCGTCGCCATCTCCCGGTGACCGTCATGAGGGTGCTCGGACGAAATATCGCCCAACAAGGGGCTCTCTCTAAATCTGCGTCTTCGCCATCGTGTCCGCCGCCTCCTCCTTCCAATCTTCTCGCCATCTTGACAAAGGCGGCCGCTCGTAAACAATATCGCCGGTCGACCATAACATGCGCTTCTTATCTGTTTCTTCGGTCACGTCGTTGTCGGGGCAGATGACATAGAACTTGTCTTGCTCCATCTTGCGATACAAGTAGTCGGCGACTTGCTCTGGCAGCCAAGCTCCAGCGGGCTTCTCCTTGAAATGAAGAGCGCCGGTCTAGTAGTGTCACATTCGATTATTAACCCCTCTGGCTGCCACTGGTATAAGGAGATGCAGAGTAAATAGCTTACCAGGTTGGTGAATGTCCAGCCTGGCACCAGCAGGTGGACACTGGTGCTCGACTCCCGTAGATCATAGCTCAGTTGCTCAGCCAGCGACTTGACAGCCGCCTTGGAGGCATTATAGGCAGGGTTTCCCGGTGGATTGGTGATGCCCTGTTTGCTGCCGGTAATGACGATCGATGTCGGCTTCGACTCGGAGGCTTTCTTGACGACGGGGAGAAAGGTGTTGATGCCGTGGATCACGCCGAAGAGGTTGGTCTCGAGTGTCTGTAATACACCAAGCGAGGTGCAATGATTAGCTACTGTCGAAGCAGAAGAAGCAATCCCAAACCGCAAAGAGATGTCTAGAGTATTACCTGGCGGAAGTAGTCCTCCTCACCCCATCCTCCCTTCATTCCCTTGCCCGCATTCAGAACCAGCAGCTCGATTGACCCGAAACGGTCAGCGGCAGTGGCCTTGAGCGACTGCCATTCCGAGGTGCTGGAGACATCTGCAACGGCTGTGACGACAGTATTTGTTTCGGTGGACAGCGCTTTCTTCGCCGCCTCGAGGTGGTCGGCGTTGATATCGACAAGAAACAAGTTCATCCCCTTGGATTGGCAGAGCTTGGAAATTTCGAGGCCGATGCCAGCAGCGGCTCCGGTGATGAGGGCGGTCGCGCCAGGCGCAAAGACAGCTGAGGCGGGCATGTTTGTTTACTCGGGCGTCCGTTCGATTCGTCGTAGGGGTTGTTGATGCGTCGAGAAGGGAGGAGAGGGGACAGCTCTGTTCCCGCAGCAAGGCGACGCTACATCGTTCCTATCGGGGGCATCGGGAGGGGACAGATCCTCGGCGGACGTAGCCATTAACTCCATATCGAATCCGAAGCCAGCGCGTGGTGGTGCATCGCCTGCGCGAGGGAAGGGGAAAGGTGGGGATGGAAACATACATCCGAGAGACAATCTAAGCGGGGCTTCCATTCACGCCCTTTTGGCTACCCTAGAGCCAACAGTCCAGCATGCTCTTACTTTCCACCCCAACGAAGTGATCTAAAGCGATTTCTTACTCATTTGCAAATCGAAAGCAATTTATAATTTAATTTAAGTACATGAGCAATTTTGTCTCCTTTGGAGGCCTTTTTTCTGGTGCAGAAATGATGAGATCTAAAATCAGAGTGGGATTTGTAAATGTGTAGCTGAAACTTATGATACGAGGATGCAAGTGAGTATCATGCTTCAAGACAGAAACATTACTAGTTGAGCCAAGTGTACCTATTAAGTTCTAGGACTTTCGTAGTTGATCTCATTTCGGTAACACTGACATAGCTATAATATGAAAGTCACCGAATGTACGCAGCTGAGTCTATAGACGACGCGAAGAACAATGAGAACAAACATACAGGTTACTTTACGATACTTTGATTGAATAAGTGAGTTGTGTTTTATTTTCTTTGTCAAAATCAACAATGGTTAAAAGAATGAATGGAAACATTGGGAACAAGTAGATCCAGAACATACTCATCGGCCGCATCCAACCGGGTTGCTTCACCCTAGCAACTACAGCAGGCACGAAAATATCTAAATGTGGACATTTTGGCCCTGAAACACTCTGTTTACGCAAGAAACCAAGAATTCCTGTCGGCGGACCGTGCTCTTATTCTGGGTTATGGTTTCCCGGGAATGTGGCGACCCTAGAGCAGATCGATGAAATTTGGGCAAGGCTTTATCAAGGTGAGTCAAATCCAGAATGTCGAGTTGATGATCACGAAATTGGGTTGATCATTGCTCTGATCATTTGTCGTTTTGGTACTAGCCCACGAGCATGGAGCTTCGGCGTCTCGCGCCTTGTCGACAGGGGACCATCTGAGACAAAATATCGTGGGTCAACAGGGCAAACAAAGTCCTTACCACAAAGCGTGGGAATGATAAAAACGAAGGAACAAAGAAACGGTAGAAAAAAAATCAATATACAACGGAGAAGAATCGGCCCAACTCGCAATTTGGGTAAGCGGAATGGACATCACGTGGAGGCATCCTCAAGTGTGTGTAAAGGCAAATAGGGAGGTAGCATTGATCTGACTACTACTGGTGGATTTTACAGGCTGGAGTCCTATTGATGCTGACAAAATTTGGCTGGCTGCCTCCCAAAGAGGGATGATTCGGTGATTCGACACGTTTCATGTTTCACCAAACAGGATGGTGATTTTGCCCTCCAGCAATGAATGACACGACATGGCAACATGTGCCCAACTTTCGCTCAACTGATGGGGTCCATTCGCCACACACAATCCCATCTTCCCATCATGGACATGCATGATGCAGTAAGGTAATGTTGCATCGGGGTCTTGCCATTACCCCATCAATGCATCCTCATCTGGGCCATGAGCCTATCATCTCACTAGCTCGTCCGTCTGAACTCCCCGAATGAACAAAATTCATCTCTTGTCCCTGCTATCACATCTGCTTTCCTTCCTAAACAGTAAACACTAAGGTTTAAGGGACCGATTCCTCTTAAAACCCTTGCCCTCTTATGGTAGTCCCTGGCCCCCAATCCCCTTGCGGCTTGGCTAAGCTTTCTTCGCCCTGGGCGCACGTTTCAGAACATCCGCCCAATATAGCGCGACTTATCTGATGAATCGGCCCTGGCTTGCGTGGCGCTGTGGCATGAATTTGACCTTCTGGGCCGTACCAAGATTCAGGTAGTGTCTCAGGGGCGCGCGACCTTGGTGCTGAGACTCACAAGTGTGCGTAGAGCAGAGCTGGAAGAACAAAGACTACATTTGAGATGTGAATGTGCGATATGCCCCTTGGGATGGTACTCTTATCAGGCCTTAAGGCACATATTGCGGATATCACGCAAAGTATGGCATCTGGTCAGTAATAAGCTCATGGATGCTCATAGGCCGGCCTCTCGCGCCGCACACGTCCCTGCGTGTCAGTACCGGGTGATTGCCCAAGGGACTTGCTTCCTCGGGCCTAGTGGAGTTGTAACAGATGCCGGGGTCAAGCGCCTCTCCCGAGTTCCGCCCTTCCATGAACGACAAAGGTGGCTTGCCTCGCAATAATGGTCATGCTAAGCGTTTATGCGACCAATAGAGGGCCACATCTTGCTGTCAACCTGCCTTTCTGTTCGGCCCTGCTTTGCTCCACACCTCCGGGGAGGTTCAACATTGGAATGGCTTGAGCTTCTTCTTTGGGTCCAGGCGCTGTTTCGACTGGACATCGCAAAGGGGGCGGTAAAATGAATACTTAATGATTCTGATGCCCTTTGTAACTAATAGAGGCTTTGTCTGAACCAACCCGTTGTTCATCAGTCATTCCTTTGCCTGCAAGGCTCCGACATTCCTTGTACATACTGACGATCTCCCGTCACATACACTCCTTTGGAAAATACATACGTTTATAATACATCTTCGTGTAGCCACTCTCCTCGAACACGGTATAAGTCTGCAAAAATGGTTCGCTTTACTGTTACCTCCCTCCTCTCCCTCGCCGCCGTCGCCGGTGCTTGGGAGTCCCCTACCTACTCCGGCTGGACGCGAGTCTGGCAAGACACCTTCTCCGGCTCGGGGGGCTCATCTCCTAATACTGGCAACTGGAACATTATAACTGGTGACCTCGGTGTCAACGCTGAGCTCCAGGTATACACCAGCTCAAGTGCCAACGTCCAGCTCAGTGGTGGCCAGACCCTGCAACTCGTGCCATGGAAGGACTCCTCCAAGCCCAAGGGGTGGACGTCGGGTCGCATCGAGAGCAAGTACACCTTCACACCCGCCAACGGCAAGGTTACCCGTATCGAGGCCCAGATCATGTTTGGTGATAGCGCTATTGCCAACAAGCAAGGCATCTGGCCCGCGTTTTGGATGCTTGGAAACAGCATGCGTAACGGCGTGGGCTGGCCAGCTTGCGGTGAGATTGACATCATGGAGACGGTTAACGGTCTCCTGACGGGCTATGGTACCATCCACTGTGATGTCTACCCCGGAGGAATCTGCAACGAAGGTGCTGGTATCGCCGGCACGACGAGCATTCCTAACCAGAGCTGGCACACCTGGCGTGTGGAGATCGACCGCCGCAACTCAAACTACCTGAGCCAGACCATCACATGGTATCTCGATGGAAACCAGTTCCATCAGGTGAGCGGTTCACGTATCGGGAACACCAACGTCTGGTCAGCGCTTGCTCAGAGCTCTCTTTACATCATCTTTAACGTCGCAGTCGGCGGGACCTGGGTAAGTCAAACATGATAAACCTCCTTGTACACTATCGGTCAAGACATTTGCTAACATGTTGATGATAGCCTGGCTACCCCAACGCCGCCACCCTGGATGGCTATGGCTCTCGCCAGGAGGTTGGCTACGTGGCTCACTACACATCCAACTAGGCAATTCTTGCTTTCAGTCATTTTGATCTTGAACAACTTCAATTCCTTGCATATATTGAACCCGCTTGATTCCGTCATGACAGGAATTCAATCATGACGTCCGTTGATATTTTAGTCGTCTGATTGCTTGTATATAGTCTACTGACAGTAATCATTTGTACATGACGGGTATTTAATGGCTTACGATATGGAGTTGAGGGAGTTGTTATTGATTTCATGTGAATCAGGTGGACTTTTACAGAACACATATTGGGCACATATAATGGAGCTTTGGGTATTGTGAATTGTTCATGCAATCATTTGTTAATTGTGTATACACTTTCACAAAGTATATCAGCTGCATTTATCATATCACAGTCACCTTGCCAGTGCGGCCCATATGTGAGAATCGGGAACGTAAGTGTTCTCACCAATGTACAATGTGCGTAAAATATGTTCTAACTAGCACCTAATTGTTGTATGGCCATTGGCGACTCGCACGAAACCGGGAGCACATTTCTGCGTTCGTGTTCACCTTGGAATTCACAAAACCTATGTCCTCGCCGTTCTTGAGCTTCTCAAGACAGCAAGTACATCCAAAAAGCTTTTGGATCACTTCGCCAATTTCTATTTCCCAATCGATTTTTACTACATCCATTTCGACCCCAGGGCCTGTGTTCTCACCAGGATGATCACTAGAATCCTCCCTAGCCCCTGTGGTCGCGGTTCTCTTGCTATTGAGAGCTCTGACTAGAATCTCGGAACTGACGAGAAGAGTCCAACATTCCTCGAGGTATTCGTGTAGCTCTTTGCGATTGGCCGGATGAAGGGGATCATTGGGGATCTGTAGCAGACGTGTAGGGGAGTCATATTCCCCTTCCTCGAGGATCCGGTCGATCAGCTCATTAGGAAGCTGTGTATGTGTGACGAGGGCTGAACGAGTCTGTGATATGTCTGTGGCAGTGTGGTGGACATTATCAGGTAGTTTTTTGCCTTGGCAATCGAGAAAATCTTCATATGTTCCATAGCCTAGAAGAGGTCTGTACCGCAGGTAATCGATCCCCCAAAGGTCCAAAGCCCGTTTCCATTTCCTTTCGTCATGGAAGCCACCCCACTCATGAAATTGCTGGTCTGCAATACCAAAGAAGAACATGTGTTGATATTGAACCAGGGGCCAGCAACGGAACCTGGTCCGCTCGAACACCATCTCCTGGTAGGCTTCCGTGTCGCGATAGTCGTTCTGATGATTGGGATGTCCGACGCCTGACGTTGAGGCTCGCTTGAGCCACGACATCGAGTTCAGTGTAATAAAGGACCATAGGGCGTGGTTTGCTATGAGAGCCCAGTGATTGTTATCGTCGAGCCCGCAATTGTCATCGTCGTCGCAATCGCAAGAAAGGGGGCCATCCAGCCAATATGAGAAATGAACGTCTGGATGCGAGCAGATACGGAGCAATATGCCCATCTCCCCGCAAATGACAAGGGCTTTGAAAACCTCGAGATTAAAAAATACGTTTTTATTCGCCGCCCTATTGAAGGGACAGGATGTGTCGTCGGTCTGGTCATCATCGAATGCTCGCAAAAAGGCGGACATTTTTCGTTCTTCCAGTGGCAGCATGCCCGGACAGTCATCACGTAGGTGCTGGCACGAGGCTGCGTCGGGTAGGTCACCTTGCTTCCAGTACCAGCCGTCCTCACGCAGCTTGTGGATGAGAGGCGCAATCTTCCTCGCGACGGCCATGTCAATCACGATGTCATCTGCAGCAGGGACATCATATCGATCGGGATACTCGAGTCGCTCGCGGTCTGCGGATGCTCTGATTGTGGTTGCCATGGTGTTGATAAAGTTTCGAAGGGAGTCATTCTGATCCGGCTTGAATTGAAAGTGATAGTTGGTGCTTTGGAATGTACATGGACTCTCTGAGCGCCATTCAAGGTTGGCCGCAAGAGCCTCCCAGGGCAGCTCGCGTGATCCATTACCCATGATGTTCAGATACGGACTGAGGATAGAAAGCACACTGATAGGGGCTGTGGTTGCGATTACGCCGTTTTGGAGGAGCGAGTCTAGTATCTGTTGTTGTGGTGGTAAGTTTTGACAGCTCTTGGGCATCACTGCATCAGGTGAAACAGCGAAGAGGTGCTGAATTATCCGTGCGTTGTGGCTGTGCGCTGGACTGACAAATGGCTGGTGCTGAGCTGATCCTTTGAAAATAAATGCCAAGCCGGATGCCATCATCATCACCCGTTAAAGGTATTATGCGCTGGTGTTATTGAATATTGAGAGGAAAACAACTCTTGTCAGCGTCAGGCATGTTTTGAACCGAACATGATTCTTGGAGTGGAAGTGTCTTAGCTGATTAATTTATTTTTTGTGCGTAATTGGGTCAGGGTCCCGTGCCGTGCAACTTATACATACGTATCTCCCTTGCGTAGTCAAGAAAGATAATAGATATTATTGATTGAGACATGTGATTAAAAGTGTAAAACAGAGAACATATACCATCAAAACGATATGGAGATACGGGATATGGATAAGAGTGTTTGGTTGCTACCTAAGGTATGCTAGCTCACTCGAACATTTTCCTTCTGGGGGGTTTATGTAGCCTAAGAAATCCTTGATTCCAGCTTAATTGTCACGTAGCGGCAATGCCTCCTGCATCTCATGGGTATCCGATTTCCATTGCTTAAACTTCCTTGTGGGCAGCTTCATTGCAAACATGTAGTCAATCTCCTGCATACTGCGGCCCTTCATCTCGGGAATCCACAACCAAGTCAGAAGCACGCCGATTGCGCAAAGTCCGCAAAACACGAAACCAGTCTTTGCGCCAAGCGCTGCCTTGTCTCGACCAAAAAGCTGAGGGAGGACAGCGGCAATCGTAATGGAGGAACCCTGGGCTGCCACGCCACCAATGCCTTGGGTCAGAGCTCGGAGTTGTAGAGAACTTGTCTCTCCTGTGATGGCATATCCTGCGGGCCAACATCCCAAGCCGCAAGTTACAATGACAGCAATCATGATTCCTCCAGCGGCATATGTGAGCGTAGGGCTTGACCAAAAGCCCGTGACGCCCATCGCCCCCCAGAGAAGTCCGGTAACACCCATGGATATAATGGTCATGTTGCGACGCCCCGAGCGCGAAAGGATCCATAGACCAATTGCATTGCCAGCCATACCTCCAATAATACCGAATATCTGGAGCAGTAGACTAGTGCTTGATTCCATCCCAAAGCTCTGAAGGAATGGGGTCGAGTTGGACAGGAGGTCCAAACCAAACAGGGCAGGGAAAACATTGGCAAGAATAACGATCATGGTGCGCCGCAAGTCGGTACCCTTGAAGCAGGCCCAATACGAGGCTGATGTCACTGATGCCTTTTCCTCCTCAATAGTGTGTCGGATCTTCTCTAGAGCGATTCGGGGATTGATTTTGGGCGCAAACAGTCTAGTAGCCGACTTGATTGCCTGAGCCTCTTTACCTGCTCTAATCAGGTAGGCAGGGCTGTCGGGCATCAGGCACGACAGGATGAAGGGGCCGAGACATAGAATCCACTGAGACGCGAAGGCAGCCCGGTACGCAGTCGCAGTCTCGACTTTGTTGACAATGAACACGACGATTGCTCCGATAAGCTGCCCAATAAGTGTGAATGTTGGGAACAAGGCCATTGCTGAACCTCTCAGTGCTGTTGGTGAGTTCTCAGACACCCAGGTAAGACAGGTGGTCTTGATAATACCGACCGTAAAGCCCTGAGTTGTCAAACCCGCCGTAATAACGGCACGCTTGATGTTTACGGGCTCGAACAAGTAAGAGAAGAAGATGCAAGAGATGGCGAGGGCGGAAATGATGCTGCCGATCATGAGACTGAACTTTCGGCCGATTCGATCCTGCATCCAACCACACACGACAGCGCCGAGGGCCGAGCCTGCTGGGGGAAGAGCCATCCACAGGGTCAGCCAGTTCCCTGGAATTGCCTGTATGCCATCAATCATAGCACCATAGTCTGCCGTGAAAGAGTCGACACCTGTGATGGCGCCGACAATAACCAAGTCGTAACCCCAGCCGATGATGGGGATGGTCATGGCCATGCAGTACCCTACCATCTTGGGGTAGAGTCTGATTGCTCGACCGAGGGGTAGATTTTCCTCCCCTTCGCCTGCTGAGCTCGTGTGTGTTGGCGCAATCTCAATCGGCGCCCCTGAGTCATAGGCAGTCGATTCCTCGAAGAGCTCATCTTGGGGAACCGAGTACCAGCTCATCGATCGTTGCTCGGTATCATCAGGCCCTATGATTGCCGGCTTTCCTGACCGGTTATGATCGATAGGACTCATGTTGAACGTATTATGAATAGAAACAATAAAACTTGAAGACTTCTCCTCACAGAGGAAAAAGGGCAGCTCAGAATGAGAAATAAAGAAAAGCAGTCTGCTGAGGATAGGCCATGAAGAATGAAAGGAAAAGTAAAAGCATGATAGGGAGGTGTTGCTTTAAATGAGACCGCAATTGCCCTGACGATTGAGCTCAACAGTATACGCCTCCCAGTTTCGGTTTGAGCCATATTAAGATTCAGCCTGACCTTTGCCTTCGTGGCTCATAGCAGCCCTAGAAAAGGACGATCATATCTAGGTCTCACATTGCTGTGCCGAGTTCAAGGCCCATTGACAAGGGTTGTTGACAAATGTCCCCGGATCTGAGGAATACTATGGTCCGCTTGTCAGCCAAGCTTTTAAATAGGGCTGATTAACAGATATAAATGGCGAGGAAATGTCATCGCTATGGGACTTAAGTTACACTCTACATGGATGTCAGTTGCATAGATCCAATCTGATTTGATGGGATTGGTGTGTCGGACTTTATCTTTCATACAATTACTCCGTCGGGAACGATACTTCGCCCCGATCCTGAAGGCCCGTAATATTTTTAGCCCTGAGCCTTGTTTATAGTGGAGTCCCTCGTTTTAAGTATTCAAAGGTTGGCTTCTTTAGTTGCTGTCCCACTTCATCTAGATCCTTTACTGGCTTTAGATTTCTCCGATTCATCGTGATTTCCAACAGGGGCCGGCCGAGACGCAAATCGCCGCTCCGTCGGACTTGAATATATTTGACTAGTTACTTAAGTGGCAAACGCATGCTAAACAATTCTCACGAAAACCTAACGTGAGATGAGGACATCATACTGCATTCTGACACCCGATTTGGATTAAATAATAAAGAATTTTCTATAAAGTTGTCGGCGTCGTGCCATAGTTGTAATGAGGAGTATTTATATATCTCAAGTTGAAAGACAAGACATCACCCTAAAGCGGTATACCCATTTACAGTTCCTACCCGGCTTATTGCCCATACGCGCTTCATTGCTCCATGGCCTAGATCCGACCTAGATAGTTTGGCAACTCTCAGCCTCATATCTGGATAGTGCATCCCTCGCCATTCTACCTAGGTAAGTTAAGATGAGATAAGTCAAGACCCTCTACTCACTATACGGATAATCGTATAATACAGGCTCTTCTTCAATCAGTCGACTCGTGATAACATTTGAGTGCCATCCACTGAGGCAGCAATCAAGGCAGCCAAATTTTCTGAGGAGTTTATGATTTGCCAGAATCACACTTTATATAATCTTCGGATTGTAACAATGCCATTCAAGATCTGGAAACAGGTATCGTACTCCCCAATTTGGCAGTTGCAAAATCCACTCAAATTCTGCTGGCCGTAAAATATAAGAAGCCGCTTGGGATAGGGACTGGTTCATCTCTTCCGTGAGTGCGAAGTTTTGTATAGAATATTAGAGAGTGGTCATGCAAGCACCTTTGTCTGTGCCGAATTCCATTTGTTGCTGATAGGAGTGCTGAAACGTTTGGAATGCCATCTCATATTTTCTCGAATGATATGTAAAGCCTAGCTATTCTCAATTATGGCCATGAATACGTCTGGGTTCGGTGCTTGTGTCATCCGCGGAAGGTCAGACACATCGTCATATGACAGGCATTCTTATTTGTTCAATTTCTTGGCCTCTGATAGATCTATCTAGAGGCCCAACCCTGTTGCCCCTTTGTGTAGTGCAGTGACCGTCATGGTGTTTTAAACTTTCACTCATTTAAAAGAGGGCTTATTGGTAGAAATGAGAACTTTGGCTGCAGGGACACGTTACACTTCTCGTATTCCGCGTCTCATTGTGCCATCCCTTGGTTTTATGACATTTTGCATACCTAGCTTGATGAAAGCCTTGCATTTATCTATACCTTCCCCTAGATATCTGGATCAGATTTGAGAAACGATATACTATACCTGGAAGTATACTACATTGAAAACGGTCGGTGCGCTGAGATGTTACTGCGTTACTCTGGGGCACCCGTCATCGAACGCTTGAGCTATCCCACGACTTACAGTGATTCCGGAAATCTGAAAACATTAGTGCCTTAACCCTACGGAATCTACGAAATCACGTCTTGTATAAAATCTAGACGCACTATTCCATTGAATATTATTTGTAATGCTCTTTCTCTCATAACATACTTATTTGACCACTGAATCTACTCCCATCTACAACTTAGTAAATATCCTCTTACAAATCACCTCATATTATAAGTAAGTTTTTTTTTATGAGATCATATATCATTTTGGATCATTGGATGATTTTGTCTTCGGATTCAGTGGTTTAAAAAGAGAGTGGTGGAAGTTAAAAAAACGCAGATCATTGTCAACTTGAGAGCATCGGAGCCATTTATACTAGCTCCGCTTGCTGTGAGACCATTTTAAGCCAGACGAGAGGCAGGGGAGACTCAAGAGCGTCGTCTTTCATGCGGGTACTTTCCAGGCATCGTACATGTATACGGAGTTGTTGCATCCGGAACTATTAAACCCACGAATCCCGGACTACCCCCAGCTTTCCGAGCCATCCACCCCACCTTCCGTGTTCCTGTTTCATTCAACCCCTTTGTCAACCCTTCATTATACTTGTAACGTCTCAAGCCACCTCAAGCGCTGGGGTGGAGCGCGGCTATATAATGGAGCCAGGCCTGGGTCGGGATCGGGTAGTGGGATAGATCATTGCATCTCCAGTCCTAATCTATATCAGACTTTTTCGCCATCATGAAGGCCGCCACGTTATCTGTTTTCTTGCCAGCCCTTGTATCTGCTCATGGATTCGTGCAGCAGATATGGTTCGGAAACAATCTTGTTGATACCTGGAACCCATACAAAGATCCCCAGAAGAACCCGCCCGTGAACAAGATCACGAGAATTTTCAAAGATAACGGGCCGGTTACCGATGGACGCTTTACCGTCCGTACACTATTCTTATTCATTTTATCCATCAGAATCTGTCTATCTAACTTAAAATAGACGGAAGAGATCACTTGCAATATTGGCCGGGATGGAGTCAACAATATCCCTGTCACAACGACAGCTCAGGTAGCTGCTGGAAGCTTAATTAAGTTTATGTGGACAGACTGGCAGAGTGACCACCCGGGGCCAAGTACGTCCCGCTTCTATCCAAATCAATCTATTGAGTGTCACGTCTGACTGTCATGAAGTTCTGACTTATCTCGCGAATTGCAACGGCCCGTGCAGCTCTTTCTCGGGCAGTACCGGCAAGGTATGGGTTAAGATCGACCACGCGGGCTACGATGCCAACGAAGAAGTTCCATGGGCAAGCAAGCGTCTCCCGACTCAGAACAGCACCTGGGAGGTTCAGCTCCCATCAACCATTGCTCCTGGTGAATACATTTTAAGGTTAGATCTATCCAACGGTCAAAACTGTTGCCTTACTGAGTAGGAAGCAAAATAGGCATGAGATTCTCGGTCTCCAGAGGACCAACAAGAATGGAAGCCTCGCTCAGTTTTATCCTGGCTGTCACCAGATCACCGTTACCGGAAGTGGTACGACGAAGCTGCCAGAGGGCATTGCTCTACCAGGTGCTTATCAGCCTGATGATACAAAATCGGTGCATTGCCACCCGTCAACTGTGTTTTTTGATTGAAGCTAACAACTCGTGGCAGATATTTCTCGAGTACCGGGACATTTCCGCAACGAACCCTTACACTCCTCCTGGAGGCCCTGTATGGGGCGATGGTGGTTGGAAGTCGTAGGTATGATGGTTACAAAAGCCTTCATCTCAACGGAAACCCATTATCCCCGCAATACAGTTGTAAGAGTCGGCGTCATTGGATTAGCAAGAGGATCTTGAGGGGATAAGCGGGCGCCGAACTATGCTATGTGGATTGCTTATATCTTACACGCACAAAATAGTACAATCTTTAGTAAAATCATGATAACACAACTGTCAATTAAAGTAGGACTTTAACATGTTAGTATTTACTGGTAAAGTCTTACTATTCTTTGGGAGAAGCGGTTGATAAAATTCCATGGTTGCTGGAGGCCGAGACCGTGTCCATTGAGGCTGTAGATCAAACACCTACACTACAGCTAGCACTGCTGGATTCCGTTTGTCACAGATAACATAGCTGACTGAAATTTCAAGCCTCTTACTAAAATATCCAAATTCCTAGCCCTTGGCCCTCACCACCGAACTATATCGACTCTGGCTTCTAGATTGCCCCGACATAATGTGTTGGGTTACAACAACCATGTTGTCAGCCTGGAACTCCTCTAGGGAGTAGAATTAATCGATGAATTAGGTCAATTTCCTATGTAGCTGTAGCCGATAGGGGGTATCTAACTAATTGCACTTGAACATAGTATTTCTTGGGAGAACTTCACTCGCCTCGATACCCTGCGAGCCGGGACAAAAACCTCATTTGCCAGTAAGTCTAGAAAGTAAAGATGCTCCTCTAGTTACTTAAATCCCATTCTTTAACTCGAAGTGTGGTTTCGGGATTGCTCTCGGCGCCAAAAGTACCGAGTAACCCAAGCCATAATAATCATTCCAACATTCAGCGCAATGGTCCATATGAAACCCTTGGGGTAGCGAGGGGCCTCGGTCACTTTCCAAACATTTTCGAACCCGGTTAGATTAATGATCCAATTATCTTTCAGAAAGATCAAACTCACAGTAATGGTACCCATGCGCTAAACCCGTTCCCGAATGTGTTCATGCTGCTGAGAACGATTGCCCGTTCCTCGGAGTTACCACCACAAATCCCGTTTGCCCAGGAGTAAATAACAGCAGCGATACCGTATGCAGTTCCAAAGATGAAATACGATAGGAACTTAAGGCCAACTGGGATGTTCCAAATCTCAAGGCAAATGGCCGCAAAAAGGTTCACCAAACCGGTTCCCGTAATCAAAGCGACCTTGGCATAATAGGCACCTGAGAGAATACCGCATACCACGGACGCAACAATGGTTACCGGAGGGATAGCTCCAGTAATATTGTTGATAACCTCAACACTGTAGCCTTCTGCTTTGAGCCAACGGTCGATACTCGAGCCCAGCTGTGACCGGTTGGAGCCCAGATCACGGGATTCTCACGTGATACCCTGCGTCCATTTAATGCATAAAAAACTTAGGCATAGATTCTCATTAGATAACAAGAAATGTAACTCTTCGATCAATTTCTCTTCATTTGGTGACCTCTAGCTGTGGGCTGTGGCGAGTCGTCACATTAGCATGCGGGCCATGCATGCGGTTTGCAATTGTATGTAGCCTTACAGACTCAAGTGACGAAGGAACCTCCCTAAAAACTTAGTTTAGTAGCCCGAACAATGTCTAGAGAAGAGAGGAAGAGGGAGGCCAAGAAGGAATTCGTAAACGAGGTGTCTCAGACAACTTGGCCAAACTCGGAGTTCGAGCCAGCAGCCACACACACTCTCTTGTGAGCAATACTTCCGGGTTATGTCTGATAGTTGAAGAATGTAGCTGAAAAGAATAGTGACACCGGAGACTAGTATACTGGCACTTCTTGAAAACCTGGATCTAATGAATACATGGGTCACCTAAACCGGTCCACGTTTGGCAATCGTGAATTATGGGCTGTCAACATCCTTCCTCTGAGTTTTCATGATCAGTACCTTCTTTCAATGATATTGGTGATGGCAAATTAGTATTCCGTTCGTTCGAAGTCAAGCTAGTAAGATAGATACGGCGCAATGGTAGAACAGCTGAACGAGAGCGTCGTTCGAGAATAGATGTCATTCGGTAGTGCGAACTGCAACAATGCGCAGTCCTTGTTCGCTACGTCCTACTCTTCAACTCATACTCCCTTGGCCGAGAACTTAACGCAGGGGGCCTACCTAGCATCCAGCCCGAGCTATTTGACACTGAGGCTGATGAATGCTATGTCTCAGCGCCTGCAGTAGATACTTTGCAAGATCAGTGGCAGGAAGTGCGATGTATGATGGAGCATTCCTGGCTGTGACGTTAGTTGCTCCGCTGCCAACATGATGATTTGGTAGACTGCTATGACAAAATTTATGGGTCTAAGCATAACCCCAAGTCTTGGGTGAAAGGGATTTCAGACATGTCCTGAGATGGCTCTACAGGATGAAGGATGGCTTTACCGGTTAGCTTGAAGTGAGGCGGACCATTCCACTACACCTATAAGTTTATTTCTTAGTGTTACCTAAGTCACTGCAAGGATGGCATACACAATCCATTATTGAGTTTGAAAAGATTCTGGCCATTAGATATGCCAAATGAATTGAGTGGGCAAGGAACAGATCTTCTCTTCCGACAACCCACAATCGTTTCAGACCTACAGACAATCAATAGGTTATGGTGAGTCGGGGCCCACTTGTAGACTGGGCAGGGTCGAGAAATTAGCTGGTTTCATCTGTATAAAATAGACAGCGGGCTTTTCTCCTCCTCTATTTTCTGTCGTAAAACGCCTCTTCTAACGATACGTCTTTCTGTAAGTAATCGTAAGGTAATGAACTATGCGGAACCATGAACTATTTGATTGATTGGCATTCCACACACAAATCCAACCCTCATTTACATAGCAGTTGTGGAACGTTGTTTGCTTCTAGTGCTTAGTGTGGTTAGCGGTTGGTATTTTTAACTTGCAAATCTACGGTATGGTTTTGAGTTACCCCCAACCCAATAGTTATGCATGTATGATATGCAGCCTGGAGTACAACTCTGCATTTTGTCGTGTTGAGCGACGTTGGCAAGGTGGGAACTGGCAAAAGATGATCGATAACTCGGTCCTTGGCTCCTTGACTCCTTTGTCCCTACTGATACTTTTGGCCGCTGAAAAGTTTCTATCTGTTCGAGCCGCTAGATGCATCTACTGTATCTTCTGTCTCACTGATGTTTCTTTCGCCTTACTGTGTGTGTTGAAGTCTTTGTAACTTCGTGTTGAACAGGTCGATGGCTCGTTAAAAGTTTCCTGTTTTGATACCATTGGTTAAAGAGCACACAGTTGAAGCACAGGCATATCAACTCGAGTTAGCCCGACCAAAAAAATCCTAATTGCCATTCAGTGCCGAAATACCCCACGGCAGACGAGACTTGAGCAAGGGCCTTGTTAATTTTGTTCTGTCGGTAAAGCCGTGGCCTTTATGCTACCCCTTGTTTTGCGCCTTGAACACGAGGTGAATGGGCCCGTTTAGATGACAGGGGAGACTGGTTCGTCTCAATACGAACCCGCCAAGCAAAGAAAACGGAAACTAACCATTTTGTCTACAATGCCGGCGCTAGTGAATGTCACTGCCAAATACACCGACGTAAATGGGAAGTGTTATAAAGAGATGGCTTCTTCTACGAAAACTAGCTATTTTCACTCTACTGTATTAACATTCACACGACTATAATCCTTGTGTTCTCCAATGCACAGCTCCTCTAACCTTAATTAGTCTTTAATTCTTATCAAAATGCTTCCTCGCTCATTCCTCGCTATCTGCGCCCTTGCGGCCGGAGCTGCTGCCAGCGCGTTGCCTCGTGCTAACGGTGCTTGTACCAACATTGCCGTTCGCAAGGAGTGGCGAGAGCTCACCAACGCGGAGAAGGCCGAGTACCTCCGCGCCGCTGTGTGCCTACGTGGACTGCCCAAGGAGAAGTACGCCGCCATCGACGCCGTCACGACACGCTTAGACGACTTGGTTTACACCCACTTTGCTCTAAACACAGAGATTCACTTCGTCGCCAACTTCCTCCCGTGGCACCGCTGGTATGTGCAGTTGCATGAGAATCTTTTGCGCAGCGAATGTGGCTTCACCGGCACTCAACCCTACTGGGACTGGAGCATCGACGCAGATGCCAAGGACATGCCCAACTCTCCCCTCTTCGATCCAGCAACTGGCTTTGGAGGTGACGGCAAACGCACTGGCAGCACTGAGCCAGGCTTCGAGCGCTGCGTTGTCGATGGTCCCTTTGCTAACACGAACCTGACGTTGGCCATGGGATGGCCCAACATGAACGATGCCGGCAATCGTCTGCACTGCTTTACGCGCGAGTTCAATGGCGGCCTGGGACAGGACGAGAACGGCGATTCCATCATTGGCGACATGCAGGTGGGAGCGTACAGCTCTTCGGTCATGAAGACCATCTATGGTTTTGACACTTTCCGCGACATGTCCAGCATGCTTGAGGGATTACCACACGCACAAAGTTTGTCTCTCTCTTCTTTGACCGTACTCAACTTAGATTGATCTAACATGTGATATCTTCTATAGTTCACAGCGTTATTTTTGGCGACATGGGACCGGCCACCTCACCCAACGAGCCACTCTTTTTCCTGCACCACGCTAATGTCGACCGTGCTTGGGCCAAGGTACGCCTCATTCTCCTCTTCTTTTCTAGAAATAGTGGTGATTTCTGACTTTGTTATATTATAGTGGCAAGGCCGTAACGCTACCCGTCTGGCTGACTACACCGGCTTCAATGACGCAGCGCGCACCATTCCGGCCTCGATCAATGATGCTATGCCTATTATGCAGCTTGGGGATGTTGAACCCATTGTCAAGGACTACATGGATATCCAAGCTATGTGCTATAGCTACTCATCTTCAACTTAATCGAGGTCTGAAAACCTGAGCGAGTGGTGCTGTTGAGCATCAGTCATTCCGCCCCCGCGAGTATATAGAACACAAATGAATAATTAGTTGATTGCAAGTAACCTTCTAAGCTAGGCAATATCATCTGAAGGCAGCCATTTATTGTGAATTACTTAGGGAAATGTGGTGGTCCGATAGCAATCCCCTCTTAAGAGGGGTGTCTTTCGCCAGCTAAAAATCAGGAGGGCCCTCAGGAGTAGGAATCGGCTACTCCCACCCGAATTCTACCCCACCTCCATCGTCATCCTGGTGAGAGTCATCAACGGAAACGGCGAATTTGTCCTCCATTTCCAGCAACTCGGCAAAATTTGAAGTCTGTTTGTTTGGAAATTCAGGTGGCTGTTCCTGCCCGTCTATGGTGTTGGCAGACTGTGTCGGTGCATGGGCTGTGAAGTCCTCCGGAATGCGAAGCAGGCCTTTTTTGGATATGTTTTCACGAACCCAGGTCATATGTCGGGTTATCGTTGTTGGAGAAACGATGCTTTTTTTCTTTGCAGGAGGGACAATCAGGGTGTTCGGATCGGCAAGCCGGAGGGTGTCGTTGTATGCGCGTGTGATGGCTAACCACTCCTCGTCGTAAGACAGATGGTATTTTCCATTTTCATCGCGAAAGAAATACTGCTGCTCTTCTTCCGAGCGCTCTGGAAGCTCGAGCTCCAAGAGCTCCATGTACGTAGACGGATGGTCTCCTGCTGCCTTGCTGAGAGCCAGAAACTGAGTGAAGTTGTTCTGCTTGGTTATGGAAGTGTTCTCAACAACAGATTCAGAAGCATTTTTCTTGAATAAAGGTAAAGCTGTGCGAAAGCCTTCTGATACGGGAAGTAAGCGAACAGTATCCTCAAAGGAAGACCCAACGTGGTTGATACTGGCTGAAAATTTGACATGCATGTGCCCCGAGAACCAATAAGATGGCTGCAAATATCCTAGGAGTCGGCTGGCAGGTTTGCTGCCCAGGTTGTCAATTTTGGCACTGGCGAGGAAATGGGGCTTTGCAGCATATAAACTCTCATATTCGCCGCATAGCTCCACCCAAGCAGGCCAGTCATGCGTGAGCCCAATATCGACATGTCCGGTGACTCGAAGAAGCTTTTCGACATCATATTCGCGGACATGATAGACAGACTTGATCCCGTCACGATCGTACGGGAGTCGTTCATGGTGAGGGCTGCGATAATCTGGCCGGCCATAGATCCCTGAGAGACCTGCAATACGCCACGGGCCATACCGTATGACGCCCGCAGCACCCATATAGAAGATATTGGGGGCTAACCAGCCGCCATGATACAACTCGAAGAAATAATTTGATGCTTCGTGGTTGCCACCAATGACAATTGTGAGAACAGGAGCTCGAATTTGTTTAGAGTAGTATTTGTGGAAGTCCCCAAGCTGGCGGTATCTTCGCGGCACAGACATGCAATTGAGATCTGATTCATTTCTTACGGCCTGTGGTTCATGCTCTATGAGATCCAAGGAAATGAGACGTTAATTATGGGATGGACGGGCCTACCTGGAAGTCGCCGCAGATGATGAGAAGGTCAATATCCGACAGGCTCCAGCCTCTGCTGGAACATGCGGACTCGAGGTCAGCGTAGATGGTATCAAGTTGTCCATGGCCCTACCAGAAAGCGAGGCTTTCATTAGTATGCAGTGCTGTATCATACATCTTTATGATCTTTGGCAGGCTTGACTTACACAACCAACCACGGCAATTCGTGGTTTGGGCGTAGGCTGGTTTGAAGACTCCATATTGATTTTATTTGAGGGAATGAAGGCAAACTCTTGCGCCGATGAAATGAATGGCTCGGCCGAGGAATATAGAGATCTTTTGGCTGGGTGATGCCTAAATTCAGTGAGTCATCGGCGAGATGTGCGCCAATCACAAATCGCACCACCACTATTAATCCCAGCAATTGGTCGCGGGTATCCGCCCAGGGCAAAATTTGAGGCGATTAATAATGACCAGAACCGTTTGGCAGTTAAATAATATCCTCGTCAACGGAAGCCAGAATCATACTGGCAATAGACGCAAGGGCTGATAGTAAAATGAGAGTTAGTGGCTATAATGCTGTATTTAATAAAGGGGCTGTGCAGTTAGTGACATAACAATAAACTGGCCATAGGTATCATCGCAGACAATGTTCATATTCTTCCAGTACGGCGTGGGAAAAGAGACAGGCTGCACTTGTTTCACGCTATTTTTCAGCTGGTGCTGAAAAGTCACGCAAGTCTACAGCATTCGGTAGAGTATCGATGCATCTTACTGAATATGAACAGAGCTGAGGTTTGAACAATGGGGCACGTAAGACTTGGTGGTGGCGCACTGTAGTCGTCTCAGCTTCTATTGGCCTGTTACCCCGAATGTGTATAATGGACAACATGAAAGTGCAAATAACTGGCAGTCTGGAACAGAGCCCAAGGCTACCTGAGGCTGCCTTGGGCACAAATATGTCTCAAGGGAGCCAACAATCAGCACCGAAGTCGGCTCAAAGATAATTCTATCTCAGATTCATCTGCCCATGCGTTCCTACATACTTCAAATTTCTCACCTGACTACAGAAGATGGAGCTTGAGCTAGAGAATATCGTCCCTGAGACCGCATCTAACAGGACCGACATTGACGAAGTGAACGCGCTGCTAGCACAGACTGATACCAATGAAGTCCGGAGGTTGAAATCCGAGGCGACGAGCCTTTTGGAAGAGAGCCACGCTAATTTGGTTGGCATGAATACTATCGACATTTTAACGGTTGTCGGAAATCTAAAGACATGGATGTCCGCGACGCAACAAGAAGTCATCGAGCTCTGTTTATCCATCGCTTACCCACTACTTATTCTGCAATGCCGTTCACTCGCAAAGATGTTGGCATCCTTATCAACTTTCGATGACCAAGGCCAGGTTCCGGATATTTCCTGGCACCCACAACAGCAGACAGTATTGGGCAGGCTAAGCAGAGGCTTCCATTCGAGCTACACCTGGAAAGCAGCATGGATTAATGTTTTTACTCGTTGGAAAATAGATGGCGAGGACTCGTCTTGGCTAAGCGCCAAGATCGATGGCATGCGCGGCAAAATAGCCGAGATATCGCCAATTTTTACTTCCATCAAAGTTGCTTTCAGTGAGATTACGATCATGACTGGGGTATCTTTTGATGATGAAGTAGAAAATATTGAAAGAACATTCGAAATGTTCGAGATGTATTTGGACCAGTGCAAAGCGAAAGTCGATGAATTAAATATCGAAGGTGAGCTGTCTCCGAAACATCAATCCATTTATGCTGTTGTTGACTTGAAATAGAGCGATCAAAACATCTCTTACCGTTTCAAAATCCTCCTCGGGTCCAATCATGGACGAGTGGTGCCAATGTTTCATCCAGCGGAATTGCCCAGAGGAGATCGTTTAGAAAGCGTGCTACCACCAGTAGCAACCAACCAGCCGTGCGGACCATGGAGAAACTTCAAACGAAATGGAGCCAGGCGACAGATCTCTTTGAACCGCTCGTTCAACTCGCTAAATCACCTGTCATCCTTATATTGACCGTGGCAATGCCATTCACCATATACTCCACCTATATTTGCGAGATTCCAGACGACCTGCCCGTGGTAGATAGCAATTTCTGGTCGACGTTAAGCCAATGTATTGCTGGATTTGCAGGGCTCTACGTAGTGCTCAGGCCGATGTTCAGCACTAGTCAGAAGGATAAGATCCGGACTGAATTCACGAAGGTTTTCTATACCATGATAGTACTGTCACTTACAACCAGCATCGCGAGTGTCTTAACATACGTTTGGAGCCCACCAGCTAGCATCCCATTGGCTTATGTATCCGGATTGGCACTCAATATTGCAACACTGCTGATTATCAAAGACTCAGGTAATCAGATAAAGGAGACTAACAGAGTGAATGAGCAGCTAGAAGGCGAAGTCAGCGACTTAGAGAAGGAGCTTGCTGGGTATCGCACAGGGAGATAATATGGGGTATGAGGAGGTAATACATTCACAAGCACAGAGCGAGCATAATAATTATTGTGAATAGTACGCAATGATTAGCGTTTTATTAGATAAGAATTGTATTCTACTATAATATTCCTCTTAAGGATATTTGTGGTTTATTTTTATTTACGATTTATATAATATCTCTTCGGAATATTTGCAAGGTTAAATGGAGAGAACGACCTTCACTTTTCGCGAAGAAAAATTTAAAGAACAACAAATGAAGTGAGATTGAATTCACTTCAACGATCGATGTTTAGATGGTTGCGTTGTGAATTGAATATGACGAGGTAATGTATGTTTGTAAACATGGTCACTCTATCTTTGCGATGATATAGCTGATGAAACTTCTTATGTGAGAATCTCATAAGCTCAATAAATTCATGGATCCTAGTTGAAGGACAAGGGAACCATGGGCCAATTTGCATCTACATGATCGCTGACCGGGTATGAGTAGACATGTCGCCTAGTCGCACTGGTTAGTCTGATTTTCTGTATGTCATCAAGTCGTTGTGAAGTTTACATACGCGTTTTCCTTGCCACCATTTCCCATCTGAATACACGTGCCCCATTCGGCATTCTTGATTCTGTTGTAGTCGTCAGCATGTGTCACTCTGTCTTGGCCGAATCATGGCACTTACACCCAAGAGCCTACGCGGTGGTTTGACGGTCGGCCAATGTACCAATAACATTGTTTCCCGGGAGCATTGCTAACGTGGACATCGAGCCCGACCGTGTTATTCGGGAAGTAGAGTTTCTCTGTATTGGATGGGTTAGCATCAATTTGGCACACGGTTGTATGAAGACTTGCGGTTATCGCCGGTGCGGCAAATCGTCCAGAATCCTTCTGGAGTTATGTCATTGTTGACTCTTTCCAACTTGAAGGTCTGATTCGCAAGTCCTATGCAATACTCCCAGCAGTGTAGCCTAGTTCTATTCTCTACAAGTTGGTGGGTTAGCAAGGCACCAGCATGCAACAAGAGGTGTTTGGGAGGCTCTCACGGTATCCAGAATCCAAACCTAGGGGGCAAAACGCGTTGACAATGTGTACTGTCGCTTTATGATACACTAATGGCAGGTAGTTGTCTTGCCGATCCATGTTGGGAGCACGCCCACTGAAAATCATTTGATTCAGCCTTGTTATTTCTGCTGCTCGCTGTGCGACCCTGCTCGACAAAGCTGCGATCTCCTCATCGTTCTGCCTTTTCATTGCATCAAGTAGCCCGTTTGCTGCCGCGTTTTCTTGAGCGAGGCGCTCACTCTCGCTACGCAGATGGTCTCGGTCTTTGATGACTTTCTCCTTGTCTTCGGCCTGCTTCTGCAGCTTTGCAGCTGCCTTCTCCAGTTGCTGCTTCTGGAGATGAGCAGCTTCATCCATACGTTTCTTTTGCAGCCGCGCATTTTCAAGGGCAGAAACATTGTTATCGTCATTCTTGAAGACGATGGGGGCTGTATTGAAGCTGAGGTTGGTGGCGTGCTGATATAGTAGAGCCATTGGGACGAATGAAATTGTGACAATTGGCTGGGCAGCCAGTCCAAATCAATCAAAGGAAAACTAAGCAGGTTTACGAATTTGATAGACTGAAAGGTCAATTCCAATTTTCAAATATATTGAGGAGATCGAGAATGGGGAAGAATTCAGTAGGCAGTTTCAAAGGTTGACACTGTACACAAATTCTTATACATTGCGAGTCTATTTCTACGGAATAGAGCTAACGAATTAGCAGATTCGTTACAGACAGCAGATGCAAACTTTTATTTGGATTGATGAAATAGTTTCGATTGTATGCACATCCGAGCTTTTCGCGAGTTGCGCGCGTGAAGCAGCGGATGCGCCGGGTGCTAATATCTGCTTCATCATGACTCTACGCTAATTAGTAAAAGGAAGTAGCGAATAATGTACGATCTGGCTTGGCTAATTGGATAGGGCGGATCACTATTTAAAGCTTACTTGTATGCTCATCAAAGCGGACAAGCTTAATTCAACCCGGTACGCGTGATGATCTGCCTGCTAATAATCAATTTACCCCAGCAAAGGTGAAACGGCACACGTTCTATACGCGATTATTCTAGACCATGCAGCGAGGCTGAGTCCATTTGCCAAGCCGGCGGTGGATAGAATAAGCAAATGCTTCGTCACCTTTGGCAGGCAGGTGAACCGTGTCGAGCTGCCAATTCTGGGTCCTTTTGCTTTTCTTGGCATGGGTCTGCCGTCGAAGTAGGAGCAGGCCGTGTCAATAAAATGAGGCCATCTTCCGTTGCCGTTAGACACGGAGACTTCAATCATCTCAACGTGGTGGTCGAGGAAGTCAAGCAAAAATGACATATTCTCCTCGCAAACTGGCACTCGCCGGCCTAGGTAAGATACGCCTCCGGATATGCCGGGGCACTTCGCTAACTCCTTTGTAGCTTTGGCGCAGACAGCAGCTGCCCTCAGCGCGACAATTTTGGCCGACGTGAACAGAGACGGTCACGTTGACGTTGAAGGAAACTCGGATGTTGAGGGCAAGGCCACTTGGACAGAAGATAGGGGCGCCCTCTTCCTAGCCAATATTGGCGATACCAACAAACGGTGCGCGAACAACCGTAATTTCGACACTTGCAATGACGCTGAGGGCAACGAACTCCGGAATCCAAAATATCTGGCTCCTCTCCGTACCCTCCCGATCACAGGATTGAGCACATCTGCAGTCGGTACAGTCAAGGTTCTCGACCCGGTTGCAGCTGCCAAAACTCGAATTTTCGTCAAGTCCGGCGAGTCATGGGGCTTTGTTTCCTCCAACTATACATTCAGTGCCAGTGAGCTTGAAGGCGGCCTGGAACTCGGAATCGATTCCCGCGATGTCCGTCGCCCTGACTGGGATGGGCGTGCCCAGGTGACTTTCACCGTCTCTGATGGAGGTGAAAGTGCAGAGGACGTTGTGGCACTTCGCGTGGCCCCCGTCTTAACCCATCACCATGCCCAGCTCGCGCAGAAGATTCTCACCACTCTCCCTACCATCAACTGGCCCGACCAAACCCGCTTCGTACAGAACTTGGTCAAGAACGTGGCTGACGCTGGGATCAGCGAGCCTGTGTTCCAATTCACATCCTCGAGCGACCACTGGACCCAGGATTTCTTCGAGCCTGGGTACTCCAGCATCCCGGGCTCCGATGGACCGATCTCTCTGAGAATAATGATACGTTCATCGCAAAGCTATCGTACGGCCGGAGAACAAGTCTTCACTGCCCTCCGCTCGGACGGTGTAGGCGCCGTGCAGCAGCTTGCACAAGGAGGCACTCGAGATAGTTTTGGTAACTTGGAAACTATCCCACCATATACTCACGACGGGAAGAGCTACCCAGCCGGTCGCATCATCATGGGTACCTCGGAAGATGAAACACCGCGGATTCTGAGCTTTATTAAGGCCCAAGAGTCACAAGACCCGCTGATACTGGACACTTCGTGGCTTGCTGTTGGGCATGTTGATGAGTTTCTTCAATTTTTGCCTGTAGATAGTGAGCGCGGCTGGGTCCTCATTGCTGATGACCCGTTGGCAGGTCTTTCCCTGTTGAAAAAGGCTTCCGCAGACGGCCATGGCGGTGAAAAGGCCGTTTCACGCGGCCTCCTTGAGGGGGAGACACGGCAATGTCTACCCACGAACACTATCGACCAAGCGCTGAAACTCAACTCGTTTGAATCCTATCAGAAGCAAGCCGCCGAATTCATCGAGGAGAACATCGCACGGATTAAGAATGCGACAGGTATCACTGATGATGAGATCTTACGCATGCCGGCTACTTTCTATGACTCTAATTCCGATCCCTGGCCTTGTAACAATACTAATGCTCAATCATCCGTCTCCACAATTTCGGGAGGACCTTCTTCTAAGGCGAAGTCCATTATCGACTGGGGAACACCATCGGGGGCTGTCCAAGAGCGACAGGCAGGTTCTACTATCCAACTGGTTGCATTCTATCCCGGAATAGTGAATGGCGTGGTGTTGAGTGACTCCCAGGTTCTTGCTCCGAATCCCTGGGGCCCTATCATCGACGGTATTGACATTCTTGCTAATGAAGCCATCAAGTTGTATAAGAGTGTGGGTTTCAACGTCACCTTCCAAGATGATTGGTTTTCCCACCATCTCCTGATGGGAGAGGTACACTGTGGCTCCAATACCTGGAGGGAGGCTGGAGACGTTTGGTGGAAGAGCTAAGAACTTTCTTCCAGTGGACGGGTCATAATTCTACTACATCTTGAAATGATTAAATTCTTTCCGGGTCTGATATTTAATGTGTTGGACACGCTACACAACGGGCAAAGACTTTAAGAGGGCTAGATGCACTCACATTTGTACTGAACTACAAGCATCCCAGCGTTAGGTGAGCGTTCGTGGATATCTAGAAGAACTAGATGCATGAAAGAGCCACCGCCAAGGTCGCAATGAAGTCCAATCATATACTTGAGACATGGCATTTACAAGTACACTCTATAGAACAGAGAGCAACATCGTTGCTCGAAACAGTGCTAACACGCTCTGAAAATCCCGCATCCTTGAGTTCAACACAGCCAACCCTTTTCATCAGCCATCAGCTTTTCTTCCCCGGCATTTTCGAAGAGTCCTTATGTAATCATTCCATGGGGGTGCTTGGACTAGGAACAATGATACAATCATCCCGCCTATCCGTTCTTGTCGCAGCTGGGTAACTATAAGGAAGCATAATCTCGCCGTACTGGATGATGCGAGCGACTGCAGTGTCTTGAAAATGCCCGAAGCGCATGGGGATGTAATCGCCAGTCATTTCGACCTTGGGAGTAGTTTTGAGCTTTTTCAAACCTATCCGGAGGTTCTTGAACCTCCTCGCAATGAACGCGTCGAACTCTTGCGGGAAGCGTAAGGTCTGTTCCTTGTCGTCTAACATGGCACGATCAGCGATCCAATTCATGAATCCCATCCTATGAAGTCTGATGACCCATTGAGTCCTGGTAAAGTGTTAGTAACCATTGAGCAAAATTCCATGTCTGACTTGTTGGGGTATACTCACACGGCATCGCGGCATCCATCTAGGGTGTGCTCATCCACACTGGTTAGCACAAACCAGGATAGATTTGACTTCTCTCCATCCGGAAGGCCCTTGTGTTTGCCGAGTATGACATTGACGTACTCCTTGACTGTATGTACAGGGTCCACGTCGTAAATGAAGGCGATGGTGCTATCCTTGTGCATCTGCCAGGTTTGCCCCTTGAAGAGCTCGTGAACCCGAAAAACAACTCCGGATTCAGCACCTTCAACTTGCTGTCGGTTGTTTGAGTCGAACATGCAGCTCCCAGCAGATTTCCAGCGACCTTTTTCCTGCAAGGCTAGGACCCCTTCGTTGAGTATAAGCCTCAATACAACGTGAGGGTTTGTTTGGTTTTCACTGTCGGAAAACTCAATATGCAGGCGTTTGACTCTCGATTCGAGAACTCCATCAAGCATAGGATTCTCCTTAGCCTTTTGGATTACACTACCCAAGAGACATGTCATGTCTCTGAATTCGCTTTTGTGGCTCATATTGGCCGGATTTTCTGTTGATCTGAATTGTATCGAGAAGCGGTTTTTGTGATTTTGGTGTTATGGAGGTTTGCTCTGCGGCGGCGCGCATATTAATTTATACCGACAAGATTCCATGATTTCGCACACACATAAATTCGCAGAGTCACACAAAGAAGATTAGATGTCGGGATCCGTTACAAGCTGGCCTTGTGCTCCGAAGTTGGTGCAACAAGACTCCGCCCATATGCGTAATTGGAAGTTGATATAATTCCAAATCCAAGGTAAGCTAAAACTGTGGTAAACATATATGCATTGTTTCTTGATATGTGACGGACCTTTCAGTAACTCGAAATGTTTGCGAGTTGGGACGATTCTCGAAGCAATCACGTGCGGACTTCTATTCGGCAACACATGCACAATTTAACAGAGATTAGTACTTTATTATGGTGTTTTTTTTTTTTTTGCAGAGGTTTCATTCTCGGGGTTTGAAGTTGGACAAATATACTATGTGCTGGGTTGATCGTGGTATTGAACGAGAACAAAGCGACGTTTTGTTGTTTCCCGCTTTGGTGCTTTCGTTTAGTTTTGTTTTAGACATGGAGGATAGAACGAGCACGGGCTAAGAGCTACGGAAGAGAGTTCGAGTATAAAGACGAACAATAGAAGATACCAAACCCGACATCTCAATATAATGAATACGGGGCTAAGAATTGGATCATACGTAGATTCAAACTAGTAGATTGTTGTTCATGATTCCCCAGCATCATGCCCACAGCCTGCCTGTAAGAGAAATCTTACAATTTCGATATAGGAGACAGGTAATTGAAGGAATTGCTTAGTCCCGAAGTGCCAGACCCCAAATGCCTAGTTAATTCTCGAACAACTAATATCCTCCGCCCGCTGTCTAGAGAATGAGCTGTTGGTCCGTCAACACTTCCATTTTCTAACAGCTACTCTAACGAAATTCTCTTGAAATTCATGAGCAACAGCTTAGGTGTCTTAAACAATCACTGACATCGCAAATGCCCGAACTCATTGCGCAAGTAATGTTGGCAGTGGATCCGCCGGCTGGTTGAGGCTATCAAACCTCCGGGCAACAAGATTCGAGTACGGATTATGCAAACTCGGGACGACCATTTTCAAATCAGGGCAGTTTTTCCTTATCAGAGCAATTAGCTTATCCGCAGATTGTCTAGTATCTCACTCATCAGTTTCGAAGAACATAGTCGTGTACCCGATGACGTCCCTTTACTACTTACTCGAGAGTTTGAGGCTCTTCATGGCGGTCGAATGTAGCCCGGCGAACATTTAACCTCTGCAGAAATGGAAACATGGGCCTGTCTTCGGGGGCCAGGGCCATGAGTAACCGGGTATCAAAATTCTTCAAGATATTACATTCTTGAATTAAAGGGCAGTGCTTCGCGAGAATGGCGCCTGCTCTGACGGATAACTGTGCCTCGATCACCAAAGACAGCTGTCGCAATAGTGGCAGGCCGGATATGAGATTCTCAAAGTCGGGATTTTGGAATGTGCCGCCGCGCGCATTGAATACTTTCATCCCTCTAGTCTTACTTGCCAGGTCGAGCGTTTCCAGCTTGTTGAGTGATCTAAGGGCCACCAAGCTTTCCGTCGACAGTACGGTCCTCGGCTCGAATGAGAGTCTAACACGCTTTAAATTTGGCAGCCTTGGTAGAGGTTGCAATACATCTTGCTTGCAATCTTCGAGCTTCAGAATGAGATGCGTCAGATGAACCATGTTTTGTGAGATCCACGTGACGGAAGAAGTAGACACTGATGTCGTGATCTTGCGGACATTCTTGAACGGACCGGGTATTTCATTAGAGGTGCGGGAGATGAGTCTCGGCGGAATCGATGTTCCCCAACTAAGATGAAAAAGATTGCTCCTCCCTGCCAGGTTGAGAAACATGGCATCAGAGAGCAGGCCCTCCATGTCGTTGAGGTTCACTTCCTCAAGGCACTCTAATCCCGATATGAAGCTCAGGAAGGCAGATGGGGTGACACGAGGTCCTGGGAGATTGATGGTGACGGCCTGAAGACGCGTACACGAAGCCTTCATCTGGAGGAGAAACTCATCGTCGAGATCGCCGCCGCAGAAATTGAAGCTCTGCAGAGTCGGCTGGATATATTGTCGAAGACAAGTGGAACCGCCTTTAGGTGGATTGAAGAGATCTAGAGTGACTGATTTCAAATTGTTAAACTGAAGATCTTTGAAGGCTTCATGGATATCGCCCTCTTCGCCATCGAACTCGATCTTCTCAATCTTGGAGGCATAGATCTGGCGCCGATGCTCTGGCACGCGATAAAGCACACGGGAGTAAACTTTTCTCCACAGGAAGCTCGTGGCGCAGTCGAACCAGGCCCGATTTACTTGAGTTGTAGGCACCAAGCTGCGGTCGCTCGCCTTGATCAGCTCGAACACCGCCAGCAGCAGCTCGGGCAGCCTGAGTGCTTGCTCCGTAGCCGACATTTCCACCACTGCATGACACGCGGCAGGTCTTCTTAGGTGTTGAACAAATGATGCAATAGTCTGAGTGGGTGAACCGGACAGGGATGGATCATGGATGGATGCGAAAGGAAGAAAACAGCTGCTTCATTTCGCGGTGCAGGAGGGGCAAAGTAAGCAGCTGTTTATTAGGCTGCAGCCCTCACTGATTGGCCCTTGACGATCCCACTGAAGGTCTGGCCTATAGCCACCGCCACAGCCTGTGTTCAGTTTCACCTGCGTCCATGAGACAACAATGCATTCCAGCCGTAGAATGTGCAGATTTGTTCTCCAAAACCCCTCAATTTGTTCTGTCAGCTGACGCATTGACATTGTCACACCGAGAAATACGAGACCAGCTTATTGAATGCCAAGGCTTGCGATTGTTGAAACGAAGCTCAGTACAAAGTGCATGTTTTCGAAACCCAAGGCCAACAATTTTTTACATGATCCTCAGCCATTAACCGTCGTGTTCTAAAATTAGGAATATTTTTTCCAACAGTGACATTATTCTTGGCGTCAGAGCACTTCATCAGTGGTGAAACACGAGGACGCCTGCCCAAACCCACACGGCTTGTTGATGACTTGAAACATAACCAGGCGTGGCAGGTTGGAAATTTGGCATATGGGAAGAGCAAATCCCTTGTATTTGGTAACTTAGCCTGTTCTGTGAGATTTCTCCGATGAGAGATTATCTCCGTTGTACTCAGTAATGATGTGATCAGCTGGCGGTGAGAATGGTTATCTCTTTCCCGGCCTGGATGATACCCGTAAAGAGACTTTTACCATTCAACTGAAAAGATCATTCCCTTATTCAATTGCTTAGTTTTGGTACCCTGACAATTGATATTCTGCGAAAGCGCAACCCGGATCGATGGCAAGAGAGTTACCTCGGAATATGCACCAGCACGTGGAAGATAGGAAGCGAAAACATACCGTGGTTCTCCATTGTTCATCCAACTAAACCAAAATCCACGCAATACTCTCAAAATAATTCCGTAATCGTGTCCTCTTGTGCTAAGATAATCGTCATTGTTCTCAAGGCAACTAACACGTGCGCCACGTTGCCAGCACTTGATTCCAATTAAGGATCGTTCAACATGATGATCGTGATTCGGGGAGCGGAACTAAAAGCGTAAACCAGTTTCCAGTCAGCCTTGGGAGATAATGAGACAGAAATCAGCACGTCCTGCATTGAGGACTCCCTCATTATGTATAGGTCCAGGTCTTACATTTGACCCATGTGATTGCCTTTAGGTTCGGTTTTTAGTACATGCAACATTTTCGACGGGTAAAACTTATTTAAATACATCACTCTCCCCAAATTCGACATGCTCCTAGTTCCAAGTAATCCTAGAATATCATCGTAGACTTAGTAAACAAACCTCTTAATCACTACGAAATGATGAAGACTTCGGATGCTACTATACTCTATTCAGACGCGAATAATGAATACCGAATGTTCAACTCAAAAACACTCAGTTTGCGGGCCCGCTGTTTTTTTTTTAAATTATACTTTGGATCTTATCATGCCTTGGATCTGTGCAAGTCTGCTCTCATTGTTCCAATGTACCTTTAATCCCTATTCCGAGATTAGAGTGATCCTATTATTCTTTGCTGAAGTATATTACTCACTAGCCATACTAGCCATAAATCGTTTGCAGTCTTCCATCTGTGATGCTAATTGCAGGATCTCCGAAATCTGTTACTAGATATTTACACTATAGAAATAAGATTTGTAATTAACCGATATTATGACCACATTCCTCGTTTCTGAATGATAGCGTATTGGAGACGCGAAATTAATGCAATATTCAGAAGTTGGTCTGTTTTTCAACGATGCTTCAAGGTGGTGTGATGCTCAACGCAGTCGGGGATGCTACAGAATCGACTCAATGAAATGACGATATTCTTATACGTCGAATTACCCAATTCCTTATGAAGCTAGTTTAACCAATGAATGACCATTGTTTTCTAATACGGAGGCCGGAAACCGATGGGTGGTGCAAACCGGACGGCGGCCGGTCTGGCGATAGATCACGGTGCCGGGTAACAAGAAGACCAAACAATACAAGATATTCTGGGCCTTGATCGGTCGGTCGGCCTTGCCTTCTTCTCCAGCCCCATACGGCTGCTTTCCGAGGCCCCATCAGTACCATTGGCTTGGCTCGTTTATGTATTCAAGCTACCAACCGGCGGTCTGCTTGAGTCAGTGGCCTCCGGAATGCCCCGACAGGCTTCCGTGCTCCCCCACATGCAGCTGACAATCCCATTGTCATCACTTAATAACCTACGGTCCCCCGCGGTCTAGTCTCGCGCGGGTGTGCACGTATATGATGTGTAGGGAAGCAGGGCACAGCATGGCTGTCCAACTGCATTGAATCAATGGATCAATAGCCAAGCAAATATGCCCAACCGAAGCTAGAGGGGCCGCTGTGAAGAGTTTTCGTCGGGAACTGGAAGTCCAATAACGGGGGAGGGGAAGGGCAATTCCCCAGTTAGGCTAGGCATGAGCCGGGTCGACGGAAAGTTTCGTTCTCCCTTTTTCATGCTCATTGACACGCATGTGGGGTTTTTGTCAATGACAGTTAACAGGCACGTGCCTTTCTGAATCACTGCCAGTAGACGAACTCCCGTGTGCCGTCTCGCTAATCTTAACGAGTGTTCATCGCCCCATGCAGTTCGGCCGTTGCCGCCAATATCTTCGCTCGAGATTCGGCGTTGCGGTATCGGCAAACCGTTTGGACAAGACGAGATCAGATCCAGTTTGCCTTGGACCGACTGACCCAGAAAACTGGACCGGCCGGCCCGGTCTAGCCTCTTCCCCATCAAACCCCCTAGCCTTTTATTACTGTTTTAGTGAGCACGCTGACCAGTAACGGGGCTTCGATTATCGAACGTTATGTGAGATTCAGGTAATTCCTTACAAAGGGGGTGGTAGCTACGGACAGACCATTCGTTCATATAGACGTCCCTTCGCCGAACCTCTCCGATGGCTGTCCAGCAATCTATTCCTCCCAAATTCTTCCATCTCCTTGACTTCAAGACCTTCGCCCTCGGCATCACCAAGGTTGTTTCTCCCACCAAGCGTAGACCCACAATCCATTCATCATGGAGCTGCCAACTCTGAACCTGAGCGAGACTCCCATCCGCCACGAGGACTCACCCCTTAGTCTTTCCACCAAGTTCCTCGATGGCCTAGCCGACATCATGGCACCCACAAACTGCCGCCATTGCGACCACTATCTCGTCCTCTCCATTGGCAGTCGCTCGGGACTCGTCGAACGCCTGCTGGCAGACACCATAAAGGCGCGCACTCCCCCGGCAATGAGCCCAGGATCACAGTGGAGGGCGTCCAGGTGGAGACGGAGCTGGCCAGCGCCCCTAACAAATACCTGCCCGAGACGGCCCTCTCCAAGATCCCCAGCGCATCTGATGTTACCCCGCGACTCCAGGACCCGGACGTATCAGCCCTGATGTTCGTTTACCCGCATCACCCCGACATTGTGTCGCAGCACATCAGGGGCATCGTCGAGGCTGGGCTCAACATTGGAACCGTCGTCTGGCTGGGACCTACCGTCGACTGGGTGAATTACGAGCCCTGTTTCGCCGGGTATTATGGCTGGAAGCGCGTCCTGGAGGTGTATCCCGGGGAGAAGGTTGGCCTGGACAAGTCGGAGACCCTTGCTGTTTGGCAGAAGTAAATCCCCTGCATCGGGAATAGAATTAAGGCGTTTTTTTTTTTTTTTTTGTAATTCATGTCTCCTTTGATTTTTCAGCATTGAAGATCGAGCGGCTTCCTGTGCGACTTCACCGCGTTTCTTGGGTGTTACGAGTTCCTACAATTCATTGCAAAAATAATGATCAATCCGATTTCTGAGAATTTCATGCGGGTACGGAGATTCATGAAGTAGATTCATCACGATTTACAACAGAGCGGTAGATGCCAATCTCACTCGGCTCTGGTCTCGATGAACAAATTTGCCTCAGATACCACAGTTCTTTGTTTTATGACTCAAAGAATTTATCCAGTGGAAGACACTTTACACATTAAGGTGCGAAGAACATTAAGTTAAGGGAACTTGCAAGTTTGTAGACTGGGTGTCTTTCCATCTGCCTTAATTTGTTCGAGTACCAGCTTATATTCTTACGCAGCTAGAGTTGATACGTTCGATGATGACTAGACTTTCGCGAAAATTGGGGTGTAATAAACGAAGGAAATAACATATATTATGCAATCTAAAGAGCAAAACTTCGAATCAATCTCAAAGCCCGGCCTTTCTGAACTATCCACTATCGCTGCTCTCTCGGCTAGGGCGATTCTCAGAGCCCGAGCGACTTCGGCAGGACGATTGGGGCGATATATGCCGTGACACTGCCATGGCGCCGATCTGCTTCTCGACCTCAAGCCTATCATTGCGCTCTCGTTCGAGCATTTCTTCCAGTAATTTGCTTCTAGCTTTCGCTGATTCAAGCTCCAACTCCAGCTGATTGATGGTCTCAGTCATCTCCCGCTGCCCTTCTTCGTGCTCCTCGTCTTGACGCTGAAGCTGTTCTTCGAGATCCATGGCTCGAGCGGCTCGTCTCTGGCGCGATGCTCGTTGTGCATGACGATTTTGCTCCTGGCGGATCTGTGATTTCCCCTTCTTGTTCAACTCCAGATGTTGCGATTCTTGGAAAGAACTGAATTCATCAAATGAAGGGAGCCCGAGGTGTCTCAGCCTGGGCAATGTCTGTGGTGGGCGAGAATTCTCTTGATGTCGAGTACTAGAGTGGTATCGCGAGATAGAATCGTGCTCGGCCATGGGGTTCATTCTGATGGTTGAATCGATATCAATCGTTCTGCTGTCAATGTGCTCTCGAGCTAAGGAGTCTCCCTCGCTGGACGGATGGTCGATGCTTGAGTCTTCAGGCTGCGTGCGAAGGAACGAAGTCTGGGGTCCGCTTCTGAGCGAGAAATCAACCTTTGCTCGATGGATTGATTTTGGCGATGAGGTTGGCACGTATGTTCATCATCAGAATATTCTGTCCTCCAATGAAATGAGTTGCTTTTGTGCTTATGTGGCGGCCCCATACATTCTTAAATCTGCTCAAACCTTCTCAGCGCAGCACAAAGCAGGCTGTGGCCTCTACCACGGGATATCCGCCACTTATAATTTCTGTCTAAAGTGCTTAGATGCGCCGCCTGTTGTTCGGCCATCTTTTTTATTTTTCATCCTTCGCTGATGCCGAATTTCTGGTTCCTTGGCTCCACGTCTTACCGCAACCTCGCTCTCTACCTCTATATCCTTTACCAGGTCTAACATGACAACGCAAGCGGCCGGCGATTCGACAAAAATTACAACCATAAGGTCCCATAGAATCATTTGGCAGAGTACTGCCCCGGGAGTATCGGATGTCGAGGCGAGGGATGAGGTGTAAGCTGATGGGCGTACTGCTGGCAAAGGAGCGGTCAGTTGCACTACGCACAGCCAAAGTCTCGCCCTCCCTTAACTAAATGTCTCGAGTTTGGATATATAGACGAACTTAGAGAATTGAACATGTTGCCTTGGCTGACCTGTATAGTTGGTCAACCTGGATCTTTTTTGTACCTGATTCGCCCCCTTTTCCTTGGACAGGCATTATAATGTACCTCGGCAACCCCGCATCAAGCCTTCGGGGTCTGCCTGAATCCTGACAATTGGTCCGTGTGTTATTATTAGTATCTAGATATCATGACTTGGCTGCGATCTGTTTTTTTCCCCAAAACACCAACCAACAATCCTGTTCACATAATCTCGCTCTCAATGGCCCATCTGTCGTCAAACGTCGACCTCACGGTCGGCAACCTCTTCAATGCCAGCCACCACGTCGTGCTCGTCACGGGCGGTGCCTCTGGCCTAGGTGAGATGGCAGCCCAGGGCTTCATCCAGAACGGCGCGCGTGTCATCATCGCCAGCCGCAAGCAGAAGGACCTGGAGACGGCCACCGCGCGTCTTAATGCATTGGGCCCAGGCAAGTGCGAATACATTGTCGCCGACCTCAAGGACAAGGCCGGGTGCGATGCTCTGGTTGCCGAAGTCAAGAAGCGCACCGACAGACTGACCGTTCTCATCAACAATTCCGGCGCAACGTGGTGAGTATGAAAAACAATCTAGGCATATTTCACGCAATAATACTAATCGTTTGTTTCTTTCTAGGGGTGGAGACTACTTCGACTTCCCTGAATCCGGGTGGGATAAGCTCATGGCCCTCAACGTAAAGGCCATCTTCTATGTGACCGTCGGTTTGCACCACCAGCTCGTCAAAGGGGCAACGGCCGACGAGCCCAGCCGCGTCATCAACATTGCGAGTATGGCTGGTATCTCCACTGCTGATTCCACCGCTGGCGAGGACGGCGGCCTATCTCCTCCCGGAACGGGCGTCTTCAGCTACGGTCCCAGCAAGGCGGCCTGCATCCACCTCTCCAAGCAGCTGGCCTCCAAGCTAATGCCACAGCATGTGACGGTCAACTGCATCGCGCCCGGCGTGTTCCCCAGCCGCATGTCGTCCTTTGGCCTGCGCGAATCTACCAAGACCCTGCTAGATAATCAGCCGAGTGGAAGGGTTGGGAAGCCCGAAGATTTCGCTGGACTTGTGCTGTTTGTTGCCAGCAAGGGAGGCGCGCATATTACGGGCAATGTGTTTGAGATCGACGGTGGCGCTGTTCTCAGCCAAAGAGGTAAAGGCCCTGCGAAGGAGAAGAGCTCACATCTGTGAGAGGATAGTGGTGGTGATGCCCAGATGCTGTTCATGTCATGATATCCATCGTTTGGGTACAGACAATTCAAGCTGGTTTCTCGTCTGGCGCTACTAGCCAGTCATACATCATAGCTACAGCTGACCATAGCTTCAATAATAATGGGTAATTTTATAGGGTTCTGTTCAAATGTATGATCTCGCTTTGTAGTAGATGAAGATAGCTAAATGTTGAACAATAGTAGACTGGTAGGTGAAAGCCCACAACAGTTATATGAAAGCTTGACATGGAATCGCGAAATGAGAGACAGGGAGCAGAATTTTTTTACAAATTGACGAGCAACAAATGAAGGCATGCAGATAATTTTGACATAGCATTGAAGTAAAAGTTCAAGTGCTTTAATCGAATATTCATTTGTTGGTGAATCATCCTTATGAGGATGACCACATGCATGTAACTGAAAACTAAATAATGAATAAGAAATATGCAAACAAAAGAAAAATCTTCAAGGCTCTTAGTTCTGTCAAGTCCACAATGAAGATAGAGATCGACCGAGGAATACTCCCATCTCGATGATCAAAGCCTGGAGCCAGACCAAAAGTCTAGGGATCAGGAGGACTAGCCATTCCAAGAAAGACTCCTCTGATTCGTCCTGCGCACGCTCAAACTCCGATTTGAAGTCCTCGGTCTCTTGCACCCTTCTATACGCCTCTTCCATTTGTGGCTGTCGGTTTCTGATTTCCCTCGTCCACAGCTGGGTGTAGGCATCCAGCCCAGTTATGAGCCTTTGAGCCTCGGTCTTCTGCGCAGAGTCTCCCAATTCACTGGAGAGATGCTTCTCCAATTTCTTCTTGATTCGTTTGCTGTCCCGCACGCCGTCGCTCATGATGGAGAGACTCAACCTCGCCAGATGATAAATCTGTTCCTGATCTGTTTCGATGTCGTCCAATCCACCTACAATCATGTTGATGGTGCTTTTTAGTGTTGGCATCAAATAGGCTCCAAATGTGAGACCAAGCTTCACGAGTGAAGACAGGACAGGCATAACAAGAGTGATTTGAGGTACAAGATTCATGGCACTGCCGTTCGTTGAAGACTGGCGTTTTCGAATCTCTTCATCGACGGTTCTCAAGGCGGATGCGGTCCTTTTCGAGTTGAGGAAGGCTCGGGCCTCAAGCAGTGCTTGTTCGAATGACATACTCGCCTCGGGTTCTAACGGTTCTGTCAGTCCAGAATTTCAACGTGATTAATTGCAGCCCTTTTCTTGTCTCGATTTCTTTGACTTACCAGGTGGATAACTATTGATGGGAGGGTTAACAGGAACAGGTTCAGGCTCTCCTGGTGTCTTGAAAGCCGTCGTTGCCTCTTGGCAGAGAAGGACGAAGTTTGCAAAGACAGCCTGGAATTCGTGTTCTCTGTCAGAGGCAAACTTGCAGATGCTGGTGTGGTCACGGTCAAGGGCGATGCGTGTTTCGTGACCGTCCGGTAAGCCAAGCACGGCTGAATTTCTTGGAACAATCTAATCACACAATTAGCTCACAGATCTACGAGAGCAATAAACTCTCACTTACCACCCCCAATGGCTTGATCTTATGCGGTCGTGTTTCATACACAGTAACGAATTGATACCTTCCATACATCTCACTGAACCTCTCATAAAGTCGATCAATCTCTGGGGCATAAGCATCCATGGCTGTCAAGAAGTTCGTGTCGGGCCGGTCTGCGTTGAGGGTCTGAAAGAGGTTGGCGACTTTGCCGTGGACGTTGCTGTCGACACCACGATGCGGTGTCCCGAAGAACATGATGCCAGTGGTGAAATACCATATCGTTGATGACTTGCCACTACTCCTCTTGGCTCGTACCAGGGCCTACTCAGAGTGAAACAGCAAATTAGCTTCCGGACACGAGCTCACTTCGGAAGGCACAGCTCGAAACTTACTGCTTTCACTAAAAGACCTCCGAGACTGTGAGCCAGGAAGATTATGGGTCTCGCGGCACAGCCCTAGTAGGGTAAGTATGTAATTCTGTAGCACGCTCTTACGCGGGAAGCAGGAAGAACACACCTTGCGTTGAACATGCAGCCAATCCAACAGCCTGTCAGCTTCGGCTCCGACGGCCCTTGGTCCCGTCCCCCAGACGGCGGACGCATCGTATTCGTGGGCAAGGACACGGGCGCGAGAGGTTTCTTCGTAGATGGGAAGAAAATCTCTTACCCAGTGCACTCTGCCGTCTGGTGTATCGCATGTCCAGGTATCGGCAGCGTGTTTCTCCTTGCCCCAAACGTTGACACCGTGGACAAGGACGATACTGTGCATCTAATGTGAGCCTCATTTCCGGTGCTGAAGAGATTCAACAATACTTACTCCACATTTGGTTTCTTCGGGTCGAGTAAAATCGACATGGCGGTGTTCCCCAATCAGCAAGCGGTATGTGCCGACGCTTGTCGTAGGCGTTGAACGTTAGTCTTATCAGACAAAGTCAGAAATGATATCAATTGAAGAACAGGAATTAGAAGAGAGGATTAAGAAAAAAATTCTCAGTGAGGCGGTGAACGGCAGTGGAATATATCCCGTGTTGGGCACCAACCCAAGACGAGAGTGTCTTTTTTTGGATGACAAGTAGGTGAAGCATTCATTGGACGACAGCTTCCCACGCGATCTGCGTGCATGGATCTACCCGACGACTTGTCAATAAGCTAAAGCAATGACACCTGGAAGAGTGGATAGCCAGGACTTGGGAACACCCTGGCGGTGACTCGTAGCTGCTTATTAGTGGGTGGAATCTGGGGCGACGCGTTCGAACAGGAGATTTGGGCTCGATCACGACGTGACCGTCCTTGACTCAGAGATATGACGGTTTTCCTTTCATCGGAGCTTGGAAGAGAGAAGAAGATGTGCCCAATGACCAAGACTTATGCTATCTTGGGGCACAACGTTGATCGCTGCAATTGGGTAGAATTGGCCGGAACATCGACATCCTAAGTAAATTTTGATTTCTAATATAAGTCGCCTAAAACATGCTATTTTGAAAATGACCGTTACAATATTTAATTTAAAACTGACAGAATAGGGAGCGGTAAGTAAGGGTCATCTCAGTTGCACCTGGTCCGTCACTCAAATCTCCCGATCTTGAAAGGCCAGTATTACTTGACCGCATCAGCGCGTCCTTTGCCAAATTTCGCCCCATTCACAGTTGTATTCGTCATATCCCAAGCCAATTGCCAATTTCAAATAAACATCGGCGCAGTTTAATATGCCTCCCTCCCGCTGTAGAATCCGTTCTACAATCCTGCGGGCCGAGTCAATGTCCTCCTCATTCCGCGTTGCGATGACTCCTGCAGGCTCCCGATGCAGTTGATCGCGAGGGCAGGTTCTCGGGTGATCACAAAAGTAGGAGAGCCTTGACAGCGAGAAATATTTGAGGTTGGCACAGTGATCCCAAAGAAATTGCATCACTTGACACCAAGTACCGCCGTCTGAATACATCTTCACATCTTCGAGAGTGAGGTTTTGTAGACTCGCCGACGTCGTCTTGTACCATCCCTCAGGCAGTAACAGCCTTAATATAGATTCATTGTTTACGTAAACACGAGAAAGATAGAGTTCCTTCAGACCATTAAGCCGAGTATAGCTTTCCCGTGTGAGGTGCCGCAGGTCCAAGTAATGAGTTGCCTTGACGCCTAATGATGTAAGATTGTGGCATGAAGAAATGAATTCCCATATACTGTCCTGGTAATGCCTATTCGGCTTGTACAGCTGCAGGCGGCTTGGTGGATTTTTCAGCACTGTCTCTCGGGAGTCGCGAACTGTCCCATCCAAGTCTTCCATCCCTGTTCCAAGGAGTGCGGATATATTCACGGCATCCAGCAGCTCCCGTAGCGTCTGTGATCCCTATGAATAGGGTTTTGAGTTTGTCCCGCGCGGCTTGGCTCATTCCGGAGAAAGGCAGCTTTTGACGCTATACGTTCCTGGGAGAGAAACACGGAGATCCTGCAAACAAACGAACGCCTCTGTCCGGAGTCCGTGCCGGATTTCCCGCGAAAGTCCTCGAATCACATCAATAATGTATGACTCTGCGCACTGATCATCCCAACAGACGTTAGCTTCTGGGAAGGCGATGTCCAAAGATTCGATGTGGGCCAGACTTTCCAGGAAGCGACGGAGTATATTACACACCAACGCCATAGTCATTGATCTTAGGCGAGCTTTTTCTCCGTTAACGTCGGAAATGCAGGCGCGCGCGAAACGTTGGTACGCTGCCGCGCTGTCCTTGGGCCATTGCAACAACTCCTCCTCAGTTGGCCGCCCATCTATTTCTTCATACCTGATCCGATCTGGTGCCATACTCGTCTTGATCGGCGGTATCCTCAAGCTCCTGACAATATTGCGGGTTGGGAGCAGATTTCCAACCCCCACCTCATCAACACATAGCTGCCTTCTCTTAGCAAGCGAATAGTCCGAGTCAAGGTCTAGATGCCATGACATGTGTCTCTCAAGAAGCTTCGTGATGCTATAGTACCACGCAAGAGATACTAGGCGCATATTGCAGACGGCTTGAAGGTCGAAGGCCGTGCGATGGCCAATGCCAAGCTTATCTCTGCACGTGTTTGTTCTGAACACACGCCCATCGATCCATTGCGTGGCTCGCTGCCCGGTCCTCAAACTGATACACGGTGGTGAGCAGCGAGAACATGATGTTGTCAATGAATTCCTGAGGCAAAAACATGTCGAGCGTGTTCCAGCATTGGCGATCTTCCTGACCACCGTGGATCTTGGGGGTAACCGTAATTTTTCAGAAAGAAAAGGGCATGTCAGCCTGCAGGTTTGCGAGATGAGGGGCCAGCCCTGTACAAGGGTCCCAACGTGTGTAGACATGTATGATTGGCCCATTGCGGGGCCAACTAACGATTCACCATGATCACTGCAGCAGAAATTCGTGCCACTTTGACCAGTCTTACCAGTCCAGAGACCGTCGGTGAGGGTGGTAGAGGATACAGTTGATCCTCACCTGTAAGCCACGCGGTTCAAGACTTGCGCGGCCGAAGGCAATACTTTATGGGTATTAGAAGCAGATTCAAAGCAGCCGGAACTCAAAAAGAAAGTTGTCAAGTCGATTGAAAGTTTGACCAAATCGCCTTATGCATAGACCAATGAATGCAACAACCGTGAGCCTTTCCCAATAATGTAGCTAAAGGTTCCAATAGCCCTTTCAGTACTATTCTGTGGCAAAACAGCCCGATCACTAGTCTCCATACAGAACCAGTTTCTATGTTGCTAATGTGCAGGCTCGGCATTAGACATTTTACCAATAAGACTGCTAGGCTTCCAAATATAGAGCCATGCTAGCCTATATTCTTAGATTGCAAAGGCAGTCTTTCAATAAGATGTCGAGCGGACAACACCAAAAATACGTTGGGAAACAGCATTGGACAGCTTCCCAGCACGCAATTAACACTTCCTCTTGTATCAACTCGCACACATAATTAGATCTAGCCAGTTCGGCAATCAGGCTCCACTTTCGATTAAAGGCATGACTTCCTTAGGCTTGACTGTGTTAAGCGAGAGAAATCACTCGCCCACGTACAGCCCAAGAAGGGCTCAACCACTCCACCAAGCCGATGCCGGTCTAACAGGCGGGTCAAGCCGATGCCGAGCTGCAAGCCGATGCCGAGAACATTGTATACCGTAATTCTCTCGCTTTTCATTTCCACGAGGAACATCTTGATGATACATTAACAGACTGACTGAAATTGACAGACTGTCAAGGAAAGAAGATTATCCTAGCGTACCTCAGAATAGCGTTGAGAACTCCAGGCCATCCGTCAACCCCTCACACAATGCCTACCAGCCCAGACACCAAAGCCCAGGCCAACCCTCAGCAACCTGCAGTGAATGAAAAACGCTCAGTACAAAATGAAGTCGTCGCCGCTGAAGAGACAGGTTTAGAAGATGAGATTCCTCCCGAAGAGCAAGAGCAAGATTTCCCCGAAGGTGGCCTGAGAGCATGGCTGGTGGTGCTCGGTTGCTGGCTCTCCTGCTTCGGTGCGCTGGGATTTGCAAATTCAATGGCTACAATACATGCGTATATCAGCAGGCACCAGCTCGCAAACCACGGCGAGGGGTCCATCGGGTGGATTTTCTCCCTCTGGGCGTTTCTATCTTTCTTCTGCGGCATCTACGTCGGTCCCATCTTCGACAAGTACGGACCCAAATGGCTGCTTGCTACGGGAGGAGTGTGTGTCGTCGCCTGCCCAATGTTGTTGAGTATCTGCACTGGTGAGAATCTCTCCCCTTCAATTTAAGAATTAAAAAACTAAAACAACTGTCCAGAATATTGGAGCTTTATATTAGTGTTTGGAGTTCTGAATGGCATCGGAGGGGCGCTACTCCTCACCCCTTCATACGCTACTGTCGGCCACTGGTTCAAGCAGCGTCGAGGCTTGGCGACGGGAATTGCTTCCACGGGTAGCTCATTCGGCGGTATGGTGTATCCCATCATCCTCCGTGTTCTTTTCGAGCAGGCCGGCTGGAGATGGGGTATGTGGGCAGTGGGACTGATCAACCTCTTCTGCTGCGTTTGCGCGTTCTTCCTCGTCCGTACACGTTTATCGTCGACTGGCGGTATGAGCCTGCACCCCGACCTCAAGATATTCCGCGACGCTGCATTCAGCTTGGCAACACTAGGAGTCTTCCTGATGGAGTTCGCACTATTCATTCCCATGACGTACGTTTCGAGCTACGCCCTTCGCAAAGGGTTCGGCCTCAGTTTCTCCTACCAGATCCCGACCATTCTGAATGCAGCCAGTATCTGTGGCAGGATTCTGGCAGGGTGGTGGGGTGATCAGTTCGGGGCTTTCAACTCCCACATGCTTGCTTCCATATTGTGCTGCACATCCTGTCTGGCCATCTGGCTTCCAACTGGATCATCCCTCGCCGGCTTGGTGGTCTTTGTTACCATGTTTGGATTTGGTAGCGGGAGCCATATGAGCATGAATCCAGTCTGCATTGGAAAACTGTGTGGTATAAAGAGCTACGGCCGGTATTGGGCCACCTCGTGCACTGTGGCATCGTTCGCTGGTCTCATTGGAGTGCCGCTGGGAGGACAATTGATTTCAGGGGCAGGCGGTGAATACTGGTCTGCTATTGTATTTGCCGGATGCTTGTATGGAGCATGTGGTGTGACGATGTACGCGGCGAAGGGGAAGTGTGTTGGTTGGAAGCCGTGGGTGCTCTTTTGAGATGCTTCCCTCGTAGCCTGAGAGTGCGAGCTCTACAAACGCAAAAATCACGTCACTTCAATCTACGATTTTATGATGATTAGGTGGAATTGAATCACCTTTATTTTGTTATAAATCATCCATGCCTAAGAAACGCCAATGATATATCCGAGATCCAAGCCCCCAAAAACCTCTCCGTCGGTTGCTTCGGAATACTTCGCCTTGAATCCCAAGCACCAGAAACAATCCAAAATGACACTCATAAGACCAATAATCATCGCCCCCCTGCAATTTGCAGCTTTCCGTACTTGTCCATATGGGCGCTCTCGCCGGCAAATAACCAAAACCCACCCTTCACATTGTGGACGATATCTACACCCTCCCTGCCATGAGTCTTCTCCATCTCCTCACGGAAGGCGGTCTTGGGCTTGTTATCCTTGATGCGCTGCCTCTCGAAGAAGAGATAGGCTGCGTAGAACACCGTGCTCGTGTTCCCGTCCATGGTGTCCTTCTGCTCCATGAACGTCTTCATGCTCATCGAGTTGACCTTCTTGCCGCCGTCGTCGGGCAGGCCCCTGTTCATCGCCCGGACAAAGGCGGCCTGCTGGATGCCCTTACGCAAGAGGGCCTTGATCTTCTTCCGGATCTCCCTGCAGGTGTCGAAGACGGGCACCTTGCGGGACTCCTGCCCGGGCAGATCGATGTGGTTGACGTCGAGGAGAGCATCCTGGGTATCCTTGGCGCTGGCGGTCTTAGACCGCTTGGGCTTGTCGTCGCCCTCGGCCGCTCCGGCTGACTTGCGCTTCTTGCCGCCGGTGGGTTGTGGGGTGGGAACAGCGTTAGCATCCTTCTCAGCGAGAGGAGCTGGTCTGGTCACAACATTCGCAGGCAACGACGAGATCGGCATGCCCACGGGGATGGGGAGGGGGACTGGCGTCTGTTTGGGAGCCATGTTTGTTGATTGATTGGCACGAGATGATAAAGCTCCTCGGCTGCTACAGCGTGAATTCAACCCGTCGCCAACGGTCGATTCTTAATTGATTCACGAGAGCCGTGTGGAGGGATTCCGTCATCGCAATGACAATTGGACGCGTCGACGCGAATTGGAGCTCGATCTGCGATAACAGGGATTGTTCAGGCCCCAAGCAAAACTCCGCAGATCGGCCCAATTCAGGCCCGACAGAGGCCTGACAGAGACTGTTATCGGCTGCTTCCCAATCGCCAAATGGCCGACATATCGCCCCAGAAACATCTCCCTTTGGTGACAATTGATGATTATAATACTGTTTTACTGAAGAACTATAACGCTATCTATATCGCACACTTCTAGAGGATTGAGACCAATATGCCTTGTTGTCTCTACGGATTGTGTGTCTAGAAACAGGGAATGGTACCCGACACACTCATTTTCACGTCGTCCGCTATCAACGTCTTTCTTAAAGGATGGCCATAGCTAAAAGACTGAGTTTTGTTTAATTAAAATTTTCATTTACTGACTCCATCCAGAACTTTAGCCACGACAAATGCTCATTCGACATACTTTGGAGACGATGGTTTCGAACCGCGGGAGTCTTGTACTTGCCGGGCTGCAGGGTAGGCCTCTGGTGTTGGAAGATGGTGCAATGCGTTCGGTCTCCATGGCTGCAGCTCACTAAGAGGCTGTGACTTATCTATTCCCATCCAACTCAAACGCCTATAAAGGAGGCTTTCTTAGAGGGACCATGTATGATTTCAAGTATTCATCCTCGGACCATCTGAACTGTAAATACGAATCCTTTCGGCAAAACCCACTTTCTCAATTCCGCAGCGCCCCGCTTACGGCTGAACTTTGCACCTACAGCATCCAGCTGACCACTTTGTCGAACGATATAGTTTTTAACCTGCTTTCGTTTTTGTCTCAGGCCTCAATTTTTAGCATTGAATTACCTGTCAGTAGCAAATTTGGTGGCATCATGACCGCCGAAAACACCGCCTTGAACGCCGCGGCGGAATATCTCGCCAATCCGCGCTTTCATCAAACAATCACCATCCCCTCAGGCGGCAAGCATGGCGACGTTCTAATCAGCTATTCGGAGTGCGGACACTTAGACTCTAGCAGTGATGCCGAGGCACCGACCATTTTGTTCACGCCTGGCATGTTTGGGTCGCGATACCTTGGCACGTTCATGCACGCCTTTGGACAGAAGCACGGCGTGAGAGTCTTGGTCCCAGACCGGTAATCTCCTCCGGAAATTCAATGCTTGGATGAAGGCTGATGATTTGGACAGTTTTGGATTTGGAAAAACGCCAAATGTTGGTGTAGAGGATCGTATCAAGGACTGGGTAGCCATCCTGCCCAAATTCCTGGAGGCACTTGGCATCAAGCACGTCGCGCTCGCATCCCACAGCGCAGGCACACTATACAACATGAACCTCCTCTGGTATTCGCGTCATATCTTGCACCCCCAGCATCCCATGGTCTTCTTCTTCGCCCCCTTCGTGGACGGAGCATGCTCCAACGCGGCGCTCATCTCCTCGCTACAGGTGTTTCCAGTCTTCGCCCTGTCGCAGTGGAACAAGCTGGCCAAATTCTTTGTAGTCCAAGCATCAGGGACGATTGAGGCGTCGTCCGGTATTCTGGGTCAGATGGCCCAAGCCCTGACGCCTGGAAATCAAGAGCCCTCAGAGCGGGAAAAGAATATGCGGGCTATCGAACGGGATTACGGACCCGCGTACGATACGCAAGTCGAGCTGGAGCGTCTCATGGTTCGAGGCATGTTTGAACAGGAAACGGCCGGTGCGAACTGGGAAGCGGTCAACTGTCTCAAAAAGGGACCAAAAGGCGCGTGGGACGAAGCCGACAACATGCATGATCTGGTCGGTAGGATCGTTTCGAGAGAGAAGGAGACATATTCAGAGGGCCAGGCGGGGAAGCTGAGCGTAAGCATCTATTTTGCGGAGTCGGACATAATGACTGGTAAGAAGGGCCAAGACTACTTCCGGTCGTGTTGGGAAGAGGCAGCTGGAGCACATGATCAGCGTGTGGAGATTAAAGCGAGAACTGTCGAGAAGACCAATCACGATAGTGTTCTCACCAACGTGGAGACTTTGGCGGACATGTTTAAGCTTGTGAGTGAAATGAAGAGCAGCTAGACGGACCAACATGGGACAACGTGCTACCCTCCTACATGTTTATAGTGGATTAGCTTTATCATATATTGAGTGAAATAAGCCGAGGCTAGTGAACTGTTCTACTTGATGAGATTTATCTTCTCTCATCTTTAGGAAAATATCTCGCGATGCTCTCTTTCAGGTGATTTCTTCGCACCAGGTCAGCTCTGCCCAAGACCTCGGGTAATCAATTTCCTTTCCATCTTAATAGTCGGCGGTGTGTCTTGTTTTCGGGCTACATATGCACACTACCGGATCCCGTGTATATAGACTCTATGTGTTAAAGCTCCCCATGGCCATCTGGCCCGCCAAACCACTTCCTGTCCTCTTCCCAGTTTTCCAGGACTGGGCCTTGAGGGTCCTCAGACTCCTCATATCCATATCCGTATTCGCCACTTTCCCCGTCATACCGCGGCCATTCCTCCAGCATATATTCTCGGAGTCGACCTGTCCATGGCCATTTCAGTTCTTTGCCAGCCGTGATCTCGGTGCACTCACCACCTATGCACAGTTTCTCTAGATTTGGCATCAGGGGAATCATAATTCCAGCTGCCTTCTCGGTGCTGGAAAGATAACTTATTTCCTCTTGCCGTCTCAAGACTCTGCCAGAAGCACCAAAGTATGCATTGCCACAATCTGGCCACTCATCAGAGCCGAAACCCAAGTGAACGACATGAGGGAGTCGAAGTTCTCTCAAGTTTTCGAACTTGTTCAGTTCCCTTGCCATTGCCTATATTATTAAGTATTGGATTAGTTTTTTTCCTGTAGAGTTTCACGCATCACACGATCTTGCTTGACAAGGGAACATGCTCACCCCGAGATTCTCTCTAGCCCATCGTCCGTCCACATCTCCGTCGATATCCAACCTCATAAGTTGGCTCGCCGACTGTTGTAGCTCAGCGACTAACTCTGGTGTCCAGGTCGCATGAAGGCCAAACTCTTCGAGACGCTTCAACTTCGAAGTAGACTTGACGAAACTCATCTGCGGACCCTCTGCCTGTTGAGACAGAGATCTCATTGAATAAGTGGACCATACGTAACTTTTCGTGTAGGAGGTAAGTTTCCGCAAGTGTGGTGTCCCAGCCAAAAGATAGTGCATGTTGGGCCCGAGACTTGCCTCGGCCAAGGCTGGAAACTCGACGTTTCGCTCGAGGAAATATTTCTCAAACGTAGCAGCTGCAGCGCTATCTGCTGACGGCTGGACCCATGTGAGATTCGAAAGGCGCGGAGCATTGGCGAAGAACCGTACAAATAGGTCTAGAATATCATCGGATGGGGTCGGCGCCTCGCCAAACCACTCATCATCTCCTCTGTGCAAGAATATGTCGACCTCGAATTCTTCAACGCCGTCAAGAGCCGCCTTACAGCTCAGGATGTCAGAAAGCACCTCTCTGGCATTCATCCATCCACGTCTGCCCTGGGACACTTTGTTGTTGTCTACTGATAGTCGTTTGAATAGATCGTCCGGGACTTCCAGCAAGGATGCACGGAACTGTGAGTCTGGATTGCATAACGCCTCGGTGGGATCTAAAAGGGATTCGATATCGCGCTGGTGAGACTTGATGTAGGGATGATTGATCTCGCGAATAAAACGTGGGATGTTACTCTCTGATAGACCGAAATAAGCTAGCAGCGACCGAGGCAGCAACGCGGCGCTCGAAACGCAGACTATATTTGCAAGAACCAAACTTTGTAGAGATTTCATGGTGAAGGTGAGAGAATTGCGATATTTGTGTTGTGCTAGAATGTGGCAAAGGTTTTGTTGATCTCTAGGTTTGTTTTAGAAGAAAACGTGTCCTTGTCGCCTCCAATTGCTGACAGGTATGTAGCTATGTAAGCTTGCGTGACTGGAATCCATAACCACGAGAGCTGAATCCTGTTCAATGAAAAAAGCCAAGATACAACTCACTCGATGAAAGGCATTACTTGCATAAACAGTCTATTATCGTTAATGTAATCTAAGTTGCAATGCGCACCTACACATGTGGCCAAAACCAAAATGAAACCAAACAAAAAACACTGTGAAATCCATCCTCAAATCGATCTAATCCCAAAGTAATAGACCCCCTCATAGCCCTATCCATCGTATATCCAGACATCGTGAGTCATCATGGCTCTTGCGCAAGCTTAGTGCTTGTTCTTCTTATCCTTGCGATGCCTAGATTTCACATGTTGTTAGCTAATGATCCAGCCATGAGCACTTGGTCTTGAAGGCTTCTTACTTCTTGAGCTTGTTCTCAAGGAAATTGGCACCAATGGCACCGGCAGCGGCGCTCGCAAGACTGCCGAGCATACCTGCGCCGGCTTTGTGGGCTGTCCAGCCAGCGGCACCGCCTCCGACAACAGTCGCACCGAGGCCTCGCTCGCCATCGGGGCCAGCCATCATCTCAGGCTGGCCGTGTGCCTGTGGGTGGGTCTGGTATGCCTGGGAATGGTCGGACTGCTGGTAGGGAGCTCCCTGTCCCTGGCCATAGGGAGAGCCATGGCTTGACTGTTGGGCATACTGGGCCTAGTGAAAGGAGGTTAGTATATGGCCGAAGTTAGAGATGGTGATTTGCTGATTCATGACTCACTTGTTGAGGATAGTTGGAGGAGTTGGAGGAAGATCCGTAGTAGCTCTGGGCAGACATGTTGTTGGCGAAGTGGTTGCTGTGTGAAAGTGTTTGGTAAAGTGGTAGTTGTATGCTGGTGAAGTAGCTTGTGAATTGAATTGACTGATGAATTATGAGCACAGACACCGAGCAATGAGCCGTATTTAATCTTTTGCTGCCATCTAGAATCCTCATCCATAGTTGAGACAGCGTCGTGTCCAACCGTGGCTCGGTGATCGCATGTGGAGATTTTCAGCGCGGTTTTGGGGGCTCATTAGTGCCGGTGACGACTGCCGGGGAAGAATGCCTTATTTTCAAGCAGAATCAGCCCAAGATTGTCGCTTTGACTTGCGCAGTTTCTCCATCACCCGCCGTGGCTCGGCCGTGTCCTGCGAGCTGATTGGTCTGCTCGCTTCTTGGCGGCTGCGGCATCGCATCTGCCCAAAATAGAAGCCGAATCTTCTATCGATTCGTCTCTCATGTGGCTCCTTATGCTGAAGCTAAATATTTGCGATAGCGATAGCGATGCAGGACAGTGCACGATGTATTGCGCGTCATTCTGATTGATGGTCATGTGGTCAACTTGGTGAATCGCCCTTTGTCGGCGAGTGGTCAGATTCGGCTTTACAATATGCTCGGACCTTATCCCGGGTACAGAGTGGTCTTGGGCAACTTAGAGCAGAGGAAAATAGTGAAAGCAGTAAGACTATTGGAGAGATGAAGCTGGAAGCGGCGCATGATTATCATTGAGCCAAAGACCAATGAGAGCAAGACAAATGAGGTTCAGCTCAACAACCGCCAAAAGGTCACCCAATTCATACAAGCCCAAACTCGCATGTGCCAATATCACTCGATGGTTTGCGAAATGGAGTATAGAATGCTGCATGTCTCAACGATAGATCAATCCAATTTGTATATGGGTCGCCTCCTCAGTGCCCGAGTGGCTCACCTAACGACGAACGGCCTCGACTCTGGCCAGCTGAGGATGAAACTGCATCACTAGATCAATATCTTTGCAGCCATCATGCAGCCCCCTCCGTACTATTTCCATTTTGGTCCACCTTGAAACTAGGGTGCGAACATCCAGACTGAAGATACGAGTCCAAAATGCAACATGACAGACACTATCGATTCCTGAAGCATTATACCACAACATGATTCCTATAACTCCAAGTATATAATATATCAGCAAGTATTCAAGTTAAGCTGCTCGTCACAGACACATTGATCTTCTCCCCGTCACGCATTCTGCTTTATTTTATTCGTTACAGCACTTTCGGTAACTATGTCGGAGCAAAATTCTATCCCTGCCCTCCCATACCATCCCGAGGACATGGCGGCAGCCATCAAACTGTTCAGGACCAAGCGCATCCCTACGTATGAGCCTGGCGAGGATGACCACGAGCGGTATATCGCCACCGCCAATTTGCTATACCGCTTCTCCCTCCCACCCTGTGTTGTCCAGCCCAAATGCGCCTGCGACGTGCGTGACGTTGTCAAGATCGCCAAGGCAAGGAACATCCCCATCACCATCAAGAACGGAGGACACTCCTTTGCTGGCGGGTCCACTGCCCAAGTCGGGATTCTCATGGAGCTCGGCTTGATGAACCAAGTGTCAATTGCAACCGACGAGAAGACCGGTGAGAAAACAGCCACGATCAAGGGTGGCGCTCTCTGGTTCCATGTGTACAAGAAGCTCATTAGCGAGCGCCTCGATGGCCTCGTGGTTAACGGAGGGCGTTGTCCGTCTGTCGGTGTCAGCGGCTTCATACTTGGCGGAGGCTTGGCGCCGTTCACCAGAAGCTTCGGGATGGGCTGTGACACCGTCAAGGAGTTTAGCATCGTCACGGCAGCGGGCGACGAGGTCACCGTTACCAGGAACGACTCCGACCCGAACAAGCGCGCGCTCTTCTGGGCACTTCGTGGCGCCGGTGGTGGCAACTTCGGCGTGGTGACCGAAATGAAGCTCGAGCTTAAGAAACTGCAGAGTAACTGGGTCATGGCAGGCAAGTTTACCTGGTACGTCAAGAAGGAGAACATGGATGCGTTCATGATCACCATGAAGTCATTCTACTCCAAGAACTGGCCCAATGCTATGACCATTGATAGCACCTGGCTCTGCGAGACCAGTAAAACGGACACTGAAGTGGGTGTTCGTTTCATCGTGTACTTCAATGGCAGGAAGAAAGAGTACGAAGAGGTCATTGATGGATGGGAACTACTAAAAGGGGACCTGGAGACCCTCACTGAAGCTCAACGGGAGAACGCTTTAACTCAGCACGACTATCTCAAGACGCAGCTCAAACAACGCTCTCTAGAAGAAGTCTCGACGCGATTCCTCCACGAGACACTCGCCGCGCAATGGATCGAAGAGACTAAGAAGGCATTCCCCACCAATAAGACCTACCAACTTCACACCTCCTTTGTCTTCAAGAACAACGCAGAGATATTTGGCAAGATCATAAATATCCTCCGCAAAGAGATGCAGACTTTCCGCGAGAAATTCGGCAGCGAGAAGGATACCGTCTTCCAGGCCACCTTTATCCACTCTGGCGGCGAGGCCAACGTTCGCTCGCGCAAGGATAGTGCCTTCCGCTGGAGGGGGAGCACCTACAATGCATACATCAACCTCGAGTTCACCGACAAGTGGCTTGAGTACGACATGCGAGCTGTTCTAGACGTGATGAAGCCGCAGCTCCGACCTTACGGCATGGTGCCGGGCGCAACGTACGTCAACTTCCCTGACGACAGGCTCATACAGCACGAGATGGCCTACTGGGGAAACAACATTTGGGAGCTCCGACGCGTGAAGCAGATTTGGGACAAGGATGGCTACTTTAGCTGGGCGCAGGGCATTACTGTACCGAAGACAAAGGTGGGCAACGGGGCTCAACAAAAGGCGAGTGAGAAGCTGTTGGAGAAGGAGGGCCAGGACTTTATCAAGGATGAAATGGACGCGGATGAGTTCATCGAGCCGGAGGTGAACTCGACGGATAGTATTGCTCGGCAGCAGTGGGAGACATACCAACTTTTGGCGCCTGTTGAGGCGTATGGCAGTAGCATTCTGCCTGCTTTGGTTGCTTCCCAATAGTTGATTGATGCTTATTTATAAGTACAGTCACCAGAGAAAGAATATGTAATAAACTACATCTATGGCACCTAGTCTTCCTCCAATAGGTCTTTAATCGTTAAGCAGGGCCTGCCACCCCTGTGAATTTACTCTTTTAGACGTGAAACGACCAGCTCTACTCAAGATGTTAGCATACTCCTGTTGTTGAAGCGAGGGGCAACGTACAAGTTCGCTAATTTTCGCGTCTGCCACGAATGAAAGCGGAGGAGACGACTGTCCTCTGATACAGGTTCTTCCTCTGCAATGTCCAAGATTGCCTTCTCAAACTCTCTGTGATGCCTGTGATGCCGAATATCGAGGTCACCCCAGCCGTAGATGCTGCTAAGCTGCGCCTCAAACAGTGCGTCACGCCCCCTTCTGTAGAATTGAAGCTCCTTACACACCTGCCGCAAGATTGGCATGGTTATTTCGTCGTCTAGAGAGAATGCGTTTCGGACATCACAGTAGTAGGAGATATAGGAGCGGTTCCCATCCAGGAACTGCTCACCAATGCTTCGATCTTCAATAGGGAAATGCTGTATCAAGCCGACACTCAGCGCTTGATAGAAGGCATAAATGGCACCTCTGCCATAATCCGGCTTGATCTGGGCTCGAGTGTCTTCATGGAGGATCCCAAGTAACCCGTACAGTTTATCCATGGGGTCAGAGCAGTTCTGCCGCCCAAACTTCCACATAAGCTGCCAGAGTGTGTCTGGTAGCCTTGATTTGTATGTGTGGACTGCATTGTTTGGCTTCAGCAGAGCATTCTGAATCTCTTCTTGCGTCATCATATGCAGCTGGTCCAACTCAGACCGCCGTATCGGCCGAAGAACGTGTCTTAGACGATGGGTCACGATGATTTGAGCAGGAGTTTGCGACCTCTCGCTGGCTGAATAAGTTAAATTTGGGGTCCCGTCGGGTGCGAAGCGTAACTTTGAGGCTTCCTTCGTGGAAGAATAATTCTCAAATAACTCGACAGGGAAAGTAAATGGGCCGCACCAGACCTCCATGCTGGCTGCGAGAACCACTTCTTGGACAACCCACATGCGTCCCCAATAGCTGGCATGGCTAAGAAAGGTGAGGCCATCCCAGGCTGCTTGATCCCAAGTGCGGCGGTCCTGACGGATGCTTTCATGCAACGTCTTGACATTCGCATACTGCTGGCAATCTGGAGCTCCAAGCCATCCAACTACTTGATTGGCGTGTTTGTAAATCTCACCCATCAACATGACTTGTTGGGGTTTCTCATCGTTGTCTAGCTGATTGATACAAAGAGCGTCAATGAAAAACAGCCCGTATTCCTCTCTCTGCCCTACACTGCACAGGAAACTGTACAAATTTTCTCGAACTTGGTGGGTGTGACCATCGATTTCAATTATTTGTGAATCATTTTGAACAATACTACTGCCCCAAGAGTAGGATAAGGCCCTGTAAGGAGTACATGGCAACTGATCGATGTCGACGATGTGGAAAGCCCCTTGGGGAATGCGAGCCCTCGGCGTAGCGGGGTAAAGCCTCAGCAGTCTCACCTGGCATTTTGCATCGATTGCCGGGTGCTGGAGGCTGGTTTCAAAGGTGGACAACATAAATTGCGGCCCATCACGATGGGTATGAGGTTTGATTATAGTGTGTTGGCTCGATATATAATGGGGGGCTTTCGCTTCCCCTGGACCATATATACTTCCACTCGAGATTGAGCAAAATACCGCAACTTCCAACCATTTGGGTACATCTGCTGCGGGCCATTCTGCTGTGGCTGTAACCTGGCTATGCATGCAGCTAGTCAGTGGTGTGCTGACGCTGAGAAGTGGATAAATACGTGGAAAGGACTGCGTTTACAAGACCAGGATATTCCCATACAACTCCATATAGTAAGTATAGATGCCTAGCGGCATGGACGCCTTAATGCCTTTGGATCACGAACAGGGATCCAATATTTCCTTGTGACCACTCCCAATAGAGGCACGAGGTTGATGTTGCTCCTTCAAGGAGGTGATGGCAGATAAAGAATGTGGGTAGAAAATTCTCTTTGCTTTTACGATTATTCTCTAGCAAGTAGACCTCCCGGTAGAAACTCGTGCACATCTTGGTACTCCTTATGATAAGTCCTCAGATACAAGCAAATGGCAGGGCACTCAACCCTTGCTCTAAGTTCAACCCACCACATACTCCGACCTGCTTTGCGATACCAGAGGTATAGCAGCAAGAGCGCGACGGGGTCTCTTTCCAAAAGCAAGAATTTGAATGAATCGTGTATGCTGCGTGGGAAGACCCCGATTTCGCCTGTAGTGATTTGGCTATCGGAGAGATCTAATATCTGGGATACGGCATGGGTGACTTTGAAGTAAGGATTGCTCTCTTCGGTAGACGTGTCGTCGAGATTGCAAACTCTTGCCAGCGAACTTGGGATGCCATAAACGCCCATATCTGGGAGGGGCGAGTTCATTTGGGCAAAGGCGGGCGCCATAACATGGAACAGGCTGTCTGGTCGGAGGGGGTCTGTGATACGCCAGAGCGACATCTTTCCATTGCTCATGCGTAGCCATTCTAAGTCGGAGGGCCCGGAAGTCTTCAAGGGCCATGATTCTTCTGGAATACATGCATCAGGTGTTGCGAAGCTGAGGAGAGCTAGAGCCGCTGCGGTGCCCCATATTGGATCTTTGTCTTCCGTCTGAATCGGCTCTCGTAGCCGTCGGTTGAAGAGTGCTGTACTTTGAGACCGGTGATAGCATTCTTCAACAGAGCGATGACCGTCCGGTGAACTGTTAAGATGGCGGTCATAAGCAAGCGCCACCGCTAATGAGGCGTGCATCAAGAATGGGTGCTATAAATAACATGTCAGTCGTGCGAGTTTCCAACGATTTTACTTTTCAGTTCCATGCTATCTCCAGCAGAAAGATCTGACTGTCATGACCTACCGTGAAGGTTAGGGCGAGGAGTTTCCGATTCACTTCGATTATACTGGGGTCGCCGGGAGTAATGAGGCTTCGACCCAGATACCGGGTGAGAAAGTCCTGGCATTTGGCATTCAATTGATAGAAGTATGTGGTATTGGATGTCCAGACAGCACTGGCCATCGATGGTCGAGGGCCAACTCCCTTTAGAGGAACTGATGGTCTTATTAAGTCATCGGCGACAGTTTGTAGATCCGAAACGTTGAGTATGAAGTTACACACTACTCCAAACGAGCAGCACCTCTTGCATTGCGGCTTGGTTTCGTCGCACTGGCGTGGACAGAGAGATCAGCTGCGGGTGACTGACAATCAGTTGGAAGATAGTTGCGCACCTTGAGCTTTCTGAGTTTGCAGTTCCTGCACCCGTATCTTGATCTTCTCGTCGGCTTCCGTCCTTGGGCTTCTGACTGGGCGGCTCTAGATGCCATTCTCCCTCTGTGGCTATGCTTCTCGGTCGGACTGGGGACAACGGTCAGATGAGGCTTTTCTCTAACCAAAACATCAACTCATATGCCACTTCCGTATCTGGTTAGTGGCTTACCTCTCACTGTATTACAGGGCCAGCATTCGTTGTAAGTTGAGTTCGTTGAGCGGCCCTTTGTAGCTAGTACTTACAAGCTCCACTGTTATGCAAAAACATTTAAGTACCTCTACTTGTTAATTAACGTCTAGGACAACGTCTTGGCGGAACCTTCACTTGACGACTTAAACCTCCGGTTATTTGGCTTCCTCATGACGATGTCTTGCGCGCTACAAGGGATGGAAGGACACGTTCCAAGTAGCACTGATCTTCCCGTCTCCTTATTTATCAAGACACTCTGGTGGTAGGGTATTAATTAGACTGGAATCTACTGGGGCCAATGGGATGACGGAGTTGAGATGATATCGCAAATCGATATATATGGTTGCTGAAGTTAATTTATTAAGCCTTCCTTGCTAAGTCTCAATCATCAAATGCTCTTGTTCTCATTTTCCTTCGTTGCCACAGTCCTTAACATTAACTCCAACCATTGGTAAATCATAAGAGCGTGTGTCAGACTCCAGGCAGTAGCTCCATCAGTACATTGCGCAATAAAGTCCCGGCAACTACAATCTTTCAGCCCGTTCTGCTGTTCACCATACTAAGGCACTTCATGGCCGGAAATCTAAAAGACACTGGCCAGCTTTGAAGCGGCGCAAACTTGTTCCAACAGGTCCCTGGAGAGACCAAACTCCTTCTCCATCACGTCGAGAACCACGCTCCGTGATCTAGACGCAAGCGTGTCCTCGACCACCTGGGCAGCTTTTTGCATAACCTCCAAACCCATGGCCCTGTCAGCTACCGCAAGTGAGAAGATGCGGCTGGCAATATATTTCGGATCACAAGGGGTCTTTTGGTCAAGACCTTTGTCCACATCTAGTCCACACTCGTCGGTGACTTTTTGCAGAAACTCCCAGCAGACCTTGTGCATCAAGAGGCGCGGAAAGGCAATCTCGAACGATTCTTCGGTGAGTGCGTTCGCCAACGGCCTCAGTAATTCGTGTGGGGATAGATGCTGTCGATTTTTCAAGTCTGGTACTGACTGGCGTCGTTCACTTGTCTCGGTGTGTGCCTGATCACTTTGTTGGCCTTCGGTAGGCGATTCAACATCTATCCAACGCCTGCGCGAGATGATTTCGTTCATGTCCTCCGGTCTGAGGTCAATTCGCTTGGAGTTCTTGCTGTATCGTTGGATAAAAATGTTGGAAACGGGGGCTCCTTTTTTGGTCTCCTTGCACCGGCGCCTCTCTGTCCCCGACCTGATCTGGCCATTCCCCCTGAGCTGGTTGAACATGTTGCACAGACCGCGGACAGTCATTCCATCCTGCAGCATCAGCTGCTTGAGGTACCCGTCCGTGTCACTCGGCTTCTTGCCCGCGAAGATGTTGCGCTCGCCGAAGAAGTTCTCCGCGAGCTGCATATCCACCCAGGTGTTCTCGACCAGCTTCTCCTTAACCAGGGCGTTGTAAAGGTGGACGGCATACACGATGGAGCGGCTGCGGTTGAAGGCCTTGAAGCCCACGTCGTGCATCGTAGAACGGAAGCTGAATATGGCGATCCCGCAAAGGACTGGCGACAGCTTCAAGATTCGATGCTTGGTCGGGGGAGAAGTCGCATGAACGCGGTTCGACGGACGGTTGGGGTTTCTGTGCTTGAGCGTAGGGTCGGCTTGAAAGTACTTGATATCGCTCTGGAAACTGCGGAGGCAACGGCAATCAGTCTTCTCGTCCAGATCAACATCTTCGGTTTGGTAGTGCTTGTCGATGAGGTTGTCCATAAAGTTGAGCTCCTTTGTCAACTGGGCCAGAGGCCTAGATACGCGCGACCCGAGGGTGTGGTGGATGTCAAGAATGATCTGGGCTGCGAAGGCAAGATAGAATGGCGACTGGTGCTTTTCTCGTAGTTCGCGAATGCCACGGACTGACTCGTCTTCGATGGGATATCGGTCCGAGTTGTACAAAAGATCGATGAGGTCACCATAGAAATCCGCGAAGATGATGTTGTCCTCTTGAATTTTGTATGGCGTAACCTGCAGGATGTCGGTGACCTGAGCATGAATTTCACTCCCAGCACGGCCACCTGACATTTCCGAATAGCACCTGCACATTTCTCTCCTTTTGATCGCGTTTAACGCTAGCAGCATTGTTTCGTCGACGTCTTTGTAGAAATCATCTAGCATTTCGCGAGTGAAAGTGGGCACTGCGTGGTGGAAATGGCCGCGTTCTTTGATCAGCTCCAGTGCGTATCTCGCTCCAAAATCGTAGGATCCGCCATGATCCTTCAGTAGCGGGAGAACTTGATCGATGAGATAGCGAGCCAAGTCGATGGCAGTGTTGGAAACGACACCAGCGGCAGAAACATCCACGGTCCCGTGTGAGGAGGCGAGCCAAACGAGCTTCACTTCCCCCTGATTTTGTTCAAATCAGCCAGCAGCATCGCATATGCAGCTCTGGCGTCCTCGTAGGTAGTTTGAGGCTCGGGCTCAAAAACCGTACCATCATCTGCGCGGACTTTCGGTGGCAGCTCAGCGTCACTGGCATCGAGAAAGCTTTGCGAGGGCTCCTCTACGGTGAGGAGACTGAAAGACTTTTGGATCGATTCGCTGACCGGTCGCTTCTGAGAATCAGTAGTAGGACGACACTGATTCAAGACGCCGAGGACTCTCTTGAGAATGTCAACAAAGTGGGAATGTGTCTTGTCTGATTCGAGGCTTGGCTCGGCGCCTTGGTCACTCAAGCGGGAGCTGAATTGCGATCGTACTCGGATGACCCTTATTGCAATTTTTATAACGGACTCAGGCACTTCGATTATCGGTTCTTTTGCAGAGGCAATGTACTCAGCTAGCGGGATGAAGCTTTTGATTGGGATAATGTGCTTCTTGACCTCAGTTGGATCTAGCCGGGCTAGCTTCCTTGCCTTTGCTTTGAGCCGACCTAGAGGCTTCGCAGGCACATCGCCAGAAGCACCAAGGAGGTGTGGCTGGCAGCCTGCGCATTTGGCCGTCAAGGCAAGCCAGCCAGCCAAGGCGTCTGTGTCGGCCTTGTAGCGCCGGTATACACTGACCAGCGCATCAGGAAGCATCGTGACGGAGGCTGATGGGAGACTGACGACGAAATAACGGAGGTGCGAAGAAAGATGAAATGTGTTGGGGAGAGAAAAGTGCAGCCTGAGGAAGAAAGCGAAGAAGAATCTTGGGCGGCGGGATTGTCACCGCCTTCTCATATGCCGTGGCAGTAACTTTCGGGCAGCTGTCAAACATCAGCCAAATAGCCGTCACTGTCAAACAACCCCGCAAACACTTTTAATAATAGGAGATAAATAAGGGAGCATTGGGATCGAACACGGGGTGCCAAACACCGTCGCCCGGCAATCTGATACCCAGGGTCTGGAGCAAGTCCGTCACTTTACAAACAAACATACGATGACCACATGCTCGTCATGCTGATAGTAGTATCTCTCTGTTTCCCAACAAACAAAACCTATTTTTCCATCATCTCGAAAAGATTTTCAAGGGTGACGCATCTCTCCCCTCTCGTCATTAAAAACGTCCCAAGTGGAACATGTGACCACTGTCTGTCGAGTAATGATTTTACCGATGGACTGACAAAAAAAGTTGTAGTATATTAAAAACAAAAATGCTTTCTGCTGTTGGGTTTACCATTAGCTTCATGAGCGCTTTCAGCTCAAATTTACCCCAATGTGAAGTTTGCAGGAAATGCCACATCCGACATGCATCAAACTTCTCAATTTCAGTAAACGAACCGCATCGTACATGATGTAGCCACAATAAACTCTATGTCTGGAGCACACATTTTTGGTAATGTAGCTATTACATTGTTCATGTTGAGTTACCGCCGCTTGTAACGATAATCACAAGCTCCGCTGAGCTCATTGTAATATCACAATTCAATTGTCTCTCAGAACTATATTTTTCATATTGCTTATCATGAAAGCATCACATAAATTAATGTGAAGCAGTGAACTGGTCTGGCATGTATGATAAATTTTATGACAAGGAATGGACGGTTGTTGCCGGTAATATGCAAAATGGTGTTTCCGATTAGTAATTACCATTGCCTCCCAAGCAAAGCTTCACATCAGAAAAATCAAAAGAACTGGAGTGGTAAGCTGCCTTCGAGCATTTCCATTCCGAGGTTATCTTAAGAGTCGAAGTTGGAATGGTTGGGTTGCCCGTGACTATAAGAATGGAATCATTATCCATAGGTATTCAAAAAATCCCCCTCCCCTGACATCTCAGGAACCTCTACCACTTGGAGAATATGAAAATTGATCGTACGGCATCGAGATAGATAAGTGATTTGCTTTGCCCCGGTCCTTGATCGTCCACGCTAACCATGTCTCGGCTTCTGAGGCCTGCACTAACCACAAAGCGGGAATATGAGTAGTTGATTGGCTCGATGTTCAACATGATCCACAAGTTTCCAAGTGTACATTAAATAGCTGAAAGATGATGACATCGAATTGTCGGGAACAAGTGGTCTGCTGGGCTGAGTAAAGTCGGAATCCTTGCGGTATTTTCATTTCAGGTATTGAAGAATATGTATAAAAGGAGGTCATCATTCCTTAAAACACAAGAAAACATCGTCCTACCATCATCAAGACAAAATTCCTGTTCTATATCCTGGAAGCTCTATTCCCACATAACTCCTTAACGCAACCCGCTGGAGAAATTCTATCTTCTATCTAAACCTTGAACATGGCATCCTCTTTCTCTCTTCCTGCAACTCTCAATCCTCCTCTGACTGGTCGCGACGCCGTGGTGGACGCCATGTACCGTTGCGCCGTGGCCTGGGACACGAACGACCAAGCTCTCTTTGATTCAACTTTTTTGCCCGACGGTGTCTTTCTGGTCAACGGTCGTCCCATGACCGGTCTGTCTGAGATACACAGTACTGGACTTGCTCTCATCTTTGCCGTCGACACCACGCACTTCGTTACTAATGTGCGCGTTTCCATGAAAGTGGGAGCCGGTGAGACCGCAGGAGCAGCTGGCGACGAGAAGGAGGCTAGCCTGACTGCTACCGTTTTCGTTCAACATTTTGCCGGTGGTAAGGGTATGGAAGCGGACCAGCCCAGCCTGATGTCTGGAAGTCTGTACCGCGGGGAGCTAGTTGAGGACGTTGATGGGTTGTGGAAGTTTAAGCGTTTAGCAATCCAGGCTACTTGGGTTGAAGGCGATTGGGGTGTCGTTGGAGGTAAATTCCATGAAGTCAAGGAGTGATATATACACAATCATCATTTCGGCCTGGTACTTGAGGTTGATTCAATACGAATGTGTTTCCTTCGATACGAATATCTATCTTACTTCAAATACGAATATCACCGGCAAAGACTATCAAGGCAATTTCGTGGCTCATGGCACTCTCGTAACCTCAGCAAGAAAAAGGAAGAAAAAGTTCAATTGCATTTATGAAGGATGCAATTGTGTGCTAGAGTGAGTATCATCTCCTTGGCCGATTTGCCGGCCAACATGAAAGGATGAATCATAATGAGAGGCGCGAAACAATAGCCTATCTCGAATCAATAGCGCAAAGTCAACGTTGCATGTAATGGGATTCCCATAATCCAAATAGACCTTCGGCAACTAGATGAGGTGTAGTGATCGGCATTCGACACAAAGAGCATAAGCCTCAGTGTTCACAATACGAAGGCTTCGTTGGCCAATCACTCTTACTTCCGGCAAGCTACAATAAGAAACTAGCGCGCGGCTGACCAGGGCCATTCCCGTGCCTCGTTCGCCCGTGGATTTCCCTGGCCTGTTCTCGAAAGATTACCTAAAGGAAGGAGTTTTAGCTTGTTCACTTGACCCATTCAGGTTTATGTGCGCGAGGAAATACCGAAAGGGGAAGTGGCCGATGTCTCGGAGGGAGACAGGGAAGATGATTGGAGGAGTCCATCTGTAATACTGTGTTCTTGATACTGTGTCAATGTATAGCACTAACAAACCCATGCCACAGAAGCAACGACTGCCGTAAAAGCAATGCTAATGACAAATCAAATCCCAGTAAGATACATCGCACAGTGCCCCGGGTTATGGAATGTTGAGATAAGCACCGCCGCTGTCAGCCCTGGCGGTCAGAATGACGAATCGAGGCTACCTAATCCCCGATAGAGAGGCCGACAAGCCTTGGTAATTTCGTCTCACGACCAATAGGGGGAATTTACCACTCTTTAAGGGCAAAGGTTGGTTGCATCGAGGCTCACTACCGCCACAAATGAGATCTTCGGTTCGTGAGCTTATTCCATCCCTGGTCTTTGAGGTCGGCGATAGTTGCCTTCCTCTAATCATCTCTAATCAGGGGCACCGAGGGTAAGGGTCAGCCATTTTTTTCTATATAACGGTCGCGTCAACTTCCCATTCCTGGTTTGGTACAGAAAGTTGAGCCAGCTGGAAAGCAACTGATTTTCTACCGTCTACCAACAGTCCCTTCCGCTCAATCATCATCATGAACCGCAGAACGCTCCTCGACATCGCCATTGCCGGGCTCGTGTTTGCATGCATAGCATTTCTAGTCAGTCTTGGCTTGACTATCTTTGGATTCGTTAAACTCCACCGTCATGGGTCTAACGGGCCTTTGAGCCTCTCATGGGTCAAAGCTTCCTTGACCCTGACAACAACGTAAGTACTCCGCCTGACACTACCGGAAGTCTGGGTCACTAAAATAGATGTGCCGTGTAGATGGTTGGCCCTCGAGATCATGGCCCAGTCGGTCCCTGACACTAGTGTCTCGGCTGGTACCTACGACAAGGCGAACCCCAGCTTTCATACCAACGTAGTCTGTGCTCTTTTCGGCGCGACTGCTATTGTTGTGGTCATGGTCACTGAAATTGAAGTCGTGCGAGATTTTACGGCACCCTCCGCACGATGGTTCCCTCGCAAGTTGGCCTTCTCGATCCTCGGATTGGTTGTTTCTCTCAACTGCTTGAGGATTTTCCTCGCCGAGGCTTTGCTCTTCACTCAGATTGAAAAGCTAGGTCTTGTGTGTAATGCCATTGACGCTGTCACAATTCTGACTCTCTTGCTTTTCGGCATTACTGCTTTCGTGTTCCTTGTCAGGGCAAGAGCTGCAGTCAGATTCCGTGTAAGACTGAATACGAGCCATGCAAAGTCCCGTACTAACGCCTTACTAGATTTTCAAATACATGGTAGCCATCTACATCATCACATTGTGTCGTCTCACGTACCAGTCTATCTACACCATTCTATACTTACTCAGCCTTTATTCTGTTGATTTCGGCGCATATTGGACTATTTTCTTGCAACTTCCTTCGGTCTTTATCTCTGCTTGGAGTCTGCTGGCATGTCTCGGTCTAATGTACCACGTGGCTTCGCTCGGCTGCAAAGGTGAAGATGTCAATGATGGTCTCTCAGCAGACAACGACAATTCTCTCAAAGTTGAGGAGTTGTAGACTTGACTGCTATCTAGCAATTCAAGTGCATAAAATACGGCGACAAAGAGCCCGCCGGTCAGGCTGGTGGTTAAAATTGGGCAAAGCAATAAACGATTCGTGGCGTTAGATGATGTTACAGGAAAGACTGCACATTTCAATTAGATTATTTAGATAGATTTCATATCAATTTTTTATTACTATTGCCCGATTGAATTTAGCCGGATCCAATGTCCGGCAAATTTGAGTAGTTGTATTAAATGCTCATTCTATTACGACTCTCACAATATCGTCGAATGTAGCTTCAGCCCAGCGAAGATCGGTCGCCTCGCCGCACCATCTACGCACCGTCCCCCGAGCTATCTCCAAAGCCTCTTTCCAATCCTCGGGGAGCGATATCTTTCCACTTCTGGCGGCGGCAAGAAGGAGCAGGGCTCGGGTTATACACCCCCGGGAGACATACCAAGTGCCGTGATGTCTGTGGTTGCCAAAAGTGCGTATCATTTGTTGAACGCAAAGCTCCAAGCACTTCTGTGCCAACGGCATCACTTGATCATAGATTGGATCGGAAGGCGGCCTATGAATAATGTAGTAGAGGAACGGCCGGTGGATCCATTCGCGGCAGCTGATAGCACGATTGGCTAGAAACTGCCCGAGTTCACTGTTCTCGTGGCCTTCATGTTGAGGGTTGAGCTGAGGCGGTACATGAGAATACCTACGTATGATCAGCTTTTTTCTCATCCTGGCACCATTTCTTTGAGGTATCGATCCTTACCACAGATCTATTTGATCATTGAAAGTCTTGCACTGCTTGATCCGACTGGAGATATTCCGGGTCCAGCCCTCTTCTCCTTCGTGGCCCATTACCGCCATGGCACGATTCAAAATGCGACGATAAGAGATCTCTGCGAGGTAGTAGAACCAGCTTTTTTCCTCTTCAGGAACAATATCTGACTGGAGCTCTTCGAGGGTCTGTCCGTGGATGGTCGGGGACCCTAATCTCGTTGGGGGAGATGGGAACATGTCTGGGTACTCACAGTTGGTGATCCCGCTCGGCGGCAATGGTATTTCGCATCTCAGCTCACTTCGGCATACTGTTAGTTAGAACCTCATTCTATCCTTCTATAAATCAAGACTTACTACTCGGTCTTTACACAAGACCAATATAGTCTTTGCTCTAACCGACGAGCTTCTTGTGAGACCGGATCCGGTGACCTCCTTCGGTTGCGTGCCCAGAGCAGGTTACGTAAATCAACACAAGCCCTGTTAAAGTAGAACCAAGCTTGTAGGGGAGACAAGGTATACATTTCGTACACTCCACACAGGAATAGGCACTGGATGTAGAGCAGAGACGGCTTCTGTATGCCCAATCGCTTCTTTGCAGCCAGATAATACATCGCTGCAGTGTCTGGATCCACGGCTGCAGATGTCGAAGACCGCATCGATTCAGGTGTGTTGCCAAAAGTAATATCTGATTGGAAGGGTGCTGAAAGACATGCTAGTGCACATGAAATCAACTGAAATTGTTGCATTAGGGAAAGCTCACGCTGTGGCTCCATGAGAGAAAAGGACCTACTACAAGACATGATTGGCCATCCCACCTGGGTCCGTTTTCTGCTGCAATCCGAACTTGATTCTTATAATCCGATACATCGAGGATAGGATTCTTGACGTGCACGTAAGCCAAGAATCTTTTAGATAGCGATATGAAGTCATCCTCTTGGACGCCACGGCCAAGAGAGCCCCGTGCCTCGACAACACGATCACCACGGCCAGCGCCAGTATCGTCAAGATCCAAAATGAAGGAATGAATATCCGGCACCAGGCCTTCAAATACGGGCCAGTGGAGAATGCTCTCACAGTTATTAATGCTAGAAGGGAAATCCGGGACATCAAATGCCAACAAGATATCTTCGTCAGATAGATTCGAGGTTGACCTGGTGGAATCAGCCGGGGTTGGGATGCTAGAGTGGTGTGGTGCGTGTGAGGACCCAGAGGCAGATGGGCCATCATTCACAACTGCTTCTTGGCTCTGTGTTTCCAGTAGTGAAACTACATGATTGATGCGATCAAGAATAGCTAAACTTGCCGGGTCAAACCTAACACAATGTTCACAGATTGTCAGCAAGCCATTCTAAATTTCCCCGCGGGTAGCAAGTGAGCACAAACGTCGAATAGTCGCCGTTATTAGCTTCGGGATATGTGCACTGGGCGCCGTTCTTGGAACAGAAACCGCATATCGGTCGCACATTATCACAACGTGTTTTGCGAAGTCGACAAGGCTGGCAGGCAGTCACTGCACGTTTTCGCTGATACATCGCTGCGGTTCGCTGTCTCTTGTTCGCATGGTCGGACTCACCCCCAGTCCGGCCCCCGGCCTTCGAGACACTGTCTCCCGGGGACTTTGAATCAGCCATCATAAGTAATGCCTGAAACACTGAAGACGCTCAAGGTTGCTTGCGCTCGGAACAGGATGTCGGGAAAGAACAGGCGGGGAGTAGCGGAAGAGCTTGTCGGGGATGTCAAAGGTAGATGCACCCCGTTTCCCCATTCTACGCGGAACCACGTGGCCGAAGCAAGGTAAAACTCAAATGAGTCTAGAAGCTGACGGCTCTGCAACGGACAGGAAAATGGGTTGCGACGGGGTATAATGGGGAATCTTGCGTCGGGGAGTCTCGGCTATGAATTGGTGTCTTACCAGATCCGGAGTCTCCGGGGCGGCGCGGAACATTCCGTTCACCCCACAAGTTCAACGAGCTGGAGACGGATCAAGATCATGCGACATGGAAGAAAAAGTAAGATCTGTTCAGGCTCCATTCTCGGAAAGTTAATGAATGCCGGGGCCAAGTCAGAGTCGAGCTGAGGTGAGGTGAGTGCCATTGGAAGACCTGAAGCAAGCGGAGATCTTTTCGCCGACCTACCCTATAGACTAAGAACTAGCAGCCCCCTTTTCGGTGTTAGACTTCCAGTTGAATCCTTAGAAGAGAAAAATTTCCTAGTTTGATTGAAATCAAATCGTGTGCATGCATCTAAAACCTTGAGCCCTAGTCCATGTTCATAGACATAAGAGACGGCGTCGTGACTCTGCCATCATCATCGCGAGTTGAGCCCTTGACACTATTCGTACGACTGATTTAATGTAACTTACTAAAGATCTGAACTCGTTGCCAACTGTCTGAGGATAGATCAATAAATGAACTATCTATCACTCAGATATACACTGATGAATGATGATTATCATCCAGTTCCGTACCATGTGGTAGCTGACTGAAATGGATATATTAATTGTCAAAGAATTATATTGTTTGAGTTATTCTTTTCTGCACGAAATTGAATTACTTCAATTCTCTTGATCCTGAGGGAATTTAGCTCCTCCCTGCGCCCTAATCTCATCGAGGATCTCCAACACCCGGACTGTCTCCGCCCACGGCATTATATCACTCTCTGTCTTTCCTGCCGCAATATCAAGAGCAACCGAATCAGCCTCCCAGTAAAAGCCCCTGCCTGGGCGCTCAAACTCATACTGTTTACCCTCAGGCTGTTGCTCGGTGAAAATAGTGAACGATGCAGGCACTGAAGCCACAAACCCTTGAACCACAACATGGCCAGAAGTACCCTCAATTCTACAAAATTGAGCAGGAGACTTAACAGCCACGTTGGATGTCAAAATGCCTTGTTTTCCGTTTGGATAAGCGAGGAGAATGGATGTTCCAACATCGACGCCATCCTTGAGAGTCTGTGTTGCTAATACTTTGGGTTTCTGCGCTTGATCCCCAATTTCCGAATCGAGAGTCAACAAGCCCCATGTTAAGCTGTAAATGCCAATGTCCAACAGACTTCCAGCACCAAGCGCGGGATTTTTCAGTCGCGAGTCAGGGCCGAGAGAGTCGAAGTTTTGGTTCATGGCGAAGTCGCAAAACACACGCACAACATCGCCGATAACTTTATCCTTATGAACCAATTTCTTCAATGTCTTAACAAGCGGAAAGAAGCGAGTCCACATGGCCTCCATTACAAAAACCCCCTTTTGCTTGGCGGCGTCAAAGACCTCCCTGGCCTCTCTCGCGTTGAGAGTGAAAGCCTTCTCACACAGCACATGCTTGCCGTGGGAAATGGCCTCAAGACAAGCTTGTTTATGAAAAGCGTGTGGGACGCCAAGGTAGATAATGTCCACGTTTGGGTCGCGGTAGACTTCTTCATAGCTACCGTATACAGTCGGATGTTGCTTCTGGTCTGGCAGATGACTCTCGACAAACTTGGTGCCCTTTTCAATGGACGAAGAGCCGATTGCTTGAATGTGGTGGATTGCTTGGGTGTTATCGCGCGCCAAAGAGAGGTCCCGACTAAACCATGAAGAAATCAGGCCCGTACCGATGATTCCCCAACGGAGGGTGGGGTTTTCTTGAGACATTGTAGGAAATGACAAGCAGGAATAACTGGTCTATCCTCTAGTCAAGCTGAGAGTGCTATAAGAATGACAAGGAGGTATAGTGGTGATTGAATGAGAGGCAAGTCTACGCACTTGAATACCAAGTCTGCAAGTCGTGCTCCCCATAGCAACTTGCCTGTTAGCTCGCTTTCCCAATGAAGATGCATGGACAACCTTGCCGAGATACCCCGAGATCTCGCTTTACACACAGCCAACTCCACCATCCCACAACGGAGTGAACTGGACCCTTCCTTTGCGTGGATCTCTCCAACCAATTGTATGCCAGAGATTTCGGAACGGGATCTGGATCAATCGCCTCGGCCCTTTCGGCAGCCTTTTATTGAATTAGCAGATCTTGACTTTGTCCCCGTATATTTTCCCTACCTACAGCAATGGAAGCCTAGTTTCGCTCTTGCTTATTGAGAAAATTCATTTTGGATTTCCTCTCACTAGTCCCATGAAATTGCACGGTTTGCTATTATTTTCCGCCTTAATAGATGTTAAATTTGAGTGATGCCCACAAGATTTCTGGGACTCTGAGCTAAACTCGCTACCCTAATCAACAACCATGAGGTCAAAAGATTGGAAAGCTTCTTTGCTTTCAATTGACCCATGCTAATCTTGTCCCTTTGTCAGAACTATGATAGAATTCATCAAAGAGAAGTGCTGTGGATAAAAGATTAGCCAAAGAGTTGCCAACTTGGTGCGTGAGCAGGGTAGAGTATAGACCTTTTCACGAGGATCTGTAGACAAGGAGAATCCCGCAGCAAGACCAAATATGAATTCCTCCCCAGTTTCCTCGAAAGTAGTCCACTTATCCTGCGTCTCCTGGCCGAAAGTCGCTTCGCGCCCTTGGTTCGTGCAAAACTGCCTCGTCAGCCGCTGAGTTGTCGAAAGCATGCTACAACTTACTGTGATTGCTGTAATATTGTCATTGGTTCCTTGTGCCTTTACACCAATAACACGTTCGCCACCTGGCCCATCGATGTCGAAATGATGGACAGGAGTGTCCTCTGACTCGAGAAGCTCTTCGGAAACGTCACCACTGTTTCTGCCCAGTCCCCTTTTTGGTTCCCAGAATATCCGAACGAACCTGCACTGCAACTGCAAGATGCCCGTATGTTCCAGGACCGTACAGAGTCTAGCGGAGATTCGTTCAAGTTTGCTGAATTGCTTGGGACCCGCGGTCCACGAAAAAGTCTCGTGCGGCGTCAATGCATTGATGGAACTATCTTCCAAAGTGACAAGTGGTCGGAGCTTTACCTCACGATGATGTACGATGGAGGAAGATGAATGATGCCACAGAAGTCGTTCAGCGATCGATAGCTTTGGAGATGTAATATCACACAAAGACTTGGGCGTGGGACACTGCAGGATACCCAATGACCCAATCACTCCATTCTATGTACGTTAGCGAGTGGATAATATGGAGGTAGTGAGGGCATACATGGCCAATTTGTCCGAAAAGTCCAGCAAACGTGTATCCATTAAAGCAGAGAAGTTGTCTCTTAGCGAAGTTCCGCCGTCCATCACCAAGTGTGATTTTTCTTCCGGACGTTAGAGTAACCTGAATTTAGTCAGAATAGCCTTTATGAAGTGACGGATTAGACCTACATCTACTCTTTTAACAGCAGTGCCATGTAAAGGTTGCAAAATCTCGAGGCCGAGCAACAAGCTCTGGATCCATTCACCAGTATTGATGCGGCCCGCAGACTTCGTTATCCCATTACCTCCGCCTGATTCCGAGCTAGTACCTCTTCCAAGAATCCGTTTGTGCATCCCAGAGGATGTGCCAAGGCCAACTAAATTCTGATTCGAGTCCCAGTACGCCTCAAAAATCGAAGGAGTCGCACGCAGCTCCTCCCATGAGTGAAGAACGAAGGTTTGGGAGGCTGTGCCGGATGCCAGTGGGTATGATACCGGGAAAAGCTCTCCTTCGATGGCCGCATCTGTGATATCAGAGGAAGATTTGTTGTCAGATATCCTCCCTTGAAGAGAACGGAAGTAGTGAGGCAGTAGAAGGAGACAAGTAGTCCATATTCGTCGTCGATTTGCCAAGCCCATCCAACCACTCAGTTTTCTTGTGATACCAAAGGGAAGGCTGGTACGAGCATCAACAATGAAATAGAGTTTCTTGTAGTCAATAGGGAACCCTGATTGCGAGTCGTGCCTGGACGTCCTTTCCCAAAGTTCCCATGCCCACGGCATACGAGAACCCCCAAGAGACTTCCAGAACGTAGGCTCAAGAGTAGCGCAGTGCGCCACAAATGAGGCTATCAAGAAGTTGCTAAGATCATTCCCAGGAAGGTAATTGCAAATAAAATGAATTATCTCGTTGGGTACTGCTCCAAATGGGTCAACTGAAGAACGTAAGCGAGAATAGTGCGCTTGAGAAGCTATAGACACCTGGGGCAACTCGATCGTCTCAACAGAGGAATGTAAGGGATCAGTGACCGAGTACTATAGCAGTTAGCCGACTGCTGCTGAATGCTCTTCATACGTTGCCTTACTTCCTCGCCGGGGTGGCATTCCCAGCATTGCTTTGCGCCAGAGATACCACCATATTTTAATTTCAGATGGACGGCGCATGGGTCACATAAAACGGTGGCTGCGTCATACAGTGAATCCATGTCGATTTCAGAAGGGTCGAGACCTTCCATTTCTGGCCAGGGCAGATTATCTTGTTAGTATATGCCAAGCCCACAGCCGAGGAGAATGTGGTAGATTACTCTTGTAGGAGCTGCTGTTATGGCTCCATTCGTACACCTTCTTCAACACAGACATACAGTTGGAGTGGAAGGGGAAAACGACTTCGTTTCCATTTGTAGGCACGTAACTAGAAATCGTCAGTGTCGGCGATTTTATTTGCACAGAAACAGATTACCAATCGTAACATCTGTTCTCGGCCAAAGAGGGTTGATTTGGATCTATATTGATGTCAGTCTCCTTGGCAGGAAGGTTTTGCCGCAAAAAGGACAAACCAGATCTACCAAACACTTCAATCACCCCCTGCTCAGTTGTTAGAATCTAGTCAGGCACGAAGATTATTTAGGAGACATACCCCATCATTGTACCTCGCGCTTCCAGAGATCCAAGCCCTGATTTACGTCAGTTTTCAAGATGTCACATTAGCGTCGTTTGTATTCGCACTTGGAATCCCCGACTGCGTTTGAATTGAATCCAAGAACTCGCAGATACTGGATCCAAGCAGTCCGTTCCTCGGTAGCTAGTTCGGGGTCATATGAGTTCCGCTCTTCGTACTCGTCGATCTCCTCGTCATCCTCGTTCTCCTCTTCATCATCGTCTTTAGATTCACTTGAATCTGACACGTATCGAAGCCCTGCCTTCAATGCCAATCTCTTCTCCTCAACTCTTTGGCGACGCTTCATTAAAGCTCGTGGGGAGGCAGAGCCGAGCTCCGGCTCGAAAAGCGGCCCACTACACAAGAAACAGTAGCAATCAAAGTCGCCCATGATGCCACCATAAAAACAGAAATGAGATGGTGGATTTGTATGTCCGTTGAGTTCAGGACGCGCTCAGAAGTTGTGTTTTATCGTGATTTTGTTGAGCAATTGAAACGCGGTCACGTGGACGATATTGAGCTGAAGTTCCACTCGTATTTCTCGCTTTCAGCGCGTCTAACCGAACATGACTAAATGTCTCACATACTGCAAGAAGACCAGAGCTCTCTGGATAAGCCATTAGTGCCATTTTAGATAACCCTGGCCTGCAACCGAGAGACGCGACCGCGGTAACATCCGGCCCTTTGGAATTGGACAGAATGTTATTACACGCCTTGTCTATCACGAGGAGGAACACTGGCTCACCCAGGAGGAAAGCTCTAGGAAGCGAAGTGGTTGTTCACGAAGAGGTAATTTGCAAAGTAATTTGCCTTGCATTGGAACTAAATGTTTGGTGTTGTAAAATTTGTTGGTTGCCATTTGAGCTCCACGATTAAATCACCTTTTGATACATTTGTGACATTGGCTGTTTTGATCTTGTTGTGAAATTAGAGACATTACCACGAGTCACGTCATTCAATCCTCTCCTCAATCTTTCCGTATCTACTATTTCATGGTCGGATCTCAACCTGCTTGACGGTCCCCTTCTTTTGTCCACGCTGATCCTCATCAACTGCGGATTCAACCCTACCCAGCTTGTCATCATTCTCGGACTTGCCCTCAAAGATCTCTCTGATTTCCTCAAGAGTGTGCCCCTTTGTCTCTGGGAACAGGAAATAGATAACGACAATCAAAGCCGCAAGGATGCAGCAGAAGACAATGTAGTACTTCCACGCGATTGCCTTCATCGCGATAGGGTTAACCTGATTGCCCACAATTAGACCGACGAAAGAAGCAACATATGTCGCGGACAGTCCGCGTGCTCGCAACGTGTAAGGGAAGATTTCAACCGAGTAGGCTTGGAGCAGCGGACTCCAGGCGATATCGTAAAAGAGATAGTAGATGAAGATGAAGGCGACGACCGCGCGCCCTGTAGCCTCGCTATGAGACTGAACAAAGTGTGCTGTAAGGCCAGTCCAGATTACATAGGCCACCAACATGCCGGCGGTAGAAAGAAGGAACAAGAAACGGCGACCAAGGCGGTCCACCATGAGTGCTCCAAGGAACGTGGCCACAAGCCAGTTGAAGATTTGCAGCAAGCCGTTGATGAGAGTTTGGTCCTTGACACTTGTTATACCAATGGTATTGAGCACAAGGGTCAAGTAATAGGATACCACTCCGACTCCATTCCACTGGGCAAACCATCCAACGATGACAGCAATGAGCGTTCGTTTCCTGTTGGCAGGTGTCCGGACGAGCTCGATCCACGAAACCCCGGACAGAGTTTCAGCCTCCTCTTCAAGGACCTTCTCAATTTCTCGCATTTCGAAGTCGACCAATGGTGAGTTGACGTCGCCGCCGCCGTGGTATTCGGTGAGAATCTTTCGAGCTTCTTCTTTGCGACCGCGTGAAACAAGCCATCTAATGATTGTTAGGACCTGAAATAACAACTGGCGATACGTAAACGAACCTTGGGGACTCGGGGAGGAAAAATACTCCCAGAAGCTGGCAGAATGGGATAGCTCCCTGCAAAAGCGAGGGGATTCTCCAACTCCACGTTGATTCAATCTTGAATGTTCCAAATGTACACCATGCAGCAAAGATGGCACCAAAGTACTGTGGGCGGGTGAGCCTTAGCATTTCTCTTTGGTTAACTAGAGCCCACGGACTTAGGCTACTTACGAAGAAGGTGTTATAAAGTGCGGTGATCTTTCCTCGCTGTGTCGGGTATGCAAGCTCAGCCACGATGATGGGACTTGGCTGGGAAAGAAAACTTGTAAAGAAGCCCAGAAAAGCGCGCGCAATGATGAAACTGTGAAGGTTGTTCGAAAGACCCTGCAGAATCGCGAAGGCAATGCAAGTGACGAGGCCAATGATGATTGGGAGCTTTCGCCCCCATCGATCGCACAGATACGAGACCACGAACATGGAAACCACCTTTCCCAAAGGATATACGGAGTTCATCAAGCCAAGCAATGCTCCCTCTGGATTCCCGAAGTATTGTCGCCATTGAGGTAAAGTTTGCAGCCCGTTCATCATAGACCCTAGTATTGGCTGATGTCAACATCGGGGTTTCATTTTTGGTCTGTATTGTTCGTGGGAAGCATACCATCGTATCCGACCGACGCCGAAGATATCAAGGGAACCAGAAGGCATAGATTCAGTTTGACAATATGCCATGTCAAGTACCATGGCTTGGGATTTTCGGGCAGGACCTGGATCAAACAAACTGTCAGTAAGCGATCAATGACTCCCAGTAGGAACAAGAAGTAGAAAGAAAGATCTACACACCTGAGCAAGGTCTTTGCCGACGGCCAGCTCGGCCTCCCTTTTTCCAGAAAAGATACCCATTTTCATCTAGGTTAAAATAAAACAAAACTTCCCAGAGCTTGTGTTTGCTGTCCAGTTTATTCTTCCTGGTGGTTCAATCTCTGTGTGATCGACAGTGGGATAAAGCCATAGGTGACGGGATGTTGCAGGCTATATACACTCTCGATGAAGGTATGCCTCACCCACCCATTATTCACGCTCATGCAAGAAAAGCAAACTTTGGAACCCCGTGGGGAGTTGTGGAGAGGCTCGGGATACGACTCGCGGAAGCAACATTCCATGGATCACGTGGCGGAGAGGAGCCCGGGGAGTGTCGGTTCGAAATTGCCATCGGGGTCTGTCGGTATGTGGAGACCACAACCAGCTAGCCAAGGATCTAGATGGGAGTATCTGCGACGGGGAGTCGCGGGTCATGGATCTTGCATTCCAGCTGACACTAGTCAGTTAATAGTTCTAAGCTCCCCAGAAATATGCCAACATCATGGGGTTTTATCCGTCCCTTCTCCATGACAAGATTTCTTTAACTGTGAGTCTCGAACTCGGTTTCTGATACCCGGAAGAAAGCAGATTCACCTTTCCGAGAAATTGAAAAGTCAGATCACATTATGGCAGCCAACAATCAAACATTACCCAATGACGGGAGCCGCATCTTGCGTGTTGGTATTATCGGTTGTGGTGAAATCTCCCAAGTTGCACATATCCCCAATATCAATGCCTTGGCTCACCGCTTCCGCACCACATATCTTTGCGATATCTCAAAGCAGTCTCTCGCCTACTGCGCTGGAAAAGTCCAGGGCGGTACCCCTCATACAACCACGGACCCAGTGGAACTATGCTCCTCTCCGGAGGTGGACATCGTCCTCATCGCCAATGCCGATGCATACCATGTCGAGCATGGTATTCTTGCCTTGCAAAATGACAAGTATTGTCTGATTGAGAAGCCTGCTGCTCTCTGCTTCCGTGACTTGGATAGGCTCATTGAGGTTGAGAAAAGCTCCAAGGGCAAGGTTTTCGTGGGAACAATGCGTCGATACGCCACCGCGTTCCTCGAAGCTGTAAAAGAGGTGGGAGGCATGGATCAGATCAAATTCGCCCGGGTCAGGGACATCATTGGGCCCAACTCAATCTTTGTTGAACAGTCCGCCATGTTCCCGCAGAGATTTACCGATTTCTCTGAAGCCGATGGTCAGGATCGTGTCCGCCGCGAGAACGACATCTACGAGCAGGCTCTGAAGCATGAATTTGATGTTCCCGTCACACCCAAGTCTATGAGAATGCTACGTGTACTCGGAGCGTAAGTTACTAAACCCTGGAGTAAATCTATGGCCAGAACCAAACAGGCTGACGTTTTCCCCTCTTCTTCTAGCCTAGGTACCCATGATCTTTCCGCCATGCGCGAGATTCTCGGAATGCCTCAGGGTGTAGCTGGCGCTATCCTGACCCTACCAGGGATTTTTAGTGTCCTTTTCCAGTACAATGATTTCCCGGTGTCATATGAATCGGGGCTCACCAATGTTCCTCAGTTCGATGCCCACATTGAAGTATATTCCGCGGACAAAATTGTTCGTATCAATTACGACTCTCCGTACGTCAAGGGTCTTCCTGTAACCATGACTATCCGGGAAAAGGATGGGGAGTCGGGCTTCCAGGAGCGCACGATTCGCAGGACGTACGAAGATCCTTACACATTGGAGATGCTGGAGCTCTACAACTGTGCTGTTAACAACAAAACACCCAAGACCAGTGCGCAAGACGCTCGTCAGGATATAGAACTATTCCGCATGATCTTAAAGGCTGGAGAAGATAGGTACAAGTCTGAGATAGCCTCTGGAAATTAGAATAAAGCAATTTAGACAACTAGAGGAAAAAAGTACTGATAGAATATCTCATTGACCAGACTGGTCAAAAGACATTACAAAAATGAACTAGATGAAGTTTAACCGAAATCTAACTGTACTAATTATATCATAATATTTCAATGATTGCTAGTCTTAAGGGGCAAATGTTTGCCCTTTCACAGCCACCGGTACAGTTTGCAGAACATCCGCAGCAGATGAGCACAAGAAGAACGAATACTCTCCTCCATCCACAACCCACTTGCTGCTCTCCTCGTCGAAGTAGGCAAAGTCTTTGGTGTGAACTGAGAGACTAACGTTTCTCTCTTCTCCGGGGCTCAGCCGTACTTTTTGAAATGCGACCAAGGACTTGATTGGGTGATCCGAGGATTGAGATGCTTGTCCAACGTACACTTGTACAAGACTTCCTCCAGCCAACTCTCCAGTATTCTTCACATTCAAATTGACGGAAAAGCCATTATCCCTTCCCTCAGCTGGCTCAACTTGCATCTTTCCATAGTTGAATGACGTGTAAGACAGGCCGTAACCGAATGCAAAGTTTAATTTGCTTGATTCCACACGGTCGTAATGTCGATATCCAACGAAGACTCCTTCAGCATATGTCACCTCCAATCTACCATCAACTGTGGTACCAGGGAAGTTTCCATACGCGGGAGCGTCCTCGATATTTCTTGGAAAGCTTACAGGGAGCCGGCCTTCAGGGTTGGCGACGCCAGTCAAGATATCTGCAATGGCATTCCCGCACTCTTGGCCACCAAACCAGGCCTGGACCAGTCCCTGGACACTATCAAGCCACGGCATGGAGATTGCAACACCTGTCGAGTTCACCACAATCGTTTTGCTGTTCGCAGCTGCCACTGCGGACACAAGAGAATTCTGCTGCCGGGGAAGATTAAAGGAGTCTTGGTCCCGGCCCTCTGTTTCCCATTGCGGGTCATGGCCTGTGAAGACGATCGCATAGTCGGCATCCTTGGCTACCTGCACCGCATCGCCTTCCAAGTCTGCCTCATGATCCGACTCCAGTGAAAACCCGAGACGTACGCCGCTCCGCCCTTCAAGAATCTCAAGTCCGATATTTGCAGGCGGGTCGCTTTGGATGCGCAGACGGTATTTACGACCCTTCTCGAAAGAGTGCTTGATCTCGGGCTCAGGCGCTGCCAAGAACAGCGAACCCATTGGATCAGAACAGTTGCCACTCTGCTGAAAGATCACTTCCCCGTCAATACTAACCTTGGTCGGTCCAAGTCCAGAGCAGGCGATGTAGTGCACGCCCGTCTCGGAGGGAACAAAATCACCAACAATTTCCAATGCTCTGTTCAGAGATTCCTGGGATCCAAGGGGAGAATAAGCTGACCTGGGGTAGCCGTGACTGGTGGACACAGGCTCAGCTTTGCCACTCTCAAAGAGCAGTCGAGAGAATCCAGCGCTTCCGTCGAGACCAACAACAGTTCCACAGCTTTTATCGTCTTTGGTGAGTGGTGGTAAAAGACGCTCTTTATGAGCACCTTTAGAAAAGGTAAACTCTACGGAGTCTCCTAGAGTAGCATGTAGAGCTTCCCACGGTGTCACCTTGTAGTATGAGTTCACACTTGCGCTGCCGCCTCCGTGTGCCATGGCGTCTTTAGCAAAGCCGATCAAGGCGATCTTCTTGCCTCGCACCTTGTCCTTCGTGAGAGGGAGAATGTTGTTGTTGTTCTTCAAGAGAACCATGCCTTTTGCAGCAGCATCCCGAATAAACGTTCTGTGTTCAGGCTTATTGGCCACAATATCCTTGGAGCCGTGTTTCTCGAGAGATTTCAGTTTGTATACCCATTTCAGGACGGATTTGGCTCGCGAGTTGATGGTGTCCTCAGAAATTTCCCCATTTTCAAGGGCTTTAAGCACGGCTGGTATCTTTCGTATCCGAGGAGGCCCAGGCATCTCAAGGTCAAGGCCGGCAATCAGAGCATCAGAAACGGAGTTGGTGCCACCCCAATCGCTCATGACGAGACCGTCCCAGCCCCATTCACCCCTCAGAACATTTTGGAGAAGTTGTTGATGCGAGTCACAGTGTTCGCCATTGACCAGATTGTAAGCGGTCATTATAGCCCAAGGATTGGCCGATCTTACAGCTATCTCAAACGGCTTGAGATAGATCTCTCTCAACGCACGCTGGCCGATTGTTTCATTTACTGTCGTTCTGGCTGTCTCTTGCTCGTTCGCCACGAAATGCTTGATCGTAGCCGAGACGCCTTGACTTTGGAGCCCGGAAATGATCTGAGAGGACAACTTGCCGGCAAGGAAGGGATCCTCGCTAAAGCTCTCAAAGTTGCGTCCACCCAGTGGATGGCGGTGAATGCAGACAGTCGGTCCGAGAACACAGTGTGCTCCCTTGAGGATTGCTTCCTCGGCAAGCGCCTCACCCATTTGCCGTGCAATGTCAGCATCGAAAGTTGATGCAATACAGCAAGCAGCTGGGAAGCATGCTGAACGGACATCGGCATCAATCGCTGCCGACCGTACGCCATTGGGACCATCTACGGCCTAAGACCCCTCAGTCAGCGAGTCAATGGAAGAGGATGTATTGTGTAGGTTTGATAACACACCTTAACAAAGGGGACGCCCTTGGGTAACACATCTGCAGTACTGGAAAAATTTGCTCCGGCTAAAAGAGATATCTATGCATAACATTCAGTTAGACGCGGCATTAAAGCCATTTGCTCATCAGAAAGTTTTCACGTTACCTTTTCTTCGATGGTCAAGGTCCCAAGGACGGCATCTACGTCCGCAGTAGAAGCCATTTTGATCAAGTTACAGCAATCAATATCAATGTAAGTAATGGCTTATACTACGCTGGAAGTATCGTTACATATGTGTCATCCAGCCTGGTTCCCTAACACTTGGGATGCAAGGATTAATGGGAAAATGTGCCTCATCCCGAAGGCGGATCTTGGCCATCGGGGAACACTCCGCGAAAGGAGACAATGTCTCCGAGAGCAGATCCACAGTATCCACCACAGTTGCGCTATCATTTCCATAACGGATTGCTTCTGTTTTAGAGCAATCCGGCTGGGGAAACTAGCTGGAGCTTGATACATTATACAAATAGTCTGCTGTGATTCTACAAGGGCCGCTCGAGGAGGTTTTACTAAACACTTCTTACTGTCCCAGATCCACTTACACCCCCTTATCCATAACTCAGAATGCCGGCTCCTTATCCTGGACGCTGCCTTTGTGGCGGTGTTAGTTTGAACATCAATGCTGAGCCAGCCGTTGTGCTTTCCTGTTTTTGTACTCACTGCAGCAAGGGAGCAGGCGGCGCCAACCAAGTCGTAAGTTGAGAGGAACACAGTCTATACCTTCCTGTGACAAAATTGATGCTAAGTAACATTATTACATTTGCCCCAGATTGCTAAGTTCCCTACAAATGAAGTTCAAGTCACTGGGCAGGAAAACCTCTCCTTCTATACCCTGGATGACACTTCTAGCGGCTCTCCCAAGGAGAAGGCCTTCTGCAAGACTTGTGGTTCACCTGTATGGACAGTCCCTAGTCAGGCCAGGGGCAAATTCGTCATTATCAGGACTGCAATTCTAGATTCCGGGTATGGACTTGTGCATTTCTTGTCCCACGCGATTGATGTATGGCTTCTAATTTCTGCTTAACAGCTTGGAACTCAAACCAAACAGCGATTTATTCGTCAAAAACCGCCCAACATGGATGAGCCCTTCGGAAGGCGCATCACAATGGGAGGAAATGCGGAAGTAGATAGTCTCTAAATGGCAGATTGTCCTTCTCGTTTATCAAAATTGCTTGGTCCAATTTCTCCGAGTGACATGGAAGAAGTGAAGCTACAACTTGAGCTGGGTGGAGATCTTCGGGGAGAGATCCGAGACACAAATGGAGTGTGGAGTTTTGACAATCACCAATCGGATTGTATCATTTTCGGAACCGCTAGGTCTAGCTCTGGGTCCCGACCGAGGTCCGACTGGATTCTTCGACTGCTAATCAGTGACGAGACACTGGTGTAAATGTCTCTTACCTCCGCGAATTCTGCCATTCCGGCAGGTGGGTTTCCCCAGAGATCTCTTCCGAGCAGCTATGTCGGACCTGGGGCACGATCCAGTCCGTGAGCCACGACCCAAGCGAATCAAGATCGACGTGGCATGCGATACATGCCGCACCAGAAAAGTGAAGTGCGATGGCATACGTCCTTGTGAGTTCTCCTGTCGCCGGGCCAAGCGTAGTCCATTCACCCAGCTTCTGGCCCGTCTTGGCTTCAACAAACGGAAATTAATGTAATATGACTTGTAGCTTGTGGAAACTGTGCGAGAAAGCTGGCCTTGCAAGGCACATGTAAATACAGTCAATCTACAACTTCATCCGGCCCTAAGCCCATCGCAGGTTCCCGACAAGGTGAACCGGGATCCGAATCTCAAGAGTCTTTTATCACACCCAGCAGACCTAGCTCCAATGCGTTTGCAGGTTCAAATCGAGGCGGACGTGCTGGACCAACCCAGCCCGTTGTAGTCGATACACCGAGGAGAGCTTCTCTAGCTCGCCAAGCTCAAGACTCTGATCCGGGTAATAATAGTTCCCCTCGAGCGCTTTCGACAGGTAGCCGAGCACCAGCTTCAGTACACACCCACAGCCCTTCTGTTATTGACTCCATGACCGCCGTTGTGGACGAGGGAACTACCACTCGGGAGTATTTTGGTAGCAGCAGCGCTGGCTCTTTCGCGACACAGATAAAAAAAGCAATCGATGCCCGCTTGGGCCACGGAGTCTCCGTCCCTCCCAACCAGGCACCCCCTTTACCGACTTACAAAGGAGCTACGCCCACTCCGCAAAATACAATAACTGATGCCTACAAGGTATTGCCAACACGCAGGCAGGCAGACCATTTATTGGGGGTGTACTGGCTATATGTTGATCCACTCTACCCATTCTTAGACAAGGCTAGATGGGAGAAATCATATCGTGCCATCTTCGACGGTGTAGCTACCGCAATTGACGAGCAGATATTTCTCGCGTCCTTAAATGTGATATTTGCTCTCTCATCTCAGCTCATTGAGTCTCAGGACCCGAATCAGAGAGAGGAATCCAGCAGGGTATACTTTGACCGGGCACAAGGGCTGCTACCTCTGAATACTTGGGAACCGGCATCCATCGAGCTTCTACAGTATTTGCTTCTGACGAGCCAGTATCTACAAAGCACTGAACGTCCACATCAAACATGGATGGTTGTGGGCTCAGCTGTTCGTATCGCACAGGGAATCGGCTTGCATTTGAGTGAGACTTCCGCAGAGCATTCTGATCCGAAAGAACGTGAATTACTCCGGAGGATATGGTATGGCTGTGTGTTGATGGATCGGTAAGCTTCAAGCCCTTGAAAATTGAATCGAGCACATTCACTGATTATCTCTCTCTCCAGAATGGTTTCAGTCACACATGGAAGGCCGGCAATGATCTCTACCTATGTTGCTTCCACTGTGCCCCTACCCGTAACGTCTATAGACGGACCCGAGGCCGCCACCGGTGCTCTTGATTCGTCCTCAACAGACGCCACCTTCTTTGTCAAATCTGTTCAACTATATGAACTTATCCACCGCACCATCCAATCTCTTTATTACGGAGCGCGATGTAAAAGTGTGCTTGCATTTAACGACGGAGGTAACTCGAGTAGCGGGAATAACACCAAGACGGACTTGGGGATGGTCATGCAATTTGATGCTGCGCTGGATAAGTGGGATCGTGGCTTACCGGGGCAGCTCAGATGGACGTACTCTCAGCCCCGCGATCAAGTGACCCATCGACAGGCTGTTGTCTTGTATATCCGGTAAGTTGTGTCATCTACGATATCCTCCTATCTCTTCTTAACCTCCCAGCATAGATTCCTCCATGCACGCATTCTTCTCCTTCGTCCCGTACTTGCGTCTTTCTGCTTGTCTTCCCAAGGAGGAGAGCTGGTGCAGAGCACAGAGTCTCTGGAAGTTCGGACTCTGAAGGAATGTGCAATCATGTGCGTTTCTACAGCACAGAAGATAATATCAGTCTTGCTCAAATATCAGGCGATCGATGGATCGATTGGATATCTACCGGCGTGGTGGTATCGTGTGTACTACGTTTACACGGCCGCAACCGTACTGATCGCCGCCAAGTTACGGCCCGAGGTCCTCCCTGAACCAGACTTCAACCAAACATGGGGTGAAGCCATGTCAATTCTCAGAGATCATGAAAGGTTTGGCCAATCTGCCAGGAGGTGCGGGACAGCGCTTCAATTGCTTTCTGCAAAAATCCAGCAACCCGAGGCCCCTAGACCAAGCACACAAGCGGTCGAGACGAATACCAACCAACAGTCGTTACAAACTCTTGGCCAGTTAACTGGGCCACAGATGGAAGAGGAATTTTCCTTCGGCAGTGGAGATGTAAATCAAATGGGGTTGCAGTATCTTGACTTTGATGTGAATAATCTGACCTGGCTGAATGATATGCAAGCGGCTTGGGAGCTTCTCAACAATGAAGGTTGAATTCAAAACTAATGTATCATAAAGTTATTCATGATTCAAATGATGAAATATTTATCTAAAGTCTATATTTATTCTTATATCTACAACCAGGCCTGACCTATTCGAAAGCCATCTTGTTCTTTACACGCCCTAAGCTGCTGATGCTGACCTCCACAACATCGCCATCGTTCAGGTACTTGGGCTCCTTCATTCCCATAGCAACGCCCGAGGGAGTTCCGGTCAGAATGATGGTACCAGCTTCCAGGGTGGTTCCCTGGCTCACGAAGCTGACAATGGCTTCAACGCCGAACAGAAGATCGCCGGTGCTAGTGTTTTGGCGCTCCTCGCCATTAACGAACGTCTGTAAGTGGAGGTCCGATGCATTTCCGACCACAGCTGGAGAAACAATCATGGGACTCAGAGGTGCGAACTTGTCGAAACCCTTGCTAAAGCACCATTGAGGGACGCCGCCAGCCTTCTTGGGGTCGCGCTGCCAGGCACGGGCGGAGACGTCATTGGCGGCCAGGTAGCCAGCAACGTGGGAGAGGGCATCCTCTTTGCTGATGTTCTTGCCGGTCTTGCCAATTACAATGGCCTGAAGGAGTGTCAGTCTTGCGGCAATTCTGAGGGTTTATGTATTGAGATAACACTTACTAATTCACCCTCATAATCGACAGTCCCATCTTGGGCAACCTTAGGGATGGGGATATCCTCAACGTGGCCGGCAATACTAGTAGAGGGTTTGATGAAAACAGAAGGGTAAGGGGAGGAGTGCGGCCGCCCTCCTTGACTGACAAAGCGTTAGTACAAAGTAAGGCAGATGGGGTTTCAAGGTCTTGGGAAAATGGCGTACTGTGCTTGATATAGTTGAGACCGATACATCGGATTATAGGTACATCAGAGGGCGTCAAGATGTCACGGATAGCCTTGACGTGGACCTTCTCTCCCTTCACGAGTTCTGATGTGGGGGACTGTCCCTTGAACTCGGTAGCATAGAGATTCTGACTGGAGAGGAGCTGCTCGAGCTCAGTCTCAGATTTTACAAGAGGCTCGCCGAAGGTCTCATTGCCATTATCGTCGATGAAGCGAATGAGACGACTCCAAGTTTGAGAAGACATTGTGGTGATGAAGCGTGTTGAGTGTTGACGGCAGGGAAGACGAGTCTGGGGTAAGAAGTGGTACGATTGCCGGAAGCAGGATCTGAGAAGCATGGAAGCCATTTAATCTAATATCCCTAGGCTACGAAGACACCGGAAGATGACGTTAGGCTTAGTAGTTATGAGCATCGAGTTGTTAGTGGGTACCTCGGAACGGAAAGTGAGTGGCTCATGAGGATTCCGAGATCTCGGAGCAGCACCGGGGGACGTTCCGTTGTTACGCCGGATGCAAACACCTGGGAGTAACCCGATCCCAAATCAAGGGAGATGAACCGGAAGAGACCTGGGCGAAACTCGAATGTGTTATGTCATGTTGGGCATGGGGAATTGTCTGGGGGGCGGAGCTTGGGATTAATAGTTCTGCTGCCCACCTTCGACAAAACAGCAAGCGCTGTATTGCCATTGTGGAAATCAGTTCACATTTACACAAATAGAACTAACGAATCATTATCTCGTCAAAGATGAGTCCATCTGCGATTGAAGTCGAGTCCGGAAAGGCCCCTAAAGCCATGGATACTTTCCTGCAGGCCTTGCTTGCCAAGAACCTGGAGCCCTTGTGGTCCAAGATGAATGCAATGGTTCCCCCAACCCCCAACCCAACAGCCGAGCCAGCGCTGTGGAAATACGAGGAGATGCTTCCTCATCTGCACTTAGCAGCCAAGCTTGTGCCAGAGGAAGATGCAGAGCGGAGAGTGCTGATGCTGGTAAACCCGAAGATGAGTACGCTACATTCTCCGGTTATTGTGATGTAGGCGCCCCTCGTTTCCCAAAGGCTAACTAGTGAACTCAGAGTCCCCCCATACCACAGATACCATCTACGGCGGTCTCCAGATCGTCAAACCAGGGGAGACTGCACCCGCCCACCGCCATATCGCATATGCTTGCCGCTTCATTGTTGAAGGAGAAGGTTTCACTGCCGTGGAAGGCCAGAAAATGCCCCTCGTGCGGGGTGATGTTGTCGTCACACCTACGTGGCATTGGCATGATCACGGCAACGAAAGCGACGCTCCCGTAATCTGGTTGGACATGCTGAATCTGCCTTTGTTTACCTACTCGCCCGTTCACTACGCCGAAGGATACGCCGAGAAGCGTTACCCTAGCACGTAAGTGACCGACTATGCTCACTTAACATTGGTTTTGTGACTAATTTGGAGAGATAGGCCCTCTGATCCTTGCGAGTGGCGACACCCTTGGGCACCTGTGCAAAAGACACTGGATGCAAGCACTGAACAACACGCGATCTATCATTACAAACAGAAGAATGGGGCTCCTCTTTCTACAACCTTAGGCCTTCAAGCGGAGCGTCTGGCTCCTGGAGCTTCCTCTAAAGAAACTTTGGATAGCTCTTCCTTCATATATCATTGCGTGGACGGCAAGGGATATACTACGATCGACTCGCCTTCTAAGGAAAAGGTGACATTCAACTGGATTTCAAAGGATACATTTGCGGTTCCTGCGGGATCAAAAATCCAGCATTTCAATGAATCTCAAGAAGAGGTGGCATACCTGGTTGCTGTGAACGATGGCCCCTTCTTAGACCTTCTCGGCCTGCGACATCCATGAGCTTGAGTCAGCTGTGTAGTCCTCAGACTAGAATGGGGTTGATTTTAGTTCTCTAGGACATGTATTTGAAATGATTAACAGCAAACATGAGCGGTGGAGCTTGATATAAAGTCTTCCTTGCACTGTCGAACAAGATATTAGGCGTGAAAACTAAACAGAAGTAACATGAGTGGGGGAGTGAGTGGTATACTCTCAGGGTCGCCTTCTTGCAATAAGCCGATGTATTTAATGAGCAGAAGTACCATTTCCTTTACTTGTATGGCCCAGGCCGAATTATGAAACTGCATCACTATGAATACAAACACAGATATATGCGCCCGCAAACGGATTCTGTTTACGTACATTATAGAGAGATCTCTACATCAAATATAAGCATCAAACAATTTTGACGAGGCGCTGAAGAAACTGGAATTGAGTTAATTAAGGAAATACCAGGTCTATTCATCCATTGAAGAGACATATCCTTAGGTAGCACTCAATTACCCAATCCCATCTAACACGAGCCTATAGGATGCTGAGAACTCACCAAGCTCTGCCAAGATATTGAACAATTCCCGACGTATGACAAGCAACTATGACGCAAGGACTTGGTTATCTGCAACATTTGATTGGACTCGCCGTAGATGCATGATCTTGCTACCCCTCCCGTCAGAGTGTCTCGGCCGGGGTGGCATGAAGCACTTAAAGAGGAAGACACCCGCCAGTGAATCGCATGACCCCTCTCTGTAAGAAAATTGTTCAATCGTACGATCGATCTCAGCAAGATGGGTATTCTCTCCGTGCTTCACGCGCACTGGTTAGCGCTCGTTGTTGTTTCGTTTGGGTTATACATCATCCAAGCCTGCGTAGTATATTTTAGGTTGCGAAAGGTGAAAGAGCCATAGCTAACAGGAATATCAGGCTGGCCACACAGCCTAGCTATATTGAGTGAAAGATGTCATGAATGGTATGAAGAAGCGAATCAAAAATATGGTGAGTGGTGGCGCTTGAAACTCTTCATGACTTTTGCACGCCCATGAGCTGATACACCCTCCTTTTCTCAGGTCCAATTGTACGATTGGCACCCAACTTACTAGTCACTTCATCCCCCACAGTCTGGGCTCATATCAATACCCATCCCGGGTATCGACGATCTCCTTGGTTCTACCAGGCTTGCAGAATCGGGTACCGCCAGGACAATGTATTCTCCTGCACAGATGAAGAAATTCATAGCAGAAAGAGGAAACAAATTGTAGCTGGGGTACGCTTCTTTACCATTGATGACAACATTTTAGTACGTGTAGCTAACATCAGTCGGCCCTTAGTATTCTGGCCGAGAGAACTTGGAGATGGAAATCTCAATTGACGAACAGGTCCAGGAGCTTGTAGATCTTCTTCGGTCTAGATACCTCTCCACTCGAGAGGCTATCGTGCCCGTAGACCTAGCCCAGAAGGTTCATTACTTCACCCTTGATGACATAATTAGCATCGGGCATGGCAACATGTCCGAATTGCTTAGGACAGATTTTGATGTCGACGATTACCTCAAATCGAGTCATGAGGGCATGAAGATCTTCAACGCTTCTCTTGTCCTTAGCTTCAGTTGGCTTGCCCATACGCCCATCATAGGCGCATTCATCTCCCCAGCACGGAAATACAAACGTGGTATCGGTAGAATAATGGATATGTGCTTCAGTCAGGTTGATAAACGGCTAGCAGAACCGAACGACAAGAGATCCGACATGTTGGCATCTTTCATACGGCATGGACTCGAGGGCCAGGAGCTTCACATAGAGTCTGTTGAACAGCTCATTGCTGGCTCCGATACCACTTCGGCCGGCCTGCGCAGTGCCCTTCTTCACATCATAACAAACCCGCGAGTCTATAGAAAACTCCAAAAGGAGGCCAATGAGGCAGTGCGTGACGGCATCGTACCCAAAACTGGCGAGGGCATCATCACCTCCAACCAAGCCAAACGACTTCCGTATTTGCAGGCCGTTGTCCGGGAAACCTTAAGAGTTTGGCCGCCAGTAGCAGTTCTCTTCTCCCGTGATGTTCCCCCGGGAGGAGACACGGTTGAGGTCGAGAGCGGCGAGAACGTATATCTTCCCTGGGGTGTCAGCATTGGCTATTCAGCCCACGGAATGCACCGTAATGAAGAGATTTATGGCACTGATGCAAAGTCCTTTCGGCCAGAACGTTGGTTTGAAATTGATACAGCTAAACTAACTGTCATGCTCCGCACGAATGATTTGATTTTTGGGTATGGGAGGTTTCAGTGTCTAGGAAAAGTCGTCGCGCAGATGGAACTAGGAAAGCTTTTATTTGAGGTATGTGGACACTTCGACATCGCGCTCTGAATTCAAGTTAATGGATGATGTAATCCGGCATAGATTGTCCACAATTTCGATATCGCTCTCATTGATCCGACGAAGCCGTGGAAAGCGAGGAACTACATGGGACTATTCGTAATTTCAGATATGTGGGTGCAGGTAATGGAGCGTGATGAACAAGCCAAGGGCTAAAGTCGATGTTTCTTGTTTCTTTTAAAGATTACATACATTAATCTACTCCGCTGTTGCAAATGGTATTGGGAAGGAAAGCCCCAATGCCAGTTAGACAAGCCAATGGCAGGGGTTGGTGACATATGTACGTGGTATGCATAACGCATCTCGTATCTGCACAAAAGAAAAGCAGGGTCAGATCCTCACCACTCTTGGACAGCTGTAAATAATATGCACGCCTTTACTATTACCCCGCGACGCGTCTGGCACACGTTACGCTCTCTAACCTAACCTCCCACATATCTCGATATCACCAGAATGACGACAGCAAACATGGATCATATGCCTCCTCCCTCGTCTCAAATGCCGCCACCGTCATCTCAATCTCATTTTGAGAAATTCGACAACTTCGTTCCCGATAGCAGCGCGTCTTTCGAAGACGAGTTTGCCCGCCTTGCATCCTCCCAAGATTGGGCCGCCGGGACTTCCGAGTTTCAGAAGCAACGCACCATCGCCCTACGATCCGAATTGAAACTACATTACTTCTCCGCGTCGCAAAACATCGAGGAAGGACAGGAAGATGTTGAAGATCCCCCCTCACAGAAGAGGCGAAGCTGGCTGGTTATCAAGCCTTGTGTGAAGAAGTGGACATCCCCACGCATGACACGATCGAAGAATGCCAAAAACACCTCAAGAAAACGCTTGTCAACATCGTCGACTTAATCGATACTCGAAGAACGGGCAAGAGGGTGAAGGTCTGGACCGATTTCGACGAGTTTCGAAAATACACACTCAAACGATCGATTAATACAGAAGAGGCGAAGAAAGATGGTGGCATTTTAGCTTCTTTGCTACAACGTTTGAGATTTCCGAGAAGAGAGCATCGGAGACCTCGTATACACAGAGGAAATTCCTCTAGAGTAGCTTCGGGGAGGGTGATGAAAAAGGATAGACAGCTCCAAGGCAGGAACAGTTAAACATGGAAGGTGAAGGTATGTGATATGGAATAATCAAGGTGGAATCTATTGGTGGACACGGCGGAGTTTAGATGACAATTAGCGGTATTTACAAAAGATGGGCGGTTAGCGCGCAAAGATATTTGAACGTTGACCGTATTGTATAATTATTGGGAGTGGCAGATTCCATGTGATATTAACCAGGCTTCGAAGAATAACGTTCTTCCCAAATCGGCGCCCTCCCGTCACCCATCAGATGCCCCGAACTACCGCCAGTAAGTGGCATAAGACGAGTTACCTTGGATAGTATCGATGAAGCTTTGAGCAATGATCTTGGCTATGGCAAGCATCTGTCAGATATATGAATATACTGTCTGGGGTGGCTACTTGACTTACAGGTACGTTCCGAAGGATGGAGCTCATCGAACCACATGAAGTTTGATTTAGGCTCTGAAGCCCTAGTGCAGCTAGCAACATCGGAGGACTGGCAGAACTGGTAGCCCCCATTAACGTTAGCATGAGGGCCGAAAAACCTCTCGGGGTTTGCGTGAATATCCCTCAAAAGTCGGTTTGTATCAAAAATTGCCAATGTAGCCCCAGGCCAGCGGTTCTTGAGTTTCAGCTGGAATGGTCCTCCAATGCTGAAGAGATTGTTGGCGCTTGAAGTTGACTGGAAAATCCGTTGTTCGTAAAGAGTACTATTAACATCAGGCTTACTTGGAAATAGCGTGCTGAATTCTAGGCCTCCTTTGTCGACAGATTTGTATAGAGGTGTTATCTCCAGTGGTATGATATTCATAACAACGAAAAACCGTCCGCCCGAGGCATACAGTTTGTCGAGAACGTTCCAAGCACAGTCGACGAAACTCTGGATTGTTGACCCAGGGGCCTGTGAGTCTGAAAGATAGCCCGATATTCCAAGATCATTGGCTCCGATCATGATTGCGTAGACGGTATTGTCGGCCTCTCGGTTAGGATAAAGGATGTCGAATCCAAGATCTGCCTCGAATGCCGGGACCTCCTGTTCTAATATTGAAGGAAAGGCAATTCCGAGTCCAGGTACGTATCTCTCAACGATATCCTTGGAGCATGTAGCGCCAGAGAACGCATAGTTGTTGTAGTTGGCTCCCGTAGCATTCGCAACAAAACGACCCCATGTTGCGCCTCCAGTAGCCGCCTCTTTGGCTATCGGTACAATAGTGCCTGGAGGAGGGAATTGCATATGCTCTTGAAAATAGGCTATGCGGCCGTCATCCGTGATACTGTCTCCAAAGGTGACAAGGTTCTTCATCGTTGCCAGTCTACCACAGCTTCTTGCAGTAGCTGTTACTGCCATAGCAACACAGACTAACCAAAACATGATGCAAACCTTGAGATCAACAGGCGAAGGTGAATAGATTTATTGTTGAAAAAAAAATATCCTTTGAATGAACAACAAACTTGGAAACAATCGGATACTTATACATGGCATTACGGTTGTAGTTATGGGGACCGGGGGTTTTGCTGGTGCCTGGATATCCGAACTCCAGGATCCGTAATCTCCAATTTCATCTCAAGTAATTTAACCCACAGGCAGCAGTTCCCAAATGCAAGTTCCAAATTGGTTATCGTATACTTTCATTACAATAACTAAGCCATTAAAACGAAACACAAAATGTACCCCGCCTGTGGTGTTAGCCTACGCTTTGGACACTGATGGCGAGGGGTGAGGTGTATTGATAATACAGGCTTCATCAATAAGAGGCCTTCGAACCAGTGCTGCATCTCTCTCTGTCAGTTGTAAGTGTTCAAAATCTCATAATCCTTTTAATGTGTCGTACTAGAAGTCTTTTGTCTGAGTGGCCTAAATGTATTGTGCCATTGGTATGCTAAACAGCAAAAGCCTACAGCGTCCTAATGCCAGTCTAGAATTTTGGGAAGGCATGCTTGAAAACGTTGTTAGGGTCAAATTTTGCCTTCAGCTCCTTGGCTCGAGGCCATTTATCCCCAAATAGCTGCTCGGCAGTCCTGTCGTCTGGCCTCGTCAGGGCGGGATAGGACCCCTCCATGACAGCGGGATCCCCGGAAGAGCGAATCTTGTCATACAACCAGTCGTTCCACTTCCTTGCCTCGGCAAGATATTTCTCCTCGGGTACCATATCCGTGAACGAGAGCAGAATGTGAGAGCCTGCGCCAAAGCAATTTGGCACTATTGCTTCATGGTCAATGACAGTTTTCATCGACCAGCCGATGTTGGCAAATTCAGGCTTAATCTTGAGAGCCTCCATTAGGGTGTCAAATATACCAGAGGAGAGCTCCTTGATGTATATCGACCTTTGGCCGCCATACGGCAGGCACGGTATTTGCAAGCTCTCATAATGCCCCAGGAGAGACTTCTGCTGGACAGTATTCATCTTGACCGGTGGCAAGGCTGCCGTGAATGTCTCCAGATACTTACTGCCTTCCTCGACGTCTGAACCACCCCAACTGAACACGATAGAAAACGTTCGCCGCTGCGGCATTTGGATAAGGAAGTGATGGATGTTTAGATCCTTGGGTAAAATGAGCTTCTCCTCCGCGGAAACAATGGCTTTAATTGTTTCCGGGCTGTCATCAAAGACTAGCATTCCAACGAGGATCTACACCTGGTTAGCACAATGGCAGAAACGAAGATGACGAATGCATGGCTGCTTACCTCTCTTTTTGGGTAGACCTTGATTGTCAACGACGTGACAATGCCGAGGTTGCCACCCATGCCTCGCAAACCTTCTAGCATTTCATCGGTGGCTTTAACAATCTCTCCCTCGTGATTGACAATCTCGGCTCCGACAATTCCTTCAAAGCCCATCCCCAAAGGCCCCGTGAATGGTCCATAACCGCCAATCGTTGACCACCCCACGTAGCCAATTTCTAAGGAGTTTCCAAGGGGAGCGGTGAGATTGTGCTCATCAAACTTGAGCAGCATGTCCTTTGCGATGACACCGCCGCCAAGCGTGGCTGTTGTTTTATCATCTGCCACATTGATGAATTTGATATCTCGCATATCAATAATTAGGGCGCCATCCGCTGCATTTCTGCCATAGAAGTCGTTACCGCCAGTGCGAACTGTGAAATCGACTTCATTCTTGACCGCCCAGCGGACAATACCAGCCACTTGCTGAGCATTAGTAGGTATTGCGATACCCAATGGCTTTTTCTCTTGCCCAGCGTGTCCTCTAGTAGCTCGACGATCCTTCCATTCTGGCGACGTGGGAGTGAGGAGCGTTACCTCAGGATTCGCTTTTCGGAAACTATCTATTTGGGCTTCGGAAGTCATTGTAGAATAAGAGTGCTTGGTGTGATATGATTTGCATTGTCACACCGAGATGCTGGAACCGGACACATTTTTATGTAAGCTCGGGCACTTTTTCGTGATGGGAAACTCAATATGTCTCCGAGCGAACGACAGTGCTCACCGCGTAGAAGTCAACCCAAAATCTGACATGTAAGCAGATGCCCCTATTCTCACCAATGAACGTGATAAATATGTAGACTGGAAAGGAAGTAAAGTGCGATCCTTGCACCGACGTTTCAAAAGGGCTACGATGACATTCTTAGTAGAAGTACGAACTCATTGACGGCTATTAGAGCCAACACACATCGAATAACAGGATCCTCGCACATCTCAAAACTTATCAACTTTACGGGAGAGTTTGATTGTAAAGCTTAAAAAAAAATTAAAAAAAAATTTGAAGATGCTAAACCCGACATCTCAAACGCAATGAATAGAAAGGGTGGGAAAAAAAATCTTTGCTAGCCCAAGGCTGAAGCTTATCAAATATAGCATTCCAATGCGATACTAAAGTGGGTGGATTTAATCCCGACCCCGTAATAGCAACTGGGACTTTCTATCTCATTCATATTCTAATCGATACTTAAGTGAATCGGCTTGAAAACACCCGGATTTAATCAATCAATACTCTCCAGACCTAGAACGGTCATTAGTTAGCCGAGAGAATGTTTCCCCCATCCCTCTCATGTAGACTCCTTAGCTACTTTGACTTCTTGAGCTTCCTTGACCTTCTTGGCGTCGTTCTCGTCCTTGGTGGCATTCCCCTCCTTGACGGCCTCGACGTCTTTGGTTTCCTGGGCTTTCGGCTTGGCCACATTCTTCCACTCCATTGCCAGACTTCCAAATATAGTCAAAGAAGACAAAACAACAGCCACAAGGTATGTCCTGGTCAGAGCGTCGTTGTAGGCTTCCAGCACGGCCGGGAGGTCCTCCGGCGGAACCAGATCCCGCACCTGAGTCGCACCGACTGTCGTCAGGACCGAAGCATCAAAGTTTGCGTTTGGTAGAACAGCCTTCAGGTTGCGCAGCAGCTCATTTTGGAGGACGGACTGGCCGACCGAGATGAAAATGGCACCACTGAGTGTCTGCAAAAGTTGTATGACAGCTGTGCCCGATGGGATCTCGTGTCGAGGCAAAAGAGTCTGGATGGCGATCATGGGTTGCTGCTGGCCGAAGCCGATGCCGATTCCCACCATGGCTTGGTAGCCGACCCATTGAGAAAAGGGCGTGTCGACGTTCCATGTGGTCAGTAAGCCCTCTCCAATTGGAAGGATAATTGATCCCAGGATCATGAAGATATTATCTGCGTCGCGGGTTAGTCCAGGTTTTGGACCTCGTCATCCGTCCATGTCCACTTACAATATCCAAATTTGCTGACCAAAGCCCCTGCAAGCAGAGCGCAAACGACCACTCCAAGGATGAGAGGAAGCAGTCGGATACCAGACTGGACCGCGTCTACCTCTTTGATGACTTGATGCCATAAGGGAATGTAGTACACCAGAAGAGGGAATGCGCCACCATTCAGAAATCCATTCCATGCAGCAGCAGCCACATTTCTTCTCGTGATCATGCGAAGAGGGAAAGAAGCATCGACCCCTTTCCAATACTCGAAGAACAGAAAACAAATACCTAAAACACCAAAGACCACGAGCAAGGCGATGATCCGAGCGTTGCTCCAAGCGTACTCTGAGCCACCCCACTGCATCGCCAACAGGAGTGAGATAACCGCGGGCAGGAATATGGCCAACCCGATGAGGTCTAACTTTTTTAACTTTTCCATCAAAGGAGTTGAAGCCACTTGAGGGCGTGCAGGGAGTCGAAGGAACAGCAGAACGGTGAGTGCGGTGAAAGCCCCAAATGGCAGATTGATGTAGAAGCACCATCGCCAAGTGAGCTTGCTGGTGAAGACTCCGCCGAGCAAGGGGCCCAGAACTGAAGAAATGGCGAATACGATCCCCATGGATGAGACGATAACGGGACGTAGGCGGACTGGGATGGACTGGGAGATGATAATCATAACACCCGAGTTGATACCAGCACCTCCGAGACCTTGGACAGCCCGGCCGATGATGAGGGCTATGCTGTTGGGAGCGAGCGCACAAATGAGAGAACCGAGCTCGAAGAAACCGACGGCGACCATGAAGGTGTACTTGATTGAGAAGCATGAGTAGATACGACCATAGAGCAGCTGAAAAGCAGCAGTCGTCAACGCATAAGCTAATGAAAGCCTAGTCAGAACATTATTCAATAATAATTATATCGAGATGAGGAATTTTGCGTACCGCTACCAAACCATCCGACATCCGACAAGGCATGAAACTCATCGGAGATTCTTGGAGCTGCATTGGCCACAATTGTCCCGTCCTGTACTCATGTCAGTTTATTGAACATATTCAGCATACTTTAAATAGGTGCCCACCAATGTGATAAGGAAGACTGCAAACCACAGTCCAAGGCCGGTGAGGAAGAGCTGTGGAAGCGGCATAAGAGAATCAGCGCTGGCTGGTTTTTGGTCTGGCACTTTTGGTGGCTCATCGACTTCGGTCGGTTCGGTGACGGTATTACTAGGAGTTTTCTCCAGGCTGTGCTGGGCTGCTTTTTCTGCAGCAGTCCGTGGCGGACTGTCGCGGTCGTCGGTTGAGGTCATCTCTGAAGGGAGAGTCACGCGATCTAGATCTTGGCAGAGAGGCTGGCGGCTGGACAGGCAGAAAAATGAGTGTCTAGTTTTTGTCTGGTTTTTGTTCAAATGAGAGGCATGTTCAAAAGGAAAGGAGTGGTCTGAGCATATATAGAAAATTCCAATATGTCGGCGGAGAGCGTATGTAACGATACGCAGAGGTGAGGACCCGATGAAAATCTTGAGATCAGTGAGCCGGCAGGTGAGAACCGGCGGGTCGCCACATCAAAGGCGCAGAGCCTTCCCAAAGAACGTAACGGCGTGAGCCAAAGCTTTATTAGCGGCGGGCAGGGAAATAAGCAGGGGATGAAATTGGCATGTCTTCGGATGGACTGTGCCGAAAAGTCTGAATTCGAGCATGGCGGAATGACGCGAAGGTTCAATTTTGCTTTTCGATCGTGCGTTATGCCGTTTGACTCACCACCGCCCTGCTCAACTGCTGTGCTACAGCGCTGTAATTTAGAGCCTTCGGGGTCTCTAGCGGAGCAATTGTTGATCGCTCGTTGTTGATTGGACAGACACGATCATGTGGGGCGATAGGCGACAGGGTGCGCGTTGCTTTCTAAATTGGGTTTAGCGTTCAACTGCCGAGGACAGGCACAAACGCTGCCCATTTCGTGAAGCCCCAAAAGTTGATACCAACCATCCACATCTGCCTCTCCAGCCTGGGCCTGTTTCCCCTTCCATCCCGTCCTTGGTCGTATGCTTAGATAGCGGCAGTGGCACGCTCCCGCTCAGCAACTTTCCATGAGTGGTACCCAGAAGTCTCTTCCGGCTGTCCCCCGGTCCAAGGGCTGCCTCACGTGCATCGCTCGGAAGAAGCGCTGTGGTTAGTGTTTGTCCTTCGCATTATGTATCCGTCCCATCCATAATTCCTAGACACTCTGTATCCCTGTCTAAAGATTCCTCTTTGGACACATTGATGTCGCCTTGAACAAATCAAAGCTGATCAACGCGTAGACGGAAGGCGGCCCACCTGTCGGGCGTGTGAGGATCGGAAGCAGGCCTGCCAGGGGTATCGAAGAGAGGATATTGTCTTCCTCAATGACGGGTGGCGTGCCCCTGGCGTCGCCGCTGCCAGTGCCAAGAAGAAGTCTCGTAGTAAATCAAAATCCCCGGAGACCCAAGAGGCGGGCCGTGGCACCCTTATACTCCAGTCAGCCAGGGCATCCCCTTCTTCCCTACAGATGAGCCCCTCAGTAGACCGGTCGCAGCTGCATACTTCGTTTTTTCTTGCTGAGTTTGCCGAGCAACTTCTCCCTAGTTCCCATTTCATCGCCGATCTCTTTCGATCCTACTTCTCCATCTCTCCCTCAACCTCTTCAGATCAACAACCTCTCAGTACCTCTGCTGCACAAGCTGTAGATGCCCTGGCCCAGGGGTACTTTGGTCGCGCCAATGGCGACGTTGTTTCTGTTAAGAAAAGCTTCGATACATATGGAGTCGCCCTGAGATCCATGTCGACCAAAATAGACGAGTTGCAGGCTGCACACTCTGGCTTCCACCATCTCTCTGAGGAAGAATGGCAGCACATGGCCTTTTACTGCATGGTCATGGCATTCTGGGAGGTAATTTCATGCTTCCATTACTTTGGGGATACAAATATGCTGATACAAATCCATTGAGTAGCTGAAAATGTCACCCTCCTCCGACAATTGGCAGCAACATCTTCGTGCTCTCGCCACCGCCATCACCCTCCGCGGCTCCAGCCATACGTACTCAAAGAGCAATCTCAGACTAGCTGCAACTGCACGATTGTTCATTGTGAGTTTTGTCGACATTTAGTGCAGTCCTGCACATTCAGCCGGGGCGAGAAGACTAACACTTAGGATGACATAGACCCTACAGGCGCTCTCATCTCGACGGCCGGGCGATCTTTCCGTGTTCGGTTGGCGACAGAGCTCACCACTACCTTCTGAATGGGTGATCGAGGCCACAGCATCAGTGAAGACGAACCAAGACGCAGATTCTACCATACAGTTCCGGGTCTACAGCTTAATGGATTCGCTCCTTGCATCAGCGTCGGACATCTCAGTTGTCATGGCCCAGTACGATCAGCTGCTCGTCAACATGGCCAACCCACATTGGGCGAACAGCGATGGCCTTGGTCAAACCCTGGTCGATTTATACAATGTTGCGAACGTCATACTGGGTCAGATCGAGGGAGTCAGTGAAGACTTGGGTACAACAATGAGTGAGTTATCATATAAAGACTGGCTCTCTACTCACCAGCCCGCATCGAGCCAAGACGCAGGTTCCATTCGAGAGCGCGAGTTCATTACCACGATTGGAGCCGACATCCATTCTTTCTTTCCAAATATCTTAAACTTTCCCTCCATGAATGATTTCAACACTGTGGCCTTCTACTGGACAATCTCCATCTTGCTACGCCTACTCATCAACGATATGCTGGCACTGATGCAGGATACCAAGCCTGTAGATATGCCCGGAAATCCGCAATACGAAATCGATCAGCATCGGATACGACTTTTGCATTACGCTCAAAGCGCGATCCGTGCAATACCATTCGTCGAGGCCAAAGAGAACAGGTCCCAGCAGCCATTTTTCATGGCATCGGCGTTCCAGACCGCGATCGCAGCATTGGGACGCGAGTGTGAGCATTTAAGGTCGCAGGTTAGTGAAGAGGTGACTATACTGGGTTACGCAAGCATGAAGCGGATCGTGGAGAGGTACATGGATTGGGCTCAACAGAGAAAAATCCTGCTGAGGATGGTTGTTAACATACCTAGACATCCACCAGTATACGCGGCGGCTTGATTAATAATAGGGTACGATCTCATGTAGTATATTTTAGATTCCAGTTGCAACATCGATTCACGAGGTCTGGTGTTTTGTGGGGTTAAGGAAGAACTGGAAATGAAGACGAGTACATTGTAGGCTAGCCTTCGTCTGAAGATTTCTTTGAAACTATCCCAAAGACCAACTACGCCAATAACATGGAGCCCATCAAGGCATCCACGTAGCCGCAGAAGAAAGAATTTAATACTCTTAGTCAATGATTTGCCTTGAGGCGTGTTTCTTTCTTGGAACAATTCCCTCCATACGATAGGTACTCCGGGTGATGTCTTAGGAATCAACCTACCCTAGAGTCATGGTCTGACCCAGCATTGCACAAGAGCCAATTTATAATCGACACCTGCATCTTGGTGAACCCTAATTATTCCTATTCAATACTTTAAGATATCTAGGGGACACCAATTATGGATCTGGACTAATTTCGGGGTCGGTTATGTGAACGGATGTATACACCGACATACCTTGTGTTTATGGACGCTTATTACGACCTCCTACATGTACTAGACGTAGAAAAACCGCGAATAACAGATCAGTCCAACTCAGCTAGGATTACGTAATTTCAATTATCAGACTAAGACCGAAAGGTTCATCATATTCATCCTCAGGATCAATCATCTCCCTTCGCCTCCCCCTTACATATCCTAGCGCCAGTAACCGCCCGGCCCCATCGCGAGAGTACAGGCACAGTTCCGGCCCGCGCGGTTGGGGACGAGAAGGTCCGGCAGTTTTCCATCTCGCGCTTGCCCGCACTGTAATGCCGTTGTTTCAGTCTACATATGTAGGATGGCAAATGCCGGAGGATGGAAGTCAAGCATGTTGGTAATTGAACAGCACGGTGAGCACTCCTGCCTACTTGCCTTCGTCACGTCGGCTGAAGTAATGCATGGCGGCCAATTGATAGCTGCTGAACGCACAGAACACGCGTCTACATAACGTGGACACAGCAACTGGTCCTTTTTCTCCCGATCAATGTTAACAACTGCTGAAATCCATTTCTCTTCGGCTTGTTTACTGGTTTTGAAATCGCGTCCGTCGATGAGATGAGCTTAGCGCGCACCCGCGTGTAATATCATATATGTAGCTGATCAACAAGGGGGAAAATCGGGGCCTTTACTAAGGTGCTTACTATATATAGTACCAAGGTGGAAATGGTGACATGTGAGGCTATGAAGCATGGATCTCTTGACGCAGCCTTATATCTCCTAGGTGATTTTTTATGTGAAGAGGCATGCTAAATCACTTAGTATACCCACATCATTCGAGGGCCGCTCATCCCGGTGCATACTTTTCTAAAAACAAATGAAACCAAGGATACCAAAGTACTATACATGCGGGGGAGGCGATCAAATAAGGTCCAAATATGCTTGGCGTCGGTAGTCCGAGGACAGAGTCCGAGTCGGCGTAGGAATCAGAACCCGGAGCTAGTAGTAAATACCGGCATTCCTGATTCATGCGTTGACAGCCTCCGCAAAATCAGGGGACTCTCCCGTTGCAGCAATGGATAACTTGCCTGAAATGGGCATATTCCTGTCGCCCAGAGCAGCCGATTTGTGGTATGTCACTATTTGCGGGTATATCGAGAGGATCTGCCAGGAAGTAAGCCGCGCGTTTGCTGCAGTCGGCAGTAAGATGATGGACAAGGAAAAAGTTATAAGGGGACTGGTCCCAATCGTAGAATAAGCTTCTATCTCATCATTCACAGCACCACTTCAGACCACCATTTTCTTACAACTGTTGTTTTAACACATTTGACATCTCTTTCTGTTTCAATATCTCCTTACAGCGATCAAGCCGGCTTGACCATTATCTTATTAGCGAACTGTATTTCCTTTTTCCTTCAAAACACACCAACAACATATACAAAGATGGTTGGCATCAGACAGCTCTCTCTCGGAGCGACTCTCCTGCTCAGCCTCGCTCAGCGAGCTGTCTGCGACCCAACCGAAACTCAAGACTTGAGTGCTCGAGATTGGGAAAACATCGACCAGCTCATGGAACGAGACCTTGAGATCCGCAAAGGAGGCGGCGGTCGTGGCGGAGGCGGTGGTGGTGGTAGTGGTGGCGGCGAAAATGGCTTCCCTGGTTATGAGCCCTCCGGTAGTGGCGGCGCCGACAAGGGCAGCCATAGACATGGCCGCAAGGGCCGACGAAGCCTCGAGATCCGAAAGGGTGGTGGCGGCCGTGGAGGAGGCGGCGGCAGCGGCGGCAGCGAAAACGGTTTCTCTGGCTATACACCCGGTGGCAGCGGCGGTGCTGATAAGGGAAGCCACAGGCGTGGTAGACGGAGCCTTGAGATTCGAAAGGGAGGAGGTGGCCGTGGTGGTGGGGGTAGTGGAGGCGGCGGCTCCGAGAATGGCTTCTCGGGCTATACGCCTGGCGGCAGCGGCGGTGCTGATAAGGGCAGCCATAGGCGTGGTCGAAGAAGCCTTGAGATTCGAAAAGGAGGCGGTGGACGGGGTGGCGGTGGCAGCGGCGGCGGCGGCGGCGAAAATGGGTTCTCTGGCTATACACCTGGTGGCAGCGGCGGTGCTGACAAGGGAAGCCATAGACATGGCCGTAGAAGGGGTCTCTAGGCGCGGAAGAACAGCTGTTCAGAGATTGAGAGAGTGGTGTAGTCTTTGGTTAGGGTCTTGAATAGACGAGTTATAGACAATGTGGAATTTTCACTTGTACTATTGAGCGGTAGTGATATGTTCTTTTTGGTATGACTCTAAGGAATCAATTACCATATGAACATAAGTTGCCTTCTAAGACCATCGTGAACCCAACGCCATGAATCCAACTCTTTGAAGCACTGCGTATCTTGGATCGCTATGGATCAAGTAAGTGGGTAGGAAGCTCGCCCAAGGCGACACTTCGAAGACCAGCACGAAGCTCTATGTATGGCATTGATCCTGGCAGATAACTTCTCGATACAGGGAGAACTAAGGCAGACCACTCTAGGATGGCTTCAATCCTGCGTCGGGGCGAGAATTGAATCTATGGAGGGAACCTCCTTACCTGGCCGGAGAATGCAAGTCCGCTAAATGCTTGCCTAGGTTGGTAGTTAGCCTTGCTTTAAGCTGGAAAGATTATTGCGGAATGGTCCTACTACATTGAATAATATAACCAAATTTAAGGATTCACAGTCCCAGAATCAAGTATTAAGATTTAGAATAACACTAAGTAAGTTATATCTCCTTGACGTACTACGATGGTTACTTGAATATGGCGTTGGAATATTTTCCACAACTATAGGGCTAATCTAGTCTCTTACTTTTCTTTCATCGCTTCGCCTGTCATCGATCGATAATGTATAGGGGTCTAGCTAAGTTGACTCGTCGCTGTGAGTTGCTCCCTGGGACGTGGGCGCGGAGGTGTTGACACGATGGCATACCATGACGCTGCCTTGGCCATTTGGGGTCACTTAAAGAGGGGAAGAAAGAGTTGAGTTGGGTCAAAACTTCCGGAACCTGCAATCTAACAACAGTGCCAGCTGGCTGGTTCCGCGATTTGCCAAGGGAGGCGGAGCACATGAGCGTACAGAGTTGGAAGATTTTGGCGAATAGGGAGATGATTGTCGCAAGCATAAGCAAGGAGAACCCCGTGAGGGCTATGTTCTTAAAATCAAAATTCGAGTCGCATACAGATCCAAGAAGAGAGGTCGTCAGGCACTGGTCGCGGTGTCGAGATCAACAAAGCTCCACACAACCACCTGAAAAAGGGGACAGAGGCGGCCGCCGGGACAAGATAGTGTCATTGCGGACTTTTGGCAAGCCGCATTTCATCTGGTAAGAACGGGAAGGCTAGTGATCGCCAATCTCTGCTAAATTGCAGCCCGGATCAAGAGCGGTGGTAGAAGACATCCTTGTCTTGTATGTAAGCGATCGAGTAGTATTATCCATCATCTAGCGTTACGTGTGGTAGATTTAGCCGCGGCATATACACCACTCAATGGCAATCTTAATCCGAACCAACTACTAGCACACTAAGCAGCACTGTTCTCTCATCTTCTTTCAAGGTGCATCCATCATTATTCAAAGGGAGGCGGACGATGAGACATTCTGGTTCTGAATCACGGGAAACTCCCTGCTAATGCAAGGGCCCATGACCGTAATGAGTAACGGACTGGCCTGAATACGCGTAAAATTCTTCGCCTCAATAATGACAACACTAATGCAATGGCAACCCCCAATGCGGGGGGCAAATGGGGCAGAGCATGAGATCAAAATACGCGTAACTCGTGTCTGGGATTATTGTGATCGGTAATGACGTCCACGATCACCGTTTTTTACTCCATAAGTGTTTGGATAATCTATCTTAGCTTGATTGGGTTACGGTTAGCTGCTTGCCATCCGCTCGACCAATCTTATAACGTGTTGATGAGTTAGTGACGCTAGTGAATTTAGCTGCCCGGATGTTGCAGCTTCCGAGACAAGGCCTCAACCAATTTCCAATTCTCGGCTTGTCAGGACTTCGCAAGACGTGTTATGGATGATCGCATCATGATCATGCTCGCGAGAGACTGCGTTCAAGATGACTATATAAGCTCGCGTCGTTCCGCCTGGCAGGAGAGGGCTTCCAAATCTCACTCCCATCCCTCCACACTAAAGTCAAAGTTCGTAACTTGTATCATAGCAAACAACATCTTCTTAATAGCTCATACTCTCAACCTCGTCAACATGTTCTTCTCTCACGTTGCTATCGCCCTCTTCGCCACGGGCCTTACTTCCGCCGCTCCGGTCATGGAGAAGCGCAATGGCCCAACTGATGGTGAGAGGAGTTCTTGTTGTTCATCTCGATGCTTATTACTAATATGTTATGCTTAGCTGATATCCTCAACTATGCCTTGACCCTGGAACATCTTGAGGATACCTTTTACCGTCAGGGCTTGGCCCAGTTCTCTCAGCAGCAATTTGCTGATGCTGGCTTTGACTCCGACTTCTATAACAACCTGAACAAGATTGGCCAAGATGAGAGCGACCACGTCAACTTTCTCACCACTGCTCTGAAGGGTGCGTTAAGCTCAGCTAGTATGAGGTGTATTCTAAGTGACTGACATCCTTCCCTCCAGGTGCTGGCGCCACTCCTGTTGATGCCTGCCAATACAACTTTGGTTACACTGATGTCAAGACTTTCCTCCAGACCGCCTCAGTCCTTGAGGGTGTTGGTGTCTCTGCTTACCTTGGAGCTGCCGCGGACATCATGAACAAGGGATACCTAACCGCCGCGGGCTCTATCCTGACAGTTGAATCACGTCATTCGGCGTATCTTCGCGCCAATTTGGACCAGTCCCCATTTCCTCAGCCCTTTGACACTCCGCTTAGTTTGGATGAGGTCTACTCTCTGGCTTCGCAGTTCATCGTGTCCTGCCCGGCGAGCAACCCGCCTCTGCCGGTCAAGGCCTTCCCCAAGCTCACCTTGGCTCCCTCTACCATGATGCCCGTCACGACCGGTAACACCATCACTCTTTTGACTCCCGTAAGTAGCGGAGTTATACCTCACACGATCTTGTACTGGTTTAACAGATGCTAATGCTGTGTGTAGAACTATGTTATCCAGGCTGCCAATGGCGGCAAGGTTTATGCTGCCTTCATTGCCGTCACCGGACCTTCGTTTGTTGAAGCCGTGCCGGTCGATGGTGGCTTTACTGTGGTCGTACCAAGCGGCTTTGCAGGCCAGACTTACGTCGTCCTTACTGGCTGCAACGAGTCTGTCACCGACGACACCGTCGCTGCTGGACCTGCCATCATTGAGGTAACGATTACCTTGAGCTTCTTGCCTCTCCAATTAACTCACTAACAATGACCAGATCTCTTAAGCGTCCTACCAGGCTCGTTTACCAGTTGCTTCGACTTAAAATCAACAACATTGATGATCAACCTGGAAAAATGGTGTAATATAGCTGCTGATATTTGTAAATACTGTCGCTCTGGTGTGCAGGGCTTGAAAGTTATTACGTGTTTTATCAACTTGGCTGTGTTCAACTCAAAGCCTAAAAGTTGTTTGTCAATACTTCTTTTAAGATAATCATAATATTGGTCGAGGGCCACATCACTAGATAATAATCATTACTATATCAGAATGATCAGAGAAGATGACCATAAAACGCAAATCTGAAGAATAAGTAGTTAACTGCTAATATTCAACCGAAGCTGGTGAGTATTGCCGCTAGTTTGCCTGATGAAGTGTGATACCTTCCGACAATCGTACAGTTTGAACGTTCCTAAGCTTCTTGATCACATTCAGACCTTCATGGCAATGCCCAAGGAAACTCCGGGAAAACATGATAGCTAGGAGCAGTCTGGTAGATGAAGCGTCTGAATAATAAATCAATCTACAGTCATTGTGCTGAGATGTCGGGTCTGGCCTCTTCTATTGCCGTGTTTACTTTATACTCAAACTCTCTCTTATCTGTATAACATCAACTTGCACTCGCCGCGCGATCGTCTCATCCGAGCAGGACTTTTATCGCAGTTTCTTAATTTTGCAGCTTCCCAAAAGGGGCCACGAAAACTGATTAATTTCACCCATCATGCGGACTTTTCTCCCAAGAGTCCTATGACCAGGGCTCTGCTAGAGAATGTGTCAAACGTTAACCAAATATAAACCAGTATATTAAGTAGCTTTTAGCTTAAATCAGTTGGCAAGATTGTTCATTGCACAACCAGGTGGTTGGTATCATGTAACAGATGTGTAGCCAGGTTCCACCATTTGTCCAAATCCACGCTTTGCAGAAGAGGCTGAACCATTATGTAACAGGTTGCCACAACTTGCAATGAAACTAGCCCAGAGCAACGAGAGGAGCATAATTGATGAGTTTACTGCATACTCAACGGATTTGGTACAGATCCTGATTGAGTTCGGTACATTATTGAGGAAGCGGAATCTGGGCTTGGAGGATCTGGAACCTGGCTCTCTGCAAATGAGGGCTATGAACCTTGCCCAGCGACCACACCGAATGCTTGATCGAGGAACAGGAAATCTCGGAGACAGAGCTTCTCTTCAATTATCTTATGCTCGAAGAAATGAGTACATCCGCGTGGACGAAGGATATCACCAAGCCCTTTTGATTCACATCTATCAGCGCCTACGCGGACTGCCGGCTTCTTCAGGGGAAATTCAAGCCATTATCAGGAGGCTACTGGATCTAGTATCGTCTATTAAGCTTCACGAAGGATCTTGTCTGGGAATTGTGCTTCTGTTTCCCCTCTTCTCTGCCGGTGTCGGTGCAGTGCATTCGGAGGATCGACAGCGGATCCGGGATTTGCTGACAGGAATGATGGACAAATTTGGTCTTGGCAATGTTTAGCAGAGCCTCAAGTTGTTAGATGCTCTCTGGTCACATAGAGATGCGCACGGCGAGTCAGAGATGAATGTCACATGGGAAGGGTTCATCGGTGAGTCCTAAGCGAAGCGTCGTGATCACTCATCACATGATTACTGACTGTAGGATGCAGATGAGAAGACGGACCTGATTCTATATTGATTCGACACTAAACCAAGTATTACGCTTCAATCCACAAACTTTTATCAATCATACAAGGCGGTCATCCCGTGTCATCTAACCTTGGTTTATAATTCCCTGTCTTGGGTTAGGTCACATTGGTGTCGCTCCGCAGCGTCACATTAGCCAATAACACAACAGATACAGATGCAAGCATGTCCATTTCTTATTACGGTCACCCGAGAGAGGAGATAAGAAAGATAATGAGGTCTGATCTTTCCCCGTCTGGCGAGAGGGGGCTATCTTACTTATCACTCTTTCACCATCTTCGCTCCTCTAGTAACGGTCCTCGGTCGATTTTTGGTGTGAAGCTTTTATCAAGGACTCTTGCCATCCTATAAATGCCGAAGCTCGTCCCTGGGATGCTACATTCTCTGTGATATGCCATAACAGACCAATGTTCAAGAATATTCACAGATATGGAGAAGAGTATGAAACTTTCCGCTGGCGAGCTTGACGCGACAGTTATGGAGGAGGCAAGTACGCCAACCATAACTCCCAAGTTTTTGGGTCTGCAGAAACTTGGGAAACTCCTCGGTGTCGAGGTCCAGGGAAATAACCCGATTGTCCCTGATTGTCCCTGAAGAGAAGAAAGACCGGCGTTATTTCAAATTGTTCACCTTGTGGTTTTCAATGAATTTCAACCTCCTCGCGTAGGTTCCCACCCCAGCATGCTCCAGTTGTTGAGTTGCCGGTAAAGTCAGATCTCCAAAACCAACCACCAAGGCATTTACTTAGCATCTCAGCCGGCATGTCGGGAACTTTGGGCTTTGGGCTTGGTCTACGCGACTGTTCGCTCATTATATTATTCTTTGCTCTGCTTATTTCCCTCGCAGCGCCATATCTTTCCTTGTTCGGAGTCAAACTAGGCCTCCGACAGATGATCCAAGCCCGCTTTTCGTTTGGGTGAGTATTTTCACCTGTAATATCGTTGAACTCGAGGCGAGATGGCTACTTATCCCCCTTTGTAGGAAGTATGGCGTCGCGATCCCGCTCATCCTGAATATAGCCACTCTATTCGGATATGCCATCCTCGTAAGCATCCTCGGAGGCTAGGCCTTATCCGCAATTAATCCAGAAGGACTCTCGGTGAATGTAGGGATTGCTATCCTTGCCATTGTCGACCTTATTCTCATCTTCTTTGGGTCAAGTTTGATCCATCAGTTTGATTTATACGCTTGGTTCCCAACCCTTGTCGCCATCCTTGTGGCGGTCGGATGCAGTGGGAAGCATCTACATAATCAATCTGTGACTGAGCCTGCGACAGCTAGCAGTGTGCTAAGTTTTGCCTCTCTTATTGCCGGATTCTTTTTGCCTTGGTCAGCTATTGCGAGCGACTTTACCACTTACTTTGACTCTTCCTCCAAGTAAACACAAAGATCGTCCTTTAAAGCTCTTGTCTAAGATACTAATGCGCTTTACTCATAGGGCACATGCGTTTACACCCTCATATATTGGCCTTGTGGTTGGCGGTGTTCCCTTAATAATCCTTGGAGCCGCTATCGGAGGCGCGGTTCCTAATGTGCCGGCCTGGGAAGAAGGGTATAACAGTACTAACGTTGGCGGTGTCTTGGCCGCTATGCTCCAGCCAGTTGGAGGGTTTGGCAAATTCCTTTTAGTTCTTCTTGCGTTAAGTGTTCTAGACAATATGGTTAGCTCTGTCTATGCGCTCACGCTGTATTTCCAAGCTCTATTTTGGCTTTTGCGCATCCGTCTCCCTCGGCTAGTCTACACAATCGTCGCCACCGCCATTATCATCCCTGTTGCTATTAGGGTTGCTGCCGAGTTCCTATCATCGCTTAGTAACTTCCTTGGGATCATCGGCTACTGACCAGCTTGCTTCGTCGCTGTTATCCTTCTTGAGCACTTTGTGTTTCGCAAAGGCCAGTACGAAAACTATGATGTTGAACAATGGGACAATGGGAAGGATCTCCCGCTCGGTGTGGCTGCTCTGGCCGCTTCACTGTGCAGCTTTGGATTAGTGGTCCCAGGAATGTCACAGATTTGGTTTACTGGGCCTCTTGCCGTCCACACGGGAGACATCGGGTTTGAGACAGCTTTTGTTGTCACGGGCATGTGCTATGTCCCATTCAGATATATTGAAATGAAGCTAACGCGACGTTGAGCGATGCCTTGAACTCTGTTTCGAAATCTACCTTTTTTTAATCTTTCAACCATTCCAACCGGACTTTCCTGCATACAAGGAAAGATACAGAAAGAGATACTCGAAGAATGCAGATTCTGATAAAACAACAGGATCTCCAAGGTGACAAGATAGGATTATCAAGGGTAGTCGAAACTGCCTAGCCCGTAATACTGATTTATTCGTTAACTAATGAATGATTGATAAAAACACAAGTGTTCAAAGAGAGAAACTAAAATGGTAGAAAAGAAAAGAGTAATGGTAGTCGAGTCTTTGATCAGGCCCTAAATGTCTGCTTAGGGATGATTAGCAGATCGGCTTTGATGTCAACAGCAACTGATTCATTCGCAGTTGACTTTATGCCAGCTTAGCAACGTCGGTATATTCAACACCCTGGATCCAAGCCCTGTTGATGTCCTTGGTGTTGCTAATGTTGACGAACGGATCGCTGTTCAGCAGAATCAAGTCGGCGCGTCTTCTAGGAGCAATGACCCCGCGATCGGATAGACTGCACAGCTCTGCTGGCAAGCTTGTCGCAGCGCGCAATGCCTCAATCTCTTTCATTCCAGCCTCAACTAGGTTTTCGAGTTCCTCATGCAGCTTCAGCCCGTGCGGCATGTCAAAGAGGCCCTCGACGTACCCGACAGCATCCGTGACCGCAACAACGGGAACTCCAACTTCATGCAGCCTCTTGACATTCTCCCGATAGATCGGATAGGTCTGGCTTGTCTCAGCGGTGCCATGCAAGTACTCCCTGACGATCGGATTCTCGCTCCCATACCGCATTACGGTCAGAATTGTCACACTGAACTGGCCCCGGGCCTTCATGCGGAGTAGCCACTTTTTCGCAAGCAGGGATTCCCCGAAGGTGTGATGAATGCTGTCTGTCTTGGACTGTATGGCTTGTTGATAGGGGATTTCCCAGCTCGCGTGAGTCGAGGATTGGATCCCGCGGCTGTGTGAGGCTTGGACAGCAGCGTCCTGCATCTCTTGCGTCGGCCCGCTCTCCTCGCTCACAATCTTCATAAAGTCAGACCCGTTTGCGACGGCCCGGCCAACATACAACTCAGCCTGTGACACATCGGTGATGAGCATCGACTTCGGAATCGGCGTTGTTCTCGCGTGGTCACTATTCGGTGCAATGATGGGCACGCCGGCAGTGAAGATGGATGTAAGGCCGACCTGAGACTTGAAGATTTCACAATTGGTGAAATTGAGGCAGTTCATGTTGAAAGCAGTCGTGACTCCATAGCGACTGAGATCTTCCATATGAGAAATCTGCTGCACGTGCGTATGGCTGTCGATGGGGCCAGGAATCAGAAAGTCGTGATGGCCGTCGATTATCTCGTCCGGATCTGAAGAGTCATTACCAATAATACTTCCATCAATCACAATATCTCGAGGAGGCAATATGACATGCCCATCGAAGACTCGAACGTTTTGAATGAGGATCTTCTTTGTGGGAAGGTCCGGCACTGTCGAACGACGGAGGAGGGGATTTTCAGTAGGAGAGAGACCTGCATGAAAACCACGAGCTAAGGTACCCTGAAGCAGGCTGACTTGAGTGAAAAGTACATCGCGGAAGGACACCATTGTGCGTATGAACCAGAAATTAAAAATGACGAACAAACAAAAGCTGAATCTAGAACAGGTTTGTTCACGTTGGACTCCATAATGGTAGCGGGTTATCAAATGGCATTTATACTTGACAGACACATCTTTAAAGGGCAACCCAAGATGTCTCAACCACGAAATATATCAAGCCACAGAACAGGTTCGTTCACTAATCCCAATGGGAAAATAGATTATGAATGGGAATGCTGTACAATTAGCTTATTTCAAAATCAATGTCGTCCCCATCAGTGATCATTATGCCGATCTGATGAAAACTGGGACGATAAGCCCTCGTTTACCATACATTTGAGTAGGTAAGTTCGGAGTTTGTGAAGACCCTCACCATCTCAACATGGGAATGTTTCATCCCAGGGGCTCAAACCCCAATCGAGTGGGGACCACGTTCACTAAACCCAAGTGAGTAAATCCTGCTGACTCGCTTCGTCAGCTTGGGGCGCAGGGCACATAATCCTTGTTGATGGAGGGAGGCCCACTATCTCCGTCAGGGGGAGATGTTGTTAGAAAATTGGCCTTGGTGATAGATTCCAACAAAAGTCATTAGCTTCAATAGTAAAGAACTAAACACCAAGAATGTCACGAAGCTTCCATACAAAGTCTCGGAATAGCCGCGGCCGATGCAAGCAGCGCCGCGTCAAGTTGAGAAAAGCCATCAAAGCCTCGAAAGCCGGGATGTTGCATACGTTGGATCTAGCATAGTGATAACGTATCCAGTGCAATAGACAAAGTCCAGTGTGCCGAAATTGCGCACGCCGCAACGAATTATGTGATTTCCAACTACGGATTGGTGACCTAGCTCCAGAAAAAGCCGTCATTGTGGCACCTGCTGCAGCTCTATGGCACAAGGAAAATGCACTATTAGATTATTCCTCTGGAGTAGTCACCCCTTCGATAAGTTTGTAAGACCCAATGATAGGTATTTGGAGAAAGGAGGTATTGAAATACTATCAGTCAGCACCGCCGTTATATCACATGGTCATTTCTGTATCTGTTCTTCATATGTCCAAACAGCACATGGGCCTAGACACAGGACTTGTCCGTGTAGTCCACCAGCATTTCGTGGATGCAGTGTCACTTTTCCGACGAGAAATCACCTATCTGGGTAGAGAAAACTCTCTTCCCGTTTTCTTCTTTTCTATTCTTCTTCTCATGGTTCAGTTTGCCACCTCACGTTCGCCACGGCATATCCTCCGGACCAACTGGGGCTTCTGAACCTACAGACATATTGTGTTCCCTCCAAAAGGCTCAAAAGCTCAGCAACCAACTCGTTCCGTTCTTGCTGACCTGCCCGTTGGCAAGTATTTTCGCGCAAACTAGGCCCCTCGTTATAGGAGGTGACGTCAAGCTGGCAAAGACCATCTTCATCGTCCGAGAGACTTTAAACTTATTGAACCTCACTGTACAAGATCCATCAGAAGAGGAAGCTATTAAAAGTCTGCTTCAATGATTGCAAACCTTCAGATCAATGCAACCTGGCTGGCGACATATTTGCATCTGGCCTGTTTCCATTTCGCCAGGCTATATCCAGAGACTGCGCGACAAGAGTCAAATCTCGATGATGATCTATCTCTGCTGGTGCTTGATACTGGGCAGGAGTTACAAGCAGTGGATGTTCACCACATACTGCCGCCAAGCGATTAGGCATGTTGTCGCAAAAATCAATTGGGTATGGGGAGATTTTCTAAGCCAACTCCTAACAGAGGTCAACCGAGAGTAACTGTTACACGACCAGTTGAAAATGCCTTGCTGTGAGTTGTGATTATTAGTGGTTCTAAGACACCTAGAGACAAAAGGTTTTGGGGGGCGGCGGATAATGGAATGAGGGCGTGAGCACATCTACCGTACATTATGGGAAACTACAGCCATGCGAACTTCACATCTGATGGCCAAAGCATTCTGGCTTAATCACAAGCCGTTCGCATCATCGACTAAACATTACGTGCCTAAACATCATAAATGACATCCACATCCGGTATGGTGTAGTGGCTAACATCGCTCGCTCTCACCGAGCAGCCCTGGGTTCGATTCCCAGTACCGGAGAGTTTGCTTTTTTGCAAGCTTTAAATGAGGCTGGATTACTATTTGTGATATTCTTCGTCATCATTAGCTATTGATTACATTCGTATATCCCCAGAATTACACAAATGTAATTTCAGGTCTCTCCCGCTCTTCTCATTCTTCTACTCTGTCTCTTTTTTATCCGATCTACTTCCTCCGCGGTGACATATTTATCCCAATGTGTTAATTCCATATTTGGATCTGTGACAAACTGAAGCATCCCCTTGGGGTTCCTCTCAGCCATCGAAGTTATGACTGACTCAATACCCAGAAGTGGCTGGGTTTCGGCAACACCGCAGACAGCATCATGTTGATAGTACACCGTAATCTTGTGTTGCAGTTTCTGCTGCCCCTCGTTCAGGTCCTCCCTCAAGAAGAGAGGGTAATAATCAGCTTTCACCGCGTTCATGCCGTCATCATAGGGGCTGCGTTCCTCCTGCCACTCTTCCTTGCCAGGTTGCAGCGGAAACATTTCCCAGTGAACGTAGAACTCGGGGTCTAGGTATAGACTGTTGAAATGCACTACTAGGTCATATAGCAAGCCCATTCTAATGCCAGGGTCTTCCATGGGTTGAAGGTCTCTGCCAAGTCTTGCACGAGTAAGGCGACCGGCTCGAGCTTGACACCAGTCATAGGAAAATATTCTTATTTCGTGGAGCTTGGAGGGAGGTTGCAAAGGGAACATACGCCGCCAAGATGCATCTGGACGCAGCAATTTGTGACGACGGGACTCATTTATGTACCACTCTTGTTTCCCAATAGTATCGTATAGCTGATAGAACTGATTTATATCGACCGGTCTTTTTAGAGAGAAGAACACGGGGAAAAGAGCTGCAAGCACGTGGTTGAGTTGCGGGGGCGTGCCGGCCGGAACTGGCGAAAGGAAAAGTTGCTGCTGTATGGTGGGTGATGTTGATATAATCAATTTGAAATGCGTGCTGATTAACTGAGAGCGGAGAAGATCCTTGATGTCTAGCTGTAGAAGAATGGCCTCTAGGATCTCGACAGTGCCAAAAGCCTTGCGAGCGGCCGTTGGCGCACATCAGGTTGAGCCATGGCGCTTCACCTGAGTCCATATATGGCTCACAGAGGATAACGGAGAGTTCTAAGTAGTAATGCGAGGGAGTGCTCATGAAGTAAGGCAACCGAATGACTCATCCGATCTGACGCCAAAATTTCCACAATTAACGTATATGATTGAAGATACTCATTGAATAACTCCCACTTAAGGGCCAAATATTACATGCTTGCAAGTAGAGCCGCTATCCCAGCTATCAACTGACCAAATCAAAGATGCTAATTGGGATAAAGCAACTGGAGGTATTGACTTAAGGCTCTCTCTCGGCCCATCGGGGACGTGGGCAATCTGCTGGAACGACCAATTGTTGCACACGAACAAAATCCAGCCCAGGCTACTCACCATTATGACAATGCTTGCTCTATTTTCTTTGCTTTCGATAAGAAACCTCTGACTGTCAATATATTTGATGAAGACCCACCAAAACATAAAGGGAGGGGTGAGACGTAGATGGTGTTTTCACATCTCGCCAAATAATCCTAAATTGGGCCGTTTCACGCCATCAGCTGGGAATGCCTCGTGTCTCTCGGTAAGGCTTGCGAGTCAGCCCTAGCACTCGTTGGCGTTGAGAATCACACCCACCAACAACCAACAACCAACAAGGGCGGAATTTTGAGCCAACAGCTGCCCGATATTTATAGCGCTTCCTTCCACGAATTTTAGCGTGACATCACCGTCTTTTCCGCTTACTCCTTTTCAGAAGCACAGACAAGGAAATCTTCCCTCCCCAAACCGCCGACGACTTGTGACCATGTCAGAACCCGACTTGCTTCACCTACATGTCCGAAGGGGATATCGCACACCCTTCATCGGTGTCACCTTCAAGGACCACTCCCCTGCTGTAAACTTGATGAAAATTCTTCGGAAAGCATGGCTCCTTCGCGTCGATGAGGAAATAACTGCAGATCCGATGCATGCTGGAGTGCACGATCTGGTTCGATATCTCGACGAGACACCAGAAGAAGAGCTGCTCAAACGCCGCGACAATGACAGAGATGATGCCAACAATGCCCACAGGAGGGCCATCTACGTAATGTGGAATCATCTGTTTGACAATATATCCAACTTCCTTGCCAATGTCAACTGCAGCAACGGCATATTCACGCCGCAAAGTCATGGCTCTCTCGACATTCAGTTCCCCGAGGAAGGCGAGGAGGGCGAGAGGGTGAAGGTAGCCGAATTCTCGCATGATACACACCTTTTAATCCTTCCTGCTTTCGTGGATCCGGGGACCAAGGTTGAGGTGACAATCGGAGACGAAACGCCACCCCAACAAAAGGAGGAGGGAATCAATAAAACGGGGTTCGAGTTCGATGCTACCAAAACGGAGTGGGAATATCTCGGAACGGATATCTATTTGGTCAAGGCCAACCAGAAGATCAGCGTCTACGTTCCTCGAGAGGCCAAAAAGGCCGGTAAACTCGCCGCTGTGCTAGTTTATGGCAAATACGATGAAAACTTTGCCGACCCAAAGGATCAAGAGCACACGCGTTTGCATGAACTTTATGATCATGACACTGGCCATGAGGTCCACGATCAACTCAAGAAAACAAGGTGGGCAGGGACAGGGAATGTTCCTGACGAACGTGAGCTCTGCTCTGAGGTTATGGCCATAACGAAGTGGGTAGAGGACAGCAAAAAATCGGCGGCTGAAGAGAGCGATGAGCAAAAGGGTGAAGTGGTAGTGCTATCTTCCAGTATGCGTACTGCTGAACAGGAAAGCGTCTGTAGCAAACCTCCAAGTGTTATGGCTGTGTTGTCATACAAATAATGGGTTCGATAGCATTATATACACGGAGTAGTGCAGAATACAGGCAGAAAGCACGATGGCAACCAAGATTAGTACCGACAAGTGGCATGGTCAGCTAATTGACATCAGGGGCTATAGATAGGCTTGGAATAAGTCTGTTTTCTAAATGCTTCTACTATGTACCCTTTCGTGGATTAAGAAGAGAAGGGGGGTTGCAATCCCATTCCAGGCCCTGCTATAGAATTCTCAAATTCTAGACTTCAAAATGCTCGCCTCTAATCATTGAGTTGAAACGCACATCGTTTTGTTTCAGAAACATGATTCATAATTTGATATAGTTCGTTAGACATAAATACAGTGCCTGCTGTACTCTAAAATCTCCAGCTCGAGACCTTGACATCAACCTCAAATACATTTGCATTACCATCCGTATCTCCCACCATCAATAACTTCGAATCACGAGAGAATGCCAGCTCCGTGACAACTCTTCCACTGATTATTTCTTGTATGGATTGTACTTCCGTCCCCGATTTCGCGTCCGATATAACTATTCTGGTCTGGCCGTATGCTATCGAGCTGTATGCCACAAATCGGCAGTCGCCGCTGACGCATGTCACTGTATTGGGTACTTGATAGACATTCGTAATGTTGCCAGACAAGTCCCATACAAGCACATGACGTGTCGAGCCAACCACGCTAGACAGTTTCCACTCGGGCAGTCCTGTGCGAGGGTGTGCATCTCTGTAAACAGAGTGACTTGGAGGGACCCAGACGGAAATGACTGTGTTCTCATGTCCAACAAGGATAGTGGGCACCGCCAAATCAATCTCCTCGTGGTGTAGAGGCCTGACGAAATGCCGCGGAATATGAGACACCTCCCTGTAATCGGAAATATCCCACGCGACGAGCATGATCTCTCGGTCCGGCGGCGGCTGCCCAGCCTTCGCGCTCTTGGGACCTATGGCGGCCACAAGCAGGTGAGAGCTCGATACAATCGCCAGCTCGAGCTGCTGAGGCACATACGGGAATTCCGCCTTTCGTAGATCGATGATGCGGACTTTAGCATAGGGCTTCTTGCTCGGGGCGGCCGTATACACGTCAATCACACAGGGCCTGGCCTTGTAGACGGCCAGCGGATTCCACGTGGAACTATATGATTCGAACCGGTCTGCCGCCCACCGATCGACCTGGTCGTCGATAGTCTGAACCTTCTTCTTTTTGGCCCAGTTCCAGATCTCAAGCGTTCGCCCGAAGTTTGTTATGATGGCTGCCAGTTTCGCCGTGTCAGAGATGAGCATGTGGCCCACCTCATAAGTATCTCTGGCTCGCTTCCCGGCGTCAATATACGTTGGGACGTCGATTGTGCTTTGGAGAGCGCCGCTCGCGATATTCCAAAACTGGAGGCTGTAATTGGCGTGTTTGATGGCGACGACTCCTCCGCTTAGTGAGACGTCCATGGACTTCACCTTGGACAGCCCCTTTCGCTTCCCTACTATTCCAAGCTCTTTCCAAAATATTACTTCTATATTGACTTCGGGTACCTTTCTGGGGCTAGTTGGTGGATTTGAAGGAGCTCTATGAGAAAACATGGCTGCCGGACGCGATGGGAGAGTGATGTCCGGTCGGTTGGTGAGGTTGGTGAGGAATAGGTAGTTGAGGATAGTGAAGATACCTCTGACTCCATGATCGAAGGCGCAATTATTGAAGGCGCGACCTGCCGATTCGAGTGGGATCTAGACGGTGCAAGAGGAATGGACGGCAGAGGTTTCGCCGGCGGCGGGTAGAGATTTGGTTCTATTGGGCTGATAGGGCTAACATTAGACCCGATCGATGGATTCCTCCCTGGGCGCGCCGAGTAGGAGGAGATGGGCGATATAGAGCCACGATTGCTGCTATTCTGCAGTGATTGTGTGTCATGTTGGATGTCATCGAATGCAAACGTTTCTTTGTCCACCTCGAGTTCGGCAAGAGGCCATGCGATATTAGGCGTGTTATGGGTTGGTATCGCAAACTGGCCGCCTGTGGGAGGAGCGTTGTGATATCGGTATTCGATGGGGATGGAAACATTGGGCCGAGCGGGGGCCCTCGACTGCGAGTATTGTTGTGAAGGGGCCTGGGGCTCGAAGTGGTGATGCTCGTGATCGCTTGCATCCTCGATCATACGTGTTCGTGGGTCAGACCGAGGGGCACCACCGACACGGAGCCATGATAGCGACTGTAACATCCTATAGAGCCCCCATTAGCAAATGCTTGTTCTGTCCCAAGCAGTAGTGATCTGCCATATCGTGTTTGCCATCCACCTGAGGCGAACTGTCGGTATGATAGGGCGAAGGCCATGGCGGTGAGGGGAGAACAGTAGATGCGCTACTCACGTCGCAGCGTCAATTGCCGACGAAACTGGACGGCTATCCGTCCTTCGTCGTTCGTTGGATCTGTCATCTTCGTTGGAGAATCGTGCATCGTTCTTTTTGCTGGTCGTTTTGCGTGTGCCGGACGGAGTGGAGCGGCCTTTGAGGAACTCCATGTTGATTCATCGAATATACCGGCGGCTTGAAGTCACATGCTTTAAAATTATCATCAATTGGTTGTGCCATGCATGGATGGACAGTCAGTCGTAAACATGAATCGATTTGTTCAGCATTCACAGTTGATCGTCAGCAACCTCGGAGTTGGGATGAAAGGGCTCACGCTTGCATTAAAGGGAAAGACAAGAGGGATGGGACAAAGATGTTCTTATTGATGCAGATCCGAGATAACGCAACGACCGGGGACAGGCACCAGCCAGCAGGTTGGCTGTGGCCCCCTTGGCATCTTCCCCACCACACCCTCCCCAAACAAGTTGATAGCCCCCAGCAGGATCCCGGCGTAGGGACCTCATTGAGCAACTGGTTAACTAGTGCCTGGAGGAACAGGGGGAGGCATCTGCCAACCATTTCTCCACAAGGCAGGCTGTTAGACAGGAGGATGGGCGATCAGCATTGTTGGCGCTAATTGAGATGACTTATCCCCATGCTCTGGTCGGATCACCAAGCTGTCTTACTAAATGATAGCAGAGTGACTGGGACCTGAACCTGGGTAATCGGCATGGCCGCCAGGGGATTTTTATTGGTGATGCGTCCTGCAGTCATATCACCAACGTTGCTTGCCGAACGCAACCCTACTATCCAACCAATTGAGACTCCAAAGTTCCACTTGCTCAGCGTCCCCGCGAGAAATAAGTCCCATATGGGTTCCAAGGCTTTCAGCGGAAGTTCAGCTCGGGTTTAGGAAAATGCGCATAAGGGGCAAAGCAGGGGTCTGACTGTGCCATGACAGGCCTGAAATTGCTTTGCTGTCAGCTACAAGCGATTACCCTATACCTAACCATCTAGATTTTTTTTCATCTACCGATCTAAGTCATGAACTTCTTGTTACATGTGTATAATTCGCAAATCCTCGTATTTAGGTTTATCAAAGAGACCTCAAGAGTTCAGACATCCACTCAAGGTTGGTTTTCCAAAGGATGTTACAATAAAATTGGTACCTTTTCCAAAGAGAGCATGTGAAAGGTACGTGCACTGAATGAACCTAAGTTAGGCCGTAATCTGATGTGTAGAATCAATGTTATTATTATCGTGAGTGGATTTCCTGGTTTATGTGTGTACTAAAGGCTGTCAATGCTAGTTGTTGATGTTAACAAAAAAAAAAAAAAAAAAAAAAAAACAACCCGATTCCAGGCTTCTGTACATCGGCGATTCGAGCTCGGTTTCCAGGCCAGCTCAACATATTTTCCTCTGCTGTAGCGGCCAACAAACTCGAGACATCCAATTGAAGGTGAGCCTAGTGCTGACCTAAGCCAAGATAAAAAGGGAGCTCTGATAGAATAGATAGCACTATCACGTGAGTCCCTGCTGGCCAGTCTCGGACCCGCCAAGCTCAGATTGACGACACCAGACATTAGTGATTCCAGGTCTTTGAGGCATCGCAAATTCGATCAGAATTGGTCGTACTCTTATTTTCTGCCCATCATGTCACTTGAGGTGATATTTAGTAAAAAGTGAAGAGCTGGCATACCGACGAGCGAGCTTACACTTGAGCCAAAGGCTATCGATAGCTGTTTCTATTATATCTAGTATGAGACAAGCATCGAAGCGAGATCAGCCAAGGCGCCAATTAGTCGAGCAAGCGTTCTTGAGCTGGTTGAGACTCTTGAGGCTAAATTACCTAGTTTAGAGATGATTGAGAATTGGGAGATTACTCATCGACTTTCAATTTTAGCTTGACGAAACTCTAGGCTCGCTTGAATCAGGGCGGGGGTCATCGCATACGTGTTCCTGTTGGGGGAAAAATCTGTATAGGTAAGCCATCTAATGAATCTTGGATGTTTAGGTGATTCTTATCAGTCCTCATGCAGTAGAAGATTTATCACGACAAGTGACTCAAATGCATGATGAGATACATCTATCATAATGAAACCTGCCCCGGGTACCACGGGCACAACTCTTTCGAGCCCGAGGTCAGAGTCCGCTCATTACCTAGGTCTTGGATGCTTAAAATGAGAGATGGCCGAATATTGTCTAATAAACTCGATAACGTAATCGAACACTACCAGCGCCAACTAGAGGCGAGATCCAGAATCAAACAAGGAGGAAATAGAAAGGTTCCTTTAAATCTATATTGGAAATTATCCATGTATCCATAGAGGCAAAGCTGAAAATGCTATATACTGTATCGCGGACATAAATAGCCAATTGGTAGGAATTGGTCAATACAAAACGTGAAGGCGCTTGAAAGTCACGGGAAGAGGAGGCGGCCTAGACCTTGGGGATCGCATTGAAGCAGCTGACCGGGCAATGGGACCGTCAATGTACATCTGGTACGCAAGCCTGTGAGAAAGAAACCGCCGACAGCGTTGAGTTCAGGAAAAGCAGCATAATGCATGATGTCTGACAACACCTGTTTGTACCGATTATGATGAATGGTGACCAATATTAAGTCTTGTATGGCAGAAAACGATAGAAATTCCGAAATGGGGTCGGAAATTGACAATATTGGGCTAGAAAAATAGCAATCCTAGATTCCTCCTGGCGCCCGAATCCATAGTTTGGCTAGCAAGAGATTGGCTAGGACTTGTCTGACTTTGACTGGCTTGGCTAGTGACGGTCTGTGTTGCTCCGGTCGTAATCGTCCCAGTAAGGCCTACGTGATTTCCAAGGGCCTGGAAGACATTAAGAAGTTGCTTTCCGCCGCAAATGGTGTTGCTGTCGCCAGAGCACGGTATGTTACAATCGGCCTGGTTTTTCGTCCACTCGCCACCAACAAAGCTACTGCACCAGCACTGATTGCCCTCCCGGACGCCAGCAAATTTGAAACCACGGCGGTAGCAGGAGTCCTCGCATTTAGAGATAGTCAGGCCAGTGTCCCCTCCATCGGAGCTGACTTTAAACTCTAGCACTGGCAATTCACTGTTGTTGTCATCGTAGCATCCTCTCGCTTCCCACGCGGTTGGGGACGGAAGCAATGCGGTGGACGTTGAGCTCGTTGCATCCGGGATATTCTTCGAGGTCGAAGTAGCCGTTGTCAGCGTGTGCTTCGGTGGTTCCGTTTCCAGCCGCCTCTGCGTAACGATACAATATGATTGGTATTCCCACTTCCCGCAATCGAGCCCGACCGAAGGGTTCCATTCAACGAACTGTTCGGGAGTGATATTGAAGTAGTCTCTGACATACTCGCACGACTCATCACCAGCGTTGTCGTACCACTCGACGCAGTCTTTTGCTGTTTCGGGGTCCCATTGAAGCATGGGCTTAGGACCGCATCGCCCCCGGTGGGCAAACAGCGCAATCAAGAACAGTACTGAGTTCTTCATGGCTAGACGAAGGACCTAGAAAGCATTCGATGAGGAAGACAAGAAAATCAGTTCCTGGGGTGAGCTGCGATGGAGCCCTATGTAAGCAAAAACTTTCAGCGCTACCAATCAGGAAGGGAAGGTGGAATTCTAAACGAGATTTCAAATGAGTGCCAAGCCCTTGGCAAATCTGTTCCCTTATCTGTTCCTTGACTCATATCTTCAAACTTTAAGATCTTGCATTGGACGCCAACCGAGTTTGCAAATTGGAAACTAGGTCGAATGCATACAAGAGCGGGCTGCAAATGACGAGTTCTAATGCAAGGTCCATGGCTAAGCAGATCCTGTAGTGAGCCTCTCTTACTGGGATCTGTAACAATGACCCATGTTAAGGAAAGGCCGAATGTTGCAGTAAAACTTAGCTGAGAAATAGCTGTTTAGGCTTAGACGTCGTTTGGTTTCATAAACATCAATCAGTTTCAAGACAGGAAATAGTGGTTGGTGTTTCCGTTGGCGGCATCTATTAAACATCGCGCAATACAGGTTGGCGGCAGCGCCTGGTCCAAAACCACATCACTCACCTTCCTACGCCACTCCTTCTAAAGATACCTCACTATTAACGTTAAGCCGCCAATGACAAGGCTCGTTATGTATATAGTGCGATGCCCGGATCATTCAACCCCCCTTAGTGCCGAAACAGGCAATGCTCGATGATTAGTTATGAAATTTGAATTCGATTGCCTTGGCCAACTTCAGAATTAGCTTTCAATAGCCAATGTGGATCAGTTAGAACAGCTTGAGAGATGGGATCGTACACTGGCTAGCCGTTGCTGGAATGCATCGTTGACCTAAACTGTCAATTAACGCCACTGCAGAAACTTACTGAGCCGAATACCCATGGACAGTAAAATCGTCTAATGCCAGCTCTTGCAGGCGCTGGAATTATTATACCAAGTCTGGGGTGCTTTGTAACAAGGCTTAGTTAGAATCATATATTGTACTTTCCAAAAACGGGTCTCCTTGTCGTAGATTAAGCCGGATAATGTGGAACCAATTGGTTCGACTTTGACCCTGGCATCCATGATGTATCGTTGCTTCAAAAATCCAGTGGAGGGCAGATATGGTGAGCGTAAAACGACTGTATCGCAGTGTGCGAGCTCCAGCCATTTGGCGGCGAATGAACAAGCATGTGGCTACTATCAAAATTTCCTGGTTTAGACCTTTAACGTTTGGCGAAGGCGACAGGCTCGTGTGTAACCTACCCACCATACTCAAAGGCTGAGAAAGGTGTTAAAAGCTACACTTGATCAAAACTATATGCACATACGCTATCACATTCTCTTCCACATGACGGATAATCGGCACCGCATATGTCAGAGCACGTGAATAGCACAGCTACAGATGGGGCACCATCGCCCTTCAAGTAAGAAACTTTGTTAGAATCAGTGTTATAAAAGGGGCCATCACTGACTGCTAGAGACGAACAAGAATGATGCTAGAGACGCTGCTGGTTCACATCCAATTCCCTTCTACAGGATATCATCTAGCAACCAAACGAAATGAGTAGGCTTAACGCATCCCTCAAGGATCTCGAAACAAAGTTGAGTGCATTTTGCAATAGGCACTCCAGAAAGATTAGACTAGCGACTCAATTGTTCCTTTTCGCCATCATACTTATTTCTTATGTCCTATATCTTTTACTCTTTTTAGATCCCTCCTCACTTCATCAGTCATCTTTTCTCCAACCTAATGTATCTGGACTGAAGCCAACCACTGCAGTCTCCTTAATTTCTGCAGTCTTTGTTGCGGCCAGCTCCACATTCGTAACGACATGTGTTGAGCAGTCACTCTGGGCTAAGCTGGCCCCAAGAGCTGTTAGAAACCCGCTGACAGTAGGGGAGACGCGTCGTCTCGCACAATGGGCTGTTTCTCCTCTCGGCCGACTCTCCTATCCCTTGGATGGAACCTCGAATCTTCTCAAATTGGCTGGTCCATTACTTTTGGCCTGCGCTATTGTCAATTCGGTTCTCGTCTCGGGCATCTCGGTCTCGACTGATTCATCGTCAGATGATACTACGTCCCAAGCCAGTGTGGATATGTGGAGCGGCTTCCTTGATGCGGCGAACTCCCAATATAACGGCGGACTCTTCTCTGATATACCAAACGAAGTCGCTGCGCTGGCATACCTTAGCAACCTCTCTGTCCCATCTTCTAGCCTTTGCGAAGGCTCCGACTGTTCTCTGGTGGCGCAAGTAGGAGCAATTCAGGCAGAGTGTCAAACAGTCAGTGCTCCACACGCTCCTATGAGTCCTACGAATCAAGAAAACGAAACCTATACTAGCGGGTACAATCCTGGTATTACAGTTATCCTGAGCCAGGGAAGCCCATACACTTATGCCAATTTTACATCCTGGTTCACTAAAAGATGTGGTGAAAATGTAAATCCGAGACCGTGTCTGGGAGACTTTGCGGTTATTTTTGGCGCCTTTATTAATTTAAAGCCGTCAGCAACTGGCGGGCCAATTGTGAATACGATAGACTGTCTCCTTACATACGGCAGTTTGAGCATCACACAGACCGGCACCGGAACTCCCACCATAATACCAGGGTCTTATACTGAGGCAACCTCTGAGGGACCATATGACTCTTCTCTCTCTCCCATCAAGCGGATATATACGGAATCATTTGACAGAAGCCCATACTATTTCACCGCTAAGTCTGGAACCGGAGATACGACGGATACCCTCTACAATAGTGCAATTGGCACACTGTTAATTTCGCCTAAAGGGAACTCCTCAGATAAAGATGTAGGCGATCGTATAGAGGCTATATTCGATACTGCTACATTAATGGCATTTACGCGCGTTCCTGGTGCGGCGAACGTTACCATAACAACTACGACTTCTGGTCCGATTTACGTCTACCATCCGCTGGTGTTGCTCATATTGCTTATTCCTTTCTTTGCTACTGTTTTGGGGACATATCGCCGGCTAAGGATTGAGGGGAATAGTCTATGCCCCGGATACGACCCGGTGGAGATTGCTAGACGTGGGCCTGTCGAGGGAATCAACGACTGGAATGGAGACAATCTTGCTGGTACTGACGCGGTAGATGACAGACAGGTCGGTATGCTGGCAAAGGATGATGGCGACCAGCAGAGATATGGCTTAAGTGTACTGTAGAGCAGTCTCAGAAGAAACCTCTCATACACGAATACTAATTATTCTTTTCGTTTCCTTCTCATCCTGCAACGGCTATGGTAAAGGCTCCATCAGCGGTGATGACTGAGGCAGTAACAGGGGTCTACATATGTATGCAGGCGCCAATACGCATCCGAGTTCATTGAATAGCAAATTGTGAAGGCCGCATAGATAACGATCGAAACCCATCGATTTCGCTATGGTCTTCACTACATAACCTTACTCAATTCAAACATACAGGGTTCCATCTTGTAAGGTTTTAGCCTTCTAATCCTAAACCTAATCATAAAACAGGTCATTTTAGGACTCACGAGCAGGAGACGGAGATTTTCAGAACTATAGAATTGTAAAGTATTTGTTTCTAGAATGGTCGATCCTGAAATCTACAGTTAAAGCAGAGTCTATTCTCCATTCACGGATTCAGGTGCTCGCGCAAGAATCTAACTACGCGTTTGTATCCAACGCCATTATCTGCACACTTATGGTCGCCCTCCGGAATGAAGAAAAAATCGTAATCTTTCCCTTGTTTGTTCAGCTCTGTTACAAGCTTCATTGTCGATGCAGGATTGACAATATTATCCAAACCACCCGCGATCAGTAAAAGCTTTGCGTCGTTACGGAGCTTTGCCGCATGTGTAATGTTGGAGTTGTCGATGTAAGATTCATCAACTGGATATCCCATCCACTGTTCACCCCAGGTAATTTGGTTGAGGCGATTGTCGTGACAACCTGATGATGCCACCGCAACCTTATAGAAATCGCCGTAATGGAGTAGGGCTGAGACCGCATTTTGCCCTCCCGCAGAACTACCTATAATGGCGACTCGGGATAGGTCTATCCATGGCCTTGTTATCGCTGCTTCTTGAATCCATAATATCCGATCTGGGAACCCGGCGTCCTTTAAATTTTTGTGGCATACATCATGAAAAGCTTTGGATCGCCAGTTTGTCCCCATACCGTCAATCTGGACCACAACGTATCCCTCTTCTGCTAATCCGCGCATGTGATGAAGAAAGCCAAAGTCTTTGGCCACCGAAAATGTTTGAGGTCCGGAATAAATACACTCTAGAACTGGGAACGTCTTCCCATCCTCAAAATTTGGCGGACGAACGATTACCCCATATATCGGAGTCTTACCGTCACGACCGGGCGCCACAAACCTCTCCACTGGGTCCCATCCGAGTGTCAGTAAGTCCTGAGCCGTAGGTCTTCGTATATCGAGCTCGAAATCCGGCGAGTTAAAACTCCGAACAACAGTTTGAGGAGGAAGGTCAACGCGTGACCATGTATCAACAAAGTAATGTTGACTGTCTCTTGACCAAGGATAACTCCAACGGTGGTTTCCATCTCCTTTTGTTAATGACTTGCAATCGCACCCATCAAACTTCACATGTATAAGGTGAAGATGGTATGGGTCCTGGTCTTTCCAATAACCATATGCTGAGGCCCAAATTTCCTCGCTCTCCTCATTGATAAATTCAACTGATCGAACATTCCAGGGCCCTCTGGTAATCTGAGATATAAGCTGTCCCGTCTTCAAATCGAATAAATAAAGATGATTGTACCCATCCCTTTCACTGGCCCAAAGCATCTTATTGGAATGAGATATCCGGTGATAGTACAATTTGAATCCATCAATGAAGGTTTGACTAGTCTCTTCGATGATTATGCGTGTAGACCCAACACGGTCAATCCCGATCACCCGAACGCATTGGTGCCCACGTTGGATGAAGAGAAAATAGTATTCATCTCCGCTTTCATTCCAACCTATGTTGTAAATGCAGCGAGGATTTGAGAATAACGTGTCAACCGTCGGTACCTCGCATCTGTTGGCAATGTCAAAAAGCCGGGGGCGCTCCACTTGTATCAAATCACCAGCTAAACGAATAGATTCGTTAAGGAGCTCAGGTCGAATCTGACTATCGGGAGTATACTTTATGTTGTATAAGCTATCCCATGGAAATACGGTCGATTGCCAAGCCACAATAAGGTCTTTCTTATGCGAGGGAAATATGCTGTTTTTATTGTAAGGTTGCTCCTCAGTGCCATTTGTCGATAGCTGGTGTTTGTGTTTTGAGGGTAGTCTCCAGCCATACATTGTATTTATCAACGGTAACATTGAAGTCGACGATATCAGTATCGCTGTGTTTGTCGACCTTAGGAATATGTAAAGTTTGCTGGACACCTCCGGGGTCCTTGAGGAGACTACCGACCGGAGGATACCAGGTAGTGGACTTCGATTTATGGTTGATATAGAACATTTTATCCGCTTGCGTGACTCGCTCTTCCCACCCTGGTGGAAGAACAGCCCCCACCGAACCGATGTACTCATCCACGTTGGTCTCCTCGAGAACAACTGTATCAGCTACAACATCTGGCACGTGGTAGATGCCTTTGAGCCTCCCAAATCCAACGAATATCCAAGTAGAGCCGACATCGACTCTTCTAACACTCATTTCACCTTGCCTTATGGAGGTTCGCAGTACCGGTGGGCCATTTTGGCTGGCTGAGTACATTTCCAGTGGCGACCTGGTGTTATTGGTGAATCTGACATCGATTCTGTTAGGCGGGTAGGATTGGTCACGTAAAGACCCGTGTATGCTTGTCAGAACTGGATTGCCGTGCGTGAAAACGCCATCCCACGCGGATAACTGATGATTGCTGGGATCATATTGCCAGATCCGAGTTTTGAAACGGAAACGGACGAAGCCATCTTCAATTTCAATCCAACTAAAAGGCAGGTATCTCTGGTCGATTTTAGCCGAGGCATGCTTCCCTAGCTCTTTGGCTAGCTGCTCGTGGTCAAAAGCTGGATGAATCGTTCGTCGGATAATATCAACTAGAATGAATTCAAACCCATCGTTGATTCTGCGGCGGTACCAGAAAGACTTGCCTCCAGGATGCCACTGTGGAGAGACGAATGCTTCAGCATAAGATTTTTGCTCCAAAGCATTGCTCATTTTGCTTGGTGATACCTCGTTTCGGTTGTTGCCTGCGTGATTTTTATCAAGATATTGACGATGAGGGGTGGAAATTTGTCCGTCATGCAAGCAACATAACCAAAAACGCACCCCTGTCCGCCAGCCACCGCACAACAATTGTGCCGATGAAAGAGCCAACCAGCCAGCCTGAGCACATTCCAACCTCGCGCTCTTAGATTGTATCCTCTCGCTAGTTAGTAATATTAGGCAGAAGGAAACTTAGATGCTTCTACTTGAAAATGATTTTCTTGTTTGTTTACTTCATTTGATTGCTATGTGCTCTCAATAAGGTGGCTAGATCAGTGTGAATTTGTGAAAGCATTAAGCAAGACCCGTGTATTGGAGATTAGTAATATTTCTACTCCTTGATACGACTTTACGTCAGACACCAGATCTTAGGGATTAATAATAGGCCAGGGTATGAGTCGTGAATCTAAGGGGACATGTTGGTGGGCTCAAAAGCTTGGCTGTCGGTCGGACTTGCTGTTGGCCGGATCAGTAAAGGCACGATATTACTGTGCTAGGGTCTATAACTAGAATCAAAATCCACTCCATTATGAGTTCTGTAGGTTGTCGGTAATAGAAATGTGCTATTTCTGGGGTTCTCCGTGTCGAGCTCGCACCATAACTGCAGATTTGGTACACCATGGCACGACTAAAGAACTGGCTCTCATTTTTGGAAAAGGGGAACAGGGACGATTTACAGGAAGGCGAGAATCTCGCTGCAGAATATAATTAGATTGATGATGTATTACTAGCCATGGCTGTGAAGTGGGAGGTAACTAGAACCTTGATAAACGAAGCTAATTTATACAATATAAATCTTGCTCGTCGCTCTTTTGTCCCTCCCGAATGAAGAGCACCTCATTCTCCTTTCAACACAGCAAAAGCTTTTTCAAAATTCAAAGTCAATTGACATTTTTCTTCCTTCACTCTTCTTTCTTGGTTCTATATTTTCATCCGCGTTATAACTGAACCGTTTCAATTTCATCATCTTGGGCACTTCCATGATGCGTTTCCTACGGCAGTTACTCTGCGGGTCTGCTGCAACACTTTGGGCTCTGGGCGCTACCCCTGTTTTGTCCTTATCTTTGGATGAGGACAATGATGGCGCTGTGCTTCTACAAGCTCGAGTCAATCAGCCAGATATTAGAGCCCAAGTTAGGGATGCATATATTGCCCTGCGCAACGACGACGAATATGCCTTCCTAGACAAGAGAGGCGCCAAATCAATTGGCATATCAAATACCGCCCCAAAATCCAAGGTAGCTGCGAGGCCCAAGACCGCTGGCAAACCCAAAGCAGCTGCGAAGCCCAAGACCGCTGGCAAGCCCAAGACCGCTGGCAAGCCCAAGGCACCTGGCAAAATAAAGGCACCTAGTAAACCGAAGGTACCTGGTAAACCGAAGGCACCTGGCAAGCCCAAAGCAGCTGGCAAGCCCAAGACCGCTGGCAAAACGAAGGCACCTGGCAAAACGAAGACACCTGGCAAGCCTAAGACCCCCGGCAAGCCCAAAGAAGCTAGCAAGCCCAAGACCGCTGGCAAACCCAAAGCAGCTGCGAAGCCTAAGACCGCTGGCAAACTCAAGGGAGCTGGAAAACCCAAAGCAGCTGGCAAGCCTAAGACCACTGGCAAGCCCAAGGGACCTGGCAAAACAAAGATACCTAGTAAACCGAAAGCACCTGGTAAACCGAAGGTACCTGGTAAGCCTAAAGCAGCTAGTAAGCCTAAGACTGCTAGCAAAACAAAGGTATCTGGCAAACCGAAGGCACCTGGCAAGCCCAAAGCAGCTGGCAAGCCCAAGACCACTGGCAAGCCCAAGGCACCTGGCAAAACAAAGGTACCTAGTAAACCGAAAGCACCTGGTAAACCGAAGGCAAAGTCTAAGACCGCTGGAAAACCAAAGGAAGTTGGCAAACCAACCAAGGCACCTGCCAAGCCCAAGACACTTGGAGGGCCTAAGGTGTCGATCTGTCGACGCAGCGATGGTTGCAGCAACAACGGCGGCCAAAGCCAGGACGAAAACCAACCAACACGGGAAGAAATAGATCGCGCTGCCAATCCAGATGGAATGCGACATAGTCCTGAGAACGATCCGCCTCCTGCCTATGAAGCACACGTTGATCCACCACCAGCTTATGAGGAGGCCACAGGCTCAAATTCAGGACAACATCAAGACGATGAAAAGAAACAATGAAGAAGAAGGCCTCTGGACTTTGTTATAAATGGATGGGATCTGTTTAAAGTTTCACGTGGCTTGATGATAGTAACAGGCCTTGTGGGCAACAGTGGCGGCTACAGACAATCTACATTTGCCTTTAGAAGCACATCATGGATAATCAGGGTCTCTTCATTTCTACTGTGATAGTACTGAGAAATACAATATTCACCATGGGCTTCCTTGACGACCTGAGTCTAAAGGCATTTTAGCCAAACAATTCATCGATGGTTCAGTGGTTGACGCCCAGTTTTAAACATTTCTCGCACCATTTACTAAATCCAGCTGCCCGACATCTACAGCGTATTTATCAGGTGTTTTCCCTGTTAAGATTTCGACTAATCCATAGTTTTAAATCATCGAGTGGTTTATGTTTGTGTCTTTGAAAATGCCTTATGATGCACAGGGAGCTAAATTGCTTAGCTATCAACGTACCCTGCCTGTTGGACATTCTAGCGATCCCTTGACCGAGCTTAACTCCGCAAAGTCAATTCTCGGAAATGCTACAGGTGAAACACACCTCCATAACATCACAGACTTGTATGATTTCGAGATATAAAAGCCATTTCAGACTCCAGCCATACCATTTACCTCAGTCAATGAGTTGTGATACTGGGTATGGTGTCAAATTGTTAAATTCTTGGTGTTTGAGAACCCTCCCCCTTTTTTTTAGCAGCCGCCGCATGACTTACTACCATTTATCTCAAAGTTGGTTCAACTAGTAATTTGATATAACAGAATAAATTTGATTTTATTATCAAGCCGATGATATAGACTCAACAGGACTTGGCATAGAGAGATACATATAAAATGCACGAAAGTTTCAAGATCACTACTTCGACATTGGCGAAAAGTGAACTCCAACACTAACTTAGGGACAACGATCGGGCATTTCCACTCATCGAACGCTGTCATCATAATAGAAATCCCAACAATTTCACTTTGGAAAAAGAGGCAAGCAGTAGAGCATCAGTTGAAGTATTCCCGGAGGCTGTAGGTTGCCTTACGGAAAGTCAAGAAATAGGAAAAGGCTAGGGGAGGGCGATGATTATCATCTCTCAGTCAATCAATTTTGGTGTGGCCTCATTTTGTGTTCTTTTGTAACCCAATCCCCGTATTGGATTGAACAATCTCTTTTAACTTATCAGTTTACCTTTCTCAAGGAAATATTGATTACCCGAACCAACTGCAATAACGTAGAAGGATCGTGACCTGCGTCAATATTTCCGTTTCATTCAAGGGTCTGCTCGGGCAGTTATAGCCGAGAACAACGAGATTTACCCCTGTACTTGGACATCATCTACATCGCCAAAAAACTGATGTCATTGTGTTAATCTAAGGCGTTCCAAAGAGCGAGACCAACTTGGTAATAAGTGAGACAAAGAGTATTTATTAGATAATAATCTATGAAGCGTAAGATGAAATGCCAGCGCCTTGTAGCTGCACTGTTCCTAAGGTAACATGTTATGAAACTAAGGTGGCGTGACCTCCATAAATCGCAACGGAAATCCTAGAACCTGGTCCAAATAAACCAACAATGGTATGGGAATAGGGGTATGATAAGTTACGGGAGCTAAGGGAAACTACGCACTCATTTCTCAGAATTGCTCCACCGATCTACCCGTGCGCCGTGTTAACAGGATCGTAGGCGAGGCCGCGGATGCAGAGACGCATCCGCTCAGCTGATTGCGCAAGCCGCACGCCAGGAGTCCCCTGTTTGTGGATATCCCACTGATATTCCTCGGCTGGGATGGAAGCAAGAAAGGGGGCCAAAACAGACACGACATCCAATGAGATGAAGCACGCGTATCTTGTCATGTTACCTTGATCGTTCGAGAACTTTACGTTGCGTGGAGCCATCAGAGGCCGTGGGCTAAGACAGACAGCTTCTGCCCAAATCAGGCCGCACGTGGACCCTTGTGTCAGCCCCAAGCTTTGGATGGCCTTGCATTGGGCGACTTGGAGTCGAACCTTGCTGACACGCCACGAATGATCTCCTGTCGTCGACATAAATCACCAGACTAACTTCATTCCTCCTCTATCCTGAGCTGCCGACCTATCCAGCTACTCAGCTCTCCACTTTGATACAGATCGTAGCCTCGACAGGCCAATTTGGATTGAAGCAAGTAATCCATGTACAACATTCTTCGTTCCCGAGAATGTCCCCGCTAGTGCAGAGCGAGGATGTAGTATTGAGGAATATAAATATAACGGGATTTGCCAGTAGCGATAGACCCCAAGACAGATCAAGATCAAGAAATTGTTATAAATCTCACAATGGAAGTCACATACACTGTCTTTCGTGGAGGGCCAGAGGGCAAGATCTCCCAAGGTAAAGTCAGTCGAGTCCTCGAAGATCATGAAGTCTTCATCGAGACCACGCATTCCGGACTTTGTGGTACCGACGAGCATTACCTCAAGTGCGGTCAGGTGTTAGGGCACGAAGGTATAGGCATTGTTCGCCAAGTTGGCAGTTGTGTGCAATCGGTCCAGCGTGGCGATCGTGTCGGTTTTGGATACACCCATGAGATATGCGGAGTTTGCGATAATTGCGCCACAGGTATGACCTCTCTTCTACTACAATCACCCAGTCGACTCAATATTGAATGATGTACAGGATGGGACCAGTACTGCAGGAACCAGAAACAGTACGGCTTTCACGACCTCGACAACGGGACCTTTAGCCACAACGCAGTCTGGGACGCAAAATGCGTGTACAAGATCCCGGATGGCTACAAGTCTGTATACGCGGCGCCGCTGATGTGCGCTGGGGCTACCGTGTGGACTGTCTTGAGTGAATACGGCGTGCTTCCAACCCAGAGAGTTGGTGTCATGGGGATCGGGGGACTTGGACACCTCGCTATCAAGCTTGCTGCTGCCATGGGATGCGAAGTTGTAGTACTATCCAGCTCGGAAGCGAAGCGCCAGGAGGCCATGGACTACGGCGCCAGCGAATACCACGTCTTCCGATGTGGTGACAAGCCTCCCGTGGAATTCAAACCCCTGAAGCACTTACTCTTGTGCGGCAGCGCTTCTGTCGACTATCTGAGGTAACCACTCCTACATCACATACTTGTATTAAATCTGCAGCGCTAACCTCTAGAATAGTCTCGTCCCTCTGATGGACACTCACGGAAGTATTTACCCATTGACGGTAGCGTTTGAACCTGTACCGATCCCCCTTCTTGATCTAGTATGGAAAGGAGTCAAGATCCAGGGCTCGTTGGTGGCCTCGAGGCACAGCATTCGCACCTTGCTGGACTTTGCTGCTCGCAAAAACATAAAACCGACCATTATGACATTCCCACTTGACGCATGCGGCATCGAAACTGCCATGCAACAGCTAAGGGAAGGACAAATTCGATATCGAGCCGTTCTTATCCGTGGTATAGACGAGGAACGGACAAGAGAGTGGCAAACAACGGTGGAGGAAGTCAAACAAACACATTGCAAGGTTGAATTGAATGGTAAGAGGAGGGCTGACATTAATGTTGTAGTAAACGGCAAACAAGAGATCGCAATGAATGGTGAAGAGAATGTTGAAATTAATGGCCAAGAGAATGTTGAGGTTAATGATCGAGCGGAGGTTGAGGTAAAAGGCTGAGAGACGGAGTATAAGGTTTAGATCATTAGAGGCGGAGGATAAATTAGATCAGATAGAGGCCATTACTACAAATTTGGACACGATGAGTTAACGAAGCTGGCAGTGCTATGCATCGGAAAGAATTCCTTTGGCCTTGGCATGCAACAATGAGTCACCGGAGACATTATAAATCACGTCGATTATCTGCGCAAATATAAACAGACGTAGTACGTAAACAAGCCGCCTTATTATTATTATTACAGGCACTATCTACGAAAAGTATTATTAATTACATCAGTCCACCGCCATGATGAAGTAAGATGATAAATTAGCTCCGATAGATGTTATAATCCTCATGGTGAGGGCTTATTTAAGAATTTGATGTCACCTTCGTGTCATTTTCTTCGCTCTTGTTAGAACTTGTTGCATTATTTGGTGTTCTGATAGATCTGTTTGCAAACTATAATGATGTCAAGCTCTGGCAATGGTAAATCGCCGACAGGAGGAAGGTGAGAAAACTCAAATGTCGAGGACCATCTCAACGCTAACAATTGATAAAAGTCTGGACCTAGCGGCGTTGGCTATTCAGGCTCATGGTGGAACAGATCGCTGGAACAATGTCAGCCACATCGAGGTGTCCCTCAATCTCACCGGCTCAGCGCTTGAATGGAAAGGGTATCCGGGGCGTCTTCAACCTACATGCCACATCAATGTCCGAGACACAAAGGTTGTGTTTCAAGGGCTTGGATCTGGGAATCAAGATGATAAATGGATCTTTACTCCCAAACGCACATGGATCGAGCGTCGAGATGGCACTGTGCTAGCCTCGAGAGACAATCCCTATGCGAATTTTCTTGACCACACCCGGACAACGCCATGGGATGATCTAGACCTCGCATGTTTCGCTGGCTATGCCTTGCATAACTACTTGACCTTTCCATTCCACCTCCTTGAGCCTGGTTTTGAATACCGAGAAGTTGACTCGCATGAGGAGAATGATGAGACGTGGCGCGTTCTCGAAGTCACCTTTCCGGACCATCACTTGGCCCATAGCAAGATCCAGCTCTTCTACTTCGACCAAGACTTGATGCTACGCAGAGTAGACTACGCGCCAACTGCATTCAAAGCACCAGCGTCACACTATTGCTTTGACGTCAAGGAGATAAGTGGCCTCAAGATTCCCACGCTCCGACGAGTTGTTTCTAGGATGCCGAATGAACCTATAGTGAATGGCGTGCACGGTCTCCGGGGGAGGACAAAGTTAGTGGGACCTACTGTCTTCTTGCTTGACTACATCCACGTAGTCGTGCACGACGAGGACTCCGAGACATCGGTAGGGGTTGGGATTTAGGAATCCAAAGATTTGAGAAAGACGCACTGATAATGCTTACTAGTTTGCAATCAATTATCAATCATAACAGAAAGTTTGATAAGCCAGACGGGCGAGGAACTATGTTGTTGCTCTCCATAAACGTAAAATGAATAGTAGAGTTCTACGTTAAAATACACACCCATAGCTTCATACGCTGATGTCTTATGTTAGCCGGAGCTTGGAAATTTCACCCTCGATAATCTGCTTGGCCTTTTCCTCCCACTCGGTAAAAAATTTCATCGCATCGTTCATCCGTTTTCCAGTCACGGAATCTCTTTCAATCGCCGCGTCCAGTATCTTCCCATTCTGCGCAACATAATCCGTATCTAATGACGCTGCTGAGCCATTCTTTTCCGTTGCTGATAGCGGATCTTTCTGTGCCAGTGACTGAAGCCGCTCAGGGGTCGACAGACTGGCGTAAGGGTGAGTTGGCTTAGCATGAGTAATTGCAGGGCTTTCATCAGGCGACGCTATCAACTGTCGAAAATTGTCCTGCGATACTGTAACGTGCTGACACCCGAGCTCTGCCATTGCTAACACCTCCTCCGAAGAAAGGTGGCTGAAACACTTAGCATCGTCACTCGTATCGTGGAAGATGTGACTAACCTTGCAATGACCATGATTGGCTGCTCCTCGCCGGTTTCTGTGTAAAAAGTCTTGAAAGCTTCCAACATTTGAATGATCCGAGGCGACATAGGATGCTTCGATGACACTATTAGCTTGGCACATGTTCTCAAGATTGTCATCAATATCATACCTCGAGTGCCGTATCCGCCACGTTTGGTCGCAGTGCCAGGTCAAAATGTGCTGCGATTTCTGCGGCACGTTAGTCTCAAGCCATCCGAGTAAATTTAACACAGGATTGTGAACTACCATTGAAGTATGGGCTGATCAGAAGACACCCGGATTGGCTTGCAGCAATGGCTTGCTCCAGACAAAACACTGCCGTGGCCAAAGTCCTGATTCCTTCAGCATTCAATGTTCTAGAAGCTACGGCACCTGACCCAGTGAAGGGGATCTTGATCGCAAATCTATCCCTGGAGACACCGGCTTCTTCAAAAGCCGCCGCGAAGCGCCGACACTGATTAACCATTGCCACATCGTCGTGAATGTGCCTAGGTGACGTTTGGATCAAGACGCGACCCTTGATGAGAGGGACGTTATTTGCACAGATACGAACGGACTATTCCTGCATTAGGAAAGCTTCAAATGCGACGGTTCATATGAACATTGTCTTACCACTCTCTCAAAGACAGTTTCCCAGCCTTGAGAACCGTATTTCTTGATGCAGTCACTTAGAATTGGTTTGTTCGTTGCGGAGGTGATGGCCTGCGTTATAATAGCCTGATTCGATGTTTCTTCTGCCAGTTAGCTGAAGTCCTCGATTGAGTCATTGGGTAAAAAGCTTACGATTGTATGGCTTAAATGGAAGACTCTTAATGAATTCGATGTCAGCGTCGTCGACATCGACATTGCAGAGCTCATCGAGCCTGGTAAGCAGCGTGCGGCCAGCCATACTGGATATGTAGCTTGAAGGATTAGGGTCACGTTGGAATAATAAGCCAAATTGACATCACTAGCTCGGGAGCTCCCTTCGCGTCAAGACTGATAGCCCTTTATAGGTGTTTGACCACAGGTCAGCGAAGAGAACGTGACGGCACCTCAAAGGGTAAAACACCGCGGTGTCCAAGTTGAACGCCGCGGAATCTTGATTCTGTGGGGGCCCAACTACAAACGATCCAAACACAGACACCTTGAATGATGTTGCCATTTCCTACGTAGTACAGTATCCAACCTGCCTGTACTTTTTTTTCTGGTCACCAGACCTTACTCGCATAATTTATGGGGAGATCCCTGAGCTTGAGGCAGGCCTGTCAAAAATGCTCGATAAGGAAATGGTCCGTAATTCTTCAAACCCTTCAGAGTGCATGAACATCCCAGAAAAGTACCTATCAGTCTAGTCAAACGCTGGCCAACTTCGCTATTGACCATAATCGTATCTCCCTTATTTGTTCTGTAGAAGGCATTGAGTATCTGACACTCCGAATGCTTGACGTTAGAGACAGGGGCTGACTCCTGGATCACTGACCACAAGACTAAACCGACAGATAAACATCTATCTAGCTACCTTTTTACCTTTTACTATAGCTGAATGCTAACGTTATTCGGACCTCCGAACTAGGAGAAATGTGGACTTGGGAGTCTGCTGACCAATGTAGCCGGACTGCTTCGTAGTGCCAGCGATGAAAGAGAGAACCCACCTGGTAGCCAAGCGCCAGACAAGGCGGGATTTCCTCTTTCGATATCTGCGTCTCTTCACTTCCCCGCGGGCTTTAACCCTCCGCTTGCTCCCCTTCACCTCACCAGCATCACATTTTGTCAAGCCTTCGGTAGACAGGCTATCCGCAACTCAATTGCCCACAATGCGGCGACAAGCTCAGACCAGGAAGCCCTCGCAAGGGAACTCTCAGTCCAGCCCGCAAACGTCAATGCCGGCCACAGCCTGCTTCTCCTGTCGCAATGCAAGGCAAAAGTGTGATCGCCAGCAGCCCTGGTATGTGTCCAATAGGAAGCAACAAGCACCCTAAGCCTCCTTTTGTCTGCATGGATAGGCCCCGGGGCTCACAAAGCTAAACAAGCTCCCGCTGTAAGGTTTACGGAACGGCTTGCTCGTACCCCAGTAAATCTAATCGCGGCCGCAAACCTGGAAGAGCGAAGTGAGTGATATTCGCTTGTTACGATAACTGTTGAAGGTTGACATAACGATGGTTTAAATTAGCAAGCCGCTCGGATTAAAACATCTTTTATCCCGTATTTCAGATCCGTCCCTGAAAGAAAATATAAAAGCTGCAATTGAGGCAGAACAAAGTCGCGAGGCGCCTGACGAAACCCGTTCGATCGATCTAGGGCCACAGGTTGAGCCCGTGAGGGTCCCTACTGATCCAGATCCTTCTCGGCAAATCAGTAACGACATAATAGGAGACGAGAACATATCGTCTTCACCCCTGGAAAACTGCTCACAGTTGTATTTAGAGCACCCAGACTCCGATAATCCCAGGCGCGGCACCTATTCAACATCCCATCAGCACAGGGCTAGTGACCAGAGTGAACATTTTCCAACAGTTGCCAGTGACGATTTATGTGAAACTGATCTTGCTGAATCTCAATGCTCTCCGCTCTTGATATTAGCAGCAGCCGTTGGGGTGGAGAGATTTCCACCTGGATCAACTAGCAAAGGTTGGGCAGGGAGGCCAGTGCCGCCACCTCGGTTTCCCGAGCCTCTTTCACAGTCATCAATGTCAGGCCAGTTTCAAAAGGATCGTGCCGCAATGATAGCAGATAGCAAGTTGGCAAAGTATTTTGGTCAGTAATTTACTATTACTAAACTAAACATTTAGCAGGGCTTAACGACCTACGGTAAAAGGCCAGTGCTAACTCTTGCCTTTCAGCCCCTAGGGAACTTGATTTGAGGGACTGGGACGTGATGACTGGAATACCTCCAGACAGCTTTTGTCGACTGAATCCCGAAGTTTGCGACCCTGTTTCTGCAGGTCTTGTCAATGAACAAGAAGTTTTGCAATACTTCAAACTGTATTTCAAAATCCGCCACCCTTCCGTGGGCATTCTTGATCCCGACTTACACACGGCAGAGTATGTACACGGCTGCTCATTCACATTATTCTCCGTCATCTGTGCTCTAGGATGTGAGCTCTCGATAAGTCATCGAGACATTTTACTCGCACCTCTACTTTATAACATGGCCGAACGAAACATTAAGTGGTCGATCCTGAACTCAGTGAAGACTGTTGAGATTATTCAAGCCATCATCATGTTTACTTTCTGGAGCCATGCCGCTCAGAATTACGCTGATGATCCTTCTTGGCTGCGCTTCGGTCATGTAAGCCCCCTGACAAGCTACTCAGTATGTTTCAGTTTTCTAACAGCAGGACAAATATGTTCGTTATTCCACCTAGGCCTTATCGATTGCCCGCGAACTGAAGATCAATGACTCTTCATTCATTCAGAAAAAGGTCAACAACTTCAACGCGTCTAATAGAAACATGTACGCCGGCATCCGTGATCGTCAGATCCGCAACTACGAGAGAACGTGGATCTTTGTTTTCCTCATGGACAAGAGTTTCGGCATCACCATAGGCCGCGCACCCTGTGTTTCCTGGAGAGAAATGCAGCCGGGATTGTATGGTTGGGCCCGTGCCACTGGCAGCGCAGCTGGTGATCTCGCCATTACCGGGATTGTCCAACTACGCATCAACTTGGTAGGCATACCACGCTGCAATCTCTTATTTACGTTACTTACTGGGATGTTATAGTTGCAAGCCCTGGAGCGGCTTCTCGGAATGCAGAAGACTCTCAGTTCTCTTGCTGAGTGGGATAAAAGTGCATCATCAAGGCTTGAAGAGCTAAAGGATACGAGCTATTCTCGGCAAGACGGCACTCAATTAGAATCCATGTTCGCCGCTGTGTTTACCTTCGAAGTTAACCACGGGCTTTTGCTAATTCGAAACAACACATACAAGCACTTAGTAAAACTAAACGCTTCGCAGGAGAAGATCAATAACGTTCTCCATGATATCTTCAACATTAGCTGCGAGATTATTCGTCTGTTCGTACATGACGCAAGGCTTAGCTCTCTGGCATCAGGCTATCATAATACTCCATTCGTCATGATATCCCATGCAGCGACAGAAGTTATCAGGGTGAGTATCTTAAAATTTCTACCAGAATAACACCTTGGCTAAGACAGAGAAGTCTTTCAAATGCCCTACCATCTCGCAAGAAGCGCAAGAGCAAGCCTCGGCACTGATCCGGAACCTCGCAGAGCACTTTGGCAGAATTGCAAATAAGCTACCAAGCACTTCTTGGGCATCCCTTTATCTGGAATACAGCTTGTTCTTAGTCCGTAAGCTGGAAAATATTCCATGCGTTGCGTCTAGGGGGTCGCAAGGAGCTCTAGACCACCACACGGTTCAAAACTACAACGGAATAAGCATCAGTCTGGATGAAGAGCCTCAATCTTCCCCAAATGCCTGGGACTTCAATGGTGCGGCATTCTTTGAGATGGGGAACAGTTTATGGCAGGATAACTCTGCTAGTTTTCTGGGTGTTGATTCCGGGCAAGGAAGTCTATTTGGTGGAACAGGGATGTAAAAGATCTGTATACTTGCTTCTTCAGCTAGAATCTTTATTTTTTTCAATCGCATTACAGGACTCAACCATACAGCTTTTCCGGAATAAATCCCTAAGTTAAATGACTCTATGGTTAAGTATTTCTATTGATGCTATCTCCTCTGATCCCTTCCTCTCTTCGTGTCATGCTGCCCTATTTGTTCATCCCGTGTACGAATGGACCCAGGTGGAAGAGGGTAGCTTAAAGAGTCATTCAAAGAGCGGCTCGTCCTGACTGCAGGTGAGTCATCGGTATGAAGGCCTACGGACTTTTCCCTCCATATGACTATATCTTGGGCTAATAAAGCATTTTTTAAAAAGAACTTTCGTGTTCATTGTGTTGAGATGTCAGGTTCTGGAATCTTCTATTGTTGTTTCTAAATTTACACTCAAGCTCTCCCGTATAGACATGCCTTTAGACTCAGTTGACCTCTTTGTTAGAAGACAAGGAGTAATGGACAAAGGTCGAAGTGGTTTGAGATGCTCGCAACATTCCATAAAATTAGAATCAAATTAAATTGATGATTTAAATGGCCATGGCAACATTAGTAAGTGAGAAATCTATGCAGGCTGTACGGATAATACAGTCAACACATCAGAGTGTAACATTTTATCTGGCTTTGTACAACACTGAAGGCTGATAGTAACATTTTCCTGGCATGGTGATTCTTTCGTCGGCATGACTCCCGTCGTGATCCTCAAAATCCTGCCTGGTCCTAACTGAAAAGCCCGCCTCGTACTTACGAAAGATCCCAAATTCACTTCGCAATTCGCTTGCCTTCGTCATCACACACAAGTCAAGTCTCGAGCATCGACCAAGCCTGTGCCTCGCACCATCGACCGAGTCACAAGCAAAGGCAACATCAAGTCTGCCGAACTGGAACGCCATGATAACGACAGTGTAACTGAATGACAACAGGTGTTGGTAAGGTGAGGCACTACTAAGGTATCCCCATGCGACCACCCATCGGATGGTAGGGCGGTGCCACTCCGATGGTAGGACAATGCCCTTCTCATGGCAGGATGGTTCCCGTCCCCTCTAAGTGTAGGACAATGCCCATCCTATAGCAGTACGGTGTCTATCCACTGGCAGACCAGTGCCTATTCCCTGGCAGACTCGTGCTTGTCCAGAGACAGACCCGTGCCTGTCCAGAGGCAAACCGGTACCTATCCAGAGGTAGTACGATAGAAATTTTACTCTTGGGAACCAAGAAAAAAATTGCTTAAATAGACGTACCCTCTCCAGTCCTCACCATCTGAGAGAAAAGCGCTTTTCAACAAGCTACACATCACAAAAAGTTCATTCAACCCAACGCTTTCAACTCTCAGAATCTCATTCAAATCATGCTCTCATCATCGGACATTGAGGTGGCATCCCCTGGGACTGACGTTGGTTGCCGGCAGAGCTACCTACAATCCCTGCCCACTGAGTTGATAGCCCAAATTGCTGAATATGTCTCCGATGACCTGGTTATTTCCAAGGCACAGGATCTATTATCTCTATCGCTCACCTGCAAACGATTGAAACGCATTGTCCTGGGGTTTCTCTACCACTTCAATGCCCGAATGATGAACAGTCCTTGCGACGCCGGTCATTACTGGTGGCGCAAGAATTTCACGTCCTCCTGCAGAACCCACCGAGGTTCCCACCGTCCTGCCCTCGGATGGGCAATCGAGTATGAGTCCCAGTGGACATTACGGGCAATCTTCCTTTTTATACCAAAGGTATATGATTCTTTTCATGTCTGGTATGCCATCAAGTGCAAAAATACAATATCGCACGGAGCATTTTGAGACTGCAGACGGTTATCGATGAACTAAAGGCTGGGATAACATCAAACAGCCCGATCTTCGCGGCAGTGGTATCAGGTTATCCACCACTAATTAGTGATATCATCCGAATCCAAGGGCTGGACTTCCAAATGACCTGTTCTGGTGGGATATCAGTGCTTGACTATGCCTGCCAAATGGGTAACTGGGATCTAGCACGCTGGTTTCTGGACCAGGGGGCAAATCCTTACCTTCGTGCAGTTACATCTCTACAATACGCGATTTATTGCTCTGACGCAGAAGCCAGCTGTACCGTCGTGAAAGGGATCCTAACACTGAGACCCAACGTCAGATTTATCTCGAATGCAAATCGGGCCGCTGTGAAACACGATCGTCTAGACATTCTGGAAATATTCATGGAAAGAGGCATCATCAATGAAGTTTTTGAGGGTCCACCCGGTCATCTGGGCGACCTCTTCAAGCAGGCGATCCACGATGGTGCTATAGCAATTTTTCGAAAGCTATTAAGTCTCTACCCCATCAGGCTATTGACGGAGAGATGTATCTTGGATACATTGACGGAAATACCGCTTCAAGACGACAGGAGCAAAGCCGTACAGGAGGGTCAGCTGTTGATCGATCATTTTCGGCGGATAACCAACAATGATCTCTCGTTGACTTACGAAAAGATAAAGCCGTGTCTGTCTAGTTGCATCTATTACAACAATGTCATGCTTGCAGACTACATTATTAGCTTGTCTAGTCCTCTTCGAGTTGGTCAAATACCAGTTTGCAGACGATGGCGGTTTGTTTGTTATAGCATCGAAATGCTCCAGATACTGATAAAACACGGGTTTGACGTCAACCAGATCGCTAACAGAGAGACAATTCTACAAAGATTTATCTTTGATATCGTCTCTTGGAAATGGTTTCCAGAGGTCGTTAGATATCTCGCGTCCGAGGTCGGAAACATAAACCAGTACAACGAGTACAAGGCAACTGCTCTACACACTTGGCTTCGTTCGTTCAAAGTTGCTTACAGTTGGGGGGAAGCTGAAGTCTTAGATTTCACAGCTCACCTTCTTGACCAAGGAGCCAGCCTTTCAATTGGTAACGCGCGAGGGAATACGCCACTGCATGTGGCAGCTGTGAATACCCGTTATGCGTCGGTTATTCAACTTTTACTGGAACGTGGCGCAGACCTCAATGCAAGAAACGACGCTGGTGAGACGCCACTTCAATACGCTATGAGACTTTTGGGCGAGAGGAATCCTTCGAGTGAAGGGCAGAAAGTTCTTCAAATACTTGCAGGATGGGCGTGGGTTCTGGGCATTCCTGCTGTTAGGAAGTTGCTTGACAAGATGCATTATGTAACATAACAAAGCAAACCGCCTCTATCTTCTGCTAGTATGAGCGTGTCTCATAGTGTCGAAATCTTTGATTCTAGATGAGTAGCTTGAAAAAACTGTTGGAGGGCCTATGAGAGGCCGAGCTGTGAAGGGAATTTTCTGGAATCGCTTGCAAATATTTCAATTGCCATGAACTAATTAATAGTTACTCTATTGTTTTTCTCATAGACATTGCATCCTACTTTATGTAATGTACAATATTCTTGTTAATCCGCCCCAACTTGAACATATAGACCCATGGCATCAATCAGACGTATTTGCTGAAACCGGTGAGCAGCGGACCAAGAGTATTCTACTAAAGACCTTTGACTCAGTAATTATCAAGGCCATCTCCTCTCACAATCTGATATGATCGCGTTTTGGCATCCGGTGTATATCTAACCTGCCGTCCTAGACAAGCTGAAGCATCAAGAACCACAAAACGACTTGATTTTGTTGTTGGTGACTCATAGTCCCTTCATTCGCACAAAAGCCTCCCGTGCTATCTTCTTCGTGAGAGGTAAAATACTGTGCGACAAAAAAAGAAGGTGTGATTCCTCCCCTGTCCGTATATGATGCGGTGGCAGCCTCTTGGCATACCAATTAGAACGGCTTCTCGTAATATGTTTTAATCCTCTCTGGGCGGTAACTCACTCAATATCAGCCCTAAATGAGTCAACTTATCTTCTCGCATACAAGTTTAGGACGGAATCATGCGAACTTTGGTCACCCAGGTAAAGTGACAGGGTTCGGAATCTGTCTGTTGCTGCCTATAAGTCGCCACCCTAGTCAATCACCCACCCCCCTCAATCGCCTACCTTTAATGATTGAATCGCGTATCGTAACTGTATATTTATTAATATAAAAAAATCCGTAAATTAAAAATAAAGCTATTCAAGTTACTAAATAAAGTATAGCTCTTTAAAGATATAATTCTCTAATTCCTGAGCTGAGATCTCAGTATCTAATTAATCCTTATAATATTCCCTTATATTAATAATATTAGATATCTTAATAAAGTATTTATTTAGATCCGGATAAATAGTATATCTTTTCTTCAGCTATAGTAGTTTAATTAATCCCTTTAGATATATATTCTTAGTATTTAAAATAGATAATTATATTTACTATTTATCCAGGCTCTTATAGATCTTATAGAATAGAAGTCAGATAGTTAGGTCTACCTCCTTCTTATATATAAAGTCTCGTATTAAGCTATAAAGCTGGTAATTCCCTCTCAGAGTAACTATTATAATCTCTTTCCTCTTTATTCCAGCTACTAGTATAGTTAGTAGTATTTTTTTTTAAAAGGTCAAGGTCTCTAGTATAGGGTAGACCAGCTGTAGGGTAAGCTGGGTCTAGGGTAGATAAAGCCTATAGGGTAGGCTCCGAAATACTAGAGAAGGATCGTTCGAAAAGGCGTAGTAGAAGGTGCGGGCTCTATAAGAGAAAATAAAGCTCTATCAGCTACAGGGTAGCTAAGAAAGATAGACTGTAGGGTAGATAAAAGAGTGTATTGGTGACTTGTAGAATCTCTATCTAGCAGGGAGGAAGCCCTGTACTTATAGGTGTTTTCAGGCCGCAAGGGCTCTGAAGATAACACGTTGCCTTCTGTAATACGGGCTCGCAACCGCTATAAGGTTCTCGTACAGAGGGATACGAGACCGCTAATGCGGGTGCTTCAGCGCAATACGGGATCGCTAGCAAGGACGCCACAGCGGCCGTTACAGCGGTTGTGACCGCTAACGCAATTGCCCCAACGGGCAGCCACAGTGGGTTGGGCCAGTGGCTTCAGAGGGCTTCCAGCTTTGGAAAGCCCAAGTTAGTTATTTTTATTCTTCCTTACCCTATACCAATCTGCGATCATTTGATCAACTGATATAGGGTAATCTGGATCTACCCTATAGTCTATAGGGTAAATCTCAACAGTATTAACAGCTGGGTCTGAAAGGTATATTAAGGAGAAAGTATATATAGGTTTAATAAGGGGATTATAATATTAACTAACTATATTCCAGATACTTTTCAGCCTGCTAATATATTAGAATATATTAAGACTGCTTATCTAGCTAAATAATAATACTTAAGAAATATAATCTTCCTAATTAGTAATAAATCTAACTATATTTATTATTATAAGAGATAATAATAATAGTTTCTCTTTAGAGTAGAAAAAATAGATAAATTAAATAGCTATAAAATATATAATAAATATAATAGAAGGAATAAAAGCTAGATCTAATTTTTAAAGTATTCCTATATAAATTTAATAATTATATAACTCTTATAGCTATTAATAATAAGTAAATACTAGCTAGGTCTTAAGGATTTAGTTAAGGGGATAAATATATCTTATAATTACTCTAATATAATTTTATTAGAAATCTACTCCTTCTTAGAAGCTATAAAATATTACTTTTTAAAAGAATTTAATTTATTAGAAAACTATTATTATTAAACTAACTTTCCTTTAAATATAATAAGAAGCTTAAGATACTAACTTATTATACTAATATATTTAATTATTAAAGTCTAATAGTATAATCTAGACTATATTAGAGATATCTAATTCTTATAAGATAATCTAAGAACTAGATTATTATTTCTAATTCCCTCTATAATACTAGCTTTATCTATATTCTAATAATTATAAGAAGGGATCTTATAGATATTAGGAATATACTTAAATATAAAGAACTTCTTTACTTTATTAGCTATAACCCCCTTAGTATATAAGAAGTTAAGTCTCTTACCTTAAAGTATTCTAACCTCTGGGTTATAGTATAAAAATCCCTCTATCTAATATCTACTAATAGATTTAAGATTACCCTCTTTATACAGGAAGAACTTAATAATCTCTTTAATTCTAGTATAACTCAGAGGGAAGCTAATTAAGTCTTAAATAAGTATCTATTTTATTAAACAGGCTTCCTGGGTTATTAAGAACTACTACCGGGTCTCTGCTTCTATCGTCCGTATTTTGCAACCTGATATATAATCGCGGAGGATTATCCTAGGAATTCCCCAGTACTCAGCAGCTTTTCGCTATAAAACGCCTGACTTAATATCGCAGATAGCCAGCTGGAGGTTATTTTCAGAATATTCAGATATTAGCGATTCGAATGATATTATTTTCAATTGAAAAGAATGAAAATTACACGAGCAATCGCGGAGTAACACACATAAGGAAAAGAGAGAGGTTGGGACTGACAAAGTGGGCGATTGAGGGGGTGGGCGATTGACTAGGGTGGCGACTTATTCCCACATGACAGAACCGCATCATTTCAGCCTTGATTTTTCGTCAGTGTTTTTGACTATTACTTCAACCTCTCGTCCGCTGCTTGATTTAGATATGGCTCCTACCACCTAGCTAGCGCAAAAGAATGGATAGAGAGCTCGGATCCATGAAATTTCTCATCCCGGACGCATCTCACAGCACTCGAACAATATCCTGCTGCGTAATTACATTCCAACATCCCCGAACATGGAAGGAGGGGTGAATCTTCATAGCCACGCTCATCAGAGTCCCGGCCACCGCAACGACGAACTGGGTAGCTCCTCCACCAGGGCTGAGCCGACCGATGATGAGATGTCCGAGACACAGACATACACAGACCCAAATTCCAACCCACATGATAACAAAAAAGAATATCCAAGTGCACAGTTCGGTCATCTTACTCCGGCCCAGCGAAGGCGCGCCGTAACTGGCGACGAGAAAGGTGGTCTCTCCTCGCAACCCGAGGCGTCTACCAAGCAGATACCTCGTGCCTCTTCTCCAACATCTATTACGCCGGATGAACTTCATCAAAATGATGGCGACGAGGGAAATGCTCCTGTTCATCCTACCCCAACCGCAACTCATGAGCCCCTCTCAGGAAGTGAGGCCGGTAGGAGAGCCCTTGGCTCCCATGGCCCAGTGTACCAGACCTATCACGAGTATGGCACCATAGACCCCAAAATGAGGCCTCGAAGTTTGGGATTCCCCTAATCTCTCTCACCCCAAATGCTCAACACGGGTTACCCAACCATGGCGGCCAGCCCTACCAACACGATTGGGGTTACAACGAGCGGGAGAATGCCCCTCACCTCGAACAAATACGCACACCAGCCTTCATGGAAAGTAAAGCCTGGGCCTATTCGAAACTGATTTTGCACGCACTTGCGATACTGCTGTCCATCTCCTCTCTAGGTCTGATTTTGAGCCTAATTCCTAGCAAAGACGTAATTCCGCCTTCGGTCATGTTTTCGTTCCCGGTTGTACGTCTCACATCGTTTGATTTTGACTTACGATGGTATCTAATATCTCCTCGGTAGCCTGCAATCGCCATGGGGTGGGGTTTGGTTTCGTCGAAGTCATGGCCTTCATCTTCGTCTTGAAGGGCAGGCCCGGCCCTGGCGTTCTCAGTGGGATCCTACCCCTTGGCCAGTTCGGCCTCTCACTGGTTCTCGCGCTCGCCTGCGTCGTTGTCGCGTACTTGCAGTGGACCTCCATCTCGAACATTGATCGTCGTTGCAACCGTACGCCCAGTACAACGTTGGTCTATATGAATTGGCAAGACTTGTGCCAGTCGCAGTGGCCTGGAAAGAAGCCCTACGCGATGGCCATAGCGATTATCAATATCGTAACCGCGTTTGTCTATGCTGTTCTGTTCGTCGCTGCTTGTATGGATACCATTTACGGGAAAGAGGAGGAAGAGTGAGGCAACAAGTCGGGAAGAAGCTGACCATGGAGGGACGTCTACCGAGAGACGACATGCTTTTGTGAAATAGGCCTCATCATTAAAAGGAGAAATTAGAAAAGTATATACAAAATCGAATTCTGCATTTCCGCAGCTGAAAAGCGTGGCCTGGCGTCGCGTGACGACAACAAATCCGGGGACATCCATCCAGTCCACCCCTCCTGAATACACTCGGACATTGTGTCCGATACGATTATACCCAAGCAGATTGTAAAACACGGAGTCGCTTGTCGACAATATCCTCAGCATCCTCCCGAAATATGTCCACCAAAGAAGCAGAGTGCGATCTGGAATGCGTTCGATGGGAGGGTCTCGAGCTGGCAGCTGGCGCCTCGGATGGGCGGTATAGGAAAACGCGCTTGTCCATGAATGCGCCGGAAGGAAGGACTGCGGCTTGGGGAATGGATAGAAGCATGGCGAGCTGATTTAACGGAGATATTCTTTGGGTTCTTTCCAACCGTGGTGCTTTGCTCTTGTCGTGGGTGAGGCAGAGGTCACTGGTTGTCCTGCTCGTTCTCGCTTCGAGTGTTTTTTAGTGTCGACGAGGAAGGGAAGTATAGATAGGTGGCAGAATGAAGAATTGTAGAAATCGATTTTGTAACTGGCGATAGGTGTTGGCCAAGCGAATGGATCACCTAATGCAAACGTCCGGCGGAGGTTTAACACGCAATGAGACTTTTCGAGGAATGCGACGGTCGCGTTCGTTTGTTGTGTGGTTTCAGCTTCAGTGTGAGGTCAAGGGAGAAAATAAGTCCTCGAGTCCGGCTCAAGGTGTCTAGTGGGAAAAAGATGTTGAAGAAGCGAATTGGTGGAAATGGCGATAGTGCACCGGGCAGGTCAGCTCAATCTGAGGAAAAGAAACAAAGGAAAAGAAAAGGTAAGAGCTTGCAAGGGCAGATGATGATATCTGTGCTCCTCCAATCGCCGCTCTGATACGGCTGACAGCACTAATTGAGCTTCAGCAGGGGTAATCACCCTGTTTTTAGTAACTCCACAGCTCCCATTTTTAGAACAGGGGCTCGATACCTGCCCTCAAAACCCGATACTATTCTATGTGGTAAGCCGGCGCAGCATAGCATCGTCAGTCTCAAGATGAGAGAGTTATGTTTATCTGGAGCTTGCGATTCATATTTCCAGAACTATGCAGCCAAGAGAGGGCAAAACTTCACGCCTAAATTGGTGTCCCGATGGCTACCTTGATTTAAGAGTACAGGTTATTCTAATATAAGTGTCCCCATTTACACCAAGGCAGTAAAACAAGACAACTTGCTCCTAAAAAAATCCAAAATGGTACATTGAATCAGTATGATATCTCTTAAGAATAAGATTTGGTATGAGATGCCTCTGTGATCTCTGCGTTGTTACAGAGGCTTCTAGGTATTCTGATGGAAGCCTTGTCCAGGGTAGCTTATTAAGAGTGAAATTACATAAACCGAGGCCGGCAGGGTGAGCTGAAGCTCTAGCCAATAATGGGCCATTCGGCGCTTGAACCAATAGAACCAACTTTACCTGGTGAGTCATCCTTATGAAGAAAGCCTGGCCTGCTCGATGAGGCCATGGCTGAGGCTGAGTTCAGAGAGTGTCGATATTGGATTATAGATACTTGTTGCTTTTAATCACTACAGCAGAGGATTAATTGGCTTAAGTATTAGTCTCATAACGATGGCTTTAGTGTCATATCGAAGGCTGAAGGAGTGTAAGCGAGCAACTGCCGCTTTTGGACAGCAACTGCCAAAGTGGGCATCTTGCCCAGACGGTAATAGAGCATTAGTAATTAGGAGGTCCCTGTCCGTCAATTCACGAACCAGGTCAACGTCATAATTCCACTCCTGCACTGCTGAACCAACGTGGATCTTGCCCAGGACATTGTTCTACGGTTGTTTGCACGCTCCTCACAGTGAACCAGTGACCATGGAGGATTGCGGGGCCAGCGGGTTCGATTTTATTGCCTACCAGCCTAAGGGGAAGCAACGGGATGACGTTCGGTCCAGGATTCGAAGCCATGCAATGAAGGCTACGAGCGCAAGTCGTCGGAGACAAAATAAAGCTGACGTCGAACTCGCCACTGAGGCCCCAGGTATGGACATGCGTCACTGCCCCCACCATCCCATCCCGACCTTCGCCCTAGAAGTTACGAAAATTGGGGAGTACGGGCTGGATCCTATCGACCTTTCCGCATTGACTTCGGTTCATCTGGGAATCAGGTATGGCTAATTACTCTGAATACTATTTAATTCTTCATCCTCGATGGGAAACTTTGAAGCAAACCGGAGGCTAATCTCGGATGGTGTTAGAGCATCGACCATACTTCGAACAGAGTCAACTCTATCGAACCTACTGGTCTGCCGACAACAGTCCTATTTCTCGTTCATCCCATCGCGAGTTGGACAAACTGAGGCGCTCCATAATGCATTTCAATGTCTTCGCACCGTTGCGCATTCGACCCTCGCTCCATCTCGTAAGACAAGTGATGATCTAATCATGAAAGAATATGGGAAAGCTCTGCGTAGCCTACAATGTGCCATAGACGACGAGATGAAAAGATACACCGCAGAGACACTGTGTGCAATAGGACTATTAGCAATATTTGAGGTATGAAACACTTACCGAACAGTTAACCCCTTATCTTTCTCAAAGGCGCTCATTTTCTGCAGGTGTTGAATCCTACCACAGGGCAAATGTGGAGTCGACATATTTCTGGAGCTTCACAACTCATACAAGCAAGGGGGCCATCAGGATTTAATTCCGAGTTCGACAAGTCGTTGATAACCGCGCTGGTCTACCCAATAGTAAGCAGCCATCACTCACACCGTCGAGAAATTTTCGTGGTAAACTAAAGCGCCATGGGTTTAGTGTATTGAAGCATTATTTACATCTCAAGAGTGCTTCCTTGACAACCCTGAATGGACTAGGGTTCTCGAAAGTGCTGTTATTACACAAGATACATTCTCCGATAGGTCTCGCCTCGGCGTGACCCTCATGACCTTCATGACCAGGATCCCGGGTCTTGCGCTGATGACGTTTCAATTGTTATCAGCGGATACGTACCTCCAGACAGCTGAACTTCAAGCTGAGGTAGCGAAATTGCGTTCCCTCCGATCTGCCATCATTGCTTGGCGCCGTAGCTTCAACACAGCGCTTCTGAACGCCGTGGACGTCTGTCACACGGCAAAGGATGAGACCGGCAAGCGCTATGAACTGCTTGCAATAGCTATTGTTCTCCATATCCTCACTACTCGCATGCTACTATGCATCTCGCCCAACGAGCGAGAGTTCCTCGAGGAGGAAGTACAAAGCCAGGCCGCGGAGTTGAAGGAGATCCAGGTTTCCGTAGCTGGGAAGCATGGCCGTGCGGAGTTTTTAATCTCACAAAAGGCGATGACAGCAAATGCAACCATCGCCACGCACTCTGACTTCCAAGAGTCTGTAGGTACTGGGAGATTAGTGGAACCTTGGAAATTGGCGAAGTTTTTGGAACTGGCTAAGAAGAAGGAAGTATGACCGTATTTTCGGGGCCGTGATAGGGATAGAATCATTCAAAATGATGTAATACTAGAAATCCAGCCACTGTACGCTCCCTCTAGGACGTGCTACGCTCGGTGGAAGTCTTACCGGCGAACCTATCTATTTCGAGTGATTGTAGCGTCACCCATTCTCGATTAGGATGTTGCAGCAAATACCAATTTGGGTTAAGGGTGGGCTCGCTTACATGGAAGCATGTCTGCTCATAGAACAACACTTTGGTAGTCAGGTATATTTTGCATTATAAAAGGGCAGCCTACACCCGAGTTGTCCATCAATTCAAATCTTTCATCATCCCAACTATCCAACAGTTTCTACCTTTTCTCTGTCCATTCATCTACCCGCGACGTTGACCTTCACCTATCTTCTTGAACAACATGGCTTCCAAGTGGGATGAGCTCCTCGAGAGAAACCGGTTCGCTCATCTTTGTCCTACTCTCTCCACCTCGACTTCTGCTGATCTACTATATAGAGTCTACGCGGAGACGAAGCATCAACCGAAGACTTTCTTGGGGGAGGGCCCTGTGGCAATACCCTCTGTCATCATATGTCCGTATCTCGCAGGCCAGTATTGATCGCATCAGCTAACGTTGCGCCTCTCTAGTTGCGTGTCTCGACTTCCGTGCATCTGTTGAGGAATTTCTCGACCTGAAGCCGGATGGTAAGATCATCATACATCAAATACCACAGCGGCATCCTAATTAACTCCAGCGCTGACAACAATGTTCATGACAGAAGCCTTAGTTATTCGAAATCTGGGTGGTCGTGTCAAGAGCGGGCTTCACGCGCTTCTGTTTCTTGAGGAAGTTACAAAGAGCCAGGCCTTGAAAGAGGTCATCATTATCCACCACACCAGTAAGCCACTGTTATTGCCTAACATCGAATATCACGTGCCATATCGCCATAATAACCAACTTTTATAGACTGTGGATGCTCTGTCATTACAACCGCAGATGTTCGCGAGAGTTTGAAGTCCAAGTACCCTCAAATGGCCGATGAAATCGATCAGTTCGACTTTGGAACCTATAAAGGCGGTGATCTGGAGAAGTAAGTTATTCCTTTAATTCTCTTTATGTAAAAGATTGAGACTGATCACTGAACGCCAACGTAGCCATAATCGGGTAGTCCGGGAGGATATAAAGCTCTTGCAAGACTCCCCCTTGTTAGGGAGGAACTGAAGGCTCATGTTCGTGGCTATGTGTTTGACATTAAGACTGGTACACTGAGCCTTGTCCCTCAGTAAATCAGGGTCCGACACTGACTTGAGCTCCAAACTATGGACACGGCTTCTGGTTGCCATATTATGTATGAGTTTTCCATGGGGCCAGATTAGAATTCCATAGCTTTCGTTTTCTGAATGAAACCATCCCTCTCGTGTTTCTAAAATACCCACGTGTGTCATCTTGCCCATTGCTGAGTCAACCATAAATGTTGCGCAGACGGCGCCTTGGCAGTGACCCTATCTCAGCAAGAAAAAATCTTATTTGAGCACCTTATAGACGATCATCCAGAAAGTTTTCTCTGCACAATAAATATAAATGTTATGTAGTATTGCTGACTGTGATTTTGGGTAGCCTTTAGTGGCCTCGGAGTGAATTCTATATGCAAAGATTGATGATGATTGCAGCTTTGAGCCTCATATCAATCGCAACAATGCAACCGATTCCCATGAACCGTGCCGTTTAAAACCATTGTGGACGCCTCAGCAGTACCCAAAGATGCCCTATCATGAAGGGGGAGATTTCCGCCATCCACATCTGTAAACCCTTTCTCGTCAAACCGAGTGGATGGTCAGCATCCGCAAATAGTAGTTGCCAGCCAAGTACAGCAACCAAGGTGGCATCTCTAATGAAAACAGTCCAATATGCGATTCGATTAGTTGCAGCAGCTGTTGGGGTCTTTGTTGACGCCAATAGCAAGCAGGCGCCTAATGTCGCCGTTTGGGTTCCGAGCATTCGCACGAGAAGCAGTGATGAAGGGGGAACGGTTGAGGCATTGCTAATGAGAGAACATTCTGAGGTGAATGGATAAAGATGAAGCCGCTAATTAGCTTCAAGACGCCTTCTGTCAGCATCAAGCCCCGGATAGGGCTACCCAAACTTGTTGTCATTTCTTCGGCGCGTGGATTTCGAGATACAAGAAAGTCTGAAGTAAAGCTGAGCCTAGTAGCGAGGAAGAAGTTTTTTGTTTTGTCTCTAGATAAGAAAAAAGAAAGAAAAAATTAAGCCTCCGATGTCAGATGTCCGGCTGTTCATATGAGCCGGGGGCTACTTCTTCAGCGTGCGCATAAGCTTGATAGTATTGAATTATGGGCAATTTATCCTACTCAAAAACAACCTGTTACTCAAAACCCTCCGAGATGTTGTCTACATGAGCGGTTCACAATACTAACCCGCCGGCCATCTACCCAGTCCGAGCCTCCAAGACATTACAAAGTTATTTCTACTATGATACGTGTAGGAATAGCTAGAGACCAATCCCCGGGACAAGGGGGAGATGATGAAGTAGCTAGTTGCTTTGATCATCCTATGGCTGATGTGGACACGGCTATCTAAGCATTTCATCAATTCATTCCACTTGCGCGGGCTATAAATACGCTTAGGGTGCGGTTCGAGTGATTTTGATTAGGATAATGGGACGTTAAAGAGGTATCGGGTTTGTCTGAGGGAAGATCGCAATAATTAGACCCGCTACTCTTTCTACCTATCGACGCCCGTTTTTTGTAAAGAAGCGCCATTAGCAACAAGCTCACAGGGGTCTCATATCGGAGGGAGACGCTGCACTCCTGAATACCCCATAGCAGAAGGCTGTACTTCTTGACACTCAGTATTATTAGATAAGACCTGTCACAGAATTCGGACGTATTGGATGCAGGCATACAAACCCTTTTGGGATATGCAATAAAGTATAATGCTTCGGAGAGGGCCTGCATAATTGGTGATATCCTGGAGGCAGGATATGCTGAGACAGGGACGTGGTCGATTCGTCATGCCACCGTAGATAACTTCAGTGGCATTTAATAGATCTGAAAAATGGCTTGTTTCTAGGCATTCTATGACAAATTCCTCTCAAGAAATGTGAACAGGCTTGAAACTGATCTTGCCCAGCTTCAATCGATCAATCAGAGCAACCGGCCAAATTCACCGGGACCCACTAAAGAATCCCGGCGTTTCTAGTCTTTGTAAGTTGGCGAACGAGATCCGGCGGGCTTGGGACGGATGGCTTACAATTCCAAGCTATAATGATTGAAACTCCATGTATTTAAGACTTGAAATGCCTACAGTTTCTATGTTTTCTTTCACCAGCCCAACTCAGAAGTGCAAATACACGACCATATCATAACTTCAACCTCACTTGCATCTTCCGCATCTTCAACCCAAGCCTTAACTTATCAACATGTCTCCCAGCTACCGACAAAACCATTGCTCTTGTCACCGGCGCCAACCAAGGCATTGGAAAATGCGTTGCGACTACGCTTGCTACCAAGCACAATTACCATGTCATCGTTGGTTCTCGCGGAGATGCTGCTGGAGCTGAACTCGACGCGTCTCTCCGGAGCTCGGGGCACTCTGCCTCCCACGTACGGCTGAACTTGACATCTAGGCCTTCTGTTGAAGCCGCCGTGAAAGCTATCGAGGTAGACTTTGGCCCGCTCGACGTCCTCGTCAACAATGCGGGGGTGCTTCTCGATTTCAACCAGATGGACCCCTGGGAGCTGTTTGAGCGCACCTTCCAAACCAACGTCATCGGTACTGCTATGCTCACCGAGAGATTGATGCCTCTTCTCAGGAAGGCGAGTCAGGGCCCGCCGCATGTGGTCTTTGTCTCCAGCAAGATGGGTACCTTTGCCGAATCCTTGGACAAGAGCTCCAGGTGGTATCCAATTGACATCAAGGCTTATGACTCTAGCAAGACAGCAGTCAACTTGCTCATGCTCAAATATGCACGTATTTTATCGGATGTTGGAGGCATGGTTAATTCTGCCTGCCCTGGATTGGCCAATACGCGACTTAGCGGGAGCCCTGATCATGGTGATAGTCCGGAGGTCGGTGCTACTCGCATCGTCGAGCTTGCCACTTTGGATTCTAACGGCCCAACTGCTACTTTCAGCAACCGGTTTGGAAATATCGATCGGTAGATGGGAGGTTCTCGAATAAAAGTGGAAGAGGGAATAGTCGCCAGGCTTATTGGCACCTTTCCGTAGTTGAATTTATATAAGATCTCTGCTCCTGATTCTTTTGAGTCTACATGTACAACTCAAACCCCTCGGTTGTATGTGATAAATAACCTCATGTATTTTGCTGACGTTCAAAAGCCAGCCGACGGTTGGGTCAAAGATGCTTACACGTACGCTGGCCCAACTATATACTACCTGTATGAAAACTGCATAGGCATGACAACTTGAATTGGGTGCAAAGCAAATCTCGTCGCAGGTCGGTAAGCTCGCTTATCCCTGAAACTCCATGCTATGTCATATTTGACCCTCCAATAAAGTACATCACCCAAATCCGGCATCTGTTCACTTCATGACTTCGTTAACCATGAGCCTCATGGAAAAGAGACGTCATGCAAACCTCAACCAACAATCACTTGTCCAGGGGAAGTAGATAACGAAGTCACTTGGCTGCCTTCGCAACAAGAAGAAGCTGTACAATCTCATGATCCCTATTCTCTGCAGCCTTAGTTAACGCTGCTATCCACATCTGCTGATTCATATTCACAGCCGCCACCAGTATGCGAACGATTTCGACATGTCCATGGCAAATTGCCTGGAAAAGAGGCGTACGTTGGTAGCGGCCTGGCCAGTTTAGATCAAATACACCAGAAGCGACAAGGACTCTGACGACATCTTCATGGCCCCGAATGACTGCCTCATTGACAGAGTTGGGATGCACTCCAGAACAGTCATCCTGGGACAGCATTAACTTGATTAGATCGGCTCTCCCATTGAACACAGCTTGCTCAAAGGCTTTTTGTCCGAGGTGCGTGGCAGCTTCCGTGCTGCTCTGCTTCTTAGCATCAAGTGCCATCGCAAAGGCTGTCAGGGGCCCTTCATTCTGGGCGATCCATACGAGTGCGTAGCGCGGATAGGGGAGTTCATATAGTTCGCATCGCCGTATGTTGTGAGCATATAGGTAGGTGTTGAACATGCTATAGAGCTCCCTGTTGGTCCGGACAAGGGCGTTCAGGTCGGATTCTTCCCATAATAAAGTGATGATGCTTTCTATCAACTCGTTTGGTAGGCTTAGAAGAGACATTCTCTAAAGAGAGCGACGGGGGTTTAAGATGAGATATTAGTTAATGATTAGATTGAAAACTTTGCAGGATTAGAAATCCACCTCAAAATCGTTGTGCGTCTTTTATACACTATACCGAAAGGAAGCGCAGGCGCAAGGATATCCTAATTGGGAATAACATCAGCTGATTCGTAACCCGGGTTTTTTGGGAGGATAATGACCTTGCGCTCAACATGGTGAGATAAATGTTCAATGCCGAACGAGCTGAAGTGAACACATGGAGTTGAAATTCTCCCTCAATCTATGTGAAGTACTGTTTACACAGGATAATGCCATGTGTATCTAGTTCGTGAACCATCAATCACCCCGAGCCTGCTGCCAGGTACCGGATGCTTTCTGCTCGGTCAATCGGTGACTTCTTGGTGGCCGCTGTGGATCAAACCATCCGGCCGGTATAGTCATTATCTCCTGTCCGCCGCTTACATACGTCCGGAATTCCTTCCGTAGACTCTTGCTGATATGGTCAACCGTCCAATCTCTGCACATGGTGATTGTCCATTACGTTGCTAACTATGGGATTTGAAGCTTTGGTTAGAAGACAGATGTCTTTACCAAACATCTTTCGTTATCCAATGCCAGGAGACTGACTTTGTGTTCCTCTCCAGAGAGATCCCTCAAAGTCTCGATCTCAATTCTCCTCTGACTAACTTGCTTGTTGGTTCATAATAACTGCCACTACACTCATAAGCACCCCCATTTTATCCGTATTGGCCCCCGAAATCTTAAGCAGTTGGGCATACATCGGATCCTCTGGGTGCCGCTGAGCATCCAGAAGCGCCCCAAGGCTCCAAATATCGATGTGCAGTCGTCCCATGTTCTGGATAGCCCTTTCTTCCTCCCACTCTTCGCGGGATCTTGCTTCCCATATTGTTTTGGCGCAGCAAAGTGCCACCTGGCGATGTGCACCACGGGGCACGCAAGGTATGTCGGCTTTTGCCTGTACAACTTCGCGAACGGCGAAATAAAAGCAGTTGATCCTACAAACCGGTCGATTAATGCGATGATATAGAACATTAGAGCAATACAAATCTTACCTTCTCCTCGATTCCACAAAAATCCACTCTTCCCAGCTGGGACTGGGATGTGTGCATTCAGGAGGGGCCAAGAAGATTCCACTACAGAGGTTTCTTGTCCGAAAGGACAGAATCTGCACAGGGTTACCATCGAGAAGATAGTCCAAGAGGATGGTTGAAGTGTGGTACTTTAACTGACCTGAAATACTTCTAATAGTCGGACACCCCGGCATGACATGTCTTCGGCCTCATCTACAGCCAACATAATTAGATAGATCAATATAGAGCCTGCGCTGCTGTCTGAACTACTCTTGCGTCCATTTCATTGTCCCATATCGTGTTAGAATGTAGAAAGGGCGGGGTAGTGTTCGCATGATAGTCTCAGTGTATCTGCCTTTTCTGTGTCTCTCACCTCATTCTTAAATCGGCTCACTTCGTTGTCAATAGCTTGCCACAAAAAGGGGCTGTTCTCTGGTGTCCAGGTAACGAACAGCTGCGCAACACTCATACAATTAACCAGATTCTCCGGTAGCTTTTCAGTGTGCCAATGAGGATGAATGAACGGTGGAAAGGTCTGTCGACGGAGCATCATCTGAGGGTATGAGCGGATAGAATGCATTACGATAGCGACACTGGCTTCTGCTTCCGGGCTGGGCTCCTTCAGCGCTGTGAGAGTTGCTGGCTCGTCGACTGCCTCAGTTGACTGAATAGGGGCACCTTCATCAAGAGGTAAGACTTCCAAACTCTGGAGGCTCTCAGAAGTTGCACTTTCCGGTTCCGCCACGCCTTCTTGCCCATTCGAAATGCGAGAGGAAGTCAAGGGCCAGCTGCTTTGTGGCAGTGTAAGATGGCTATCGAATTCTGGGAGCGGATCTGAACCCCCAGTCAAACTCGTCACCGGAACTCCAGCGGTAACCATTTGCTCAAGATGCAGGTTGCCCGGATTTCCAAAAGGGATCCCATTTTGCAAATCGGGATTTGGAAACAGACCTTCCAAAAGCTTTGCTCCATATACACATAGCAGATCCTTTGAGCGACAGCTTTGACAAGCCGGTTCCTCCAGACTGCATTTAGTCTTGGCCAATGTACAGCCATCGCATGGCTTTGGTCGGCCCTTCCGCTTGAACTGGGCTCTACGGCAGTACGAGAGGTGTCGCTTGGAGGAGTTGTCTAGCAATATCTCAGTCAGTCTACCAGTACGTCATCGTCGATCACAACATAAGACCTCACTCTGACCTTTGACGAATGCTTTCCGGCATATCGGACACAAGCGGAAATATTCCCATTCATCCGCGGGCTCAGAAGTCACACCAATCGAAGTCATCTTCTCACTTGGCGATGGAAAGAGACGGATCACCATTCGAGCTTGGCATGAGATGAGAAATGACTTGGCGCTGGTGCCTCATTACAGCAGCATCCGATAAACGCTTAACTACCCTATACGCAACCTCTCGCAAGGGAAAATTGGCTTTCTTTACAAAAGTTTTTCCTCGCCTCGAGTTTTTCTAGATATATATATCTTCATATTCTTTCCGTTATTGTTCTGAATACTATTTGCCCACTTTTCAATGGGCTTTGAGGCTGCTTTGACTATCATCAGAAATAGCAACATTTAAGTCGCGGAACTCATGTCATACTGTAAAATTCATGATGTTTACTACCTCTCAGAAGAGCTATAGAGTGACGATAGCTACCAAAACTTTAATCTGAATGTAGCATGTAAGATACTCGGCATGAAGAGCAATGAAAAAAAAAAAAAAAATTCTAGACCCCATTCCAGGGGCATAAGTAAACTCTGTTCATGAGCCGTTCTAGTCTTCAACAGTTTCACAGGATTGCCATCCATTATCCCTACAAGGAGTGTACCAAAGACAACTGTTCCGGAGGGGAGGGCCGCAGTTTTCATGACAATTAATCCATAAATCAAATCACAGAAGCTACATTGAGAGAAATATCAGTGTGTCAGCGCTACTAGTAATGTGCCGTCTGGAGGCTACCCAAGAGCCAAGCCAAGACTTCAATCTGTACCATCACCAGAGACATATTGATTATGCCCAGACCGAACACACGTGGGTTAAGTGAGAGGCAAAAAAGTCTAGGCAAGGCAACCAGACATGGAGATTAGAGGTGAGCATCCCATGCCTTGACACATGAACTTCCCTCTTTGATTGGACCAACGCTGAGACTTGACACAGCGCCCACTTAACCTCACATCCCGGCTTAGCACGTTGCCAAGAGTCTCGAATGCACACCGCACATCACCCCGGATCACTGCCAAGCTCGTATATGCATCCAGGAATGTATCAAGGCTAGCCAACGATAAAACAATCAGCCTTTGTACGTTTCAAATCTGCCGCATTCGGAAACGGAACATGGCCCTCCACAACACGGGGAAACTTGGTCGGCATTTGGGCGATCTCGAACTTGAGCCAAGTCTGCATGAAGCTGGCAAGCCCTCTAATATTATCAGTTTTCCGGTTGCTGTTTGGCTGGAACAGGCAGGCCAAGCGCGTATAAGCGTATAATTGAATGCACCGCTCAATTCTCAAACACCGTGGTGACCCCGTGTCAAGGGCGGCCACGGCAGACTTGCATCCGTTCGACAGTCTCGGAGATAGTCTCGGAGTTCTACCTGATTGCTGTTTCATTTTACTTTGTCCGGAATTAAAAAGCCCCTAATACGCAGCATGACACATGCCTATATAACTTTATTCGAACCACCATCACTTTCCACGGCGGACAAACCTGGCTGAACACGGATTCCCACTTGCATCTGATCGACCGATATACTCTCTTCGGAGAAACTAAAATTACCAAAATGGTTGCCTTTAACACCATCGTCCTCGCCGCCCTCGGCATCCCCTCGGCTCTAGCCTGTGTGGCTAAGAGCAACATGCCCTCACCCTCGTCGACAGTCAGCAGCTCCGCCCCCATCGAGGTCGCCGCGGGCAAGAGCTTCGACGGCGGAAACAAGCGCTACGATCGCAAGGGGTACACCTGCAAGAACCAACAAGAAGGAGGTGCGTATATTTCTCCCCCAACTCGCTGAACCGGGAACTCTGACAGTGCGACCCCCTTTTCAGGCCAGGCCGACACTGTATTCATCCTGCGAAAGGGCGCTACCCTCAAGAACGTCATCATTGGCAAGAACCAGGGCGAGGGTGTGTACTGTCTTGGAGGAGGATGCACCATCGAGAATGTCTGGTTTGAGGACGTCTGTGAGGATGCCATCTCCATCGTACGTTCCCATTCTTAAGGTCCACTATCTGGCGATGCAATAAACTGACTCGAGATTGCTCTTTTCTCTCACTTCTTTAGAAAGATGATGCTGCCGGTGCTGTCACCACAATCCGAGGAGGTGGCGCTTTCAAGGCTTCCGATAAGATCGTCCAGCACAATGGCTGTGGAAAGGTCCAGGTATGTGATACAAGGAAGTCCACAGCTTCAAAGACACATTCACTGACTCCTCCAGATCTACAACTTCTACGCCGAAGACTACGGTAAAGTATACCGATCATGCGGAACTGTAAGTCAGATCTCCGGCCAATTTCCCAACACCAAAAGTGCATCTGGGGATGATTCAGGTCCTAACCCGACTCTAAATAGTGCCAAGCCTGCAAGCGCGAAGTCTACGTCGAGGGAGTCACGGCTCGCAAGGGTGGCGAGGTCGTCGGGATCACCAAGAGCAACGGCGACACTGCGAAGCTCGTCAACGTTTGCACCGACGCCAAAACTCCCTGCCAGAACTACAGCGGACCTGGTAACAAAGATGGGGCCTGCTAATCTGAACATGTTACACGGGCGGCTGAGGCTGGGTAATCCATTATCTGCCTCCGAATGAGTTGGAATATACCTGTGGCGGCCTACATTAGCCTAGAATGTCTATCCTAAGAGAATCATTCGTAGTCCTCGCTGAAGCTGTACTAACTAAGATATACCTGCCTGCCTCGTGAAATACAGCACATTAATTCATAGCTTTGCGCGTTATTTTACTCTGGCGCTCGGATCTTTAGCGGGTTTCTTTGGTCACTGTACTCATGGAGACATTAAGTATGGGAAAATTCTTTTACTGTCTAGATCAAGATCATATCATCTACTGCGATTTAAAAAGCCTCCAGTTGGGGTCTTACTAGGAAAACAAGCATACCCCGAAAGAAAATATTAATTGCATATATCTCTGAAAGCAGGTATCTATTAGTTACATGGGTGGCCTGGTTTATCTTCCTCTCAAGATTTAGCTAGTGATGCCAACTTGGGTGCGTGACGGTCTTGATCTCTTGACCAAGTGTACTACTCTCGTTTGAACACTTCGTAAACCATTTTCAACCCCTGAACCATTTTCCGAATTCAACTTTTCATCAAGGCAACAACGATACGAGCCATCTGGGAATATGCTGAGGCTTAACAGAGAACCTACTGCACATACCAAGTATAAGCCCTTGGACGCAAGACCCTCGCACCCCATGTAGCTGATCGAAGAGATCTTATTGATACAGGCGCGCTTGTTCCTTCACTAAGTCCATCCTGGGAATGTTATCTATGAACTTGACTAGCAAGTCTCGAGATTGCGCGGCATTCATGCACCGAAGCACGGCGTCATCCGAAGGTAGCTGATCAGTCTCTGCAACTTGCAAGCGGAGCTGGTTGAAAAGAGGGTCCAAGCTCGTGGAGCCAGAGCTTGGCGCTGTCTCATCAAGGAACTCACGCAAGCTGTATACCTCGAGGTTCTCTGCCACAATCTCGTCTCGCTCCCCCTCCTTTGGTTTTCGCACCTTGATGACGGATTTGCAACGGACAAAGGCATACTGGAAACCCTTGTCGGCAGGTGCTTGGAATCCCTCAGGGCCTGCATTCCGGCTCAGCAAGACCGTCCACTGCCCAGGCTTGAGATTTCGCATTTCAGAGTAGCAGCCGTGAGAAAGGCTGCTGTGGTAACTGTCCTTGCCAAACCTGTAGGCTTGGGCGGGGAGAGCTCCGACCTCGCCTATATCCTTATCACCAGGAACCGAGGAGCTCAAAGCCATGCAAGCGGTCAACTCGAGTCCAGAACCGCTTGCCGATATGTACCTCTTTGAGTTCAAGGCCCGTACATAGCGCAACAAGGCATTGACGAATCGAACAGGACTGAGGAGAGCATCCCCAAGAAAGAAGTACTCGTATGGTACCACTTGCCCGCGGACATTAGTAGCATCATTCTTATGGTAGACTAGAAGTTGTGCAATCGGAAATCCCGGAATTGCATCAACGGCATCATTTGTGTCAGGGAGCCAGGTTCTGAGACGAACAGCAATCGACATGACCGCAGACACGACCACCTTTTCCAACGCGAGACCTAAGTCCGAATGTGCGAGACCGAGAACGGCTTGGGCGGTCTCATCATCATCGAACCGATCGGGTCTGTTCAGAAGGTACAGTGACTTTAAACAAGTCAAACTAGACAGGACTGGTGGTAGCTCGGATGGTGAGAGGGAAGCCAAGGTGCCAGAGAGATTCAGTGACTTGACAGACGCGAAGGAACCAGCTTCGAAGGCAGACTTCAGGTCAGCAATATCAAGGTTGGTGAAAGGTGCCCAGTCGAGGTGAGTTTCACCAGCGTAGGCGAGGCCCAGGAGCAAAACCGAATGTAGGGTTTTACCAACTTGGCCTGCCCGGCTGAGGAGCGTCTTTTTGAGGATAGCAGCGCAGTTAGGGAGCGTCTTAAGCTGATCTTTGACTGCATTGAATTCGTCCATGTCGTTTGAGACAAGCAGTGCCTCTACAATCTTTTCCATGCTCTTTTCCACCAAGCTCTGCACAACTGGATGATGATCAGGCTGGTTTGTGTCGCGCGGGACAGCATCACACACTTCCCATTTGCCCCACGGCCATGTTTCTGCGCAAGCCAAGGTCAGCTAGTGGTTGGGGAGAGGCTCAGGGACGGCAACTTGCCTGCAAGAGTCGCAATGTTGATGAGAGGCTTCGTGTCCAGGTTCTTGGGCAAGTGGATATGAGTTTGAGTCATAGTATCATCTTCGGAGTAGTAATTCTTGATGTATTGCCAGCCTGTCAAGGGCTGGTACAGTAGACTGCGGGTCCCTTCTTCTGCTTCTGCATCGTAGTCATCTGTAAAGGGTTGAGCGAGATGTGAGTTAGAACAGCGGAAGTAGCACGAGAGATGCACCGAGAGGAGGCGGGTTACTTACGTATAAAGTTGACGAAGCAGTACTTGACACTTTCCAAGTCGGTGATGTCGATGACAGTGATGCCGTCGTTGTTGTCGCCCTGGTCGAAGCCCATTCCGAAGGGCTCCTCGTGGACAGCACTGGCCTGGGCTGAATCCTGGTTGAAAGAAGCACCCATCATCAGACAGGTGGTGATGAAGGGGAACGGGCAGATACTGTCCCTGTCACCCCATGAGAGCTCTGGCGGCTTCTGGGAGGGGGCTGCCTTGCCGCGGTAGTATTCTTCTGCGAAACGGAGTTCCTGCTGCAAGGCGAGGCGGTTCTCGCTATGGCCGAAGATTTCGAGGAGCTGCAGACACTGGCGAAGGGCGCTCATGCCGTAGAGCCACTGGTGATGGGCGGCGGCCAGCGAGCGATAGTACTTGCCGGCCTTGGCGATCACGAAGAGCTGGTGGCGTTGACCCATGGTGTAGCTGGACTTGCAAGATCGAACGAGGGTGGTGGGAGATGTGTGGTGATGGAGGAGAGAGGGGAGAGGCGAGAAGACAGGGACGAGAAAGAAGGAAAAGAAGAGGAGGGAGAGAAGGAGAGGGTGAGAGAGAGGGGTGAGGAAGGAGTGAGCGGGAGGTGAGCTTCTCTGCGGGCAGGAACCTTGTTTGCAGCACACAAAGCAGAGAGCCACAAGGTGGAATTCACGGTTGCACAACCCCGTTCAGTGGATGATCATTGGCTTAGTGGGCGGCTGCTGCCTAAAAGTCGCCTGCAGTGTTCCGTTCCAGCGGGCTCATGCACTGTGCTTACAGGGAGCACTGCCTGGCGGGTTGTGCTAAGGTAGATACACTCGAGAAAGCCCTACCTCACACACGACCAACCATGCACACAAGAGAGCAACAATAACAGACAAGCAAACTTTGTACAGTAAGGTATCCATGGATGTACTGCGACTTTTCGGCAGGTGAAAGGGGAACCCGCTATCGCCTCGGTTGTGATTGTTGACGCCTGAAAACGGCACTAACATTTCACCCATAGGAACAGGGACTCGATTGTTTTGAATGCACCAAGACGATTTCTTGTCTGGCCCATTTGAGTAACATATTACCTCCCACCAAGTAGAAATAAGCCCCTACGCCTTTGCAGCCTTGATGCTGTTTCTTGCGCAGATGTCCTGCACCGCCTTCCAATCGCCATCCAGCTTGGCCTCATCAAGGTCCAACCCAAACTCCTCCATCTGATCCTCAAATTCCTCGCCCTCTAGACCCGAATCGTAGTCGTCGTCCTTTATTTGGAGAGCCCCATAGCTCTCACAAGTATCCGCGATGACGAACCGCCTGAACCGTCGATCAAGCTCTACGTCGAACGTCACCTCTCCTCGTTCCCATTTTTCCACAAACCGCGGCGGCAAGTCGTCGTAGTTCTCGCTGCCTCCGAATGTTGTGCTCTTAAGAACCGGATACGGCTCTATTCTCATCTTAACGAGCTTCGGGGGCTGAGAATCTTGAAGTCCCTTCAGAATCTGCTCCCAAGCATCCAAGCCCATTGTGAAACACCGACGTAGGTGAATCTCCTCCAGAGACCGTTTGGCATGCTTGGCGAGAAACTGAGGCAACCCAGACTCAAAGCTCGACCACTCCAGTTCAAACTCCTTCAGGCAAGGAAGGTCCAATACCGCCCAGTCAAAACTCTCTTGTTCATCATAGTGCCCAATCGTGCCCTCCAAGTCACCAGCCAGGCGTAGGCGCTCCACGCTGGTCAAATTCTTGATCGTATGGTCCACGAAATCGGCAATATACTCTTGGTGGGCACACGTCATGTTCAGTGCGCCTCCACCCTCGCAGCCGGCGAGTTGCAAGTCGAATGATTTCAAACCTCGCACCAGGGCCAGCCATTTATCCGTTCGAAACACCGAATAGGACCCTTCTTGGGTGGGAATCGGAGGCAGATTATACAAATCCAACGCCTTGAAAGCCCCTGCGCTCTCACATAGGGCAAAAAGGCTCCCGTTCAACAGCCTCCTGCAAGGTTCCTCTGATTCGGCCGCCAGTGCCCCTTCTGCCATTTCCCGGGTGTGCATCCAGAAGTGATATGCCCCGTGAGGCCAGTTGTTGTAGTCCCACCCTCCGATATCACAACGAAAGCGAAAGGTTTCTAAGGCCGGGAATTTGTGTAAAGAGCGAAGAACCTCAACAGTAGCCTCGCTCAACTCGATCTCAGCATCATGGGCGTCGGACTGCATGGGTTGAGGGTCATGAGGAGCGTAGATAATAGTACGGACGATACCAGCACGGGCGCTGTTTGCTATGGCCATGACGGCATCGCCCTTGGAGTGCGTCTCATCGAGAGTTATGTCTTCATACAGCTTGCGTTCCACGACATCCTTGAGACGTGCGCTGGTAAGAAGCAAGGCTTGGAGATCGTCTTTGTCGCAGCCATTGATAATCACGGACTTGATTTCGGATGGAAGTTCATCGAGATTTGCCAATTCGTCCATTTTCGATTTCAGCCATTAGATTGCGATTATTTAGTTTGAGATTGTGGAAGAATTACGTTGTAGGAGGTTAAGTAACCATCAGAGGGTGTCAGGAAGAATAAAAAAAAAATCTAGGACGCAACAAGTCCCCAGCTATTTATCAATTTTTCTTCGCCTTGGTGGGGTGTAGAAAATTGGCGTGTGTCGCGTTATGCTTCACCCTCTGCCTCATAAGAATCTCGGAATACGGGTGCTAGAGAAGCTTGGCGGCTAGAGTATCACTAAGTCAGTCAAGCATTGGTCAAGTAACGAATCCTGCGGCTTGGCGTAGGCGGTGGTGTTGCGGTGATATCCACCTAGCGAAGCGTGCCATGATTATCGGTCTCTGTCCGAATTTTGATGCACGGTTATTGTACAAAGCCTGAAAATGTCTACCTACCGTGAATTCAGTCACTTCGAGTAACCCCGTTCCTTCGGGCAATCGAATCGAAGTCTTTGAGTCTGGTGGCTCTCTCAGCCCTCCGCTATTACCTAGGCAACAATAGCCGGTCTGTGCAGCAGCTTAACCTCTCGGCTTAAGACCAGATATCAGTCCTGTGTAGTTGTTTTCAATGGAAACGACTTTTGACCTATAAAACGCACCTATTTGATATACTTGCAGTTCTTGGTACAATCCGTATATACTTTATTCCCGTATCTTTAAATCTGAAACCATTATCATGAAGTCAAATAGGCGACAAAGCAGCAAATGACCCAAAGATGTGTCAGCTACATGGAACCAACAACATCTATTGATATTGGCTATTTTTGGTCCCAAAATCAGGTCAGGGGTGTGCATGCATTTCAGAATTGCATGATTGATGAGTAATAATAATCACCATTCACAAGTGAATGGCAAAAATTTCACGATTTCAACTCACTTCTCCACCTAGAAAAGCAACTCCAATCCGAATCAACCGCACATTAAGATATGCACCACCTCTTTCTTGTTCCTGAGATAGTTGCGGTCATCGTAAAGTCCGGTAGCCCTTACAAGGGCTTTTTTACACTTGTCTTCTGGTCAATCGCGTCTTCTTTAAAGAATCTGCCCGGCTCTTGTGGTATGGATGCGGTGGAGGAGTTTGGAAACCGAGCGAGCTAGGCCATGCCCTAGCCGATGTCGAACATCTTGTCTCGGTGAGCCGAAAAGATCCGCAGCGAGCGCAGATGTATGCAAACTTCATCCGCATCTTGCAGTTTGGCGAATGGTTCGACGGCAGCGAGTACCGCAGCGAGTTTGAATGGCACCATGAGCTCTTGTCGCTACAATTCCCGCAACTCCAGACAGTGAGGTTCTTTAAGGATGATAGCGCTACAGGGTTGATCACAGGGCATGCTCTGGTTCACTATGCTCAACCAAACTTGGTCGAGTTCTATGTCGCAACGGGCATCCAGCTTTCCGACGCTTTCTTAGACACTCTTCTCAGCAAATGTCCAAGGCTAATTTACTTATGTTTGTACAACTGTGCAGACAATAAGGTGACCGGAGAGGGCCTAGTACGATTCTTGCACGGGTCCAGGCAACTACGGGCTCTTTGTATACGCCATATTTTTGACAACTTGTGGTCAGAAGATGTGTTTCGTATTATTGAGCAACTTCCTAACTTGGATGCCGTTGGCCTCCCCTTGATCGAAGAATCTTGGCTTGAGGAAATTACCGGATTTCAGGCGCTCACATCTCTCCATGCAAGTATATCTAATCGTGGGCTAGCACTGTTGGCCGCATCCCTGCCGTATCTACTAGAATCCCAGCTCCAATTCCAATCTCTACGGCCCTCGCTTTCCGTGGTGGCGGGCTTCACGCGATTAACGAGCCTCGAATTGAACTTCTCATCAGGTTCCAGCTTTGACGCTCAGCACCTCCTTCTAATTGCTCGCTGCTGTTCAGATTTGAGGTACGTTGCAATAGCTGAAAGCGGCCATCGCCCTGGAGCTTCCGGTTTGAACGATGAACTCATAGAACAACTTTCTCATCACCTTCCCCGTATTTATTCCCTTTGTTTGCAGATAGAGACAAACGAAGAGCCGATGACCTTCCGATCTGTACAGTCGCTTTGCAGATTTTGCCCCGAGTTGGAAGACTTAATTCTCGGTCCAATTAACATTAAATGGAGTGAGATACAGGCCGACGCTGGAGGTGACGGCAGACAAACGGTGGTGTCCAATGGTCTCTGGGGTTTGCATTTTGTGTTGCACCAAGACCAGCAACCGCTTCCATTCGACGAGGAGTTGGTGCAGGACCAGGCACAAAGTGACAGTATTCTTCAAATAGCGGGAAACCTTGCAAGCCTATTTCCTAGTTTGTCTGCATTTAGCCTCGAGGGCGACGGCGAGCGGGAAGGGGAGTGGCAGCTCTGGAAGGAAGTGACGAAGCGTTGTGAGAGTAGATGTTCTATTTAGCTTTTTCTACTTCTTGGACTATCTCTGCTTAGTTATTAGACTTGGCCAAGGCCAAGAGTCTCGAGATCACTGTTTCAGGTATCATAGAGATGTTGTCTGGCCGTGTCAACTTGGCTTCGGTTCAGTGTTCGCCCTGTTAGGCAAAAGAAAAGCTCATTCTGACACCGCTTACATCGACTGCTCAATAACGTTACCACAATTCTTTGAGGCTATCTGCATCCGCATTTGTCAGGAGCGTATTGTTCCCGTAGGCCCCCTTTTGAAAACAAGGTCCCTAGGACTGCGACGCCTTTCGTAATCGATCACTCAATTCAGTGTTTGTTGTCAAACATAAGCGATTCTTCCTTGTCGCCGGTCACTGACGAAATTATTTCCTCGTTGTTTTGACATAACCCTATGACAACCACCATCTGCCTCCATCCTCACAACCCAGATCCCATGGACCCGAGCTCACAGCTAACCTGAGCAATCGCTGCACATTGGGTGCGAAACGCCTCCTATGCCACAGGGGTATTTGTTTCGAAGACGGCCAGAAGGCCCGCCGCGACTCTTGAGTAGCAGATCCGCCAAGTAAGAGAGGAGAAGAGCGATAAGAATCCATTTCAGGTTGCCCAATATGAAGTCCAACCCAGCACTGGCGCCCCTTCTGGCATAATAGACCGAGTATCTGCCTATGTCCTCCATTGCTTCCAAGATACGCGTCGCTCTGCTCGGCGGCCCCTCATCGTCGGAGTCGCTGCGAAGTCGCTGTCGCCGTTCAGGGTTGATGTCACACGGCCTTACGGTCGGTTTTCGCCGCACAATAGCCATTCAGGATGGTCGCTTCTGGTGAAGAATAGTCCGACGGCGGGCAGGTAGCGGGTGGTTTGATAGAATGTGGTCACTCAGGCTTGGAGGCGTAAATGGAAAACCCTGCGGGTCATTTAATTTCACAACAAACGAGAAGGGCCAGCTTAGCGGATGCCTAGTGAGCCTACTTATTGCTGCCAAGAGACACGGTTGCCGACAATGCCGAATTGGGAACTGGCCGAATTATAGCAGCCAGCCAAATGCGAATGTCCCATAAGAATACAAACAGCGCGCGCGCGTCAGCAATAAACACAGCGCGACCAATTGTGATAAGGTAGTCATTCAGAACCTCATCGGCTCAGCTTCGGCTTAGCCATGGTCACTCAGGGTTCCTCAGGGCTTCGCAGCTCAGTCGGCTCTGTCTCAGTCCAGAAACTGGGGCAGAGTCCCACAACTAGGCCACTCAGTCTACCCCTGCTGATGATGGATGGTCCTCAAACTAGGCCTCAATAGATGTATGTACCTATACACAATATACCTCTGTGAGATGTTGGATTAGTTTATGCCAAGCATACTCAAGGGCCGGAGTGATTATAAGACTAGGAATACGATCCATTGGACAGGGGAGATAATCTCCATGTAAAGCTCAAGCATAGCCACTATAGCACCTAGTGGGCTATGTATAATATATATCTAGATATAGATCGAGGCCATACAGAAACAATCAGGTCGATAACTAACCGCTCTGCTGAGTGTCCTCACTCTGCTTGTCTGAAAACTTGAACTCTAAATGCGGGTCCTTTTCAACAATCTCGGGCTTTTTTATCCTTCGCCTTTTTGTCTCTGTCTGTGGCTCAGGACTAATGACACTGTCGACCTTCTTGTTGAACTCATTACCGATCTTCGTAACTCCCTTTCCCCACGGAGTGTCCATGATCTTTTTGAATTTTTCTGGTTCCTGAGTCTCACTCATGACAATATCGCCTTTAGCTCCACCCCTAATTTCGCCGATTGCTGGTTTGGTCGTCTCCTCGTTTATGTCCTTAAGATGCACCGTGTTGAGCTAGGATGGGTCCTGTCCCGCCTTTTAGTAAACACCTTTCAGAAGCTCTGCCTGGGTTGCCTTATCATAGGTTTTTGCCTTGTCGTCATTCCCCTCTGCTTTCTTTTCCGCCATGCAGAGTAGCATTGTTCAAGACGCGGATATTGGATGCTTATGAGCCTCAGGCATAAGACCACCACGATATATCGTTCATAAAGCAATGGCCTGTTATGCAGAATTATGGTACCCAACGACTTTTGAATTCGTATCTTGTTCATAGAGTGCAAAATGCATCCGACCCTTCTACATTTCGATATGTGGAAGTCAGACAAATCGCGGATTCTATTTGCCACGATACGGGTGCCGATTTCAAGAGACGGTTCAGAAATTATGCTAGTTAGGACTTGGCGTGACTTGGGGAGGAATGGCGGCGATCTAAAGTCGACGCGATCATGTCCAGCCCAGATGCGAGTCTCCTCAGCGCCGCAGCCTTCCTCGGTGAAGCGACTATAGTTAAGCGCCTGCTTGAGAAAGGTAACGATCCGACACACAATGATCTTCCCATCTGTAATCGAAGCAGCATCGCTATCTGGAAATATTGAGATCTTACAACTTCTTCAGGAGAGTTTGCCTGACAATTGTGAGCCCACCTATAATGATACTGGATCAGAGACCCAGCCATTTCTCTGCCAGTACTCCCTAGGAGAAATCTATCAGAAGGGTAAGACAGATATTCAGGGGGGTCTTGGTGCTGCTATGAATGGTGATGCCGGGATTTTGGAGATGGCAATATATTCCCCCTCTCGAGCTGATCAGAGTGCTGCCTACTTCAACTATTTGCCCAACGGAGATGGCAGTTTACCAAAGCACTGGAAACCCAAAGTTTTACTCGGGAAAGTGGCAGGGTTTGCCAAAAACTGGGCGGTATATACCAGGCTGATCTCTCTTATCCCTGAAGCTCCCGATCACATTCGTGCTTTGCACTTGAGGCGCTTTACTAAACACGGCAACTTCGATGTTTCTAAGAACCTACTTGACTCTAGGTGTCACGTTGGCGGAGATAACAAGGTAACCGAAGGCAGTATTGGCAATAGTAACGTGGAGACCCCTCTGTACCTTGCTGCTCGTTTTAGGAGTGAGCATGTAGTAAATCTACTACATGAATACGGTGCAGATATTGATAAGGCTCGTCTCCAAACTCACCGTCCAATAAAAGGCGCCATCAAGTCTGGTAGTATCGCCATCGTTCAGAAACTCCTTGCATATGGTGCTGGTTGTGATTACACTATTGTCGTCCAAGCACTTCTTTCTGAGTATACAGCTATAGTAATGTTACTCTTGGACCAGTTCACAGAGGAATGCCTGCATACCGTATTTGGAAGGGATCTTGCAGAAGAAATGTTGGAACGGGGTCTAACCTTTATGTTAGACCTCTTGTATAGTCGAGAGTGTTTCCGGTATAGCGATGGAAGGATCGTGGCTTATTCTCCAGTCGCGGGGAATAGACATGAATGTCTAAAATGCGGAGAATTACACAAGTGAATCTTATGAGCAGCGCGGAGATGGAGAGCCAGGAGATGGCTGAGGAAGCCCTCACGGGGTGGTGGTGATTTACGCAGGCGGACGAAGTTGGTTGCATGTCGTGAGAATTAGGACAAGATATGGCCCGTACACAGCCATTGCCAGCGCTTAATTGAAAGTCTGAAACCGCCCTTCGTTTCCTAACCGCAACTAAAGGATGTATTACGCTCGGGTGGCATCTTTTCTCCCCACTCCTCCAAAGAAATCCTATCCTGTGCGATGATACTGGTTGAGAGGAGCAACACAGGGCAGATAGCCTTTAATGGAATAATACGAGTATAACGCACCTCTGCGTAACTTGAACAGGTATATTCATTCGAATGAAATTGGATCAAATCAGTGAAAGCCATTGGGCCAATGATCACAAGGTTTCTCGTCGAAAAATATCGCCTTCTACGTTAAGCTGACATGGTGGCAAATGTTTACCCCTGGACCAAGTCACTATGACCGGATACTACAGCTTCTTTTCGACTTCTGCCGCTCCTAACTCAATATAGCGAGCCATCTCTGAGCATTTAGCTCGGATGAAGGGGTTCATCGCGTTCCCTCGTGACCATCAACTCAGGCTTCAACAGACGATCAGTTGTGATATTTTATCGGTAGCGCCACTAATCAATATACGATATCCTAATGGAATTGAAATAAGAGAACCTCTATAAGGACGAATTACATAGTCTAGTCAGGTTTGTGGGCATAGAATCAACGGGAAGGGAAATCATATCAACTTATAAGCGTAACTGCCAATGCCAATATATTATAAATGCAAGAATTCGTAAGCCATGCTGCTTTATATCAACGTCCCTGTTGACCCAAGTCATAAATCAAATGAGAGAAAACCTCCCATATTGTCAAGCCGCTAATTTGATATCCCGTGTATATATACATAGAAGCTGTTGCTTTATTGGCTAAGCCCCTTGACGGCCCGATTGTTCATGCTGAAAGGCATCCATCGCTTCTTGTTGGCAGGGTACCAAGCCTCAGCGTTGATCTGCTCACGGAAGTATCCAACACGGGCGTAGACGCCGGGCGAGTCAGCGCGAGCACATCCGTATCCCCACGAGACAACACCGATGACATTTCCGTTCTCGGCGTTGATGAGAGGGCCGCCGCTGTCGCCCTGGCAGGAGTCGATGCCACCAGCGGGGGTTCCGGCACAGAACATGTCGTTGGTGACGGGGGACTTTAGCTTCTTGCGGCACTCGTCACGGGCAACGACTGCGAAGGAAGCCTTCTGGAGCTTGACCGCCAAGTCACCATCTTCCTTGGTATGACCCCTACAATGAAAAAAAGATTAGTGATGTGTCCATGAGGAAATTGTATTGCGTTGGCTTCACATACCACCCCGCGACTGTAACATTGAGGCCGGCTTTAGGGTCGTTCTTGGGAGCAGCCAAGGTAGCATAGGTAATATCCTTGGTCTTCTCGATAGGGTCATCTAGCTCGATCAGGGCAATGTCGTTCTCGGTCGTGGTCGAGTTGTATTTGGGATGACGCCAGAAAGAGGTCACGCCAACTGTGACACCGCCAGTGTTGCGAACCTATTAATCTCACAGTTAGTTTGCTCCAGATCAAGGATCAAAGCGGATCAATGATGCTTACCCGGTGACCGGCGCGGACCTGGGTGCTTCCGGCGTTCTCGCCAACAAGGCAGTGGGCGGCGGTGAGGACAGTCCACTCGTTGATCAGGGTACCTCCGCAGTAGTGACCTTCCTCGCCCTCGATTGTGCTCTCGATGCTCACAATGAAGCGGAAGTCGGATGCACCAGCGTCTTCTCCTCCAACGACCTTGATAGTTGAAACATCGTCTTCGGAAGAAAGCCCTGCTGCGAAAGCAGACAGGGAGAGTACTGCGGCGAAGATCGAGGACTTCATTGTGGCTTGTTGCTAACACACTCACACAACACGGAATATTAACTGTAAAAAAGGAAATAATCCGGCACTTGGATGATCCAGGGAATAGAGCGAACTGCTGAGTGGGAGCATCAGTTACCCTTATATCGATACTCTCTGCAAGCCACATCCGAACTTATTTTATTAATAGCAATCAACAACTATCGGTCGGGCTGGCTTGGGCATTGCCCTATGCATCGACATGGGATACCTGGCTGGAGTAAGCATACTAGCCTTCGTAGTCTGCCCAAGTCCGAGGGCTCGCAACAACCTAGCCAGGTCTGGAGCCCTGGCGGTGCTGACGGGTCACTACCATCACAGCCCCTCGAATAGAATGGAGCCTTGACCCCTGACTTGGCCACTCAAAAGGAACTGCTAAAATCCACTGAATTTCCTCTGAACAGGGGCCACTGTTACGCTTACCAATGCAGGGCTGAATAGTCCCGACGACGTGTCAGGTCTGCAAGGTCATGCCAATGTTTTTGGGGCTATTTCTCGAGGGCAATTCTCCTTCTTGGGGGCCAAAACGGGTTTCATGCAGAGAGATTGCTGGTGCTATGCTCCTCCTAGTGTGTGCATACCCTCACTCCCACGTGAAGTGGCGTCGAGTCGGATAGCGTGCTTGTCAGACGTGGGCTGTGTTCGCCCCTTTTAACCATAGTTCTAAGCCTCTATTTAAGAATAAACACAGTAACTCTAGATCACGGCCATATCACTGTGTTGAGTTTAGGTAAACTTACGGGTAAATTTGGGGCTAACTATGATCTCCCTCCCAAACTCCTCCGAGGTAATGCTATTTCAAAACTCATAAGCGAAGTAGTCTAGGGTAATCGTGAATGACGAGGACCCCAGGCTCATCGGAGGCTGGTAATGAGGATGAGGCATGGCTGTTCTCCTGTCTGGACATGGTTAGGGAGAGGGCCGGAGGAATAAAAACATCTTTGTCTACCGCAGAGCCTAGATCAGAAGCCTACAGTGAATGCTCCCAGCCCACGGGCAGACTGGTTCGAAGCTGAATTCAGCTCTGCTCATTAGCCTCCTTCTTTTGATTGTGAAGCCCACCCACAGTAAGCGTGATTAACCTATTCATTAGACTATGCAATTTAGAACGCGCTACAACCAAACACGAAAAGGCTGGTGCAAGCATTGTTCTCCAGGGACCTCATCCCCCACTTTACCAGGCAGAAAAAGGAGCACAGCCACCCATTGACCTGGGTGGAAGGCTGGGCGTCTTACCTGTGCCAGGACCCGGAATCGCCATGCTTGGCGACCCAGTCTCTTGCATCTAGCACCAGAAAAATCACTGGCTTCTGCGCAGCTGATCGTTACTTGCTATTAATATGCACTTAAGCCAGGAAGCTCTGCACAGCACATATCGATTTGTGCCAGCGTACAAAAACTGGGCCGCCAAGACAGCTATGGTTTGAGATTCCCTGGTCCGGCTTGTCAGATCTGCCGACTCACAAAACTCTAGGACAGCTCGCTTTGGACCTCTTAGCATCCCGGTAAGGGAAGAGAAATGAGTGGTCAACGTATTCTTGCGGTTCCTTTGGCAGGAAGCTAGATATCCCATGATACACTCAAAAACTCCGACCGGCACAGAGAAAGACTCAAGATGAAACGATTCTTTCGCTTGAGTAAATTATTGAAGCGAAATTTGCTGACAACTGGCAGCTCTGACTAAGCTCTAAGAATCAGACTACCCAGCCCGGACATAAACAAGTTGCCGGCAAGTGGAACGGATTTGGCAGCTGAAATCCTCCCCGCGTTTGTCCCTGGGATGTGGCGGTGGGCTCTGCTGAGGCACTGTTAGCGGATGTTGCGGAACCAGACGTCGCAAAACCCGATGTGGCTGCAGGGGCAGAAGAGACCGCGGCGGTCGAAACGACTGAACCTATTAATGTGGCCATCAAGCTGGCACTGGTGCATTCTTCCTCCAGTGATGGGATCACTCTTGGGTCTGAATATGTGTCAGTACGTTGCTGTCGCTGGGCCTCTCCAGTTGCGCACGTAATTGGTCGTCAAAGTTGACCGACTTTTCCACAAGCTCGGCGTTTTCACAAACCCAAAACGGTCCTTTCTGGGAGCAGCTCATGCCCGCTGAGTCACATTGCAGGTTCCACATGAATTATTGGCCACAAGGTTTGTCGTGGTGACCTTTGTAGAGACTATTCTCTGGAAAGGGCCCGTCCGTGGTCAAGTGGTAGTGCCTGGAGTCGCAGTTTACCCCCTGCGGCATCTGGAGCTCTTTGCTCCTGCAATATTGGAAACCATAATGATCCGGACGATCGGGGAGCTTGGCAGCAAAGTTGCATTTCGAGTTTTTCCCTCCTCCGTGGATACCTTTTTGGCTGCATTGCGTGTAGTTGCTGTCGCGTTGCGTAGGAAGATGAGACTGGAATTCGTCAACGAAGGAATGATTATTGATCCAAAAGAAAACTCAGAATGTTCAGACTGGTATGAGTTGAGCATTTGTATCTTACAGTACATAATAATAAAATAGAAAAAAAAAAGACGACGGCTTTCTTCGGCTGGATAGCATCGTAGGAGTCGACGATTTATGACACCCCAGCTCCTCGTCTGATGTGTTAGACTCTTCAGTGACACATCCACCCATAGGTCTGGTCCAACCTTTTCAACCATTTATGGACTCTCGTAGCGCGTGACTTCTTTCTCTCAGATTCGTTGAATGATTACAGCCCATGGCCCGGGGTATGCTCCAGCATATCGACAAGTTACCAAAAGCGGCATGTGATTTTCGATGGAATTGCTTTCGTGGTCCAAATAAAAGTATCCATGCACTTTCGACAATTCTTGTGAGTTTCTATAGCTAGCACCAGAGTAGCTGATCCTGAAATGAACGATAGGTAGAATTAAGGTTGCAGATCTCGCTATGAGCGGCCATCATTAGGAGCGAAGCTACTAGGCAGATTGTTGTGATAGCCATTTCGGCATGGCCATCTCAGACCTAGACTCTCTCGACCTGCAGACTGATAATGAGGGAGATTGGGCTTCAATTTATGAGGTTGTCCGAGAGTATCACATAGGGTTCAGATGTCGCATAAACTCCAGTTAGGGTGAACAACTGGTGAGTCCAGTCTTGTCCAATATCGTGAATTGGCTGGGACGATGATGTGCCTTGTTGCGTATTCATTCTCAAATAAAGGGAACTTATAAGGGAGAGTATGAAGTTGACTCTACGCGTTGCACCTTATTCGTCCTGCGCTGTCTGTATCAGCCCGCCATTCATCAAGGGAAGTATTGCATCCGGCATCTTTCCCATTACCCAATTATTGTGGCTCCATGACTCCCGCCTCCCGATTGAAACCTTGAATCAGCAAACAACTCGATGCATTCACAGTTTCTGGACACGAATGGGAAACTTGTACTTTGGGGCCATCCACCAATTGTTGTAACTAAGTGTAAGAAGCAATTTATTCGGGATGGCAGCTGCGAGTAAAGCTCTATACAAGGTAGCGGAATCCCCTCCGGACACGCAAAGCCTCATCATCGTTCTCCATGATCTCGACAGCAGCAGTCTGCTCAGCCACATCTGGTCTCGTCTCCCACGCCGACTCGCCTTCCTCCAGCTTCTTGTTGAGCCGGACAAGGATGCACCGGAATGCAAAGCAGCCCACAATGGTGACTCCAAACATGGACAGCACAATTCCGTAGCTCTTTCTGAAGCCGTTGTCGCTCAAGCCCCAGACGTAGGATCCTGCGATATTGCCAAGCTGACTGAACGCGTTGATCATCGCGATGGCGACGGCACGTTTGGCGGGTGGGCGAGGGAAAGAAGAGCTGATCCATGAGTAAAACACGATGAATCCTGCATATGATGATGCTTGGAGGAAGAGGGCGACGTAGCGAGCGGCGACGTTCAGGGTGGACATGCTGATGACGAAGCCGACGATTCCACCAAGGATGGGGCAGGTGATGTGCCAGAACTGGGTTTAGAGTTAGCAATCTTGGTCTATTTTCATGACGATTTATCAAATCGGATGTCTGGCACGTACCTTCTCCTGTGTGCGATCAGAGTGCCATGAGACGATGACGGAGACAATGCATGAGAACACCCAGGGTGGGGAGCTCATGAGTAGAGTCGGGACGTAGCCAAAGCCGAGAGTGTTGGTAAGGGTTGGCTGTGAAAGAGTTAGCATTCATTCTCAACAAGTGTTCAACAAGATTGAGGATGGTGAGACTTACGAAAAAGGCGTTGAAAGAGAGGCCGACGACGTAGGCAGTAAAGGTGAACATCATGACATAGATCTTGACATCCTTGACGGCCATAATGAGACCGTCGAACATGCCCTGCTCTGCAGAGTCTGTGTCTGCCTCACCGACATCCTCCATCATTCGCAGCTGGGCTACTCTTCGTTCATCTTCCGTGAAGCCACGAGAATTGGTGGGGAGATCAGGAAGGATAAAGGCGGCAGAGATGGCGATGCTCATGGTGATGGCTCCCTCGATCCAGAACAGCCAGCGCCAGGCAGCATGCCCCATCACGCCCTGCATATTGGACAGGACTCCAGCGCCGATAAGGGCTGAAAAGGCATTTGAGATGAGGTTACCGCAGAACAGAATGGCATTCCTTGTTGTAAGTTCCCGACGAGTGTACCACTTGGACAGGATGAGTAGAGCACCTGGCAGGAAAGCGGCCTCGACAAAACCGAGCAAGAACCGGGTAGCAACCATTCCGCCGAAGTTGTTCACGCAGCCCGTGAGAGTGGAAATGACTCCCCACAGAAGCATGGAGCACGCAATGTACACACTGGGCCGCTGGATGCGATTGATGAACATGTTTGAGGGGACCTGCATGAGAATGTAGCCCACGTAGAGAATACTCAAGCAAGTGGCGTACTGGGTCGGGTTGAGGTTGAGGTCCGCCTCCAAGCCCTTGAGACGGGCGGCGGCGATGTTGTTTCGATCGAGATAGTTCATGATGTAAATGAGCACGAACAGACTGCATCGTGCATCAAGTTTGCGCTTGAGGCTCTTCTCAACCTCAGCTCGACGCGCTGGGTCCATGGCTGGCGCCGGGGAGTCTTTGAGCTCATCGTGGGCAGCAATGTCCTGCTTGGCGTCATCAATCACTTGGGACGACATGGTGAAACGATTTCCAGAGCTGATCGCCTTGACAGAAGAGAATCGGAGGGCAGGGCAGATGAGTAGGACTTGCTAGCGACTGGCAGGCGTCGCCTGATATTTATTGATAACCGGGCTCACACGTTTTCTGAGTTAATCCCCACATCGGAGAACCCCAATTATCTCCAAATTGTTTCCCCGTGCTCCCCCTTCTCCATTGACAGACCCCATGGATACAATTCCCCGTGTCGTGTCGAGAATGGAAGTGTTGTTGTTGGGGAGTGGAAGCAGGCTCCGTCATAGTGTGCTGAAGCCTCGTTTCGCGGCCCCCTTTGGATGCTACGTACCACGGCAAACACGGCCTGTGAAACCTCTTCAAGAAGCGGCGGAGAATTGGCTACGGAGCTCCTGTTTGGCTTGCCAGGGTTTTGGTGGGCTCGGGATCTCAGTAGCTTCGCCCCCGGCAATCAATGAGGCGACATTAAGTGGTCCTCCGACACTCCGCAGCTATATCACTCGCTGATTCAGTAGAAAGCGGATTGGCCGGGTGGACTTTTGGGGAACCAGCACCGGAGAAGCACCGAGCTATCAACAATGTTCCATGGTCCCAGGAAGCGGTTCACCGAATTTTCTGGGATTGTTCATAAGGCTTGATAAATTTACGCTTATTTTGTACTCAATTCGTGATAATGATTGTGCTTGACCAAGGGAAATTGCGAGCTTGAAGAGCTGGGATAGTTTTAACTGTAGCTATCTCGTAACAAAACCCTCGGCACTTTCCCTGACCACCATCTTCATATACCGCTACTCTAGGCAGCAAGAATACTTCCTTCTCCCGGACCGGTAGCCAATGAGATTTCACGGGGTGCTTCGAAAATGGCAGTGTGGAACTTGGAGCCGAGAGCGAGTCCACAAGGGATGAAAGCATCTTATCAAACAAAGACTGTGGGGGTCGGTATGATGACATTAATTTTTCAAGCTTGGTCGCACTCCGTCGTAACCCGAGCGTTGACGCCCTAAGGATCACTTCTGGTAGTAAAAGTTGTTCGCCTGTTGCGATCCGGCAGTTGTAATTTGTCACCTCCTTCGGCTTTAGCCCCAAAGAGCAAAGATCGGAGGGTGGACAAAAGGTGAACTGTAGTGGTAACGGTTCTACCATGACGATATGCATATTTGGAGACCCAATCGGGTTTCATTCAAAGCCCGGCAGTCGTCCGAAGCAAAAGCTGCCAATTTCTCCTAGCGTGGAGTTTTCAGCGGATGCATAATAAGAGCCGCTCAGTCATTTGGGGTGAAGAGTTTTCTCGAACCATTCCAGGAGTGGAGACCTACCTGTAACATTAGTCCAAAAGGGGTTCAAGCATTTGGAGAAGGCATATTACAAAGAATTTTGATAGATCCAATCGTCTTCTAGTATTCCCCAGACGTCAATTATTGTAGAGGGCTTTGTTTCTTGAGCCATTAGAAGACCTTCATCCAGCAGTATTCTTAAACACACCTTTCCTCGATTTTCAGTCAAGGACGGGAGCGTTGGAATTTTCAACATTGACACATTCATCGCTTCAAATTCTCAAGTCTCAACAGCTCGCCATATTGTCTGAACTCAATATAGGTAGACATCAAGGAAGTAAATAATTACTTAAACAGCTATAAGAAAAAAAAAACCCCCCAAAAAAACCGAGATCTCTTTTCCGCAGCAAAGAGGGCAATTGACTCGAGTATTGGCTTAAAAACAGCCGCAATGTTGATCGGCTATAGGGTAACCACATGTGTAGGAGTTTCGACCAAGCCATCACCGCCATCACCGCCATCGCCGAAAGAACCTTTCTCACTACCGTCTAAAGTAATTATTACAAAAAAAAAAAAAGCCTTAAAACTAATAAGTCCATGGTTCACTTCGTTGAAAAAATGACAACGCACAACATTTACATACCAAGGTCTGCAAGAGGAATCGCTAATAGTAGCACGGGCGCGCCCACTCTCCTGATCATGTCGGGGCGAGATAGTCAGAGCCCGGGGTTTGATATCTAAGCCTCTTGTTTGACTGTTGATGATGACTTTTATTATTGCTTGGTGCGTCGTTAGAAGTGTTTCTTGGTCGTGATTTGAGCTCATATCGGAGATCTTTGCGGCCATCATGGTGCTCACGAATCATTATCCGGATGAGTGAGCTTGCAGCCGCGAACTTTTTTTTTTGGCACTATCATGGGCTACGACTATCCCTAAGAAGTAGGCCTGGCGGATAAATTGGCATCTGGCCATGTATTCGCAAATTGATCGGGAATGCGGCCATTCAGATCAGCCACACAGTAGTCAGCGCGCTCGGTTTTGGATGCGCAACCCAAGCCGACGAGGCTGAATTCCAAGTTTCAGTTACGCGGCATGTCAATTTTCTGGATTGGTCATCATCCGTGAAAGATGCGTTGCAAAGGGAAGCCCACTCTTGACTGATGTAGTTACAAAGTCATTCACGCGTTTCTTTGTTGATGATTGAAAGGTTGTTCTTAATATGTATGCTAGCCTCCATCGATGTTAGGCCGGATGGAAACGATTGCCCTGTAGAATCACTGGACTATGGAGTTTGAAATTTTTCTGATCACTTCTCGTGCCTATAGATTCTCGCACAAAATTGCCAGTTGATAACTTTGATCATGATTTGGACTATTTTCCCTCAATGACCCATAGCTTGTATTTCACTAGAGGGTATTCAATATTATTTAATAACGTGGAAACCATGATTCGGTCTTATAGGCGGTCGAAATAGCTAGGGTTTTTGCAAGTTTCTTTGGGTTCAAGGTTTTAAGATTGATTTCTGCGTTATAGGCTACTTACTGTTACTAATACCACGTTATAATGGTCCTAGTGGTTTTGAGGGATGTGGTTCTTTGATTTGTTAAACCAATTCAAGTTGCTGAAACTGGACAACACATTTCACAGCCAACATCACCACACTCTTAATCGGTAGCCTGCCATTTCTTCATTGGTCTTGCTAAAGCCAATGGCAATCGCCTTTTGGCTTGGCTAAGGTAGAGGTATATGGGTTTATAAACCTACAAGCTGCTCCTTTACTTGTCATGTATCGAATGAGGCGCTGGGTTGAATGCGCCGACTTTCTCAGCAGTTCAAGCGTATGCAGGGCTTTGCTACAAGTATTGTCCTAAAATAGCATCATATTCGAGGTATGCCATTTCAATCAATAATTGGCTAATTGAGAAGGGCTACTAGTATTTGATGGAGTTTGGCATCTTATAGAATGCAATAGAAGCCATTTATTGTTGTCTGGTTTCTCGTGGGGTTTCGCCCCTTTCGAATGGAAAAGAAAGTCAATTGCCGAGGAAGACTTCAAGGCAGGGATCCACCTCCGTGGAGCCTATACCAGACTGATCTCCATGCCATAAAGCAGTTGTTTCTGTTGTGAAGCAACCTGAGCAACCGGGTGACATAGGAATTGAGACACCAAATCCATGGGGAGGTACCTTTGATTATTTTTTCTACTATTTAATTCCTAAAATATCTCTAGAAATATTTGAGAAAAAATTATAATAAATTATTTATAAATAATTTAAAGCTTTATTCAATTTATAAGATTTTTTTCTATTTTATTATATCTGAATTTACTCTCTTTCTTTAAGAATTAAAAGGCTTAGAATTTTGGTGTCTCATTTCCTATGTCACCCGGTTGCTGAGGCCTTGCTTGTGAAGGTGGGTCAGCACGGTCGAAGGATCGAGTTTATCAAGGCGGGAATAAGATTCCGGATTTATTTGACCTCGCAATACGAACTGGAACTTATCAGGGGCACTTACAAGCTTCTACTTTAGTCGTAGTATTGATTATGGAGACTGAAACTGCGGAGAACTTTCACCAGCTCCCAATAAAGGGTACGCGACAAGCTGATCATATGACATAAGCCCATTTGAGATTAATATCTTGACGTTTCCCCTCTTCCTTTATCAGCGTTTGACTCCTAACACCTAAGAATTGGCGCAAGAAAATAGTTCCACACATACACAACAACGATAGACAACTAAACATGTCGGCTGACAATACCATTACTTTCTTCGATATTCCGACTAAGGAGCCGAAGACATGCTGGTCATTCAACACTTGGAGAGGTATAGCATGCCTGAACATGTATCTAGCTCTAGGGATGTTCTAACGGTCGGTTTAGTCCGGTTAATACTCAATTATAAAGGCTTAGACTACAAGACTGAATGGGTGAGCTCCTTGCGAGAGACGTCAAGGAGAGATTGACGGCTGACATTGTGCAGATCGAATATCCCGATCTCAAGCCAACATTTGAGCCACAGTGAGTAAGGTTAACCGTTTAAGATCAGCACACACTGTCTAATACGTGTTTTCAACCTATCAGTCTACCGCCAAATGAAATGGCAGGTGGGATATATACCGCTCCAACTATTCGGCTCCCTGATGGCACTTACATCATGGACTCTAAACACATCTCGGCTCTCCTTGAGGAAAAGCATCCTGAACCCAGCATCCACCTGGATCCAGAACTTTACGCGAGGTTGATAGAGCAGCTAAAGGGGGGATGGGAAGTTTGACAACGGTCTATGTTACCCAGGTGCCAGCACGCCTGCTTAGTGAACGCAGTGTCGAATTCTTCAGGAAGACTCGCGAGGAAATGCTGGGTATGACGCTTGAAGAATATGCGAAGTCGATACCACGGGACGAGGCATTTGCAAAAGCCGCGCCTTATCTGCAGAAGATCACTGAGATGTTACAAGAAAAGGAAGGCCCCTTTTTCAAAGGAGAGCAAGCCAGCTACACTGACTTTGTCTGGGCCGGGGTTCTGCTCTTTTTCAAGGTCCAAGGTGATGAAACCTTCGAAGACTTTGTGAAGAGCACTGGTGACCGTACAGTTCATGAAAAATTCTTGGAAGCCTTGAGTCCGTGGACAAAGCGGCATGACTGAGGGAGCTGTTATCTTTTGGGACTATGGCTCTTTTTCTATTTTGAACCAAGTATTAGAAAAGCTGATTTTGAATGTCGATATGACATATAACCATCTAGTCCAGTTCGTGGCAGCCGCTTTTCACGATGAGATTTTAGTTCGTCATCTGCTTTAATTATTGGTATCATGTGACTAGGTGATTTATCTCCTGAACAGTTGGTCGTATCGGTCGCGTTCGCTTATTGAATTAGGTTTAGACTCACCAAGCTCCATCACCCGATTGGCTAGTAGTGGTGTGCACACTGACTTTGAGTGCTAAGCTCCATGAGGATGGTTGAGGATAAAAGCTCACGCAATCTCTACTCTTTCATTCAACTCACCCAAACCACTACTTTTCTTCTTAGTTGCCGGTCCAAGCATCGATCCTAGCTAGAATCACGCAAAGATTGATATGTGGGCTTTATACAGCTGGTTTCGTCCTTTGCGCGTGGCTCTCTTTAACCTATCAATACCCTGGAAGTATCGCTGGAGGCTTGCGCTACTTCAGCCTATCTCACTACTCACCTACTCTATTGGCTCGTTCCCATATATTTTCTCTCGACCTTTCTATGTGGAGCACCTGCCCATATTTCCAAAGCGGTCCATCCGTGCTTTGGTCTTTAAGACGCCTGGCACTGGAAAGGGCCGTAAGCTTCGGCCTCTTCACATTGAGATACATGGCGGAGCATTCATTGGTGGCCTCCCGGAGAGCAATGCCCGGTTCGACGAGAGGGTTGCTGCCGAAACGGGCGCTGTCGTTGTGAGCCTTACTTATAGATACGCACCAGAGCATCCTTTCCCTGCTGGCATTGATGATATTGATGCTACGATTGCATGGATCATAAAGAACGCCGAGCCCCGATGGGGAGCAGATAGTACCCTCATGACCATCGGTGGGTTCTCAGCGGGTGGAAACCTAGCCCTTGCAGCTACACAACAACCTGAACTGCAAGCTCCTTCGCCAACTGCCCTTAAAGCGAGCGTTACTTTTTATGCCTCTATTGATCTCCGGATTCCACCTTGGGATAAGCCTAAGCCAGCGAAGTTTCCCAAACATGACCCTTTGGGGTTCTTGCTGCCACTTTTCGATTCTTATCCAGGCCCCGTACGGGCCTCACAAATGGAAGACCCCCGAATGAGCCCCGCCATTGCCAGAGGAGAAACTCTCCCGCAACGAATGCTTATGGTGATACCCGAAATCGATATCCTAGTAGCAGAGCAACAGGCGTTAGCTGAAAGGTTGAACGCCGAACAACCTGGAAGGGTGGATGTGTATGTAGAGCCGGAGGGTTTTCATGGCTACCTGGAAGGTAAGAAATTCTACTGGTGCTTGTTGCTTACTCAGGAGTGCTTCTGACATGACTCTAGTACCGGATGCGGCAGTGACAAAGGAAATCAAGGACAGAGCTTTCGATAGAGCAATCAAGTTCCTGGCTGATACGTACGGCATGCATGGATGGGCCTGGTAGTGGTGCTCACTGGCACCAAATCTTTGGATGAACACTCCTCTTTCTCTATTGTTCAATCACACACTCTACTTTGAATTTAAGGCTATACAATACGCCATTGATGAAAAGACAACCAGTTATTGTTGCTCATTACCCCCTACGAGTACAGATAGGATAAACTGCCTTGTTATGATGATGATTGTTGCTCATAACCTTCAAATCGTAAAACTTTGCGGTTTTGGTCGACCTTTCGGGAATATCTTTGAAATTGAGAAGTTGATGCCGAGAGAGACTGTAGCATTGGAGAATTAATATAGTCGTTTTGATGAGACCTCGTGCATGGGTATGGAAGCTGATATAATTTAGCCATCCAATGCCATCTTCTTTTTCTTCCTCTCATGCTCGGCTCTTGGTCTCTGCCATATTCGCTCACAAGAAAGCCCAGATGGCCACGATACCACGCATCATGAGCAGCAACCTAACTCGTGCGTCATGTCTCCTCCGCTCTCAACTTTACACTACTATCCGCCTCTCGTACCGTGACAGACCCCCGGTCGCTACCACCGCATCGCCTCAGCTCAGTCGCGCGTTGCCATCATCCCGGCCCGTTTCGACAGCGCCGCCCAAGGCCCTAAAGATGACTTCTCCTTCGCTGAAGCGGCATGAATCATCGCCCGAGCGCATCATCCAGCGGCAAATCGCCGCCGGCGACGTCGACAAATGGGGCTGGGTCGTGTACCGGACAGCGTACCAGCCCGAGCTGGACACGGCCTGGGCGGCGCTGCAGCGGCTGGTGCTCGAGGACCTGCGCGAGGGTATCGCCCAGTCTGACGCGCCCGAGATCGCGGACCGGATGGACTGGGCTTTTGTGGCGGACCCCGAGCTCGACGGCGCGTCGTTGGATAAGCTGAAGCGCAGGTTCCGGGCCTGGGCGCGGTGTTGACGCCCCCTGCGACCTCGATGCCTACGAGTCTGGGACCAGCCGCTGCTCGCTTTACGACTTCTTCGTCCAGGCTGATGAGAAATCTCTGCGCAGCGTTGTACCCGACCCCGGCAGTATAATGCCGCTCTGCTCAGCTGCGCCCATGTCAACTTGGTCAGGGCCTGGGCCGATCCGCTACCAGAAGAGAAGGCAACGGACGCAGATGGGGAGCCTGTGGACAATGAGAATTGGATGAAGATCCATCTGGGCGTGGTTTCGCCTCACTACTATGTCGAGCTGGGCGACGACGAGACGTGCTACGCTTACTACAGGGCGCCGCCGGATGGCATGTGTATGCCATGAAATTATGCTAGCTCTCTCTCAAGTAATGCCTATTACTGCGCATATTATGGTGAAAGACTCATATTCCCGTTGAGATGAAATCGACAGCTGTAGGCATGTCTGATAATACTTAACAAATAGGGTGAAAGTTTAGAGAAATGAGATGCCGAAGACCTTCAATCTGCATATGATGAATAGCGAACGAGCCATGAAGTCATTATGAACCTAACTACTTATCAAGGTAAACATTATTACAAATGGCCTCAAATGTGTTCATCTTGTGCAGAACTTTATCAGCAGCGGCCTGCTGAGAAGCCCACATATCTCTCCCAAGAAGCATGACACGCTCAGATTCTTTTCCTTTGCCATACCCTTCTCCCACAATCATTTCATACATTACTTGAGTTGCTTTTTTATGGTCACCATCCGGGGTAAATTTCTGCTTGACCGATCCAACGACTTTATCAACTATAGTACCATTGTAGTCTGACGGAAGGGGTTTGGATGTGGTTCTGACGCTGTTGCTCGCAAAAGGAGTATCGAATGCTCCAAGGTGAATGGTTAAGGTGCGAATATCAAAGAGAGCAAGCTCTTTACCCATGACATGCATCAACGCTTCAGTAGTATTAGTTGCTTCTGTACCGATTGCTGATATAGAACACGGTGAAACTTACTGTCCATTGCGGCTTTACTGGCACCATATACGGCCATTGACTCTCGCCCATCCACGGCTGACCCAGTGCTGACATTGACAATCATGCCTCTTCTTCTCGTCCGCATCCCGGGGACTACCGCTCTAATGAGTCGATAAGGGCCAAAATACGCTGTCTCAGCCAGAGCCCTTACTTCATCTTCGTTGAAGCTTTCAGCAGGGCCCAGAATGGCAGATCCAGCACAATTTACCAGAATGTCAACCTCGACTCCTTGTTCTTGGAGCTTGTAAATGACATCGGCCGAGTCAGGAGCATTGATGTCCAGCGCCACTAGCTCACCACCTTTTGAAGATATTTCTTTTTCGATATCAGGATATGATGATGGATTTCGGGATGTGGGAATGACGCGGTGACCACCCTCCAGAGCCAACCGTGTTAGAGCCAGACCAAAGCCTGATGATGCACCAGTGATGAGCCAGGTGAGTTTCTTTTCACCCCAAGACAAAGACATGGTTGAAATAGCGGTGGCCTAAGTGACTGTATTTCTAGGAATTGACATGCAAAACAATTTATTTCAAGTGATTCAATCAGAAGAATGGATACCTCGCGGTAGATGGCCAGACTTAATATTCAATTGTGGTACGGGAATAGGCTATCCTTATGTCCGTGAGCCCCGGGGATTATTTAAGCCCGCTCTTGATGCCATCGTATTGTGACCATCCTGACAATGAATCGTATTCTGGACGGGCGAATTAAACTTGGTACGAAGCGAGCATTCGGAGAAAATTCATTTGGAAGCATCGCCGAATTTTAAGTTCAAAGTTACAACGAAATGACTTTTCATAGATCTGGGGGAACAGCTCAAGGAACTGCGGGAAACGCTTCTTTAGTATTAAGGAATCAGATCCCTCATGAATCTGATAATGCTCCTTGTCACTGGAAGTTCATTGATATTTCTAACATCTCGGACCCAGTATCGCAGTTGGGGCGACACACCCGTTAATGGCGCAGTGTAAGGTGTTTCTATAGGTGCTGGAGGGATCATCTTGTCTATACTGTCCTCCTTATATTAAACTTGGATATTGGGGCAGTTGACCTGAAAACTAACAGCTGAGATATCATAAGACTACTACCTCACTTTACTCTGATGTGACAAGCCACATCAGACGGAGATAGCGAGCGAACTTCGTGCATATAACCACTACTTGATCTCAGAAACAGAAAGATGCTTGAATAGATTGTTTCAAGTGATAATGTAGAGCTGGAGGACTCTGCAAGATAAACTCCCTAATCTTCTTCCGAAAGCGAATCATCGCTGCTTTGCACCTCCTCCTCCCATTCCTCTTGTGTTCTGACATCTTTGAAAAGAGCCTCAGTCACCTCTTTCTCCTCGTCTATAGACCGCCCATACGCCCACTGTCCAGGCTTATTGGTGTCGACGTCGAACGGATCTGCCTTGTCTGGATGTTGTCTGTGTACTTTTGGGTGGATCATTGAGAAGACCAAGCCGCAGAGTCCACCCTCTTTACGATATCTAACATCAGCCTCTCTCCCCTTTAGCCCTAGACGGGGAAATCTCATCCCAATGTAGTGCTTTGCCTTATAATAATTACTTGACACGGAACCGGGATGGGGGTTGATGGTCGTCATGGCCTTGAACCATTCCTGGACTGAGGTTGGAAGGGAGGAAATATGACACCGGCTTTCGAAGATGTCGACGGCATACTTCTGAACATCCTCTTTCGATGTGACCCGCCATTCTTCGTTTGAGTGGTGGCCATGGCAGATGCCCTTGTGCTTGCACATGGAAACGCGGCCATCTTGTCCCCTGTGGAATGTGTGAAAGGCTCGCAAGGCTACATTCCAAATATATACGTTTCGTTTGAGGCATGTGGCTTGGGCCGAGATGGGTTGTCCAGGGATGATGTTCTTGCATATTTCGCACTCCTCATCGTCAGCCACCCGCTTTGGGATCGGGATGTAGGCAGCTCCAATATCCAACCTGGAAAGATATGGATGAATATCGGCACTTCCTGGAGGGTTGATATACTCTAAAATAGCTCTCTGCAGTTCAAGAGGGATGTGCTGATGGAGAAGCGAAGACACTAAGCGAAGTGCCTCCTCAGGCATAGCTGAATTGAGTTTCTGTCGTATGTCTTGAATGAAATAATGAGAGCGTCGCAAGCACGGAGCCCTGTACCCCATGCTGCTAATTATGCAGCCGTGCTGTTCGATTATTATGTTAAACAGCGGTATGGCGATGGGTCCGTGCCTGGTCGATAGGGGTTCGGATGGAAGATCCCACATCGACTCCCGCCGCCGCTTCCTGTTTTTGATTCTGTACTTTGCTGCCTGCTTCCGGACTTCCCAGAACTCAGATGGAGAGCATGCTGACATGATAACGCGATTGTAATCGTTGGAGACGCAATCAGAGTTATCAACTTCGAGGAACGTCGAAGCCCAGGAGAGATCATCCTTTTGTCCACCCTGCTCCCATGCTCTGCGTAGCTGAACAAGAAGGGCCTCATCAAATTCCTGGCCCAGGTCAGCCTGGAGCTGGAACCTTTCTTCACCATCTTCGAGGCTCTTTGGAAAAGCTTTATTTTTGGAAATGGCGTGTTGGGTGAAGAGGATCATCCTGGCGGCGAGGAAGGGGCCATCAGGATCAAGCTTTGCCAGTGCGTCGACTGGCTCCAGCACGGCGCGCCAGCCCCCGAGCAGTATCTGGTCCAGCTCAAAACCGCCCGGGATGTTCTCGAAGCCTGAACTGAAGCCGCCGTCATCGCCGGCGTCTTCGTCATCATCGTCGGAGTCGGCGTCACTGTCATCTTCCGCGTCATCATTCCCACTAACCTCTTCTTCGCCACTTCCGCCATCCTCTCCGTTGTTGTTCTCCTCAACTTTTTCATCCTCGTTGTTGTCTTCCTCCGGAAATGGGGCGTAGTGTTTACCGCGCCGGTAATCTGAAAGTCTGCATATGACCGTGTAGAGCTGCCTTAGCAAAGCCTTGAGCTCCCTGTTTTCATCACATTCGCTGCTGTTGCCTGCCAAGCGGGGTACTTGAAGCGCAATGGCATGCAGCTTAGAAATAGCTTCTGAGACAAATGCCTTCTCACTCTGGATCGTAGCCTGCCTTCTCTCGGCATCGGTGAGACTACCTGTGTGAGCCATCTTCCCGTTTGTTTTTCGAATGCGAAATCTTCAAGGCAGCACAATGGTGGAGCGGAGGGAAGAATAATTTTTCATGTTGTTGGTCAGACGACTGCTTTTAAACAAGAGTGGTGCATGTGAGATACGTAAGTACTTGCCATATATATAGAAAGATCCACAGCTCTAGCTCATTCAGGTGCGTTACAACCAACAGACACTTTAGTCGGATGATGGACATTATTCGTGGGTTGAGGCAGCCAACGGGAAGTGAGTGGCAGATCCGCTAACAATCAGTGTTACCATCATCTAAGCCCATCAAATGGCAGCGTTGCCGCATCGTATTGTAGTTGGTGACTTAGCCCTTCCATAGTATGATATCAAGAAGGTAATACTGCATTAATTTATCATTGAAAATATCCCGCATGGCATATGAGGCGACTAAATGAGTCCGAACTTCGTCATACTCTGATTAAATTACAGCACTCTGATCAAGTTAAGCCAACTTCACCGACGACCTCCAGTTATGAGATGCGGAAGAAAGTCAATTCTCTGCCTCAATAATCTATGTTATCTGGAACGGCATGAACACGCATGTCGAGCTTTTTATTTGACGCAAAGGCGCTGTACAGCCAGAAACGTTAAATTTACATCACTGAAGGATATCATAATAAAACCTCAACATGATGGTTTTGAGATTGGTGACAAGCCACTACCGACTCTAGGTTTACCGAATGTATACTCCCTTTTATATTCTCCCTTCTATTTCCTCAGGCCTACAGGACACTAGACAGATCGACAGCCACAACTTTCCCAGGCTCGGTCGCTGTGCCATTGACAGGAAAAGCGCTGGCACCAGAAGTCGACGCGAAAAGCGTATGTGAATCACCCCCTTCCCGAAGGCTGTCGCTGTAACTCCCCCAAGAGCGAGAGAGGTGATCGCTCCCGCAGCGGACTTGTAGGTGCTATACTCCTTGGATCCCCCGTTCTTATAGATCACCAATACCGAGTTGTTACTTGACGCGGCTGCCCAGATGTTTCCCTTCTTATCGAAGGCAAAGTCGTCAATAATGGCCAGATCAGGCAACGAGAGGAGCACTTCCACAGCAGCATTCTTCAAAGGATAGCCCGACGAGTCAATTGCGATGCGGTAGAGCGCCCGAAGAGCCGTGTTTGTAAAGTAGAGATAATCTCCCCTAACGTGGACACCGTTAACCCCAAAAGGACTGGCCACTCCGGGCTTTAGCTCGGGGGCATCAAGAATTGTCTCATAGGCTCCGGTTGAGAGGTCCACGCGGCGTATGACACCCGCGTATGAATCCGCCACGATGAGACTTGTCTCTGCCTTGCAATTGCGCGACTTGTTGTTCTTCGTGGTGAGAGGAGTCATCCCGTTCAGAAATCCGGCTCCCTTGATGACAGTCACTTTCCGAGCAGTGAAGTCATCCTTGTGGGTGTTTGAAAAGCTAATCTCCCACACAGCTCCAGTGTCGGCAACTGGAGTCACAAATGATGAGAAGTTATGCATGTTCACCGCAAACCTGTCGTTACCGAGCTCTGTAATGCCCACAAGGCCCGTAGCGTTGGGAAACTTGTAGAGCGGAACGAGTTGTGCATTCGTAGAACCGGGAGACTGGACATGGTAAAGCGTGGCATCTGGCACCATCATCGTCACCAGGAGATCTCCGTTGGGGCGTACGGCAAGGTTCTCTAACCATGATCCTGTCTGATTGACACTTGCGACTGTGTGCGTTGGTAGATTCAGATCGCCATCCTGAGGGAAAGGTTTGGCCTGAACTCTAGCCAGGGCAGCCAAGTTGATTATGTGAGCGAGGGACGTGAACCGCATCTTGTTGGTAGATTGGGCTGAAGTAGATACAGAAACAATGTTGTTGACTTAGTGACAAAAAGGTATTGAGACATTGTTCTGCGATTAAAGCTTTATAGATGAAGAATTATCTTGGTTTTGATATCTTGGGTATGGTCGTGGCTTGCTATAATTGTATAACATTTGTCATGTGGTGATACGTATTTTTAATGCATACTACTACATTATTGATACGTATCTTTAATGCATGCTACTAAATTATTAAGCTGAAGGATTGAGTGTAGGTCCAACGGGAATTACCCAAATCATCCATCTGCTGATTATGTATGAATGTGTAAACTAACTAGTGAACAGGGTACACCCTGATTGCAAGATTTCGCACCTAAACTCTTTGAAGATATAATTCCCTAAAACGGCATGTACAAGCAGAAATTTCATGACGTGAGCATGAAGCCAAAGTGTTATGGCTCCGTCGATTATCAAGATGGCTAGGTATTGCTCAAATTTTCCATACTCTCTCCAACGTCAGTCCACCATACAAGGAAGCTCCCGCTGAACTTGGCAAATTTGCTGTGTTCCAATCTTCTTCCAAAATCTTCTTTCAACTTTCACATCATTACGCGCTTTTGCTTCTATAGTACTTTTGGCCGCCTAGTAAAGTTCTCTTAAAAAGCCGAGTCTTCGGCGATGTCGGGGCACCTTCTCTGGATATGATAAGTTTCATTGCAAGGGAAAGAACGAGAAAATATATCTTGCCGTATATCATCAACTGATATTTCATCCTTGGCCAAATATGACAGCAGTGGCTTCAATTGCCTTCCGTTTGCCATCAGCGCGTACTTCCTTCTATGCTAGTAGCCAATGACGTAAAAGTTGGTTAGTCTCGCTTGTCGGATCATAAATTTGTTCGTAAATGCAGATACGATAAATGAGCCAACCATTAATCAGCATCAGACATTTCTATAGAGGTCTTAGTTACTCTATGAACTGCTGAAAGCTTGGAATCATTTTCTACTCGCCGTTTGAAGCTTGCTTCTCAATTTTGTGGTTTCCAAAGGTCGTATAAATCACTGCTCTGTTACCAAGTAATCTCCCCTCGGGCTAGGGAAGCTCTAAAGTTTAAGCATTCTTCCTTGGTCCTCAGGAATTCCTCCTTAGTGATATTAGGGGGGTTGTATACCACATTGATACCGAGAGACTCAAATTCTTCGGCAAGCCTGTCCATTCGATCCCATGGATATTGATAGTCCTTATCAATGTCTTCATTAAACCATCCCTCGGGGTAGAAATTGATCTGGATCTGCTTGAGAGAAGTCTTGCGCCCCATAGAAGATTTAGCGAACACTCTTATCCACTCTTCTTGAGGTTGAGCAAATCCCTCTAGACCCCTACAACACTGCTGATCTTCGAGTCTCATATCCCAGCGAAATATCAGCAGGTTGGGCGCAAGAAGATTGGCCACGTGACTGGTATCAATGCCTGTTAAATCGCGTGACATACACAGGGTGTGCAATTGATGAAATCCTGAAAGATTAAAGTCCTCCACGCCAGACTTTGTTAGGAGCTCGTGAATGTTTATATGGCTCAACGAGGCTTTTTGATGCGATAATATCGTCTTCATTATACCCAAGTCGTATCTCGTTAATGCAAAGTCACCACTGTAGTAGTCGGACATTGGCATCGAGAAGTGAAACGCTTTCAACCCGACCGGCCACATCACGAGCGCTTCAAGAGCAGTTGCGCTTTGGGTGAAATGGCGCAACTTGAGCTCTGTGAATGGAGCAGTGCCCGCCTTGGCCTATACCAAGAAGAATATTAGCGTTCGCTCAGAAACACTCATCGTGCTTTCACCATTAGGTAGAAAAGAGGTATGGTTCGATCTCACCTTCAGTCGCTTCCAATCGTGTTCAGTTCCAATTTGGGACACGCCTGTGAGATCCAGAATTCGTAGGCATGCGCTATTATCCAAACACTCTAGACTTCCAATTAGAGTAGGCAAGTGCATAGGCGCATTTTCTTGATCTATCTGGAGAAGCTTGAGACGCGTTAGGGACTTGGGGGCCTGACTATATAACACGAACAGATCCGATGGCATTGACGTCCTGAAAGTCTCGTACCACGTGTCGTCATAAAATGACATAAGGCTGATACGAAGCTCCGCAGTATTATAGAGCCACTTGACAAAGTCCACGGCGATATAGGCCAGATTCGGGGTAGTGTCTTCCCCGTCGAGAGGTTCCATTGAATCCCATGAAGTCGGCCCAAACTTAATGACAAGACTCTGGCAATGTTGCCGCAATGACTGCTTTGAGCGAAACGTGTGATGAAGCAGCTTGGTTCTACGAATATCTTGATGTGCCCCGGAGGCACCATTGCATTGTATATCGATGTCGCGATAAAGAAGCGGTGTAATAATGCGATGGAAGCATTGGCAAACAAGGGCCAGTGGCGCTACACGATGGGCACAATCATGGAGTACAGAGTCGTGTAGTATAGGAGCCAAAAGCTCATCTGGAAGACTGAGAATGGTGGTCATTTTAACAAAAAAAAAACCGTGATATCTTTGGCTTGTCTGGTGGAGGTAGAATGAATCCAGCGCTTCAATTGAGGTACCGAAGACCGCTTTTAGGCAGCCACGACGATATGATGCTATCGGGTAGGTAGATGCCTTGATATGCATGTAAGCAGAATAACTCACACCAGGCTCTACCAAATATGCAACCGGAATGCTGACGAAGGTTGTGCCGCCCGGTTCGGACAGTGCAACGCAAGCTCTTTAACGGCACCAATTGCTGACAGGTAAATGCCAACTAGCAAACGAGTCGTATTGTCAATGTACCTGAACAACAGATATCCTGGGGACACAATCCCAGCCACTTAATCTCGCTTGAGGCTGTTCCGGGCGATTTCCTATCTCCGAACCTTTCATGATTCAATTAGATAGGAATGCTCGCATACTGTTTGAGAATTCAAAAATGTTCCATGCTGAGAAAGGAAAAGGAGGAATATCACATCATAATAACTAAACTATATCAGGGTATGGCGTAGACTCGATTTTTCAAAGCCCTGTCTGCCCTTGGCTATTTGGCTCTTACAGTTCATTTGAATATCAACTGACAATGTTAAACCAGAGACACATTTCCTGGTTATCTCAGCGTCGCTATGAGTAACTAATATGCGACAGAGCGCCTTCCGCGTCCAAGACGCAATCTAAAATTTGGATGCTAGATATTGACAAGGGACACGCTCAAATCTCAATGGAACCTCCCGCTCCTTGATCCTTAACTCAAGTGCTGGATCCATAGTCATTGCAAGGCCCACATTATGAATAACTGTTGACGCTCCCTCGGGCAACTCCCAGTCGTAATTCATAAGGACATGGATGAGAATAATTTTGACCTCATTTGAAGCAAAGAAACGACCTGGACAAGCGTGTTTGCCGTGCCCCCACGCGAGGAACTTGTCCGACGTAGCGACAAGCTGAGCGCTTGCTTGCTTGTCGGGGTCAGATCGCATGTTGTAGAAGCGATAGCCATCCCATTTGTCAGGCTCCGAGTAGATATTCTTGTCCCACAGTCTACGGGAAGTGACAACAATAGTGCTATCTTTCGAGATACGGGTACCGTCGCTGAGCGTGACATCTTCGGATACCACGCGGCGCATAACAACTATCAACTTGTGAGTCAGGGAAGAACTTGAAGAGACATTTAGACATACCGTTCCCAATCGGCTTTAGGCGCTGGCTTTCCTTGATCACACTGTCTAGCAGTTTCATATTGTACAATGACGACTTGCGCCAGCCATCCTGCTTCAGGGTGGCCTGAATCTCATTCCTTAGAGGCTCCAATATTTCGGGATTCTGGGCCAGCCTGACCATGACTTGAGTGACCAAATCTGAGGTTGTGTGGATTGCAGCAACAGAGAGGATCAGCTGAATTGACACCGGATCATATGATTCCCCGTTTGCTGCTCTCTCGACCCATTCAATAGCATCATCTGGTGCCTCATATTTGACTTGACCCTGCTGCGCTTGCTTCTTTTTCAGACGGCGATCCTCGAGAACGGGAGTGATGATCTCTTTTGCTTCGGCAACCTCGCTGCGCAGTTTCTGGCAGCTTGGCATGAACCAGTGCACTAGGGGACGAAAAGGTGCCGGCCACAACCGGAGGTTTTCAGCAGCCATGAAAGCATCGACTGTGTAGCGCAGGGTGATTTGAAGCCATCTTTTATTGCGACAGATTTCCGTACCCAAGAACACACGGGATGAGACTCGCGCGACGATATGTGCGATTGTGCTCCTAACGGTAATTGTATGCCATTCTTCAAGAAGATATAGTAAGCAGCTGGTTTCAACTCGAAGAAAGAAATATTTTACCTTTATCAGATGGGAGCACGTCTGAGACTGCCAGGGCGGTCTCCTCGGCAAGCGGTCCTGTAATTAGGTCTATGATCAATTAGCATTTAGCCTAGGTACACATCAATGACCGGGACATACTGAGAGACTTGGTAATGTCTTTAATGATGACGTTTTGCAGTATGCGCGAATCGTGGCCGCCCTCACGGAAGCCTTCGAAGCCGGGTGTGTGGCCATGGAACGCCTACTTTCGTCAGTCATGTTTCAAAGAAAGAGTGCTGCGACTTACATTGAGCGTCCACTTTGAGAAGTTGAACCTTTCGTCGTTTCGGATCTCATTTGTTAGATTGGGTGGAAGGATTGTGACTTCGCCAAAATCGGCATGGAGGCGGGCGGGCTTGTGAGGATTCGCATTGAACCACGAATCCACCATCGTATTTCCATTGGTGAGGAACAGCTTCTTGACTCTGTGAGCTGTAAGCTCAAACCTGTTCTTCGGATTTAGGATTGGAATAGCATCTCGGGATTGGCGAGCACGGCTCAACAGAACAACGAAGACGGTGGTTGCCAAGAAGAATGAGAAAGTCGAGAGGTCAAAATACGATACCAAGGTACTGCTTTCTGGAAGATGATGTGTCGAGGAATTTGAAAGAGCCATTTTTGCTTTGACCGTATACCCAGGTGTAAGAATGCGAGTTTATGGTCAATTATTGTTCTTCTTTGGGTCACTGCCTTAAGTCTTGGACATTGAAGCAATACCCCTTAGAACTTATATATAAATTACAGCCCCTTTTCCAAGGGATTTCGGCATAGATGATGAGCCCGGTCTTTCCGGACTGACTGAAACAATTTAGTTGCTACCTTACGCGCAGGCGCTCGCTAGATGCAACTGGAAGTGAAGAACCCACAAGAGGAAGGACAACTTCATCAATCTGCAGTGCATTGATCTGCAATGCAACTCTCGCACCGCCATCATTACACTGGTCCACTGAATGAATGACGAATATGGCTTATTTTGGTTGCGTTACGGCCGATGCACCGAAGACTTGCGTTGAGTTAGGGCCGAGCCGTGCGGCAAGCATGTCACTCTTGCGCATCGATATTCCCCGAAAATACCCCAGACGGAGCACATCGTTTCTCGAGGGCCTGCTGACTTCCGGTGCTCCGACGAGTCGATCACACTAGGTTGTAATTCGAATGCCTCAATTGGCTGGCTTATTTTTTATTTTTTATTTTTTTCCCTTTTTGGTTTCGATGGCCTAATCCTATGAATTCCAGTCTGCATAAAATTATAATATAATGGGAGGTTTGGACACCCCGCAACAGTTCAGGTGCCAGCAGCTTCGTCATCTGAGATGGGAACGGTCTCTTTTACATTTTGCTCTATCAACGACTTGGATTGAGTTTCTAGCAATGAGTGCTAATTTCTGGACGTCCTTGATAATCTAATAACTCGAGCTCGCTCAGAAGTTGCCATAATCGCTGTCTTGTTGGTTCCGACGCTAAAGCATCCGCGTTGGACATAAGTTTCAACTCCTCGAGGTAGGGCGCACCCATGTCTCTGACCCTCTTGACTACCGAGAACCCTACCGACTCCAAGATGGTCCGGGGGACATGATGGAGAATTTCGAGAACATCACTGAGAAAGAAGACTAGTCAGAGTGAACTCTGGACATGCTCTGGATAGTAAGTTGTACTTACCTGATAATTGTGTAATGAGTAAATGGTGGTTCTGCTACTGGCCCATAAATCTCCAGAAGGTTGGACTTGATGTACAGAAAACTAATCATGATGTTGAGCATTTGCATCTCATGTCCGCGTGTTGCTCTCGGATCTCGTGATAAGCCGCCCCTCCACCTGAGCTCAGGAGGGAGACCATCTAATATGCTTTGTAGACGCTCAAGGCCGTGATCAATGACTTCACGTGGGGTTCTATGCTCGCTATCTGCTTTTGCGTGCCACCACGTTAGGATTATGTCTGCGTGAGCGTTGAAGCCAGTAACGTAATCTATAGTGTCTTCATGGCTTGCGCGTATGCGTGGGATCAGGCCATCTGCTGGAGATAGATCCTCATCAGATAAACATCGAGGTCTTAGTCGGGACTGGTCACCGCTTAGAGGGTAAAAAGAACAGGCCGGCCACCCTTTCGTATCTAGTCCTCTGTAAGGTTGTGATTAGCCAAAGAAAGATGAAATCAACAAGAAGTAAATGGATTACCAACATGTCCAATATTGTCAGTTGCCAATAAAGGCGCTTCAATATTTCTTCGTCGTGAACACTGCTCTGTCTGGGCTGGAAAGACAAAAGCCACTGAACTCCTGACATAGCACTTTTGAGGTTGTTAAAGACGTCAAACCCGGTGAAACCATGCTCACCCATCTGGGCCCAAGACAGCAAATAATACGCCACGCACCAGTCCACACTACATCCGGTGGTAGGCTGTAACAGATTGTAGTACCGGACTAGGTGGAGGCTCTTTGAGACTGTAATCCCGCTATACTCCGTAGCAGCTTTCCGGGGCAGGGTGACAACAATAGAAGCACACATCGAAATCACCAATGCCAGGAATTCCGAGTTTGTTTGCATCTCTCCTCCTTGATACCGTGATATGAAGTACCTTCGGTGCAGTAGCGGTTGAATAGGGTAGAAGAACTCAAACCAATCATCAAGAGCTTGCTGTACGGACGAGGGAGATCCTAGCTGCGAGAGGAGTGACTCGCTTTGGATCTTAACCCCTTGTGTTTCTTCGGATGATGGACCCTGGTCGCGCAGGACTTTTTCTACAATCGTCCCGTGGGGAGACTGCGGCAAGCTATTCGCGTCACGGCCATCGGTAACTGGACTAGCAGGAGCATGGCTAAACCGGAGTGGTTAATTTCCAAGCGTGGACTGAGGCTTCGACAAAGGGCTACTAGGTACCGATTAGGCCTTCCTCTTTTCTGCGGCTTAATATCCCATGTACAACGAGCTCCCATGGAAGAGCAGCTCACGCAAGTGGCATCTTCATGAGCCGCCCAACGGCACTAACGGGGCGTGAGTCAATAATGAAACGTGGCTGGCCGGTAACGAATCTCCATACCTTGACCTTTCTACGGCGGCAAAGATCGCATGCTCTTGGTATTCGCGATTTGTCGGCTTCGGAGGGTTTAGCGTTGGACTGGACTGGGCTATCCATAGAGATACAGGGAGAGAAAATCGCCGAACAGCGGTGATTTTTCAGTTTCTTTAATCGCTGACGGCCTCAGAATTTTACAGAGGACTCTTTGATAGTGTCGGGGTTCCTATGAATGGAGAATTTTCGGCCTTTTTCCGCATGTATGTGGATAAGGGATAGGGCATTTTCGGGTGTTTTCTTTTCGGGTATGATCTACGGCCGTAATATTGCATATGTAAAATAACGGTCAAAGCTGAACAGTACGCTCGTGTAGGCACTACGGAGCATTAACGGCACCGATTATCCGAGCAAACCTGTTGAAGAAAGCTTTTGAGTATGTTGGTCAAAGTACGTATTATTGCAGTAGATGGGCGTATCTTTGTCGTTCTAGACTTTCTCATCTGGCATGAATGATAATGCGTATTTATTCCCAAGAAGCTTCCCCGCACACTCAGATACACAACTATGGCATGAAGCTATCGGACTTTCGACTTTCCTCCTGATCTCATACAGCTGCTCAAAAGTTGCAAGCAATTTTCTACTCTTCCCGCTTATCAGACTACACCTAATATCTGCTTATATAGAAAAATAACTATCGTGGCAAAGAGTCTTCCCCAATCATCACATGTCAACCTTCACGAGTTGACACACGAGAGAGGCAAACCAGTCGCGGTTTATTGGGACGGTGCTCGAGGAACGAACTTAACTATAGCCATTTCACCTTGTTTTGTCGCCTAAATTGGTTTCCAAATTCGAATTTCCCGTGCGTGAAAAATCCTGCTTGCAGTAGTAGTGCTATTCTAAAGTCACTTTGTGTGCCGATCGGCAAATGTGTGATCTAGGTACATACCAGCTTTGGCGTATACCCTATAACCCGAATTTTTTCACACGTTCTACGTTGCAGCTAAACATTGGCTGGCGTAACGGAAAGGAATGGAAAGAGGTTAGTGTAGTGGTCCACGGGTATTTATCATTTATCGCAAATGGGGGGAATGATGTATTGCCGCAGATTTTCCACAACTCTGTATCCATAACTCTGTCTCCATCAGCAACTGAGTTGTCGAACTAACTTATCACACAGCGCCCACCCCAAGCGCTTCCACTCCCCAACACTCCGTCATGGCTAACGGTGACGCTATTGCCTACAATATAGCAACCTTCGTGAGCACTTTGTTCCTCCTCGAGTTCGGCGCAGATAAGTTCGTCGACCATACCGCCATTGTCGCACGACGCACCAGAATCCCCGGCACGATAATCGCGCTTCTTACGGCCGGCGCGGAATGGGAAGAGGTGAGCTTCAACGGGCCCAAAATTACTTCTGATTCATTGTTGATCATGATATTGGTTATAGCTTGTCGTCGTTATCTCCTCTCTTGCCCAGGGGCGGTCCTCATTGGCAGTAGGCAATATTATCGGGTCCGCCATTTCGAATATCCTAGGCGCTTTCTCGCTTGGCCTCCTATTCGGTGAGAGGGGGAGGCCAGCTGAGTTCGATAGGAGTTCTAGAATATACTCCCTCATCCTACTAGTCATCACCAGCTTTATTACACCCGTCGCATATTTTCACTATAGGACGATCTGGCTGGCATGTGGTGCCATTTTGATAGCCGCTTTCACTGCCTATGTTATTTCGATAAGCTGGGCCATCAGCAAAGGCAGCCTTATTGCTCCAGAAGACTCGGATGACGACAGCAGTGATGATGACAGCGACACGGATTCAGCGAGGACATCCATCGATGAAGAAGGGTCAGAGAGTCGGGAGACTGATGCGCTACTGAACCATGGGGGTAACTCGGCGACAGGACCTCAGTCACAGCGGCACAGCCATCCCCGGCGTAGTTTGTTATACCATATTTTCTACTTAGTCCTTGGTTTCTTATCCATCTGCCTAGCTGGCTATGTCTTGGCCCACGCCGCGACGAACATTGCGGACGGTATCGGCATTTCTGACGTCCTTTTTGGCGTCATTATCCTCTCCATTGCCACCACACTTCCTGAGAAATTCGTAGCCGTTATAAGCGGCCGCAGGGGACAAATAGGTATTCTCGTGGCCAATACCGTTGGGAGCAATATCTTTCTTCTCACCCTCTGTATGGGAATTATCATGCTGGACACGTCTGGGGAATTCGATGGTAGCAATGTCAACATTACAGAACTTGCAGTGTTGTGGGGCTCAACTCTGGCTTTCACATTAACTGTCTGGTTTGGTGGCAGACTGGACCGTTGGATTGGAGGCGCAATGCTGGCTGGCTATGTTGCTTTCATCGTGTTAGAGTTTACAGTCATTCACAATATCACTGATACACCGTAGAATTCATAGATGGTTGAGATACACCACGCCCCTCCACATCGTTCCGGGGGCACAATACAAGGTCCATCCTCAACGAAACCGAGGGGCTGATCGTGTCCAGTATCGAAAGGTGGTCAAGTGAAGAGGCTATTGGAGGTTGTTAACATAGCAGAGTGTTGATAATTACTGTGGATGTTGAGGTCAGCCGCCATATACATAAAATATAAGATCTACCAGATCCATTCCAGAAGCGCCCAAAGTCAATCATCAGTAATCTCGGTGGATTCCTTATCCTTGTTCCGGCTCAAGGGACTTTATTTGCGGGTTAGTCTAATCCAGCTCTCTTCCCAGGCGAGATGTGAGAGGTAAGATCATAGATGGAGCATTGAACGAGGCAGGTTCACCCAAGGCAACAAGGTCGATACGGGAGAGAGTTTAAGTAGAAAAAAAATAAAATAAAGAAAAAAATAGAACAAGCCACACCCGACAACTCAACACAACCAATACGAAATATTAATGAAAAAAAGCTTCGCTAGCCCAAGGCTGCAGTCATGCGGAAGAAAATTCTATAAACCTTCATGCCGATGACTCACTTGCCGTCAGGATGAGCTGCGCGTCGAATGACTATAAAAGCTGCCCTCTTCACCTGGCTTCCTTCCACATCTTTCCCTCCCTTCTTGTCAGTGCTACCGGCTGCCCTACTTGCTCCTCTCGGTGACGGCATTCTTCTGGAATGACCCTGCCTTGGGCACAAGGAATTAGAACCGCTTCAACCAAGCGCGAAGTCTAGCCTCTCTGCCGAGCAGGTCTTAGCCCTCTGCAACTTTGGGCAGGATTCCTTGGGCGTGTGCCCGAGGATGAAATCGATTCCAGTGTCATATCGGCATTGAGGAGCAAGGGGTTGGAGTAGTTCCAATTCCTTGTGCCCAAGGCAGGATCATTCCAGAAGAATGCCGTTATCAAGAGGAGCAAGCAGGGCAGCCAGTGGAACTGACAACAAATTGAGCCAGAATTCTGAATATATCCTAGCCATCTTGAGTAGTCAGCAGTCATTAGCTGTAACTGCTAGTACTATGATCGACTATGCCGACCATCCGCATTTGTCCGACCTTGGCGACTTGGCTCGCCAAGCAGGTATAACCACAACGGCGCCACAAACTACATATAACCCTCAAAGTTGGGGTTTTTGGATTCAGCGACTCAAAGACTTGTCTAAATGTGGAACTGAGAGTATCAAGGGAAATGCAAGGGCATATTAAGGGCCGACGATAGCGGCCGGGAACTCAACTGGGCTACTTGTAGCTGAAGCCATGAAGAAGGACGATGTGTTTCACAAGCAGTGTTATGAGTGAAGGGGGAGTGCACTGGTACACAGGATGTCGTTGGACTGCAAGGGAAACATTTTTATTGGGCTTGGAAAAGGGGAGATGAATCCGTAGAGCGCATCTAAATCGAATTTGAGTTTCTTGAGATGCAAAGGTGGTCTTTGATGATTGCTACCGATGGTGAGAGAAATCCGTTCTAAGCAAGGCTGTGTAATTTTCTAAGAAACAACGGCATGAGGATCATGCCTGAGTTGTGACTTTATATACGTCCAACTGATCCTCCATCTTTTGCCAAATGGGCGTCACGGTGCGTCTGCTTCAAAATTTCACTCTAGCCCGAATTAACTATGTATTTGTCTGTGGAACTGAACCCGCGCGTCTCTGAGGCCTCAGGTATAAATCGAACTAATTACATACCTATCACTCTGATCTTGGCATGTACCTTTTTGCCGAGGCGCACCATGCCAGGTGTGTCTCGCAGACCAACATAAGATGCCTCGCAACCTCCACTACTGAATCTGGTAGAACATTGCCAGCTGGTTGTAGGAGCTCCTCCATGCAATCTGCCCCCCTTATGGCACTCTCATTGTGCATCTTGACGATGATAGAAATACACTTAGCAAACATTGCAGGGTCACCGTCATAAGCGTTCCCTACCCCTTCGTTCCGTAGAAGCACAAGCACAGAGTTGAGCCCGTCGCCGTTCTCAATATCTTTTTCCAGCCCGAGAAGATCATTTTGCAGTCCTGCGGTGCTGCAAATCTCTTCTTGGAGCTTCTTCCATGTAGGCTTTCGACGCCAACTCTCTGGAAGATGTACATATTTGATTACCTCAAAGAAAGGGCCAAGTGCGATGGTTTGTCTTCGGATGGACATGTATGTAGATAGATCGTGGTCAGTCTGACCATCTAGGAAGTGAAACTCGGCGATATGAGCTTGAAAAACTTCGCATATTGCCTGAAAGAATACATCACAGACATCTGCGGGAAGATGAAGCCTGCTATGATCGTATAAGAGCCGGGTTAGCCTTTCAACCTCAGTGTCGGGGACCCTTCCTGTTCGATGAATTGATGTTAGTATGGTGTCCAGTCGTGCACCCACCTTGCTTGTTCTTTGGGATTCTTACCATTGGTGTTGGTTTTGTGATTATTTCTCAACATTCCAATACAGCGATACAGAACAGCCTCTCCATCAGAAGGGCTAAGGCACTCCAAGATGTCGTCCATGGTACAGACAAAGGCGAGCCATGCTACGAAGCAGACCCGCACGCTATCCGCTAGGTTACCAGGGAAAAGTCTCTCAATGACACCGACCTCAGCTCTGCTCTGTTCTTCAAAGGTTTGACATGATGCCGCAGCTGGATGCATGGCCACTTTGAGTTCTAGATGAGCCTTTTGCACTGCTGAGACATGGGTTGATGCGCCGAGGTGGGTTGAGTTGAGAACTATGGGCTCGGACCTTACAGGATTTGGATCAACATTGGGGACTTGTAGCTAATATGTGTTAGTGGTAGAACATAGGATATATTGCGGGAAATTGATTGTTGTACCTCAAGGCATATATCATGCTTCTTGAGAGGGATATTTACAATCTTCAACTGGCGTGGGCGAGGGAGTTGAAGTTGTTTTTTCCCTAAAAAGGCCCGACTGAGTTTCATCTTCTAAAACTAAATCGATGCGAAGGATTGTAATATGTCCAACGAACGCAAAATGCTGATTTTATCGAGGAAGAGTGAGAATTATAGATGTGCAGTGAGTATCCATCATTTTATACATTTCTGCATCGCTCCATCCCTATACGTCCTATTGCTACTTTCTCGCAAACGACCCATCCAAGCCAATGCTGACTTCAATGGCCATCTGTGGCTCAAACACAGGCTGATAACCGGAGAGGGTATCGAACAATCCCGTGGATGTTGAATCTTGTCCGCGATTGGGTGGGCTGTGACCCAAAATCAGTTAGTTCTATTCACTAAACCAGCTGAGCAGCTTCAACCTTCTTGGCTGACATGGGAGACATACTTTTCATGGACGTAACGGTTTGTTGTTGGTCATCTAGCTGTTCGTTAAACGGTCCTCTAGGGAAGAGTAACCAGCCACTCAGGCGCTATTGGATTCTTTCACCCATGCACGACGCTGTTTCAACCAATCTCATTGGCTATATGCCCAGCTGAAAACAACGACTTACGACCCAAAAGGCAAACTATCACGGCTAACACCCGATGAGGCATTTCGCGTACATTGCGCCAATATGCAAACAATAGTTTAGCCCATGTCCTTTGTTTTCTTCTGAATGCTACCATCCACATGCAGACAAACTCCAAGGAAGAGGGACCACCCTCCACATATCTAAGTTACCAAACACAAGGCTTTGTCCTCACCATTAGCTGGTGCGCCTTGAGTAAGAAGTCTCACCAATAGTGTCAAATGCTTATTACACCACGCACGTACGTAGACGGGGCCGCCCATTCGCAGAGAAACATATTGATCAAGAAGGTAAGGATGCCCTGGTTTTGGAACCGGTAACGGCAATGTGGCGTATATTGGCTTCCGTTACCTTAGTTTAATTCAGCCATGCACACATCGGACGAGCCTCCAATAGTCCAGCGGGGACAAAACAGCCCGATGCTAGATGATTCAAGACTGAAAGCCAACATATCAAAGTGCAATAATACCTTGCACAATGAGACCATTCTATGTGTTTCTTTGTACTGGTGACTGAAGTCGCATAAAAATCTTTTGCACGGCGCAGATTTGTAGTAGAGAGTAGTACAGTCAACGCCAGAAAGTTATATGAGAGGAATTGACTAAGATCTAAACAGTGCCACTGTAGAAGTGTGGGAAGCAATTCTCATTTGTATACCCCGAGCGGCCCGGCAGGCATTTTGGGCGAGAATTCACTTTCTTTTTTCTTACGTTAGGGTTTATTTCTTGACATCACCATGTTACTGAAAAAAAGGGATGCTGGCTTGGCAATTGTAGATCACTCGTGTTCTGTCGTACCCTTACGCAGGGCCGCTCTGTCTTCTTATATTATTATCGGTAGATGGGGGGTTTATTATTGCTTTTCTAGATATTATTGTTAGATGCAGTTCATAAGCAAATGAATATTATATCATTATTTCTTCCCCTACCGCCATGCCTTGCAGTGGGCAGGTCCGGTAATCTCCAGCCGGTGGTCGATCAGGCCAGGCGCAGGTCGAGCTCCCTGCCACGTCTCATTATTTCTCACCCATTTGGTTTCGGGGAGGAAGTCAGGGAGTTTTCCAGCATCGAATCTCTTCTGTCTCAACTTGCGCTGGTGAAGCAAAGCTTGACGGGTTGGCTCGAAAACCTTTTGCAGAAACTCTAAGAAGTGACAAGCATCCTCGGTCATAATCTTGCGGGCCGCGTCAGGAACATCTCCGCAAATAGCATAGCCAATGCGCTTGTTGTTGCTGCCTGTGCCATATTGTGAAGCTCTTTCGAGGACTTGAAAGTTCATGGCAGAAATAGAATGGACGGGTCTGAATCCGTTGAACTAGTTTGACCTGAGGTCAACTCCGTTGCAATTCCGGACTTTTATCTCCTCGACAGCCATCAAAACCATTGAACTAGATTAGTTCAGAAAGCCGACGTCCGGGTTCTGAGCTCCGTAAACTCGAATCTCATCCCCTTGACTCGGCCCCGGAAGCACAAGCATACTTTCTTCGTATCCTGAACCTGGAAACTGCGGAAAGCGGGTGGCCGGAAAGCAGCGCCTGTAAATCTCGACCCCGGCTTTATATTGGCGCCGGCTAAGTCTTTGCGATAAGGGACAATCAATCAAGAGTATGGAAAGATTCCCGGCAAGCCACCATATTGGCTTCTCAGATCACTCCGGGCAAGTCTGTTCGCTGTCGCAGTATGGTGTCGATAGGCACAAGGAACCCAATCAGCTGTTTTTGAGATGCTGGCTTTTACGAGAAAGCTTTTCTTATTTTGATGTTCGCTCGACTAAGTGTCCTGTGAAAGGCAAGAGGAAATTGTTGCCAGCAAGGGCCAAATAAGCTAGGGTGATGAAGCAGAATCAAGTCGATTCAAGAAAGATTACAAATCCACTGAGTGCTGTCTCCTTGACCATGCATGCCACTTCATCTGAAATAGTTGTGTACAACCCAAGGTTAGTTTGCCTGTCATGCAGTGATGTTGATATTGAGTAAAGCTTGAGCGAGCGTTTGAAAAGAAATGAAGTACTAGTAAAACACCCATTTCCAATATCTCATGGAGCCTGCACTCTTTCACGACGGCCCTTCCTCGTACTGATCTCCCCCTTTGACTCTCGTCAAGCTACAACAGCCATCCCCAGCGTTAATGGGCCCTTTGAGGCCTGTTAATCCACATGCATTCTTGGCCCCTTAAAAATGATACTTGAAGTCAAGCTCCCGGTCTCCAGTCTTCACACGTCTCTTGTCCTGAATATCGCCAGCTACAATCTTGGCCTTTTTGTTGGCGCTGTACTTTAAGTACTGAGCAAGACCCAGGATCGTAACCTGAGCTAAACCCACAGCACCGAGTGAGAAGGCGTTTCCCAACACATAGGGTGGCGAGCGGTAGATTTGGCCGGCAACAATGCCTGCGGTATTTCCCAAGGTCTGTTGCAAACCGATAGCGGCCGCTCGTCGGTACTGTGGAGCTACATTAACGTTGAGCCAGGTCAAGTTCAGACCAGGACCGGTGTACACGGCAACAGCGCACAAGAACGTGGCGAAGTACTTAACCGAGTTGTTTGAGACGGTCAGCAGCACTATGTAGCCGGCAGCTCCGATAAAATTAGTAGCAAAAAAGAACTGCATCAGCGTTAGGGGCGGGGTTCAATGGCATATGTTTGGAAACAATAAATCTGGAGGCCCTTGCGATAATGCCGGGACAGAACTTACTGGGAACCTGAGTCGCATCTTGTCGGAAATCACAGCGACAATGATGAAGACTATGGCGCCTAACAAATAGACCGGAATGGTAAGATACTGGGTTGACAGACCGGTGTAGCCCAGCGCTCTGAGAATGGAAGGTAAGAAGGTACTGAATCCATTCAAGAGGATGTTTTGACAAAATTGGATAACACCGCTGTGACGTTCAGTAGAGTCAGAGTAGATCCTTTTCGGGTGGAATGAGAAAAGGGGGGGCGCACACCTCAAATAAACCTTGGGATCTCGGAGACCGGCTTTGACTTCTTGCCAATCAAATTCCTCGCTACCCATGTATTGCTGGTTGATCGCAGCGCGAACAGCCATGACCTGCCTTTCCTCGGCATTGAGGAAGTATGCGTTGGTCGGATCGTTGGGGAGGCCGAACCAGATGGCAAGCCCCACGACGATACTGAAAGCACCCTCCAGAAAGTACACCCATCTGATCAAGATCGAAGGTCAGTAATTATTATCGTGTGGAGAGCGGCTGAGCTTGGCATAGGAACGTGGTATATAAGGATTACCTCCAGCCGGCAACCCCGGCAACCCCATCCATCTTCAGTAAGGCGTATGCCAGCAGACCTCCAAAGGCCCCGGCGAGGGCAGTACACGCAAAGAGGTACGAGACGCGCTTGGCCTGTTCTTCTCTCCGGTAAACCAAAGTCAGGTAGAGGTTAAGGCCCGGGAACAAGCCAGCTTCGCAGGTGCCTAATAGCAACCTCGTTGCGTAAAGACCCCCAATGCTGGTGATAAAACCGGAAAAAACAGTGACAAGAGACCAGGCGACGCAGAGACCGGTGAGGAGGTAGCGCGGAGTCAATTTCTTGGTCACAATCGCCAACGGTGTCTCGAAGGCCACGTACGTGGCGTAGAAGATGGAGATGGCTGTTGAAAACTCGGCTTCCGAGGCGCCAATGTCCTCTGGCATACCCGCGACTTTCACATTTCCTGGGGAGGGATTAGCTTTATAGGTGCCGAATGATTGTAACCAAAGTGGCAGTTAGGCTCTCTGAGGTATGGGTTCATCCGTACCGATATTTGAACGGTCCAAGAAACATGCAAGGTATGCAAGCATGATAATAGGGACGAGGAATAAGTCAAGCTTGGCGAGCAGCTTTGCTTCCTTAACAGGGTCAATGTAGAGCTGCGCGGTAGACTCGCCGGGCGAAACCTCGTTCCCCAGAGCGGCCATTCTTGTTGTATCTTGTTTGTCACGCTCAGACAGCTCTGATTCCTTCATGGCTCTCGGAAAAGAAACTGACATATTAACAAGTATGAAAGAGAATTGGGGCGGTGGTAAAGATGCGAGTTGAGAATGAGAAGAAGGTCGGAGAGAAAGGGCATCCAGGAGTGTTCATATATATATCGATACGTCCTCGACCACGCCCTCTATTCTCCTTAGTTTAACACCAGCTCCTTATCGTAAACCCTTTGTAGTACCAGTGGATCTAGTGAACTGCCCAGTGCGTCGACAGATTCTGGGGTACCCGGAAGAAACAGTGCCAAGATCAGCAAAGATTTGAGGTCTGATGATTGCCGTGGGGAATATGATATCTGTACAATCGCTTATTGGGCTGTAGCTCTGGGCTGGGGGGCCGCTAGTCGATTGCTGGGGTCTGGATGACGAAGCTAGTTTGATCGGGCAGACTCCGGGAACGGGATGCCGGTGGCGATGATAAGTAGGATAGATTGGGGATAGCATCGGGCTGGAGTTGCCGGAGACCTTGTGAACAGACAGGCAATGCCAACCTCTGGTCTATAGCACCGCGCAACTTTGAAGTCGAGAAAGAGTGGAAGGTGGACGATTAGAGTTCATCACTGCACTGGTTGTTTGCTTGATGCTGTTAGTAACGGCGGTGGTTTGCCGGGCTTCCCGACGCTTCGCAGTTGGCCATGACACCCGGGAAGAATTGGCAACCGGTTTTATATCTCAGTCTTGTTTTAGTGGTGAACTGAAATCAAATTACCGACTAAGAATGATTGAAAATTCATAGGGACGAGCACATAATAAGGGTTTCTAGTTGGGTAGGCCGAAGGACGTAATGCTTGACCTTCTGCGTACCTGGCAGCTACTAAGGTAAGCAGCATAGTTTCATGCGCGATGGTCGCTGCACCGGGTCCAACCCTTCGAACATAATTCCATCAAGTTGAATTGAGATGGCAGTATGTAGGAGGTGATTACTAAGTAGTGATAGCTTCGTTGTTGACACATAGCTGAAGCGGCGAATAGTGGATGCAGTTGCGATAAAGGGAGATATACACATAGGATGAAGCTTTACTCTCTCCATAAACTATGAAGGCAGCCTGCTGACTTAGCATAACTATGAGTTGACATCTACCTAGAGTTACATATGTGTTGCCGAGGTACGCGTGACTTGCCTTATCATGCATGCCGGATCTTCTACAGTGGCGCCTGAACCTACACTGACGTTCTTCTGCTTTGCACCAGTGTTAGCGCCTAGTCACTATCATTGACGACTAGTCAGTCTCCCTCTAACTCTACCGACCATCAGTTTCCTCAAGGAAGGAAAGGCCTTAGACGAAGACATGACCTAGTTGATCATAGTCGCGGTTGATCTCAATAGAAGAGATATTCATCAGACCGATTCACACCATAATAATCAACAAATCTATCGTGAATCCAATTGTAAGAAGCGCGAGACTCCTCAGCCTGGTACCTTCGCCAGGACGTCACCATCAGTAAGCACCCCGCCACTGTGGCCCACCCCTACCTGTTCACTCCCCCGTCCTATCTCCCCCCCGTACTTTTTAACCCTCCCCTCTCCCTCTCGATGGTTCCCTTTGCCTACCTGCACATACGGCCAGCTCGTATGCATGAACATGTGAACGATGTCGCCGCCAATAGCCAGCGACAAGCCGATCAACCGCAGCGATTTAAGGCGGGCACCTGCCGCGTGAGTAGACGATTACGCACCCTCTTCATCAGATCAACTCGCTCGGAACGCTCAATGAATCTTCATTTCCTAGCTGCCAGCGATGCCGCAGACGCAAGACAAAGTGCATGGGCGGGCAGCCATGCCAAGCGTGTGCCCTGGCCGGACTCGATTGCATCTACTTCAAGGCCCCCAAGAGGGTTCTAGTCGCTGAGGAGTAAGCTGAATCTTCCCACGGCCGGGCAGGCATTATGAAGGTGAAGAAAGTCGGCAACCTATTGACAAAAGTCCTAATTCAGCTATCTCCATCAGCTAGAGGCTCGCCTCGACTCATACCAGAGTCAACCCGCCGCTCGGCCATCGGGAGCTGACCCGCCCATATCACCGCCGGACAATCACTTCACATCGCCTGAAACACCACAACTTCAAGCGCAACAAACTCCGCCATCAACTTCCAGGAGCGATGCTTGCGACGTTGATGACAATCCCTTCACGGCGGAAGACCCAGTCCAGCTTATGGACCGTCCCCAAGGAGAACGGCGTAAGAATTCATCTTTTAAAGGCGCATGAGCGAATCAGTACATTTGGCCCATGCCCCAGCTTGGTCACCAACCACTGACTACTTTCGCAGACTATTTGGGAGTGTCGTCATCCTTGAGCCTCGGGCTACGATTCTGTAATTTCATTGGGACGCTCAGGAATAGCCTTGGCAACCGTCCAGACGTTGATCCCCCGATGGACAACGTCGTGGCCCATTCACCGGCCCGCCGCAAGCCAATAGCAGCTGGCCAAAAACTGATAGCGCTGCCTCCTGTCCCCCTTGCCAAACGCTTATTTGAAACACAGTTCGCTTACTTCGGTTCGACATTCTGTCTAACAGATCGGGCCCAGTTTGAAGAGGACCTGCGAAGAATACACACCGAACAGCTTGACTTGAATTTTCAAGACGACTGCCTTGATTATTGCCAAGTCTTGATCATCCTTGCGTTTGGCCAGATGTACTCTATAAACCAATGGACAAACGACCAAGGGCCACCTGGATATGCTTATTTTCAGCAAGCTATGGAATTGCTTCCCGAGATTCATGGTCAGGGATCCTTGACCTTTGTAAAGGTCCTTGCCTTGACTGCATGGTTCTTGCAGAATCTGAACCGAAGAGATGCTGCTTTTCTATATGTTAGTAGTCCAGAGAATCGCGACACTATTTCTTCTGAATTTTGCTGATTCACCCTGCAGATTGGGTTGGCAATTCGCATGTCCGTAACCCTTGGCCTACACCAAGAGGTTTCAGATCGGCTTTATGATGCCGCTACCAGAGAACACCAGTGCAGGCTTTGGTGGTCTATTTACAGCATGGACAGGTAAGCCAAGGATACGGCTTTGTTCCTGGAGCTCCTTGATATTTATGCTATTGCAGGATTCTGTGCATCAAGTTTGGTAACCCACCTATGATATCTGATGAAGATATAAATGTTTTGCCACCTTCTAGTCTGGTAAATAGCTCCATTATCTATCTAGGATGGGAGATGTGTGGAGGCGCTCATTGTTCATAGGAGGGCGAGTCTGATGAAGACGGCCCAGCTGTTGCTCTACGACACTATACCGAATTATCAAAATTACTGGGCAAAATCCTGAAAGGTGAGTAAAAGATCATCTCCGAATAAACAGCATGAAAAAATGAGCCTTAACTGTCAAAGCTCTGTACCGACGAGGCCAATCTCCCAAGGCGAACCTCATCACATCGGTGCAATCCATTCTCGCCGACCTTTCCAGCTGGGATGCCAATCTTCCACAGCGTCTGCGCTTTAAATTTGACAGCAATGATCAATCCATCTCCCGCGAAGTTGTCTCGATATACCTTCACTATTCACAGTGTATCAACATGGCGGCAAGACCACTGGTGTTCCAGGTTGTGCGAAAGAGGCTACAGTGTCAGAAAGATGCCGATACCGATGACTGGATGACTGGCCTGCTCCCAGCCGCCGTGAGTATCGTCAATGCATGCGTTGCGGCAGCCCGCAACACAGTTTTTGTGATGGCCAGGGCAGCTCATCAGAACTGGATAGGTGAGTTCCCTTCAATGCGCATACCTGCAAGACCTATTCTAGAAAGGAAAAACGAGACGAAAATAAAGTGTAGTCATGGAAGGAAGTAACATTCAGTTCGGATTCACTAAATCTTCGCAGCCACCTATGGGTACCAAGATGCCGAGCATGCCTTTTCTGCTGCTCTCATCCTCGTCATGGTTAATATCGCCTTACCATTTCGCGCTGATGATCACAAAGCCATGTGCACGGCTTTGGAAATCATGCAGGGAATGGCTGACAAAGGATCTGATCATGTGAGATACCTTCACAACCTCCTGCTTAACCTATGTACGGCCATGGGCCTTCGCCAGCCCAACGAGTCATCGACAGACAGCCCGACGCAAATACAGGGTCCAGAGATTCCTTCTCCCGCACGCGACCTTGCAGCCCTATTGCCACAATTTGATCTTAGCAACGAAGTGGGAGAATTTCAAGGGGATGAGGACATGATGAGGGATCTAGATGTCACTAACGATCCCAACTTTTGGTGGGATGGCTATGGGATCTTGGAAATGAACAGGATATAGTCCGACGTAAATATTGAAATGTGCAAATACTTCAGGATTCAGTGTGGCAAAACCCATTTCAACTCCCTACCTAATGCCTTCTTCCCTCCCTCCCTATATAACTACCTACTAATCTTGCCTAGGTGGACTCTGCCGCAGCAGCACGATTCCCAACACTTCCAGAGGTCTTGAAGGCGTGTGGTTTCATGTTGCCAACAAACTTCTCGTGCATCTTGAACGCGAACAAACCCTCTGGCGGCTTATTCGTCGTTTCAGGTGGGCCATAGCCGCCGCCGCCGGGCGTGTGGATGATGACTCTGTCGCCCTTTCTCATTAACGCCGTGGATCTGCCCCCCATGCTGATGGTCTTGGTCGAGCCATCCGGTTCCAGCTTGACCCAATAGTTTACACCCTTCTTGCCGCACTCTCCGCCAGCCAGGCCGTACGGAGCCACGACGCGGCGCTCGGATAAGATATTGACGGACATGGTGCGGCGGACCTCGATATCGCGGATGCAGCCATCGCCACCACGGTTCTTTCCAGCGCCACCACTGCCCTTGCGGATAGAGAACTCGCGGAGGAGGACAGGGTATCGCTTTTCAAATACCTCGGGGTCCGTCATTCGGGTGTTTGAGGAGTTTACATGGACGCCGCTCTGGCCGACCCAATCGGCCCCAGCACCAGTACCTCCTGCAATCGTCTCGTAGTAGCCGAAACCGGAGGTGACGTTGCCATTCGAGTCCGTGCCGCCGTAGCCAAAGGTAAGGTTATTGCATGTACCCTGACTAGCAGCAGTGACCTGGAAGGCCTTGAAAATAACATCGATAACACGTTGAGCGGTCTCCACGTTGGAGCCAACAGTGGCGGCGGTCAGACTCGGGGAGAGAACGGTATTAGGCGGACAATAGACCTCGATGGGCGCGAGACATCCTTGGTTGAGCGGAATGTCGGACTGGACCATGGACCGGAGACAATAGATGATTCCACTGTGGATCACGGCCGGGGGGAGTTCAGGTTGTTCAATGCTTCGGGACCTGTGCCCGTGAAATCGAACTTGGCGGAACCAGTCTCGCTGTCGATTGTGACCTTCAACGCAAGCTCAGTTCCATCGTCGAGGTAGTCTACAGCCGACAGCGGGAGACCGCGGAAGCGCTTGCTGAGGATCTTGAGAAGCTCGCGCACGCTCTCCTCGGCGTTCTTCTGGATGGCAATCATGTAGAACTTGACAACCTCCCAGGTATACTCCTTGATAAGGTCCTGGAGAAGCTGCGTGCCGCGGTTATTAGCCGCGATGCCGGCCTTGAGGTCGGCAACGTTGTCCTTCCAGGTCCTTGTGCCGCTGCATCCGGGATACGAGGCTGGGATGTCGATGAGCAGTTCGCGAAGTCCATCTTCGTCGAAACGGCCTTCCTTGACCAACTTGAAAGACTCAACGGCCGCGCCCTCTTGCCATAGCTCTGTTGAGTTGCCGGGCATGGAACCAGCTGCAATGCCACCAATGTCAGCGTGATGGCCGCGGTTAGCCACAAAGAAAAGGATTTCCTCTCCGGCCTCGTCAAAGACGGGCGTCGTCACTGTGAGATCAGGAAGATGGGTTCCGCCGGCACTCGGGTGGTTCGAGAGAAGCACATCGCCCGGCTTCAGGGATCCCTTTTCTGCATATCTTAGGGCCTGGTAGGCGATGGCCGTAGACATTGATCCCAGATGAGCGGGGATGTGTGGCGCGTTCGCCGTCAACCCGCCATTTGCGGAGAAGATAGCACAGGAGTAGTCGAGCCGGTCCTTGATATTAGTAGAGATGGAAGTCTTTTGCATGACGGTTCCCATCTTTATTGAAGAAAATAAAATTTTCTCGTCAGCCAGTCGGTCATCAACAGCCTGTCGAATTAAAGGAAGGGCAAACAATCCGGCTTACCTGTTCGGCCACGCTCATGAACCTGTGTCCGAAGACTGACAAGGCAATAGGGTCCACAGTCTCATTGTCGATCTTCTTCTTGTCGGTATCCAAGAGCTCGATAACAACGTGCTCGTCAAGAATTATCGCTGTACTGGCAGGGTCAAGGACAATGGTCTGCGTAGAGTCTATGATGATGGCCGGCCCCTGGACGAAGGCTCTCTTAGGCAAGTCAGCGAGGTGGAAAACAAGAGTGTCGGTCCATCCTTTATTTTCAAAGTACACCTGGCGCGTCGACTTGGCGTCTGCTGTGCCGACACGAATGGCATGCGGGTCCCTGAGTTGCTCAAACGGGCTCGAAGTCTGCACATCGAATCCGCGGCCCACACTGCGGACGCGGATGTCGTCGACGAGAACGCGGCGTTGCTGAGTAAAGCCAAACTCCTGTTGATGGGCAACAAAGAAGGCCTCGGGGAAGTCAGCAGCATTCTCCGGCTGCGGGACCATCAAGGCCGTATCACTGCCCTCGTATCTCATGTTGAGGAACCTTTCGTGGATGCATTGCTCCTCTCTGAAGCCCTGGGGGAGCAGTCTCTCGGTAGCTTTCTGTTGCAGAGCCTCGAGGCGGTTCTGGATGTGTAGGAGGGTATCAGGTCCAAATGCGACCGACTCTGGTTCCTGTACGTCCACGACGACATCAGCAAGGGCCATACCGTAGGCCGACAGGATACTCGAGAGACGGTGAATCAGGATCCTCTTGATGCCAAGATCCCTGGCCACGGCAGTGGCGTGCTGTCCTCCTGCGCCGCCGAAGCAGGCCAGGTTATGTGAGCTTGTCTCGAATCCACGCCCTTCACTCAGCGTTCGGATCGGCCGAGTCATGGCGGCATTGGCCACTTGCAGGAACCCCATGGCTACCTCCTCAGGTGTCAGTTTATCGCTGCCATGCTTTTCAGAGTTGACCACGTTTGTCAACTCGAGGAACTTATTCTGGACCACATCGTGGTCCAGCTTGTTAGGGAAATAGTCGCTGAGAATGCGACCGAGGAACAGGTTTGCATCGGCTACATAGAAGGGAAAACATTGTGTTAGAAACATGATCAATGACTGGGAACTATGGGGCAGATCCGGGAGGTATCAATCAACCTACTGATTGTGAGTGGTCCGCCTTTGCCATAGCACGCAGGGCCAGGGAAAGCTCCGGCGGAATCTGGACCGACGACAAACAGACCATTGCGCCAAAACAGCATTGAACCACCACCGGCGGCCACTGTGTTAATATCCAGCTGGGGGCTCTGAATGGTGACCTCAGCCGTGGTATTCTCGAACATATGCTCATACCTGCCTCCAAAACGAGAGACGTCGGTGCTAGTCCCGCCCATATCGAACCCCAAGACGGGGGTGCCGTCTTCCTTGTCCCAGCACGTCTTAGCCATTCCGACGACTCCACCGGCAGGGCCGGAGAGCACGGCACGGAGACCGGTAAAGTTCTGGAAGGTTGTAAGGCCTCCATCTGACTGGGAGAGAAGCAGCTTGTTGAGGTTCTCCGAGTCCTTGAACTCGCCTTTGAAGCGCTTGGCGAAGCTCGCCAGATACTCCTGGATGACGGGTGACAGATAGGCATCCGCTGTCGCCGACTGCGCTCTGTTGACAACCTTGATCATCGGCTGCAGCTGGGATGACACCGCAATCTCGAAGCCCATCTCCCTGGCGATTTGCGCGACTGCGACTTCATGCTCGGGATATGCGTAGGAATGCATGAGAGCAATCGCCAGATTGCGGTAGCCCTCATCCCACAGGCCTTGGAGGTCTCTCCGTACTTGATCAAAATCCGGCTTTTTCAATACACGAATCACATCTCCAGAAAGTCCCACGACGAGGTCCGGGTCATTCGGGTCGAGGCCCTTGGGTGCTTCCGGATCCTCTGTGGCGCCTTCTACCGTGACCCGCTCGTCGATCTCGATAACCTTCTGGTAGAGTTTCTCCATCTTTCTCACAGAAAGATCAAAGATCTTAGGACGAGCCTGGTTGCCGATAATGAGAAGGTCTCCGAAGCCCTTAGTCAGGAGGAGAGCGATTTTCTTCCCCTTCCGCTCCAGCAATGCGTTCGTTGCAACCGTAGTGCCCATCCGAATGCTCTCTACTTGGTTGAGATCCAATGCTTCTCCGCGAGGTATTGGCCTTTCTTCAGCAATCTCGAGGATTTTCCTGACACCTTCCGAAGGGGCGTCTGAGTATTCGTCCGGGGATACCGAAAGCAGCTTAAAGACGACATCGTCCTTGCGTCCAGGGATGCGGGCCCAGAAATCGGTAAACGTACCACCTCGATCAATAGCGATACGGGTGCCCTTGACAGTTGCAGAAGGCATCTCTTCTGCTTTTGAGACTCGTGTTTGGTCGAAGGAATTAAGTTAGGGGGATTCAGAGTGTGAAGGTGTATTGTTTTCCAAGTCTGGCCCCGTCAGTTGAGCAAAGGGTAATATTAATACTAATCAGTTGAACTCTCCAAGATTTGCAGATAGAAAATTATCCCATCACGACGAATCACAAGTTTTTAGTACATAGAAAAAAGCCGACGGCATGCTAGATGCACTATCATCAAGATCCCGATGAGGGACGAACGACTAGGCACCTCGGGGCTGTACGGGTATCGGGGCCAGCCGGCCGGTATCAAGGATCCGAGTCATCGGCTCCGCTCGCTCTACTGCGTCGCCGCTCTTCGGGAACCTTGCGTGAGGCGGCTAGCCCTAACCCCCTGATTTTCGGCATCATGCATCCGACTGGTGCCGGGGCCAGTAGTCTGGGCCTTGCATTCACCCTATTCGGCGGTAGGTAAAGCATCCTTTGTGTCCCTCGTGCAGACGAGTTATATTCCTCCTACAATGGGCACCCGGCTACTAAATCTGAGGACTGTCTTATTGAGTCTTTGACAATCCAACCGGCCTTGCTCTTTAGGTTAGCCTTCAGATATCAAGGCAATCCCATTTCGTATTATACCATAGCAGCCACCAGCCACCAGCCTGCAGACAGCCATGGCGGACCTGAGCACTTGTCCACCCCTGAGCAGAGAGTCCGTCATCGAGGCAAGAGCGCGAATCGTGGCTCACGTCCATGTCACGCCGCTCCTCACTGCTCAGTCCATCGACTCGATCGCGAGCGTACCTCAGTCAGAGGAAGCACTAAAGGGTACCCAGTGGGAAGGGCTCCCTCCTGCGAACCCGCGAATCCATTTCTTCTTTAAATGTGAAAACTTGCAGAGGATCGGCGCGTTCAAGGCCAGGGGCGGCTTCAACTCGCTGCTCCGGTATCAACAAGAAACACTGAAGGACGCCGAAGCCTCAAATGACTGGAAAGAACGCGGCGTGGTGACTCATTCCTCCGGCAACCATGCGCAGGCTGTAGCACTAGCCGCAAGGGACCTGGGGATCAAGGCTCGGATTGTCATGCCGCTAGTGTCGATGCCCAACAAGATCGCTGCCGCAGAGGCTTACGGGGCGGAGCTGGTGTTTAGTGGCTACACGCTGCAGGAGAGAGAGGCAGCCGTGTCCGATATTGTTGAGAAGACGGGCGCCAGATTCGTGCCTCCGTTCAACCATCCCGATGTCCTCCTCGGGCAGGGAACGCTGGGACTAGAGCTGCAGGAGCAGGCCAGGAGCATCCTGGACCAGACCCCTGAGGCTGGCAGACTACACGCGGTCATCTTGCCCTGTGGAGGTGGTGGCTTGTTGAGCGGCGTAGCGACCAGTTGTATCGGCACTGGCATCAAAGTTTTCGGGGCTGAGCCCAGCTATCAAGGAGCGGACGATTGCCGTCGTGGGCTGGCGGCAGGCAAGAGGATCGACCGCGTCAGGTCTCTCACCATTGCGGACGGTCTTCGCACGTCGGTGGGCGAGATCCCATGGTCAGTCATCAGCGATCGGACCAAAGTCGCCGGAGTTTACGCGGTCACGGACGAGCAGATCAAGAAGGCTCTGCGGATTGTCCTCGAGCGGCTGAAGGTCGTTGTAGAACCTAGCTCGACTGTGCCTCTAGCGGTTGCCCTCTTCAACGAAGATTTTCGGACGATGGTGGAGAGAGAGGCCAGTGGTGGTGTATTCAACTTGGCCGTTGTGTTCAGCGGAGGGAACATTAACCTTGATGCCATTGGTGATCTTGTCCGCGAGGAGTCATGAAGGATGAGGATACATAAGCATGGAGTAGTAAAAGACCTGATATGGGCTATGAAGTATACTCTCTTATATCCCCAGAATAAAATTGCAAGTCAAGTATCAAGGGTACAGAAATAAATAGCAAATGCATGTACCTAATGCAACTAGGCAAGATATAAGCTTACTGCCTATGCTGAGCGTGGTCTATCTGATGCAGGCTGATGGATTGATAAAGTAGGTAACTAAACATCTATGGAACATAATAAGGAGGAATACTCTATAAAAAGTTGGCATTCCGTGCCAGGGAAGTAGGAACGACTCAGTATAGGCAGCGGGCTGTATGACTAACTATAAACTCGGACGATAGCCACGAACGCATCACTACTAGGTTACTGCCATGTGTAATATTCATATTTCGAAGGTGAATATATCTTTCAATTCCTCTTTTCTGAACACTTGACGCCTCAAACTAAGCTTATGAGTCAAGCTTTAATCAGATACCATGGCCACACAATCCATCTCAACATCGGTCCCTCTAGGTAGCTCCTTGACTGCGACACAGCTGCGAAAACATTAGCTACACAGGCCCTGAGAGAAAGCATTTTGGCCCTGTAGTTATATAGACTATAAGGAGGTTGACTCACGCTCTTGCAGGCTTCACCTCTCCCCAGAACTCAGAGTATACCTTGTTGACGATATCAAAATCGTTCATGCTGGTCAGATAGACGGTCACCTTGACTGCGTGGTTGATGCTTGACCCGGAAGCATCGAGAACTGCGCCAATGTTCCTCAGGCATTGAAGCTTTTCTCAGTCTACCATCAGCATTCTTTTTTCCAAAATTCCAGGTTAGGTAGGTAGTAACTTGGGGGTCGGCGTACGGCTCTGTCTGCAACAGTTCCTTCGACTAATTTGCCAACCTTTGGGTCCACTGGTGTGAAGCCGGAGGTATAAATGAATCCATTGGCGATGATGGCCTGGTTATAAATCCCCGCCCGGGGAGAGGGAGCGTTCTTTGTGAAAACGGCCTTGACTACCTTAGACATGTCGGAAATGACTTTCTGATACCAAAGATCGGGTTTTCTTATTCGAGAGCGAAAAGGACTAAGCCACGACTCTAGGCATTGGTGCATTCCGCGATAAAAAGAGAGAGAAAAAGGCAGAGGTTGGGCCAGACTTATGTGTCAAACCATGCCTCAGTGACGCCAGATCCGACAGGAACGATAACATGCCGATAATGTTTCCGAGGCTCTTGCTCACATGCCCCATATATCCCGCGGTCTTCTGCCAGACACAAATACGCCTACGATTGAAGTTCAGTTGTTGCGGGAACCTGATGCCGACGCGGAATATGGTGCCTTGGCTTTTGATCGGGGTCGGATCCCGATATGACTTGGCCGAGGGCTAATGGATGCGGGACGGCCGATCTCAATTAAAACATATGGATTATCACATTAGTACTACGATGCCAAGTATATACTTTCGGAATCATATCCTGCATTCTTGTAGGTGGGGGTGTGAGGGCGTGAGTGTGTGTTTGAGAGAGACAAGTGGGCTTGTATTTGACTGGCCTAGCTATCTATCTCCCTTCCTTCCATCCTCCTCTTCCGCCCAGTTGTGTGTGTAAGCAGTCTCTGCAGCTGGCTTCAGCCAAAGCAGCTAGAGATTACGGCGATTGTTATGACCGCTACACAGCGAGTTGCTCGCTCTTCTTCATCGAAAGAGCAACCACCCGCTGTGATTGGCCTTAATGTTGCTTGCCATATAATCCTCCCTGACTCGCAGACACCAACTACACAGACTGCTGAATGCAGACCTCTCGAAAGTGCTTTGAAAGAAAATAGATACGAGCCCAAGCCTCCCATCCGTTTCCTTTTCTGTTCCTCTTCACGACCCCATAGTCTCAGTGTCGCGAATAAAGTTTAGGATCGCATTAGCACAGGCTTCGGGTTGCTCCTCCATCACATAGTGGCCGCACTGTTCAAGACTGACGGATCTTGACAGAGACGTCTGCTTTGTGATATTAGCGGCCACGGGCTTCATTGCGTCACCGGCCGCGTGGTCTCCGCCGACAGTCATGACGGGGATGTCCAGTAGCTTTTCCGCCATGGCTCGTTGATTCTCCTCGGCGCCGGCGATGAAGTCGCGATAGTACGCGAATCCCTGGGTCATGGCCCCCGGTCTGCTGTATGCGTTGACGTAAATATCACGCCTGGCCCGCGTGATGCGCTCTGGGTGAACCGATTTCTGGTCAAATAGCCAATCAAGAAGTTCCCTCTCGCGGCCGGCCGTGAGAATCTCGGGCAGATGAGGAAGTCTGTTGAACGCGAACTGGAAAGACTTGATGTTGGCCTCGTACGGGAGCGGGAAAGTCGCATTGGGGACGAATCCGAGGATGGTGGCGTCCATCAGGGTCACTGAGCGAAGCTGCTCGCGGTCCAGGGTAGCCCAGCTAAATGCGATCCAGGCTCCGACATCGTGACCGACGAGATGGTAGCTTGTACTATGGCCGATTTCGTCCCTGATGGCATCGAGGAGTATCCTGCTGATAGCCTGCGTCTTATACCCCCCGAGCTCGGGGCCGAGTCGCCCAGGCCGGGGGGATCAAGGACAAGGACCCGGTGGTTCTCCGACAGAGCCGGGAGTATATCAAGGAATGATTCAGCGGTCTGCGGCCAGCCGGCAACGCAAATAATGACAGGTCCTTTGCCTGCGACTAAAGCGCGTACGCCGCTGCCCAGGGTCTTGGTGGTGTGGCTGACATGAGCCATGGTGGGTTGGTCAGTTGATGGGGAGAGGGATGATTAATCGCCCGATCCTTTGTCGACTTGATTCAAGGTGCGTTCTCCCGCTAACAAGAACAGCTGCGAGGCCGCGAACGCAAGCAAGTTCAAAGGTTGGATTGAATGTCTCTCGTACCTTGCAATGGACAGTGACTTTTGAGTGTTTCAATAGACTACCCTTGCCAGAAGCTTGATAAGTGACATACATAAAATACAATCTTTTGCATGTTTCTTGAACCTTTACATAAGACTTATGGCTCTGCTAATATTGCACCAGGCGTGGAGACCAGAAAGAAGGCTATCGGCTTCTGCTGCCGAAACCGCGGCATCTTGTTTCCGGTTCACAGACCAACCTCCGACCGACAAGTGCACCGCATCACCTGCGCAATCCCTCCCCCCTCTGCTGCACTAACGACTAGCTTGAATTCAGCTTATACAGATTTGAGTTTGACATCGAAGGAATCAGTCTACCTGCATATACCGAATATGGATCTCTACATTCACATGCATCGTCTATGGGGCATTCATTGAAACAGTGTTATGATCATGTATGCTTGAAGTCAGCAGATACCACCAACCATAGCAATAGTTTTTGGCTCAAGACAGGATTACAACGTGAGAAGATGATTATCAACAGGGGAATTCATTAATACTCTATGTTCCTTTCCCGCAATAGTCACCAGCGCTATCCGTCAATGATATGCATTCCCCAGGTGCTTGGCCGTACCCCGATGTGGTTGTTACTGTCAGGCGCTGGTTGCCTTATGAGCTGAGGTCGAAAAATCGTATCATTTCGTCGCCTACTTGCTTCGGCCCTTCCTCGAGCATGTAATGGCCGATCCCAGAGATTTCGCCGCCGCTAACATTGCTCGCGACCTGCCGCATTGCCTCTACCAGAGCCCCCCGTAGCCGCGCTCCGCCCCGAGAGCCAGGATCGGGATGCTGAGCTGCTTCTGGGCCCGCGCTCGGTTGGCAACGACGCCTTCCGGGCTGAATATGGTCCTGTAATAGTCGCTAAGGGCGCGGATGGTTCCCGGCGCGGAGAACTGCCGGGCGTACTCGTCGACGTCCTCAGGCAGGATCGTCCAAGGCCTCATGGCCTTGGCCCGGAAAAGCCATGTTATGAATTGCCTTTCCCGGCCACTGAGGAGCAGCTCCGGCAGATCGTCGAGCCGGTTAAAGCCAAAGTGCCAGCCCTGGAGGTTCACCTCTAGGGGATCCAGGTCCGTTCGGGAAGCCGAGACTCCGGGGACAGAAGCATTCATAACGGTGAGCCGTCTCACGTCTTGCGGCCAGTCGGCAGCATACGCATAGCCAAGCCACGTCCCAATGCCATGGCCCGCAACGTCGATTGGGCCTTTCGCGAGGAGTCCCAGGGCCTCCACCAAACAGTGAAGATCCGTTGCCAGTGTCTTGAGATCGTAGCCTCTGGCCGGGTGCTCCGAGTCGCCTACGCCTCGCGGGTCCACAACAACCACGCGGTGACCTGCATCAACGAGTCCCGGCATGATGTAGCGCCACGAGTACCAGTTCTGCGGCCAGCAGCAAGGGATTAGCAGGATCACAGGTCCGTTTCCGCCCTCGACATAGTGGAGGTAGATGCCATTAGCCTTTACGGAGCCATGTCTAAAGATCTTCCAAAATGTGTCCCAGTTCACTCTCAAGTCCACGCCAGACGCTTGAAGAACCTTGGAGCAGTCCATGGCCGGTTGACTGGCTGGCTGAATCGTATGGTTGCCTCGTAAGATTTCTGTCCGTGCGAATAAACAGCGACTTGAAAGTGTCCTGCTCCGATGCTTTGCTTCATGTTATGATGACCTTCACAATGCGACTTTCTGATGTGTTAAATACTTATTACTTAGTTATGTTTAATTACTATCCACGGCCCGCGACTGTACCTTAGTGCGTTTCGGCAAGTTGTTACCGATGGCTTTTATTCCGCCTGGCGGAGCGAGCAGTCCGGCTCCCACGCAAGTATGTATTCGATGACTTCCTAGTCGGCATGCAGATTCGAATCTATAAGGACCGAAGAGGGGTTTTCTTCGTAGTTGATTAGCATTAATACTTATAGCTAGTTATTAGAGAAGTCCTCGCCAATTCTGCCGCGGGCGAGGGGGGATCAAGTAGATAATAAACTGGAATAATAATCACTCAAACTTACGCCATTCCTATACCACATAATAAACCTGCAGGAGGCAATAAAAAAATATACTGGTTAATACTCAGTTAAAACGACTTATATAAGGTAGTTCTACGAGACTCTTAGATAGACAAAACCTTCAACATAGAACCGACTTTCTTCAATCAATAGACAAGAAATCTCAATCCTTTTCAAGTACATCATCTTCCTTTACATCTAGTACTAACATATGGCCCGGTGCATGTGCTAGGATTATCCCGGGCACCTAGCGGTGATCACTGCTTGTTGAGGCGTGACTCCGCATCCCCAGAAGACGGGTATGTCGTCGTCCTCGCCTGTCAAGCCCTGGGCTTCGCCGAACTTGCCCCCCAGCGAGCTCGGGGAGGGTCGCCCCAGTTTGGCTGGTCAATGTCCGTGATGCCGAGCCTGGCCATCCCATCCCAACCCCATGCGATCGGTTCTCCATGGGTCAGAACGTATGGTCTCGTAGTCTCCCTTACTCGATCAAGTTCACTTCGGCGATACGGCCTCATCGACACAATGTATGTGCCACCAGTAAAGACGCCAGCCGGGTTCGTCGGGATGTTCGTAATGTACATTGGGTTATTGATGTCCAGGGTAGTGTGTCGAGGTTCAAGACCCGCCCTGGTCAAAGCACTCTCAAAGCTCATCGAGCAGCCTAGCAAGAAAGCGATGTGATCATCAGTCCACTCCTCCAGTAGGTCCTGGCTCTCATGTATAGGAACTCCGTCGCGGTAAACCACGTAACGGGGCACGTCGGTGCGGATGTCGCAGTTAGCTGCGACAGCTGAGTCCGGTATCCCCTGAATATAAGATTTCCAACCAACGGGAGAGCCCCGTTGTGAGGACTCGGCGAGTAAAGGGCTGGGGACGGGATTGCGCTGACAGAAGCGGCGGAAGTCACTGGCATACCGGGACGGCAGGATGATGAGGTTTGCCTGCAGGTATGAGGGCGAGAGCCCACTGGTGATTGTGACTTTGTTCTCGCGGCTGAGCATGCGGGACTGCTCGCCCGTTGAAGCATCATGTCGGCTCATACTCATAGTGCTGTTATCTGAATAGTTGCTGGTAAGTTGGACCGGAACCTCTGGCAAAACTGAGTAGTTAAAACTCCTGATGGTGATATTTCAGGTTCCCAACTAGCCACCAAGGGAAGGAGATGCGCACTATAAGGAATAATCTTATCACCGTTGGATAGGCATTCAACCTCCGAGAGTGCGGTGCACATTCCACCCCCCTTCCGAAATCGGCACGTGAGCCGGCAAGTAGTTTGGCCGCTTCGGCTGGTGTTCGGCATAGGGATGCCGCTCAGAGAGCAAAGGCACCACCACTATTGTTAAACTAAGGTATTATAGAGTTCGAGGCTTATTATATAAAAATCCTGTTACGCTCAAAACTGGCCGCAACCAGCTTGGCGCTGTAGATGTGTTATTCGTACTTGGCTACAGGGTAGCCGGGTTCTGACGGGTTGTAGTTGAAACCTAGGTTCACGATACCTTGACTTGTGTATGAGGTAGTATGATTCTAAAGGCTTGAATTCTCTTCTATCTGTTGGTTGTTTCCGACCCTTTTATAAGGGGCTCCGTACAGCCCCTGTTCGTAGCATGACAAATACACCTTATTACTTAAGAAGGAAGGGTTATCTAACTATACTAGCTTTAAATGAATAATAATATAGATCTTTATAGAGAACCTCTCTTTAATAGGGAGAAAGAGTTAATATATATAATATATCTCTTTTTCTCTTAAATATAAAACTTTTATATTTTGATTATAATAAATAATACTCTTCCAGGCTATAGAGTAGCTAGGAAGTAATTAGATCTTTATTTAATTAATAATTATTCTAGAGAGAGAGATAATAGCTTTATTATTATAATAATTAAATAACTTATACTAGATAGAGTCTAGAGTAGATCAGGGTTAAACTAATTAGAGTATTATTCTAAATAGTATAATTAGATTATTATTAAGCTATATAAGATAAAGTTAAAATATTATACTTTTAGCCCAGATATAGGTATTAATCTTATAAAAACTCTAGCAATAGAAGGTATTTATATTGCTAGATATATAAATAATCTAGCTATCGCTATAGCTTCTAAGGGGGAAGCTTATTATTTAATAATAATAATAATTATATTTTCTTTCTAATTTAAAGCTTATTATAATTAATTAATTAATTATATTATTAATTACTTAATTAATTAATTACTAAATATCTTATTATTAATTATTAATTATAATTACCTTTTAAATAAGAATAATTATAATATCTATATCTAATTTAAATATTCTAATCTCTTAAAGCCTAGCTAATACTTTTAATAAAGCTCTTTAAGAGATAATAGCTATTATTAAAAATAATATAAGATAGCTATTTACTAACTATATTTATAATATATCTTTCTAATTAATTAAAAATCTATTTATTATAATAAAGCTGCTTTTAATAATATAAATTAAACAGCTATATCTGCTTAGTTTATTACTTTATTATATAGCATATCTAGTACTACTATAAGTACTTATAGAGAATAGAGACTAATTAGAAGAAAAACTATATTTTAGAAATAGCTCTTAAAATTAATTATTTAAATTTTTTTTTAATTATATTTAAATTAAAATATTATTTAAATTAAATTAAAATATTTTAGAGTTTATTTTAATTATATTTAAAATTATATATATTTAGAAATAAGAAAATATAGTTATTTAAGATTATTAATTAATTTATCTCTATAAGTATAGTATATATTTATAGCTATAGGATATTTTTTATTAGAAATAATATAGATTTAATATTAATCTAATATTTATTTATATATAATATAATCTACTAGTATACAGATTAAATTAGTATATAGATTACTTTCTCTAAATTTTTAACCCTTTTACTTTAGACTTTAATTATTTAACTAATATTTATATAGTAAACTAAGAAAAAGAGATAAATTACTCTTATCCTTTAAGCTCTAGTAAGAATACTAAAATTAAATCTCTGAAAAACTATATTAATCTATAATATTAGTTATATAATATTATAATAATAGAAATATAGCTAAACTTCTTAAATAGATTATTAATCTAGTAATTAGAATCTTACTAATCTAGAGAAATAAATTATTTTTAAGAGAGTTTTTAATTTAGATTTTTAAATATTTTTATTATACTTTCTTAAAATAGAAAATATAGTTAATTTCCTACTATATAATTATAATATAGAATATATTAGTATTAATTAGATCTCTTACTTTATTAAATACTAATTACTACTTAAAATAATCCTATTTTATAAATATAATTATTAGAGAGCTTTATATAAAGATCTTTAGATTATCTAAGTATTTATATTATAATTATATATTTTAATTAAGTAATAAAATCTAAATTAGTATAATCTAATAATTAGAAATAAATTTCTTTAATTTAGATAATTAATATAGCTAGTTAGATAATTCTACTATTTTTAATAATAAAAAACTAATATTATTTTTTATTCTAAATCTAAGATTCTAACTTACTATCTAACTAGAGAATTTCTATTAGTAAAAATAACTAGATCTTAAATATAATTATTATAAATTAAATTAAATATTTTAATAAAAATATTTAAATTAAAACTAAAAATAAATATTATCTTTTTATATTAAATAGCTATAAGAGTTACTACTTAATAGAGTTTAAGAAATACTATAAAAAAAATTATTATTTTCTATATATTTTCTTACTCTTCTTATCTATTCTAATTACTAGATATTAATTATTTTAATTTATTAAAAAAGATATATAGCTAGTAAATTAAGTATTTAATAAAGATCTAGATTATTTATATTATAAAGAAAGTTCTTTTAATATATAGAAATTATAGAACTTTATAATTAAAAGGAATATTAAATAATAGATATAAATAGAAAATTATATAGATTATAGTTAGAGATCTTATTAAAAATAAGATATTTAATAATATAATATATATAGTAAGATAAACTATAATATATAGATTTATAAAATAATAGAAAAGTTATTTAGCTTTAATTCTAAAGTTACTATAAGTAATTAGATTAAAAGATAGAGACTAGAGGGTATTTTAATTAGATTTTATTAAAAATAGTAGAAATATACTTCTAAGATTAGCTAAACTATATCTTAATTAGATCTAGTTAAGATATTTTAAAACTAGCTAATTAGCTAGATCTAGTTAAGATCTATCTAGAAATATAATATCTTAGTTATAGTAGTTTTTTAAAAAGAGATAGAAAAGATTAAAGTAGAAAAAGAAAAAAAAGAAATAATATTATTTTTATACTTATTAAGCTTTATAGTTTAGAATATATAAGCTATTTTTAGAAAGATATTTTTTCTAACTATATTAATATATAATAGTAATATAAAAAATATTTCTAGAAAATATAAAGTTTTAGAATAAAAATTATATATTTTAATAATAAAAAGATTAGAAAAAGTAATCTATATATTAATTTAATCTATATACTAGTATATTATATTAGTTAGTTATACTATATAATAATTATTTAATTATAATATTATAATATTTTTATAAAATAAATAGAAATCATTTTCTTTTTCTAAAATTAATTTCTTTAATTTTCCTTTATTATAATATTCTTTTATTCTTTATTAAATAAATTCTAATTCTATTATTATTTCTATATATAATAAATATAGTATTTTATTTATAAATATAATAATAAATATATTTAGTTTATTTAATATTTATTAGTTTTAAAATTTAAATTTATACTTATAATTTATATATATAAATATTAGCTAAGTAGATTTTTATATTAAATTATTCTATATAATTTATATTATAAGTAATAGTTATATTTAATTATATAATTTATAGTTAATATATATTATAAATAAAAACTATCTTCAGGCTGTAGAAAGTTATATATAAAATAGGTAGTACTAATCTACTTTAGTAATTAGTAAAAGTAATTTTACTTTAGATAAATAAAGTCTTAAGTAAAAACTATTATAAATACTCTAGTAAATATATCTATATATATATATATTTATTTTACTAAATAGAATACCCTTTTAGATAATTATTAATATAATTATCTATACTTTTATTATTACTAGCTTTATAATACTTATATATTAATAATAACTTATATTATTTAGCTTAAGATAATCTAATTATATTATTCAGAATAATATTCTAATTAGTTTAATCTTAACCTACTCTAGACTCTATTTAGTATAAGTTATCTAATTATTATATATTAATAACTTTTATTTAATTAATTATTTTATTTTAATTACTATATAGTAATAAAGAAGATATTATAATTACTATAATATCTTAAGTTTAATAGTAGTATATTTCTACTACTAATAATAATTTATTTACTCTAACTATTAAGAATAATACTATAGATAAGAATAATAATAATAGTAATAATAATAATAATTATACTAAAGAGATATAGCTTTTATAAGATTAAGTTAACTAGTTTAATATATATCTTATAGATACTTATTAGGAGTTAGCTAATATAATAAACCTTATAGTATAATAAGCTATTATAAATACTAATATCTATATATAAACTATAATTACTATTTAAGAAAGAAAGTTAGAATAACTATTTAAGCTATTATTATTTAAAATATTTAATAGAATCTAAAATAAATTTTAGGAATTTATAATCTAACTCTAAGTATATTTTAATTATTTCCCTATTACTCTTAGTACTAGTAAAAGAAAAATTATATATATCTATTTATAACTTAAGGAAGTTATATTTAACTAATTTAAATTTATTATAAAAGAATATCTTAGTAAATAAGAGAGCTAATAAATTATTAATATTATAATAAATTTTAATTACTTTATAGAAGTTTTTAAATAGATCTTTAGTATTTAAAATAAAAAGTATAAAGTAGAATATAAAATTAATCTACTTTTTTAGAAAGGATTATACTTAATCTTTAGTATTTGCTATCTTTAGCTACTAGCTAAGACTAAATAGAATAAGGAATATATTATATTTTATTATTTTAACTAATTTAAAAAAAAAGTTTAAAATAAACTCTATAAGGAAAATAAACTAGTAAATATTTATAAATATATAATTATAACTATAAGAATTAATAACTAATAATACTAATAGTAAACTTATAAATAGTAAATAACCTATTTTACTAATACTAGGAAATTATAATAATAGTATATTATAATCTCTAGAATATATATAGAATCTATAGAGCTAGGAGCTATAGAAAAATATAAATACTATAATTATAATAAAATTAGATATATTTTATTCTAGTATTTAGAATTTAAAAAAAAATAAAAAAAAGAAAGATTAGAAATCTATTAAAGATAGTAAGAAGTAATTAAAAGTAATTAAGAAAACTAATATTAAAGTTTTAAAAATAATATATAAAATTAATTAGAAAGAAACTCCTATAATTATTATAATTTCTAAATTTCTCCTAAGAAATATATTTATTTTCTAAGAAATATTAGAATCTGAAAAATATATAAAATTAAATATATTTAGAAAATAATAATAAAATATCTAATAGATCTTTTAAAAGTTTAAAGAAAAATATAAGTAAGAGAAATAAGTTCTAAGATTTAAACTATTTACTAAATATAAATATATATTCTATTATATTAATAAGCTTATTCTATAAATAATAATAGAATAAGAATAATATTTTTTATAAAAATAGAAATTAAAACTAAATATAATAAACTCTATATATATTATTAAGAAAAAATATAAAAATAATATCTAGATTTATTAAAGAAATTAGTTATTTTTAGAAATAATACTACTAGTACTATATAATTTAGTAATAGTATATATAAAATATTAATTTATATAAAAACTATATAAATATATAATTACTCTTTAGAATTCTAGATAATTTATTATAATAATTAGTATTAAATATATTAAATAGAGAAAACTAAGAATAATTTCTTTTTATACTCTAATAGAAAAATATCTAATAAATATATTATAGAATAAATATAATAATTTATGTATTAATAATATAGTATATGTTGGAAGGACTTCCTTAGCATATGCTGTTGGATAGGTTCTGTTGTATTCTGTGTATGTTCTTATCTAGCTAGCTGACCTACGGGCCCGTGGCCCGGGGTTAAATAGAGGCTGGAGCGGTCACGTGGTTAGGCCACGTGATCGCGAGAGCCCTGACTAACTAGCTATCCCGACACAGGCAGTCTTTTCTTTATGAAGCGAAACACGGACAAGTTAGTCAGGCCCAGTTGACCGGGCTGTCTAGGAGGGAAGGCTATTACAGACAGGAAGGTCGGGTCTAGTTGACTAAGGTGTCTAAGAGGAAAGGGGGTTACAGACAGGTCTTTCATAGGGGCTTGAAGCAGCTGTCCGGCAGCTGGTTTCCGTAGCTGTCATCATCGTAGCCACCTCTTGCGAATAGCTGCTAATACGATCAACAATAGGTCGCTCAAGCCGGCAGCTCGCGAAGCTGCTAACTGGGTCCTGATTGCATTCACGTGAACAGCGGCTAATACGATCAACTTACGGTCTATCCGGCTGAGAGCTCTCGAAGCCGTTGACTGGGTTGTGATCGTATTCTCGCGAGTCTCGGCTCGCACGATCAATGCTAGGTCCGTCAGACTAGTCATCTTCAAGGCCGTCTGATCCTATCTTCGCGGATCGCGGCTAATGCGATCAACGCGGCGTTAGTCAGACCGGTCATCTTTGAAGGCGTTGACGGAGGCTTGATCGGATGCTCGAGAATCTAGGCTAATACGATCAACGCTAGGTCCGTCAGGTCATAGCTGTTGAAGCTGTTGACGGAGGCTTGATCGTATTCCTGAGGATACGGGCTGTAGTGATCAGGGCTAGGTTCAAAGCCCTAGAGGCTGTCTGTTGCGGACGGGGTCGTCAGGTTCGGCTGACGAAGGCGTCCACGAGAGAAGGGAATCTCGGACAGAGCTATCGCGGAGTCATGACGCAGCTGTCCAAGAGGGAAAGAGAAAGTAGACTGATAACTACCACAGGCAGTCTTTTCTTTATTATGAGATAGCAGACAGGTCAGTCGGGCCCGACTGACTAGGCTGTCCGCGAGGGAAAGGGAGGTTGGACGGGGTTATCGCGTGCTTGCGATACGGCTGTCCAAGGAGGCCTGGAGAGGTGGACAGAGGGATCGTGGGTTTGCGATACAGCTGTCCAAGAGAGGGAAGGAGAGGCTGCTGTCAGCAGGTCCGAAGGGTCCGGCATTTCGGTTGTATTAGACACGGCAAGACAGCTAGCTAGGTTACCTAGCTGTTGCCACGAGAGGTGTGTCTCGTTGGATCGGTCGGGCCGGCTTCGGTTGGTCAGACTCGCTAGCAAATTGGCTGTGTTAGCTACCGAGGGTCTTCAATGAAGGCTGTTGAAAAGACAACTAGCTAGCCGGGCTAGTTTAAAATTGACGGGTTCGTCCGATCGTGTCGGCAGGGACGATTTCGCTGCTGTTAGAAGCAGTTGTTTGACGACGGGTTCATCCGGGCTGGCCGGTCCGGATGGACGCATTCATCAAGGGAAGACGATGTGGCTGTCCAAGGAAGTCGGGTCAATTAGACAAGGTCGTCAGGGTCAGACGAAGTAGCTGTCTGCGAGGGTCAGGTCGGGCAGACAGGTCAGACGAAGTAGCTGTCCGTGGCTCTCAGCTAGCACGGACAAGGTCGTCAGGTTCAGACGAAGAGGCTGTCCGTGGTTCTCAACTAGCACGGACAGGGTCTTCAAGGGAAGATGATGTAGCTGTCCGTAGTTCTTGACTAGCACGGACAGAGTTATCAGGTTCAGCGAAGTAGCTGTCTGTGGCTCTTAGCTAGCCCCAGATAACACTTTCAAAGGAAGACGAAATGGCTGTCCGTGGCTCTCGGCTAGCACGGACAGGGTCTTCAGGTTCAGCGGTGAAGCTGTCCACTTCTAACGGCTTGTGTGGACAGGGGCTTCGTGGGTTGACGATAGGGGTGTCTGTTGTATTCAATCCGGCCAGACAGGATTATCGGCTGCAGACCAATTGGCTGTCTGTGGGGTCGGCTTGGATGGACGGGATCATCAGGGATCCCTGATCTAGCTGTCTGTCGTCAGGGGCTAGCCAAGACAGGTAGGTCAGGGGCTTGCGATACGGTTGTCCGTAGCCACAGGCTCGTACGGACAGGCTTATCGCGGCAGAGGAATTGGCTGTCTGACAGGGGTCGGAGCGGTCAGATATAACTCTCATCTTGAGGGATTTTCATGATCAGGGGCAGTTTCGGGGTCAATGAGGTCCCCCGTGTTCCCGGGCTTGTGATCATGAAAGGGAACGAAAGGTCCGGGTTGATTGATCAAGTTGGTCGGGTTCATTCAGTTGAGATTGAAATAGCCGTCTTCTCGTAGGGCTCGTACGGACGGGCTATTCGTAGATGGGCGGTCAGGCTGTCCGGGCTCGAGGGCTCAGACGGACACGCTTTTCAGAGTTGACTGACTCGGCTGTCTGTGGTCGTAGGTTCGTTAGGACAGAGAGGTCGGGTCTTCGGGATACGGCTGTCTGACGAAGGAAAGCAGGTCAGACAGGCTTTTCGTATGGGCACGAAGCTGGTATCTGCGAGGGACGGGCTAGGCAGACAGGGCCTTCGTGTTCGAGTGTTATCGCTGTCCGTAGCCGCGGGCTCGTACGGACAGTTTCTTCGTGATCCTATCCACCGAGAGAGACCGTGTGGATAGGTAGCTACCTGGCCAGGCGTTTGGGTTGCGGGATAGCTCTTGAATGGCATACATACTGCTAGATACTCTCTAGCTATGTAACAGTCGCTCCTGTTAGCCGTCCCCAAAGGTGGTTTCCAGAGGGTCCGTAGGGCTATTTAACTAGCTATTAGGTAGCTAGTTAGATCTCTAATAGCCCCTCTTCCTTGTTACTCCCTCTAGCTGCCTCTAGCTAGAGATAGCTGTCTAACGCAGGAAGGGTGGGTTAGACAGGCTCTTCGAAGGTGTACGATCCAGCTGTCCGTAGCCGCAGGCTCGTCGGGACAGAGCGGTCGGGTCTTCGCGATACGTCTGTCTGTAGCCACAGGCTCGTACGGACAGAGCGGTCGGGTCTTCGCGATACGTCTGTCTGTAGCCACAGGCTCGTACGGACAGAGGGATCGCGGGCTTGCGGTAGGGCTGTCCAACCATACAGGTTGGAACAGACGCATTCTTCGGGTTTGGCTGACCTAGCTGTCCATAGCCGCAGGCTCGTCAGGACAGGAAGGTCAGGGATTCGCGATAAAGCTGTCCAAACCGGCAGGTTTGAACAGACGGGCTTTTCGGGTTCTGACGATACGGCTGTCCGGGCCAGAAGGCTCGCGCAGACGGGCTCGTCAGGTTCCTACGAAGCAGCTGTCCGAAGCCGTAGCTTCGTACGGGCGGCTCCTTCGTGGGCTCGCGATACAGCTGTCCGTTGAGACAGCTGTGTTACGACTAGCTGCCTAGCCTAGTGAAAGGGGCAGCGTTGTCTGCGTGATATGACGCTCTTCAGAGGTGTTTCCAGTGCCAACAGCGTCGTTGGAGGAACGAGCAGTCTCTAAAGCAACTAGTTGAAGCTGCAGAAAGATAACAGCGTCGTTATTCCACTCACTTCTTCTAGCCTGTAGCATAGGATTAACACTCACAGAAGGACTGCACTTTCCTGAGTATTTCGGAGATCCTATCTCTTCTTCTTAGCTGATCTGTAGCTGCCTTGCAGCACTGATCAGTATTGGAAGGACTTCCTTAGCATATGCTGTTGGATAGGTTCTGTTGTATTCTGTGTATGTTCTTATCTAGCTAGCTGACCTACGGGCCCGTGGCCCGGGGTTAAATAGAGGCTGGAGCGGTCACGTGGTTAGGCCACGTGATCGCAAGAGCCCTGACTAACTAGCTATCCCGACAGTATAAGATAATATATTATCTTTAAAGAGAATTTAGAAGAATACTCTAAAGAATATATATATAGTAAGCTACTAATAGAACTATACTCTAAGTCTAGATATAAAATCTATAAAAAGATTAAAATTAAATTATAATATAAAAATAAAGATCTTAAAGATTAGATAATAGCTAAATATAATAATTAGATTAAATAATATTATAACTAAAAGTATAGAAACTATTTAGAAACTAAAAAGATATTATTAGAACTAGCTAGATATAATAATAATAATATAAATCCTATTAAATTATATTTATAATAATACTAATTATAGAAAGAAGAATTAAAATAATACTATAAGTAAGATATACTATTTCTAATAAATAGTAGAGAAAGTAGTAATATAGAGGAATAAAAAATTATCTCTATTAATAAAAAGAAATAAAATAAAGCTTATTTTAATAAAGAAATACTTATAATTATTAGTAAACTAAATAAATAAAGAAAAAAATATAAATAATTTATTTCTAATTATATAGATAAACTAAAAATACTTATAGATATTCTAAGATAAATATCTAAGAATAAAGAAGAATAAGAATAACTTAAATAATAAATTAATTAGATAAAAAATAATATAAACTAACTATAATAGAGTTATAGTATAATAAAATAATATTAAATTAGAAGATCCTAGAAGCTATTAAAAGAGGAAATTTAATTAATATTATTATAAATATTAAAATTAAGGAAAATAAGCTTATAATATAAATAAACTATAGAGTATTAAGTAATTATATCTTACTAATAGTAATTAATTAATTCTATTTACTATAGAAAATAAAAGAAAAGTTCTATAATATTATAATTCTAAATAGAATATTATTTAAATATAATAATAGAATTATTAACTCTAAAACTAATTATTTTATAATTAAAATTTAAAAGAAAAAATTTAATATTATATATAACTTAATACTATTAAATTCCTATAATATTATATTAGAATTATTATAGTTATAAGATATAAACTTATTAATAAATTAGTTTACTAGTTATATAGAGTAAAAAAATACTTTTATAAATCTATATTAGAATTAATAGAAATTAAAATTTTATTAAATATTAGAAGAATATAATTTTAAAAAGTTAAGGTCTCTAGTATAGGGTAGACTAGTTATAGGATAAGCTAGATCTAGAGTAGATAAAGCCTATAGGGTAGGCTCTGAAATACTAAAGAAGGATTATTTAAAAAGATATAGTAGAAGGTACAGGCTCTATAAGAGAAAATAAAGCTCTATTAGCTATAGAGTAGCTAAGAAAGATAGACTATAGGGTAGATAAAAGAATATATTAGTAACTTATAGAATCTCTATTTAGTAGGAAGGAAGCTCTATATTTATAGGTATTTCTAGACTATAAAGGCCCTGAAGATAATATATTACCTTCTATAATATAGACTTATAACTACTATAAGATTCTTATATAGAGGGATATAAAACTATTAATATAGATACTATAGTAGATATAAAGTCTGCTAATATAGCTATTATAATAATTATAAGGTTTACTAAACTAAGTACTAAGGTTCTTATATAGTAAATATAAGATCTACTAATATAAGTACTATAGTAGATATAAAGTCTACTAATATAACTACTTTAGTATAATATAGGATTACTAGTATAAATACTATAATAGCTATTATAATAGTTATAACTATTAATATAATTATCTTAATAGGTAGCTATAGTAGATTAGGCTAGTAGCTTTAGAGAGTTTCTAGCTTTAGAAAGCTCTAAGTTAGTTATTTTATTTCTTCTTACCTTATACTAATTATATATTATTTAATTAATTAATATAGGGTAATCTTAATTTACCCTATAGTCTATAGAGTAAATCTTAATATATAATAATTTCTTAATAATTAAAAGTATTATATAATAATTAGATAACTTATACTAGATAGAGTCTAGAGTAGGTTAGGGTTAAACTAATTAGAGTATTATTCTAAATAGTATAATTAGATTATCTTAAGCTATATAATATAAGTTACTATTAATATATAAGTATTATAGAGCTAGTAATAATAGATATATAGATAATATTATTAATAATTATCTAAAAGAGTATTCTATTTAGTAAAATAAATATATATATATACTAGGGGATTATTAAAGCTTAGTAATAATTCTAAGTTTAAGAATTATAAGGATTATTATAAGATCTGAATAATCTAGTTATAGTTAGAGAAAAAAAGTAAAGTCTATATATAATAGTATATATTAGTTAAATTTATAATATATTATTATAAAAAACCTAAATAATAACTTATAATAATAAATAAATATAATAGTTATAATCTTAATAGTATTATAATCTAGTATATTAAAAAATATATTTTATTAAAAATTTTAATAAATAAAATAAATCTTAAGCTAGATATAAAAAATAAAATAATCTCTAGAAATAAATATTATTAATTAGATATATATAATAAATTAATAAAAATATAATTATAATATTAAGTTTAATCTATAGTATAAATAAATTAGAAGAGAATAAAAATAAAAAAATAAAAAGAAATATTTTAAAAAAGAAAGATTAAATTATATTCTAAGGGAATATTAGAAATATAATAAACTATTTAAGAAAACTCTAGATATTAAATTATTATAATATAGCTAATAAGATTATAAAATCTCTATTATTAAAAAAGAAAAATTAGCTTTTTATAAACTCTATAATTTTATAGAACTTTAGTTATAAATACTCTATAAATATATTAATAATATATTAATAAAAAGCTATATATAGTTATTAACTTTATCTATAAAATACTCTATAATATTTATATCTAAGAAAAATAATAAACTCTATTTAGTTATTAATTATTATTAGTTAAATAAGATTATATATAAGAATAGAATATTTTTATTACTAATTATAGAGTTTAGAAACTAATTATAGAGTAAATAATAGTTTATTATATTAGATCTAAAGAGAGCTTATAACTTAATATAAATTAAAAAGAAGATAAATAGAAAATAGTATTTAAAATAAAGTTTAGTTTATATAAATATCTTATTATATCTTTTAAACTAATAAATATATCTATAATATTTTAATAAATAATTAATTAAATACTTTAGAAGTATTCTAATATCTTTATAATTATATATCTTAATAATATTTTAATCTTTTTAAATAATTATAAAATATATAAGAAATATATATATAAAGTTTAAGAAAACTAGAAGATATAAATCTTTTAGTAGAATTTAAAAAAAATCTAGTTTTATATTAAGAAAATTAACTTCCTAGAATATACTATTTAATCTAATAAAATATAAATAGAAAAGAGTAAAATTATTATAGTTTCTAAATAAGAAGAGCTAATAAATATTAAGAAAATATAAGTTTTTCTTAGATTTACTAATTATTATTAATAATTTATTAAAAACTATAGAAAGATTATTATATTTCTATATAATTTAATAAAAAAAAGAATTTTAATAGAATTTAAAATATTAAAATATATTTAATAATATTAAGAATTATATAACTAATAAACTTATACTATAAATATTTAATCTAAATAAGAAAGTAGAATTTAAAACTAATATTTTAAATTTTATAATTAGTATATAAATTAACTAAAAAAATAATAAAGAGAGACTATACTTTATAATATTCTATTTAAAGAAACTATATAGTATAGAACTTAATTATTCTATTTATAATAAAGAGTTTATAATTATTATATATATATTTAAAGAATTTAAATAGTACTAGTTAGGAATATAATATAAAGTTAAAGTATATATAGATTATAAAAATATTTAGTATTTTACTATTACTTAATAACTTAATAGAAGATAAATATATTATACTAAATACTTATCTAAATTTAATTATAAAATTATATATTAAAAAGAATTAGAAAATAAAAGAATTAATACTTTTAACTAAAAATCTAAATATAAATAAATAATATCTAAGATAAATAAATAACTATTTATAATAAATAATAAGAAATATTTAGTATAGAAAACTTTAGATATTATATTAAAGAAAATAGTATATACTAAAGTCTAGATAGATATTATACTAGATATAAAGATACTATAGTAAGATATAAAAATAGTATTTATTAAAGAAATCTATAAATACTTATTTTTAGAATATTAAGAAACTAAAAAAATAATAGAATAAAATAATATTATAATTATTTTAATCTATAAAAAGATATATAAACTATAATTTTAAAATATAATACTTATATATAAATTAAGTCTATAAGATATAAATTTTATAAAGAACTTAAACTAGTATAAGTATTAGAATAACTATAATAATTAATATTTTTTAATTATATTATTAAGCTATTATTATTAATAGAACTTATAATAGAAGTATAATATAATAGTATTTTAATTATTATTAATAGATTTATAAAGTATAAATATTTTATTCTATATAAAAAAATAAGTTCTATAGAAGATCTTATATATTAATTCCTATAATATATAATTAGTTACTATAGATTATCTAAAGAAGTAATTTTAAAAGAGAGAAATAAAGTTTATTTACTCTATAAAAATATTATAATAATATAATTAAATAATAAATTAGATTATAAAAAATTAGAACTATTTAAAATCTTAAAAAAAAAATTAAATACTAATTATAAACTATTACTATTAAATATAATATATATCTATCTAGTTTTTTATATTTTACTATTTAAAAAAGTATTAGAAAATACTCTAAATTAAAATTATTTAATTAAAATCTATAAAGAAAAATATAAATTAGAAAATAATATTTAAAAAGAAAATTAAAAATAGATAAATATTTTATTTAATAAAATAGAAAAACTATAATAAAAAAATTTATATATAGAAACTTACTAAATATTTAAAAAAAAACTACTAGTAATTTATTTACTAGTTTTACTAGAAGAAAAAGAATTAGTAATATTACTTTAGATAATATTATTAAAGAGATTCTCTATAGAAGGATTAAAGAGAAATTCTAAAAAATTAATTACCTCTATAGTATAAGTACTCTAGATTTAGAATACTAATTTAGCTTCCTAAGCTTAGATATACTCTAGTTCTTCCTAATAATTTTTCTCTTCTATTTTTTTCTATTTCTTCTCTTCTAATACTTTTATATTATCTAGACTCTTTTTTAATATTTCTATCCTCTTTTTATAAAGCTATTTCTATATCTTCTATAAATAGAAAATTTATATAAAAGCCTTAGTTAATACTATTTTAATTTAAAACTCTTTATTTTTAAAATAAAAGAGCTTCTTATTAATTTTCTTAACTATATAAGTTAATAGCTATAATAGTACTAACTATAGGTATACTTACTTAATAATATTAGGAATTATAAATAATTATATAAATAATCTAAATAATAATAAGTTATATAATAATTAATATTTAGAATAATAATATATAATATATTCTTCTTAATATAATAGAAATATAGAAGAATCTTAAAACTATATATAATAATATATTCTAACTTTTAGATATAATTATATACTAATTTAGATTTCTTTTATTTTAATATATAACTAGATATTTTATTAGTAAGGAGTTACTATATAAAATAAATATAGAATTAAGTATATATAATAATAGTATAGTATAATAAAATAACTTTAGGGATAAAACTAATAGAGAGAGAGTATTATATTATAAATAAAAGCTATTTTTAAACTATAGGAAGTTATATATAAGATAGATAGTACTAATTTACCTTAGTAATTAGTAAGAGTAATTTTATTTTAGATAAATAAAGTTTTAAGTAAAAACTATTATAAATACTCTAGTAAATATACCTATATATATATATATATTTATTTTACTAGATAGAATACTCTTTTAGATAGTTATTAATATAATTATTTATATCTTTATTATTACTAGCTTTATAATATTTATATATTAATAATAACTTATATTATATAGCTTAAGATAATCTAATTATACTATTTAGAATAATACTCTAATTAGTTTAACCCTAATCTACTCTAGACCCTGTTTAGTATAAGTTATTTAACTATTATAATATATATTTATAAATATTATTATAATATTTAATTTAAATATTCTATTTATCTATTACTTTAGAAATAATAAACTATTAAAAGTTTATATTTAGAATTTATTTATATTATAAATATTTTAAAGATTTTTATTATATTTAAAAGATATTTTAAAATTAAACTATATATAACTAAATCTATATAATTTATTTTTAATTAAGTTTTAATTTATATTTAATTTTTAATTTTTTAATTTTTATTTTTTTATTTATATAAATTAAAATAAAATAATAATATTTTTAAAAACTCTAAAAAGAACTTATTAAATATATAATTTAATTATAGACTCTAAAAAAGAATATTAACTATATTCTATAATTAATTATAATATTTCTCTAAGTTTATTATTATTAATTATCTTTTATAATAATAATAATAAATATTTTTAATATTATTATTCTCTATAATTAAAATTTAATTATTATAAATAATTAGATTTTTATATATAATATAATCTACTAGTATATAAACTAAACTAGTATATAAACTACTTTTCCTAATTTTTTAATCCTCTACCTTTAAATCTACTTTCCTTAATTAAAAGAAATAATATAAATAAATAATAAAAATTAAATTATCTTAGCTCTCTAAGCTTTAGAAGGAGATTCTAAATTAAATCTTTAAAAGACTATATTAATCTATAAAGTTAATTATATAATACTATATTTATATAAGTATAGACAGACTGCTTAATCTAATTTCCAGTATAATAATTAGATTCTTACTAATCTAGAAGAGTAGGTTATTATTAAAAGGGTTTTTAATCTAGATTCTTAAGTATTTTCTCTATAACTACTTAAGGTAGAAGATATAGCTAATCTCCTATTATATAACTATAATATAGAGTATATTAGTATTAATTAGACTTTTTACTTTATTAAATACTAATTACTATTTAAAATAGTTCTATCTTATAAATATAACTATTAGAGAGCTTTATATAAAGATTCTAAGATTATCTAATTATAGTTTAACCTTATATAGAATATAATAGCTAAATATAGTATTCTTAATAAAAATATCTATAATTTTAATAAAACTAGCTTTCTAATAAGCTAGATTAGCTTATATACTATAATTATATATTTTAATTAAGTAATAAGGCCTAAATTAGTATAATCTAATAATTAGAAATAAGTTTCTTTAATCTAGATAATTAATATAGCTAACTAGATAATCCTACTATTTCTAATAGTAAAAGACTAATATTATCTCTTATTCTAAACTTAAGAATTTAACTTACTATTTAACTAAAGAATTTCTATTAGTAAAAATAGCTAGATTTTAAATAAAATTACTATAGATTAAATTAAGTACTTTAATAAAAGTACTTAAACTAGAACTAAGAGTAAATATTATCTTCTTATACTAGATAGCTATAAGAGCTATTATTTAATAGAGTTTAAAGAATATTATAAAAAGAAGAATATTATTATTCTCTATATATCTTTTTACTTTTCTTATTTATTCTAGTTACTAGATATTAACTATTTTAATCTATTAAAAAAAGTATATAATTAGTAAATTAAGTATCTAATAAAGACTCAGATTATCTATATTATAAAGGAAGATTTCTTTCTAATATTTATAATAGTATTTAATATCTCTTTTACTAAAGAAAATATACTAGGAGTATTCTAAGGAGCTAGATTTATCTCTCTAAATCCAGAGAGTATAATTTTAAAGCTAGATATATAAATAAGTATATTAATATTACTAGAGTTATTCTTTAAACTACTTATTATTTAGTAATTAAAGATCCTAACTAACTTATTAGAAATAACTTTATAATCTAAATATTTTAAAAGATAAATATAATACTATTAGAGTAGTTCTCTAAGCTTAATTATTAAGAGTTAATTAAGTAGATTATAAAGAGTATATAGTAAGTTATATATAAGTTTATATTTCTAAAAGAAAAGATATCTAAGCTTAAAAAGATAAATAAGTAATTAAATAAGTACTAAAGGATTAAAAAACTATATTTATATAAAGAAAGCTCTCTTAATATATAAAAATTATAGAATCTTATAGCTAAAAAAGATATTAAATAATAAATATAAATAGAAAATTATATAGATTATAATTAGAAACTTTATTAAGAGTAAGATACTTAGTAATATAATATATATAGTAAAATAGACTATAATATATAGATTTATAAGGTAGTAAAGAAGTTATCTAGCTCTAATTCTAAAGTTATTATAAGTAATTAGATTAAAAAGTAGAGGTTAGAGAGTATCTTAATTAGATCTTATTAAAGATAGTAGAAATATACTTCTAAAGCTAGCTAAACTATATTTTAATTAGATCTAGTTAAAATATCTTAAAGCTAGCTATTTAGCTAGACCTAGTTAAGATCTATTTAGGGATATAATATCTTAGCTATAGTAATCTTATTAAAAGAGAGAGAGAGAGTTAAAATAGAAAAAGATAAAAAAATATAGTATTATTATCTAACTTATTAAACTCTATAGTTTAGTATATATAAGCTATTTTTAGAAAAGTATTTTTTTTAGTTATATTAATATATAATAGAAAAATAAAAAATATTTATAGAAAATATAAAGATCTAGAGTAGAAATTATAAAAATTAATAATAAAAAGAGTATAAAAAGTAGTTTATATACTAGTTTAGTTTATATACTAATAGATTATATTATAATAATTATTATTAATAATAATTATTAGAATTTCTTTTTATATATTAATTATTTAAATTTATAATCTATTATAAGTCTATTTATAATAATAAAACTAATTTTTTTTATATATAAACTTAATAATTATATTTATTAAATTTATTATTTTATTTAATAATTAATTATTAAAAAAATATATAAATAATTTTAATTTTTATTATATTTATAAAGAATTATATAAATAATTTTTTAAATTTAAAATCTATTTAAATTAATTATATTAAATAAATAAATAAAAATTAAATTAAATTAAAATATTAAAAAGTTTATTAAATTAAATTAAATTAATTAAATAATATTTAAAATTATAATAAATAAATTAATTATTATTTTAAAATATTTAAAAAAAAATATAATATATTAATTAAAAAATTAAATATAATTTTATATAATAATAAATATATTTATTAGTTTAAAAAATATAATAAAATATTTATAAAATTAAATTTTATTTTAAATATTATTTTTTATATTTTAAATTTTATAAAAAAATAAAAAAATTTATTATTTTTTTTAATTAATTTTTTAATATAATTATAATTATTTTAATTTTTTTTTATTTTTATATTAATTATATAAAAATATTTAAAATTATTATTTTATAATATTAATAAAATATATTTTTATAAATTTAAATTTAATTTTTAAATTATTTTAAAATTAATAAAATTAACTAAATTTTTTTTTAAATATTTTTTAAATATTTTTTTTTTAAATTTTTTATATATAATATAAATTATTTAATTATTTATTAAATAATTAAGAATTTTAAAATATTATTTTATTTTATTAAATTTTTTTTTAAAATTATTATAATATTTTTTATTATTATTATTATTATATAATTAAATTAAAATAATTAATTAAAATATTATAAATTATATAATATAAATTATTATTAATATATAAATATTATAAAATTAATTTTAATAAAATATAAATAATTATATTAATAATTATTTAAAAAAATATTATATTATAAAAATATTTATTTTTATATATTAATATATTTATAAAAATATTTATAATAATTTTTATTTATAATTTTATTTTTTTAAAAAAAAAAATTAATTATTAAAATATATTAATATTATTTATTTTAATATATAATTTAAAAATAATTTAAAAATAATTTTTATTTATAATATATTTTATTTATAAATTCTAATTATTTAATTAATAATAATTTTATATTTAATAAGTTTTAATTAATATTTATAAAAGAAATACTCTAAAAGATTAATTATTAAAGAAATTAAATATCTCTATATTTACTCTTTAATACTATTCTGATAAATATAACCTATCTATCCAGACCCTTGCTATTTTCTTTGCTTCTCCAGATAGGCTGATAATATCAAACATATTAGTTCCTTCGCCTGGGACTTAGTGCATAATTGATCCTGCCAATATATAATGTAGATAGTAATACTGACCTCTCTATATGTTCCTCTATGATCCTCTGCGGCAGATGAACTTTGTAGCCCCGCTGATTTAACGGATGCTCGGCCCTTCCTCTAAACTACTGGGGCAGTTATGAAATCAATTCGAGACTTTCGGTATACTTTATTCGATTACACGTAGGAGTTTCGAGCCGAGCCCCAGAAAATATATAGGCATCCTTTTCCAAATCCTAGCTCCTTCCATAGCCTGAGCCTGTTCTGCTTTTGCGGTTGCGGCTCCACACGGCCCAGCCGTTATTTATCTGCCGCCATGAATCAACAGACAGCCGCTTACTATTTCGGTACTATTTCGGTACTAATTCGGGGGTTTACTTCTAACTCAGCAGGTAGTGGTTGCACCTACTTCTAAGTATACATCGTTAGCTGCACATACACGTCAAATTGCTTCATGGTTTGCAGCTCGTCATGATTCATAAACACTATAAGAGCTTCCTTGATCAAATGCGACCCATATGGTCGCAAGGTGCTGCTACGAAAGTTCATGTATGTGCTAACGGGAGATAGATAGTAGGTTCGTTTGATCGTATATTATACCGGTTGAGTATGACGCCTTGCATGAGACACGGCTGGTCTATTTCACCGCTCAGTACCTACTTCCGCCGCCACGAATATAAGTCGCCTTATTTTGACACCTTACTTGATATTCTTGATAATAAGCGAACAACCCGATGCAAGACACAATTGGTAATGCCAAGACAGTTTATCCGTCTCCACATCATCATGACGGTTTCTCGGCCTTTTCTAACATGAGATCGTGCCATGAAATTGTGCTTCTTAAACGTTCCAGCACCCCGTAACCATGAAACATTTGTTGTAGCGGTCTAGACTTGTATGTGTGTGTCTGGCTCTGCGTTGTGACCACTTTGACACTGAGAGGTGCTGTTCCCCTGTGAAAAGGGGTGGAGCAAGGATTGCTAGATAGTTAAATAGATGATAGCAGCTGCTTCCATCAGTGAGTCAGTGAAGTTCTTTTTCCTCTTTTTCATTCGACCGACTACCAGTATCATGGAACGCAATGAAGCTACGCATTATCTAATAGTCAGATCCATTTGATCGAATAATTCTTAGCCTCCGAGCAAGAACAAATAACCCCAAGCCCGACGAGCTCATGGAGATATTTATATTGCATCCGAGGGCTCCTTCCGAGACTTAGTGGGGCCAAGAGTGAGTTTATCCCGAGCCAGCCGGTTGAGTGTGTTAGTTCTGTCTTGTTCCTTTTCCCGTAGTTCTCAATATTTTGATGGAATATTATGTCTCGGTCTATGCGAGACCGGAGAAGCAATATTCACATGTCTCGAATACAGTGACTAGTAGCTACTTGTTGGTTCTATAGCTTACTTTCCTCATTTCGCGAAAGATATCCAGGGGATAGCTGGAAATAATTGGGTAGTTAATACACACTAAGCATGTGACTATAAAAACTGTGCTCAATCGGTCATTGTGAACATTCGCCTCTCTCCTCTACCATCCATGGGCATCCCACTAACAACTTCATATTCCTCAAATTAATCGTTGCACTTTATTTCATCATTCATCTGTCAGTTTATCAACATCATCCTGCCCATTCTTAGCAACTATGACGCAATCTACAACCACTATGGGCCTTTCTGTGCAGGCAAGTGAGCTCGCCAAGCGTGCGGACAAGCCTGAACAGGAGAGTCGAAACGTCCTCATTTGGGAGGCCGCTTCCAACTTGTGGGATCGCACAACCAACCCGGATGGTGTAGTCAGCCTAGCCACGGCCGAAAACTGGCTGATGCAAGATTCACTATACAACCATATGCGCAAACACTTCAATCCCGGCCCCGACGTCTTCACATACAGCCACGGCACCAGGGGATCTCAGCGTCTGAAAGAAGCGATAGCCAAGTTTCTCGGCCATCACTTCTCCCCAGCGGAGGAGCTGAAGGCTGAGCATATCGTTATTACCAATGGATGCCACTCAGCCCTGGAGCAATTAAGCTTCACCTTGGCAGATCGGGGTGAAGTTGTCTTGCTCGGGCAGCCATTTTACGGTAGCTTCATTATGCAATTTGAATCCCGTGCCGTCCGTAACATCATTGTTGTGCCGTTTGACAATGACAAGGACCGGTTTGACAAAGATGCCACCGTGGCTACATACGAGAAGTCTATCAAGCAGATCCAAGACCCCCACGGTGCAGGGTTAAAGGTGAAAGCCTTGCTTGTCTGCAATCCTCACAATCCTTTGGGACGTTGCTACCCGCGAGAGACATTGGTTGAGTTAATGAAACTGTGCCAACGCCATGAGATGCACCTTGTTGTGGACGAGATATATGCGCTCTCAACCTTCGATAATACGGTTGATGAAGGTTTTACGCAAGTTCCTTTTGTCTCTGCACTCTCGATTCCGACCGAAGGGCTTATTGATGGTAAGTTCTTGCATGTTATCTGGGGCATGTCCAAGGACTTTGGAGCCAGCGGCCTGCGGGTTGGTGCTATTATCTCGCAGCACAACGAGGCTCTCCGTGACAGTCTCGTCACTAGTGGGATATTAGCGTCTGTATCCTCGCTTTCGGACCATGTATCAGCCCATATGCTCGAGGATGATGAATGGTTCCATCTCTACATTGAAGAGTCTCGGAAGAAGATGTCAGCAGCATACAGCAAGATTGCCACATGGGCCCGAAAAAACCAAATTCCATACGTTCCGGCCAATGCCGGACTGTTCATTTGGGTCGACCTTGGAAGTAGGTTTCTCGAGAGTTATCCAGGTATCCCGGAGGAGGAACTTGAGGACCTTATTGTGAAAGCCCTTTATGACAATAAAGTGCTTCTTACTAGGGGAAGAGATTTCGGAGCCGAGAAGCCAGGGTGGTTCAGGCTTGTCTATACTGTGCCAGATGAGACTCTTGATGAAGCCATGGCCCGTATCCTCCAGGCTTTAGGAGGGTCGCTCAGAAATTAATATGTAGCTAGTTTTGATGTTGGTGTCCCTTGCTAAATTGTATTTTGGAATCAAATTGAGGCTACAGACACCAGATCTAGAATACACAATAGAGATCTAGCTCATTGAAAAACCCGCCGTAAAGAGGCTATGTCCGAGTACTAAAATATCTCCATGAATCATATAACGGGACTTTGAACACCACCATCCAAACTTATAATGCACTGCGCTATGGTTGTAATAAGGGTCTATATGCTCATCTCCTTCAGCAATGATTATTCTGAAGTCACCCTAGATCTTTCGCTTCAACTAAATGAACATCGCTCGGAATACTAGCTGTATCTCGCCCGTAATCCTGGCAGGTAAACTTTCTATCGAATATCCTAGAGCTCTCTAGAAGTTTCTAACCCTAAACGCCTTAGAGTAACTTTAGAAAAGTATAGTTTATTATACTAAGTATTACTATATACTCTAGTAATATATATTAGTAATTTAAGAAATTTTTAAATCTATATCTACTACTACTAGAAGATTAGCTTTCTAGAGGGTTTAAATATATTTAAATAATCTTTAGAGTAAATAGATATATTTATTAAAATAAGTCTAAATATATAAATATTATAGAAAAAGGCTTTTAAACTTAAAGTAGGAGTATCTAGCTACTTTATATATTTATATAAGTTTACTATAGTAGTTAGTAATAATAAGCTTAGAGAGATATTATAGTTAATTATAGAATATAATAAGTATTCTCTCTTAGAGCTTATAGTTAAGTTATATATTTAGTAAGCTTTTCTTAGAGTTTTTAAAGATATTATTACTTTACTTTAGCTTATATAAATAAAAAAGTAAAAAAATAGAGTTAAAGATTAGATATAAATTAAAACTTAGTTAAAAATAAATTATATAGATCTAGTTATATATAACCTGATCTTAGAATATCTCTTAAATATAGTTAAAATCTCTAAAAAAAAATAAGTTTACTATAATAGCTAGCTAATCTTAAATAACTAGGTTTTTATATTATTATAATAGTTAGGTAATTTATACTAAATAGGGATCTAGGGTAGATTAGGATATAATTAATTAAAGTATTATTCTGAGTAGTATAATTAGATTATTATAGACTATATAATATAAGTTACTATTAATATATAAGTATTATAGAGCTAGTAATAATAGATAATATTATTAATAACTATCTAAAAGAATATTCTAACTAATAGAATAAATATATATATATACTAAAGGATTATTAAAGCTTAGTAATAATCTATATTTCTAAATTATAAGAATTATTTTAAAATTCTAATAATTTTTAAGTAACTAGTTAAAAAGTATAATATAATCTACTAGTATATAGATTAAATTAATATATAGATTACTTTCTCTAAATTTTTAAATTTTAAATTTTAAATTTTAATTACTTAATTAATACTTATATAGTAAACTAAGAAAGAAAGATAAATTACTCTTACTTTTATAATAGTTAGATAACTTATACTGAACAGGGTCTAGGATAGGTCGGGGTTAAACTAATTAGAGTATTATTCTGAGTAGTATAATTAGATTATCTTAGGCTGTATAATATAAGTTATTATTAATATATAAGTATTATAGAGCTAATAATAATAGAGATATAGATAATTATATTAATAACTATCTAAAAGAGTATTCTATCTAGTAAAATAAATATATATATATATTAAAGTAATATATATAATATATAATATATTATTTTTAATATATAGGATATTAACTATATTATTTAATTATATATAATTATATATAATAACTAAGGGTAGTTCTATTAGATAATATAGAGATAGTTTATAATATAATACCTTCTTCTATTAGTTTTATCCTTAAAACTATATTTAGTAGCCTAGTTAGTATATTATCTAACTTTCTTTCTTTATTATTTATACTAATACTATATTATCTAGTTATATTTTAAAAATAAAAAAATTAAAAACTAAATTATCTATAATTTATAGAAATACTCTTCTTTTTATTATTCTAAATAATTCTTCTATTATATTAGTATATTCTTACTATAAGGGTTATAATAAGTATTCTTATTAAATATCTCCTTTAGATTCTTCTTATTATATAGAATATATATTATATAGTTAGTTATATTATAATATCTAAGAGTTATCTATATAGTAGATCTATTATATTAGGGTTTATTATTAATAGACTAAAGAGAAGCTAGATATAGTAGAGAAGGAGTTAGAGTATATAAGTACTAAAGTATAGTATTTATATAAATAAAAGAAAATATAGCTTAATAAGATAATATAAATAATATCTTATAGTATTAATAGTATTAAAGAGTTAGAGTAGGTAGAATATAAAGAGATAGAGAAAGTAGTTTATAAAATAGCTTCTTCTTTAGAGATTACTTCTTTATTTAAATCTATATTTTTAGAGATTAAAATTAATTTACTATTCCTTTAAGAGGGTATAGAGCTATTCTCTTCTTAGTTTATTAGAATAAGTATTTTTAAATTTAGTAATACTATTAGTTAAACTTCTAATAGTTTTTTAGATATTTAGTAAGTTTTTAAATATTATTATTATTAGTATATTCCTTCTATTTAATAAAATAGAATATTTATCTATTTCTAACTTCTTTTTTTAATATTTTCTCTAGTTTATATTTTTCTTTATAAATTTTAATTAGATAGTTTTAATCTAGAGTATTTTCTAGTATTTTTTTAAATAATAAGATATAAAAAACTAGATAGATATATATTATATCTAGTAGTAATAGTTTATAATTAATATCTAATTTTTTATTCTTAATTTTAAATAGTTTAAGTTTTTTATAATTTAATTTATTATTTAGTTATATTATTATAATATTTTTATAGAGTAGATATACTTTATTTTCTTTCTTTAAGATTAATCTCTTTAATCTTATTTTATTATAATTATTAGAAGGCTTTTCTAAAGTATATACTATAGAGTAGATAGATTAAAAGTAATTAATTAAGTTACTATTCTAGCTATAGAAGTAAACTAGTTATAAATATAGTTCTAGAATAGTTCTAACTAAGTAAACTACTCTACTTCTAGCTTCTAGCTAGTAACTACTAGTTAGTAGTATTTAGTATACTAATATAGATAGTCTTTTATTTTCTTATTCTATATAAATAGCCCTTATAATTATAGACCCTTTATAACCTCTATAAATATAAGAAATAAATATATATAATTCTAATTCCTTATATTTTTATTAAAAAGATATATTATATATATTAGTCTAGATATATATATATTTTATTATTAGGTTTCCCTACTTATTATTATAGTTACTCCTAGTAATAAGTAATTATAGATATATATTCTATTTATATTAAACCCTATTCTATATTACTATAATATTTCCCTTTTCTTTTTCTATATAGCTACTCTAGTATTATATATATACTCTCTATAATAATCCTTATTACTTTAGATTAAAGTTTTATAGCTAACTATTTTATAGAATAGTTATATTCTAATCCTCTTTCTATATATAGAGGTATATATATTCTAGGATATAGTTTTATAGCTAATCTTAGTAGTATATAATTAAACTTTTAACTTACTATTTTCTTCTCTATAAGTAGTTACTTCCTCTTTATATATTTTAGAATTAACTAAATATAGAGATATAATATCTTCCTTCTTCTCTTTTTTATCTACTCCTTAGAGCTTCTCCCCTAAGCTTATAATACTATCCTACTATAATATAGCTAGGGAAATAGCTATTAATTATATATACTTAAGTACTTAGTTTTAGGAACTCTTACTAATAAGTTTATATAGTAGTCTAAAGAATATTAAGTATACTAGCCTAGTAATAAGCTAAAGTTAGAAAAATATAGAAGGAGCTTAGGAAGCTTAAGAGATAGGAATATTATATAGCTAAGAAGTACTCTAATTAGATATAAATATTAATAGTTTTTCTTTTTCTTACTTTCTTAGCTAATATATTTATTAGTAGTAAGTATTCTAATAAATATATAGTATATATTAAGTTATTTACTTTAGGGAAAAATAATAGTTATTACTTTAATTATAATAGTAATAGGATATAGTATATATATTATAATAAGAGTAGTAATATTTATATTACTATACTTAAAGTTCTAATATCTTTTATATATAACTTAGTTATTATTTATAAAGCTTTTACTAAGCTTAATAAACCTACTAGAAAACCTTCCTATAAGTATACTAAGATATACCTTCTAGTTATATATACTAGTACTATTTAGAAAATAGCTTATAATCTTACTATAAATAGTATTTTTAATAGTTTAATTATTTATTAGTAATATAGATTAAAATCTAGCTCTAGCTATATTTTTAAGAATACTATCTCTAAGGAGATTAAACCTCTTTTAGAATATTATACTATTTATTATTAATCTATAAAGCTTAATAATAATAATAGTACTATCTATAGAAGTACTAATAAATCTAATAATAATAATAAATCTAAGGGTAGCTCTTCTAATATCTAATTCTAATATATAGTAATAATAAACTTAAGAGTAATTCCTTTAATATCTAATCCTAACCCTCTAGATATTATTTTCCTATATACTCTAAATCTAAATAAAAGAGGAGAATAAAATAAAAAAAAATAAAAAAAAATTAGATAGTTTAGCTAGTTTAGATAAGTAGATAGATTTAATTATTAATAGATAGCTTAGATAGATAGGGAAATAGAATAGTCTCTTATAAGAGGCTCCCCCCCCCCTATATATTCTAATTACTTATAATATATTTAAATTCTTAGTTTAAAGCAGCTTATTATATAGGTTTAGTTTATTTATATTTACTAAGCTATACCTAGTTTAAGCAGCCTCTTAATATCTCCCTTAATTTAAATTCTTAACTTATTTATTTCTATAAGTTTTAAAAGTACTAAATTAGGCTTCTCTTTTATTAAAATATCTACTAGGTTATTCTCTCTATTAATCTATCTTATTTTAGTAATTTTATAGTATTTATATAATTACTATAAAGCTATTATATTAATTATTAGTTTTTTCTCTATAGTTATACTAAGCTTAATAAGATATTTATATAGTAAGAGAGAATCTATATAAATTACTAGTAGTATTTCTAATAGTATTATTTTTAAAGTAATTATTTAAAGGGTATTTATAATTATAATACCTATATTAAATCTAGCTATTATACTATAGACTTCTAATATAAAACTACTTCTTATAATATATTTATACTTTATTAATAACTAGTATATAATATTCCTAGTTAGTTAGAATATAAGCTTCTAGCCCTTAATCCTTATCTTTATTCTAAGTATAATTATAAAGCTAATTTAGAAGCTTATATCTTTATTATTAGTAAGAGATCTATTTATAAAGATATATAGTTTTAGATTATATAGATTAAGTAGTATAAATTTTAATCTATAGTTATAGTTCTTAATTTACTATATAAGCCTTTTATTTAACTTCTTAATATTATCTTTTAACAGGTTCTATTATAATTATACTACTATAGATAAATTATATAAGGCTTCTAGTTATATAATACTTATAATCTATATACTATATACTCTTTAGGCTTTATAGCTCTCTATATCTATAGCTTTCTAAAGTATATTAATTTAGCCCTTTTAAAGGAACTTAATTATTATACTATAGAGGGATATTTTTCCTCTATTAAATTTAAGATTTATTTCCTTAGAAAGTTTAATTCTAGCTTTTACTTTAAACTTAGCTTTTTTTAACTAATATTCTTCTTCTATAGTAAGTATCTTATTAAATAATCTAAGTATATTATTAGTTTATATTCTAATAATTCTAAAACTAAATATATTACTTTCTATAATTAGGAAGTATAGGTTAAAACTAGAGGTTACTATTTTTATATATATTATAAAGTACTTATAGTATATAGTATACTAATATATATTAGACTTAGTAATCCTATATAGTAGCTTTATAATTTTTATAACTATTCCTTATAAATAGTTTTACTTAAGGTCTTTTAGGAGTATTATATAAATTATATATTATAGTATTAACTCAGACTATAGATAGATTTATATAATATCTCTACCTATTAGAATATAAGTTCCTACTACTAGTAATAATAGTATTAGTATAAGGATAAGCTATTAGCTATAGTATTAGATTATTAGTAACTATATAAGAACTATCTTCTTATTAGTAGTATTATATCCTTATATAACTAGATAGGATTTCTTATATAGATATATATTCTGTTCTTTTACCTTATTAATAATATATACTTTAAATAGTTAACTGCTTTTAATATTATAATTAAACTATATAAATTTAAATATACCTGCTTTAATAAGTTAGTTAATTTTAGCTATTATAGAAGCTTTAAATAAAGTACCTAGGGTTATAATAACTCTTTCCTTTTAAAGTTTCTTAGCTAGTTTAAGGATATCTTACTCTTTATATATTATATAGTTAGTATATAGTCTAACTAGTTATACTATATATTATATATATACTTTCAGTTTATTCTTTAAGATTATTAGTTATCCCCTTCTTTATAGTAGTTTACTTATTATAAGTAGTAAAAGGTTTTTTAGATATATTATTAGACTAGTACTCTCTTAGACTAGATTTTCAGTCTATTTATCTCTATAGTATAACTTTATATATATAGACTAAAAGATCTTTAGTCTATTATATATTTTAATTATAATATTATAGGAGTTATTTAATAAAAATCTATATAGTTTAAACTACTTCTTATTCTCTCTTTATACTATAATCTTACTTAGGAGTAGGAGTTTAAGGAGTTCTATTAGATTAGGGCTATTATATATAGCTAGTATAAGTATAGTTCTCTCTTTAGTATATAGTTCCTTTAAAGCTTTTATTATAAGGTTAACTACTTATACTCTTTAAACTATAGATTATAATAAGGGAGAGGATATAATAACTCTTAGATATACTCTAAATATAAGAAGTATTAGTATAAGGCTATTAGACTCTACTATATTATTAACTACTTTAACTACTGCTTATAATATTAATTCCTTTAAGATTATTTTCTTAAGTTCCTTATATAAGATATTAAATATATATTATAGTAGTTTATAATATCTTTTAATTTTACTAATTAACTAATAGGCCTTAATTAGTATTTACTTATACTTAGAACTAATAATTCTTATATTTATATAAAATTAGTTATTTATAAATTAAGTTCCTATATTATATATAATATAGTCTAGTAGTTCTAGATATATATCTAGCTAGATCCTCTTTAATACTTTCTATATAGTATCTACTAAAATATTTATAAGGAAGGTTATATTTTAGAATATAGTTACTATATAGATAATATATAAAATTAGTTCTTAATCTAGTAGATATATAATATTAATTATAATCTTATAATTAAAATTAAAATTATTTTATAATTTAAATTTAAAGTATTTTAAAGCTAGGCTATAGGCCTAGTATTAATAATAGAAGTATTTAATCTTTTTTATTACTTCTCTATTTATATTCTTATAGCCTGCTCTTTCTAAGAACTTATATAGTCTTTCTACTAATAGGTAACTAAAGTAGTAATAGAATTATCTTAGCTCTAGTTCTATTAAATAGGCTATATTAGCTATTAGTATATATTTAGGAAAGAACTATATATAGCTCTATTTCCTTATAGTTAAAGTAGAAAGACTATCTATAGTTCTAACTACTTTATTAGTTATATTTCTAAACTTAATATTCAGATAGTTTATATTTTAAAGATATATTAGGAAAGAGGTCTCTAAGTTTATTATATAAAATATAATAGATCTGAACAGAGTCTATAGCTTTATTATACTAAGTAACTCTATAAGCCCCTTTCTAAACTTAATACTCTTTATATTAGCTATAGTATTTAGTTTAATTAATAAATTAATTTATTTAAGTACTTTAAATTATAGTTTACCTATAGTTAAGATTAATAAAGTATCTATATCTAGTATAATCCTCTAGAATTATATTATATATCTTTCCTTAATAATAAATTATAAGGGGTTTTATAGCTTTCTCTTAATTTTCTCTCTAGAAAGTAAGTATTAGAATATCTTATTAAGTAGATATTATATTAGGTATTATTTATTACTACTTATATACTAATCTTCCTTATCTAGATTATTATAATTATTAAGATCTTTATAGTTTACTATTTTAGACTAGTTATTAACCCCTTCTTAGTTTTAAATCTATTATTTAAATTCTTCTAGTATATTATCTTCTTCTACTTTCTCTTCTACTTTAAAGAACTTAGTTATAAATTAGTAATATACTTTAAATCTCTTCTATAGATAGTTTATAAACTAATAACTAGGCTTATTATAAATAAAGTAGTACTCTCTCTAGTTATTTCTCTATAGTCTTTAGTTCTAGCTAGTAAAGCTTCTATTAAATAGTCTGCTCTATATATTTTAAATATAATAAAGTTATTATTATATTCTATTTAATAGCTTCTAAATATATTAATATTACTAGTTAATAAGATATATATTTCTTATTATATCCTAAGCTACTAAAGTTATTAGGCTTTATTCTAGCTATTTTAATAAATTTATTTCTAATACTAATATAAAATATTATATTAGGGCTTTAGTATTTATATACTCTCTTTAAAGTACTATTTCTAGTTCTTTTAAACCTCTATATACTCTTACTACTATAGTTTATAGATTATTATCCCCTATATAAGTACCTCTAAATATCTTCTATACTCTTATTAGGATAGTAAAGACTTTTTATAGTATCTAGTATACTATAAAGTCCTTATATTCTCTATTTACCTATATTAAAATAATACTAGTTTAAGTTTAGTTATAATAATACTACTATTTATTAATAGTATTATTAAAGTATTACTTTAGTTTAAGATATATCTCTCTAAAGATATATTCTTTTTTAATATATTAGAACTAGAAATCCTATATATTCCCTTTAAGGATTTAGAAGAGAATAGTTTTAAATCTATTTAGCTATATATTATAGGATTTATAAGTATTTAGTATTATCCTAACTTTAGTATTAAGTATATTATATAGTTCCCTATTAAATAAATACTTTTTTATATTATATAGCTTCTAGAAGGCTATAAGTTCTTATATAGCTATTATATCTATTCTAAGGCTTTACTTAGATAAGAGGTTATAGTATAGATTATATAATTTATATATATAGCCTCCTAGTTCTTATTTTAGAACTAGATTCCTAGAAGGTATAAGTACTTATTAGATTAACTCTTTATTCCTCTTAGATATTTCTATCTTATCTATTTTAATTATATAGATTATATTTCTTTCTTAGGGTATTTATAGTATTAGTACTATATATTCTTAAAACTTTCTATATTACTCTTATAATTAAAATACCTAGGAGTTTAGATTAAAAATATTTATAAGGAACTATTAATTATTTAGCTATTCTAATAGATTCTCTAGCTTCTATATATTATTAAGAACTACTTTAAATATATTATTTATAGAGCTAGTATATATACTACTATATTATAGAATATATTTTAACTCCTTAGTAATACTATTATTTAGAAATATAAACTTTTCTATTAACTAGTTCCTAAAGTTATATATAAACTTATCTAGTAAGTTATTACTATATAGCCTAGTATATTTATAGTAGTATATATAATATACTATATATATATTAGTAAGTTCTTAGATAGTTATCTAAACTACTAAAATTAAATAGTTTATCTAGTTAATATTATTTATATAAACCTTTATTAGCTTAATTATATTAAAAATCTCTTCTATTTTATTATAATTAAAGGGGGTTAGTATAAATATAGTTTATACTAGTAGTACTATTATATTTACTTAGGAAGTAAATTCTAAAGTATATATATATTTTTATAATAGGGGAGTATAGGGTTTTACTCTTATTTAAGAGATTAGAATCTCTATTTAGAAGGATTCTAATAGATTATAGGAAACAGAGTAGTAATAAAGGAGAAGTATAAAGAATTATTTTATTTCCTTCTAGAATTAGAAAAAGAAGAGTATTCTATAAGGATAAACTCTTAAAATTAAATAGTTAGAAAAGAAAATAATCTTATTAATTACTCTTATTTATATTAATAGGGAGATATATATAATATAATACTTTTTAAAAGTATTTTTAATATTAATAGTATTATTAGAGAAATAAGTAATCTCTAAAGTAACTATTTAGAATATATAAAAGATAATAGTATTATTATATTATATATTATATATAATTCTATAGTATAGGACTAGTACTTATAGGAGAACTATACTTCCCTAAGTACTTAGGAAATTCTATCTCTTTTTCTTTACTAATCTATAGCTACTATATAACTACTAATTAGTATTAGAAAGCTTTTCTAAAGTATATACTATAGAGTAGATAGGTTAAAAGTAATTAATTAAGTTACTATTCTAACTATAGAAGTAAACTAGTTATAAATATAGTTCTAGAGTAGTTCTAACTAAATAAACTATTCTACTTCTAGCTTCTAGCTAATAACTACTAGTTAGTAGTATTTAGTATACTAATAATAATATTTTTTTATTCTTTTTTAGATAAATTCTAACTCTATTTTTATTTCTATATATAATAAATATAAGATTTCTTTTATAAATATAATAATAGATATATTTAATTTATTAAGTATTTATTAGTTTTAAAATTCTAATTTATAACTATAGTTTATATATATAGATATAAATTAGATAAACTCTTATATTAAACTATTATATATAATCTATACTATAGATAGTAGTTATATTTTATTATTTTATTTATAATAAATATATAAAATCTTTTATAAAACTTACTTTCTTATATAGAATAAAATATCTATATTTTATAAATCTATTAATAATAATTAAAATACTATTATATTATATTTCTATTATAAATTCTATTAATAATAATAGCTTAATAATATAATTAAAGAATATTAATTACTATAGTTATTCTAATACTTATACTAGTTTAAGTTCTTTATAGAGTTTATATCTTATAGATTTAATTTATATATATATTAAGAACTTAAGCCTAGTAGGAGATTAGGCTAGATCTAATAAGAGATAACTATAGTAAGTAAAATCCCTAACTAGTATACTATAGTACTATATAAGGGAAGAGAGAGTTATAGAAAGGAAACTATTCTTTTCCTTCCTAAGAATATAAACTCTAAAGTAGATATCTATCTATAGCTACTATAGGGCTAGTTTATTATAATTTATATTCTTTATAATAAACTTTAATATACTAGGAACCTTTAATTATAAAGAGATAATATTAGTATTTAGTTTAAACTCTTTCTTATTTATTAAAAGATTTTATATAGAAATAGTAAATCTTTAGAATAGAGTTAATACTCAGATTAAGTAATTATAAATATAATAAGCTAATATAAAATTATTACTTAAAAGGTTCTTATAAATATAAACCTAGTTCTAATTCTAGATTACTTAGAACTAGCTACTAGCTCTTCTACTACTCTATCTACTATTTAGAATCTTTCTTATAGTACTAATAATTAGAAAGTAGCTAGTAATAGGGGAATTATATAATAGTAAAAAGAATCTATTTCTAGTATAAAAGAAATATATAGAATATATTCTTAAGATAGATTATTTCTTTATTAGTAATAATAGAGACTAGTTTAAATATATTTAGAATACTCTTTTATAGAAAGTATAAAAGAAATTTATAGTTTACTATAAAAATAAAAAGCTATACTATATATATTAGCTATATAACTTCTTAGCTTATATAGAGTTAATATTTTCTAATCTATATTAATAATAAATAGCTTTAGAAGAACTAGAGTAAATAACTTAAGGATCTAATAAAGTATTTATAATCTTCTATATATACTTTAAATAGAAAATAATAATAATAGGGGGAATATATTAGGATAATACTATATAACTTTTATAGTTATATTACTATCTAAATAAGTAACTATATAGATTCTATATTAATAGGGGGATATTCTAAATTAATTTTATCTTAATAGTAATCTAGATCTAGAAAATTATAATTAATACTAAATTATTTAATTTAGATATATTATATTAAGAGTAGAGAGAGTTAGTAAGATATTAGGATAAGAGATATTAAGATAATAAGGGAGATATATTAATAATAAGAATAAATACTATCTAATTAGTATACTAGGAAGTTTAGAAGAGTAAGAGAAAGAAAGAAGAAAAAACCTAGTTAAATTTAAACTAGAATTAAAATTAAAATAAAAAAACCCCTAAGAAATAGACCTAATAAGTATTAAAAGAGATAATTTTTAAATAATAGGAAGTTAGTACTTATTTATACTATAGTATATTCTTATACTTAACTAGGAATTATTATTTAGTATAAGTAATTAAGATTAATATAATCTCTATAAACTCAGAGAGTAATAATTATTAAAAGAGAACTAACTAGGAAAAGAACTATTTAGAATTAGAAAATAAATAGTTCTTATATAGAGTTTTATATAGTAGGGAGCTAATCTATTAGGGGAATAATACTTATTAGTTATATCTAGAAAGAAGAAGGAATTTATTAAAATAGAAAGAAGAATAGAGAAATCTTTATTTTAAATCCTAGTATTATTTAATTCTATAAAATTTCTTAATATATTAATTAATAGTAAATATAATTATTATAGAGTAGTTAGTAAGTAAAAAGCCTAAAGTATAGATTTCTAATAAATTAAACTCTTTAGAAAGAAGGAGATTAAGATAGTAGTAGGAATAGATAGTATCTATACTATAATATATATTATTAGAGTAAATATAAATATTAATAGATAGTAGAATAAGATTATACTCTATATAATATTAGAACTAATAAGAGATATAATTCTTAAAATACTATAGTTTAGTTATAGAAAGGTTAAAATAAATATAGAATATAGATAACTTAAGATAAGTATAATAGGAGAGCTCTTAGTTTAAGCTTTAGATATAAGGTTTTCTCTCCCCTAAGTTTAGCTATTATTAGGAGCTATATTTATAAACTTAGTAAGATAGATATAAAAGTCTAGTTAAGAAAGATTAGTAATCTATATAATTAGTATCTATAAATTAATTAAAATAATTTAGATAGAAACTACTAAATTAGTATTATTACTAGTTTAGTTTCTAGAAGAGCTTATAGGTATAAAAGACCTATTTAATAAGAAAGAGATAAAAATACTTCTATTTTATAGAGGGGCTTTAGATTATAAGATTAGATTAAGAAAGATAGTAGATAGAGATAATCTAGACCTTCTATAGGGATTATTATATAGTATATCCAGAGACTATCTACTAGAGGTTAGAAAATAGATTATAGAACTTATAGATAAGGGTTAGATATAGATTAGTATATTCTTAGTAGTAGTACTAGTACTTCTAATAAAGAAACTAGGGGAAGACTAAAGGTTTTATATAGATTATTAGGCTCTAAATAAAATTATAGAGTAGAACTACTATCTATTACCCCTTATTAAGAAAACCTTATAATCTCTAGCTAAAGTATACTAATTTATAAAACTAGATATAAGAATAGTCTTTTATAAGATATAAATAGTAGAGAGAGATAAATATCTAATTATATTCTAAATATAATTTAATTTATTTAAATAGCTAGTTATCTCTTTTAGACTATTAGATATATTAGTTATTTTCTAATAGTATATTAATAAGTCTATTAGGAATATATTAGGGGACTATATAATAGTATATCTAGATAATATTCTAATATATACTAATAGGGACTATTATAACTATATATAAAAAGTCTATATAATCCTATAGTACCTTTAGCTAATAAGCTTTTACTTAGATTTAGTAAAGAGTATATTTATAGTTAAAGAGATTAAATACTTTAGGTTTATTATCTATATAAGATAAGAAATATATTTAGATCTAGAAAAGATTACTATAATTAGAGAATAGGAGATACTAATAAGATTTAAAGAAGTTTAAAGTTTTCTTAGCTTTATAAACTTCTATAGAGATTTTATTAAAAACTTTATTATTTTAATAGTACTTCTTATAAACTTAATAAAGAAGGAGTATTCCTTTTAATAGGGTACTATATAATAGTAAGTATTTAATACTCTAAAGAAACTCTTTATCTTATATCTAGTACTAGTACTTTAGAATCTAGAGAAGGAAATAATAGTAGAAATAAATTATTCTAAAGAGGCTTTAGGGGAATACTTATTATAGGTTTTAGATAAGGGAATTCTTTATCTAGTTATATATTATTCTATAAAACTTTTAATAATAGAAAGGAATTATATAGTTTATAATAAGGAACTTCTAGTAATAGTATTATATTTAAAAGCCTAGTTCTTAGAGTTAAAGAGTATATTTTAACTATTTATAATCCTTATAGATTATAAGAGTCTGAAATACTTTATAAAACTAAGATTAATAAATAAATAATAAGTTTAATAAAGGGAGCTTTTTTCTCTTTTTAATTATTACTTATAGTATAGACCTAGAGTATAGATTACTAAACTAAATATACTTTTATAAAAGGAGTAGGATAATAAGAATATACCCTTTTATAAAAGTATAATCTTCTACTTATTAATAATTATAATATTAGAGTAGAATTCTCTATTAGCTATACTAAAGGAGATTAGGACCTTATATACTAATATAAAGGCTAACTTAGAGCTAGATTAGAATCTTAATATAACTACTAAGTTACTATAAGATTATAATCTATTTATAGAACTTAATCTATAAATACTATAGGAGGAAGGATTAATATATAATCTACTATATAATAAAAGACTATAAGTTATAGTAAAGAGTAAGAGAAAGTTCTCTAAGGAGATAGCTATAAGAGCTCAGATTATAGATTATTTAATTAATATATATAGTACCCTACTATATAGAGGAAGATTATAAATATCTAACTAGGAACCTTTAATTATAGCTTTAATCTATAAGGTATATAACTTATCTATAGTAGGTTATTCAGAATAGAATATAATCTTCTATCTCCTTAACTATTAATTCTATTAGGATAGGTTATTCTTATTAGTAAAGAGATTCCTTAGAAACTATTTCTACTATAAGGGATATATTTTAAGGTAAAAAAGATAAAACCTACTTTAACCCCTACTAATTATAGAATATTACTAATACTAAATCTTAATTAATTTTATAATAGATCTTTCTATATATAATAAAGGGGATCTAAAGTATTTAATAGTTATTATAGATAAACTCTCTAAATATATATAGTTAGAGGTAATAATATTAATAAGAGCTAAAGAGTATATAGAATAATTTAGAGATATTTAGTAGAGGTTTTATAGGTTTTTATTCCAGATTATTAGTAATAGAGGATCAGACTAGATAGAGAGATTTTAAATAATATTTTATAGATTAGTAGGAATAGAATAACTCCTATTAATTTTTTATTATTTATAGATAGATAGTAATATAGAGAAAGTAAATTAGAAAGTATAAGTAATACTATAAGTTATAATCTTATTCTTCTAGCTAGACTAGCTATTTTAGTTACTAGCTTACTAACTAGTTTTAAATAATAGAAACTTCTTAGTAATAGATATAAGCTTATTTAGATTCTTAAATAGGTTTAATATAAATCTAGTTTAATTTTTAATAGAGATTCCCTAGTTAAAATACTTATCTAAGAGTAGAATAGTTTAATTCCTAAAGTATCTAAGGATAGAAGTAGAATTAGTTTAAGTTATAATTATATTTACTTAGTAAAAATAGTAATTAGATATAAACTAGTTATAATAACTAGCTAAATAGTTCTAGATAGATAATAAAATATAGCTATTCTTAAGAAATATAAAAATAGCTAGATCTATTAAAAAACTAGATTAGCTCTATATAAAATATATAGTAATTATAGTTCTAAGTCTAAATACTATTACTTTAAATATACTAGATAATATTTACTCTATCTTTTATATAGATCTAATTAAGAGAGTAGCTAATAATCTGCTTCTATTCTAAAGAATATTAAATACTAGGCTAGAATTATTATAAGTAGATATTAATAATAGGAAAAGAGAAGAATAATACTAGATTAAGTTTATCCTAATAATAAAAAATACCCTAGACTAGGGAAGATATAGAAAGATTCTAATAAAATAAATTAGTTATAATAAACTAATCTAAGAACTATTAGAGGAGTTTTATAATATAGTAGCTCTAAATAAGTTTAAAAAGAAATAGGGTAAAATATATACTATAAATAGACTAGGGGATATAATAAAAAAGGAATAGAAATATATTTAATTCTTAACTACTATCTTCTAATTAACTTTTTTATAATTAGAGTCTAGGAAATAAACTATAAAAGAAATTAAGAATATTATTTTATAAAAACTTAGTTATATATTAGATATATTATACTAACTATTATATAATTATATAGCTACTTAGGGATATTATAATACTTCTCTTTATACTTCTATTTACTCTTATTTTAATTCTATTTAAATTATTTCCCTTTAAAAACCTTTTCCCTAAAGGGGTTTATACTATTATAATTTATAGAATTACCTCTATTAGTATAATAAATATTATATCTATAATAGTATAGATTTAGATACTAATAAAGTAATATATACTCTAGATCAGAGTAAATAGAGATAGACTAAAAGCTTTATTAGGAATAAGATATAGTTATATAAGCAGAGTAAGAGGTATAGCTAATAGGAGAATTACTATAAGCAGGATATATAATATATTCTCTATATATATAGTTTAGAGAATTAGGAGTATAACTATAGCTATATATAAGTCTATCTAGTATAGGAATAGATATATTTTTAAAATAAATACTACTAGAGCAGGATTTATAAATACTAGTATATCTAGTTAATAAAGCTAATCCAGAATAAGATATAGTTTATTATAAGTAAGAGGGGGTAATATAAGGGGAATTAATAATTACTAATTACTCTAGATAAATATAAAAAGGGGTATAAGAATCTATTAGTTTATAGTAGGTATAATATCTCTTAGGGCTAGATAATATAGAATAAGGTAAACTATAGATTAGAGCAGGCTATATATATTAACCCTTTAGAATCTAGCTTATAGAGTTAAGGAGTTAGTTATATATAAGATTAATCTTTTAATATTAATATTTATTTACTTTAAAATACTTTTAAAATACTATATTAACTTTTATTAAAATATAAGATTACCCTGGGTTAGATTACTTATATTAGTATAATAAACCTTATTAATAAGTTTTTTAATATAACTCTGAACTTTATAAGTAAAGTATATAGTAGTATTATAGGAAATTATATCTATATAGATATAGCTAGTAGAGCTAGTAGTAAATTAAGTAGCTATTTTAGCTAATTAATCTTAGGAGTTAGAAATAGAACTAGTAGTATAAGCTAAATAAGTTAAAATACTAGATTAGACTATATTCTTATATATATATATATAGATATATATAAGTAAGTAAAAAGAAAATATAAATTAAATATATTAGATAGGGGTAGTAATTATTTTTATAATTATATAGCTAATAATATATTTACTCTAGTTAATAGTAATTATAATATTATTCTAGATATAGTATAAAGTAGAGTTTAAAGTAAAAAGTATAGTATTCTAAATATACTTTATCTTATACTCCTAGTATTTAATATAGAATACTTTATAGTTATAAATATAAATATATTTACTCTTTATAAGAGTAGATTAGTAATAGAATTAGTAAATATCTTTAATTTATTCAGAAGTAGTATATTACTTATTATTAGAGTCTCCCTTTATAAGAAACCTATTTATAGCTTTCTTAGATTTCTTCTTCTTCTTACTCTTATTTAAAGTAGTAGTAATATTACCCTAGGTAGAAGTAGAGATAGAGTTTTAATTACTCTAAATAGTAGAAGAAATAATTATACTAGAGGTAGAATAAGTAATTAGAATATTAACCTAATATAGAAAATAAAATTATTAGTAGAAGCTAGTTAGCTATTAGGATAAGAGAAGGGGAGTTTTATATAGGATATATTTTCTTCTGCTTTTTCTATAGATTTATTATAAAAACTAGTATAAAGTTTAATTAGTAGCTAGAAAGCCTATTTCTATTACTATTAAATAGAGATAGAAGTAGTAGAGTAATAGTAGATATATTACTATAATATTAAATAGGAAGGAATAAATTAAAAATAATATAAGATAAGGTTTAATAAAGAAGTTATAACTAATAAATAATTTATAATTATTTTAGAAAGAGTAGAGATTATAAAATAGATAGAGTTTATAATAAGATTAAAGTAAGAAAAGATTATATTATACTTACCCTATACCTATTTATAATTACTCTACTATTATTACTATAATAACCTATAGTTATATAAATACTATAATATAATAGTAAAATAAATAGATTAGAGAATAATATTATTAAAATAATATCTTATACTACTATATTAGAAGGAAAAAGGGATCTAAGAGAGAGAGTATATTAAGAACTTAAGCCTAGTAGAAAACTAAGCTAGATCTAATAAAAGATAATTATAGTAAGTAAAACCCCTAACTAGTATACTATAGTACTATATAAGAGAAGAGAGAGTTATAGAAAGGAATCTACTTTCTTTCTTCCTAAGAATATAAACTCTAAAGCAGATATCTATCTATAGCTACTATAAGGCTAGTCTATTATAATATAAGTAATATATTCTAAAACTATAGTTTATATATTCTTTTAAAAACTAAAATAGTTATAATATTATTTTATTCTATTAAATATTTTCTTAACTTCTTAATATTCTAAGAGTAAATACTTATAGATTTCTTTAATAAATATTATTCTTATATCTTACTATAGTATCTTTATATCTAGTATAATATTTATCTAGATTTTAATATATACTATTTCTCTTAGTATAGTATCTAGGGTTTATTATACTAAATATCCTTTATTATTTATTAAAAATAGTTATTTATTAGTTTTTAGAAATAACCGAGCTCTGGCTGCAGGGGATAATAATATTAGAGGTATCTATTATTATTATAAGGAGAGGTAGTTAGTAGTTAGTAATTAGGGATTAGTAATAATAAGCTTAGAGAGGTATTATAGTTAATTATAGATAATAAGTATTCCCCCTTAGGGCCTATAGCTAAGTTATATACTTAGTAAGCTCTTTTTAGAGTTTTTAGAGATATTATTATCTTACCTTAGCTTATATAAATAAAAAGGTAAAAAAAAATAGAGTTAAAGGTTAGATATAGACTAAAACTTAGTTAAAAATAAATTATATAGATCTAGTTATATATAGCCTGATCTTAGAATATCCTTTAAATATAGTAAAAACCCCTCTAAAAAAAATTAGTTTTTAGAATTATTTATTTATATTTAGATTTATAATTAAAAGTATTAGCTCTTTTATTTTCTAATTTTTTTTAATATATAATTTTATAATTAAATTTAAATAAATATTTAGTATAGTATATTTATCTTCTATTAAGTTAATTAATTATAATAAAATACTAAATATTCTTATAATCTATATATATCTTAATCTTATATTATATTCCTAGGTAATAGTACTTAAATTCTTTAAATATATATATAATAGTAATAAATTCTTTATTATAAATAAAATAGTTAAGTTCTATACTATATAGTTTCTTTAAATAGAATACTATAGGGTATAATCTTCTTTTATTATCTCTTTAGCTAATTTATATACTAATTATAAAATCTAAAGTATTAGTTTTAAGTTCTACTTTTTTATTTAGATTAAATATCTATAGTATAGGTTTATTAGTTATATAGTTCTTAATATTATTAAATATATCTTAATATTTTAAGTTTTATTAAAATTCTTTTTCTTTCTTTATTAGATTATATAGAAGTATAATAATCTTTCTATAGTTTTTAATAAATTATTAATAGTAGTTAGTAAATCTAAGAAAAACTTAAACTTCTTTAATATTTATTAGTTCTTCCTATTTAGAAACTATAGTAATTTTATATCTCTCTATTTATATTTTATTAAATTAAATAATATATTCTAGAAAGTTAATTTTCTTAATATAGAACTAACTTTTCTTAGATTCTATTAAAAGATTTATATTTTCTAGCTTTTTTAAAACCTTATATATATATTCTTTATATATCTTATAATTATCTAAGAAAATTAAAATATTATTAAAATAAATAATTATAAAGATATTAAAATACTTTTAGAATACTTAATTAATTATTTATTAAAATATTATAAATATATTTATTAGTCTGAAGAATATAATAAGATACTTATATAAGTTAAACTTTATTCTAAATACTATTTTCTATTTATCTTCTTCCTTAACTTATATTAAGTTATAAGCTTCCTTTAGATCTAATATAGTAAACTACTATTTATTCTATAATTAGTTTCTAAGTTCTATAATTAGTAATAAGAATATTCTATCTTTATATATAATCTTATTTAGCTAATAGTAATTAATAATTAAATAGAATTTATTATTCTTTTTAAATATAAATATTATAGAATATTATATAGATAAAATTAATAGTTATATATAGTCTTTTTATTAGAAGGCTTTTCCAAAGCATATACTATAGAGTAGATAGGTTGAAAGTGATTGATTGAGTTACTATCCTAGCTACAGAAGTGAACCGGTTATAAATACAGTTCCAGAGCGGTCCTGACTAAGCGAACTGCTCTGCTTCTGGCTTCCAGCTAGTAACTGCTAGTCAGTAGTATTTAGTATACTAATATAGGCAGTCTTTTGTTTTCTCATTCTGTATAAATAGCCCTTATAATTATAGACCCTTTGTAACCTCTGTAAATATAAGAAATAAATATATATAATTCTAATTCCTTATATCTTTATTAAAAAGGTATACTATATATGTTAGTCCGGATATATATATATTTTATTATTAGGTTTCCCCGCTTATTACTATAGTTACCCCTAGCAATAAGTAATTATAAGTATATACCCTACTTATATTAAACCCTGTTCTATACTACTATAATATTCCTCTTTTCCTTTTCTATATAGCCGCCCTAGTATTATATATATACCCTCTATAATAATCCTTACTACTTTAGATTAGAGTTTTATAGCTAACTGTTTTATAGGATAGTTATACCCTAATCCTCTTTTTATATATAGAGGTATATATACTCTAGGATATAGTTTTGCAGCTAACCTTAGTAGTATATAGTTAAACTTTTAACTTACTATTTTCTTCTCTGTAAGTAGTTACTCCCTCCTTATATATTTCAGAGCTAACTAAATATAGAGATATAATACCTTCCTCCTCCCCCTTTTATCTGCTCCTCGGAGCCCCTCCCCCGAGCCTGTAATACTGCTCTACTGCAGTGTGGCCAGGGAAACAGCTGTTAATTATATATGCTCGGGTGCTTAGTTTCGGGAACTCTTACTAACAGGCTTATATAGCGGTCTAAAGAATATCGAGTACGCTGGCCTAGCGGTAAGCTGAGATCAGAAGGATACAGAAGGAGCTCAGGAAGCTCAAGAGATAGGAATATTATACAGCTAAGAAGTACTCTAACCAGGTATAAGTATTAGTAGTCTTTCTTTTTCTTACTTCCTTAGCTGATATATTTATTAGTAGTAAGTATCCTGATAAATATACAGTATATATTAAGTCGCTTACCTCAGGGAAGAGTAATAGTTATTACTTTGACTATAATAGTAATAGGATATAGTATATATATTATAATAAGGGCGGTAATATTTGTATTACTATACCTAAAGTCCTGATGCTTTTTGTATATAACTTGGTTACTGCTTATAAAGTTCTTACTGAGCTTGGTAAACCTGCTAGGAAACCTTCCTGTAAGTATACTAAGGCGTGCCTTCTGGTTACATATACTAGTACTGCCTGGAAGATAGCTTATAATCTTACTATAAATAGTACTTTTAACAGTTTAACTATCTATTAGCAATACAGATTAGAACCTGGCTCTAGCTATATTTTTAAGAATACTGTTTCTGAGGAGGTTAAATCTCTTTTGGAGTACTATACTATTTGTTATTAGTCTGTAAGGCCTGATAATAATAATAGTACTATTTACAGGAGTACTAATAGGTCTGATAATAATAATAAATCCGAGGGTGGTTCCTCTAATATCTGATTCTGATGTATAGTGATGATAAACTTAAGGGTAATTCCTCTAATATCTGATCCTAACCCCCTGGATACTGTTTTCCTATATACCCTGAACCTGAGTAAAAGAGGAGGATAAAATAAAAAAAAAATAAAAAAAAAAAAATTAGATAGCTTAGCTAGTTCAGATAGGTAGATAGATCTAATTATTAGTAGATAGCTTAGATAGATAGGGGAATAGAATAGCCTCTTGTAGGAGGCCCCCCTCTGTATATTCTAATTACTTATAATATATTTGAATTCTCAGTTTAAAGCGGCTTATTATATAGGTTCGGTCTGTCTATATTTACTGGGCTGCGCCTGGTTTGGGTAGCTTCTTAATATCTCCTTTAATTTGAATTCTTAACTTATTTATTTCTATAAGTTTCAAGAGTACTAAATTAGACTTCCCTTTTATTAAGGTATCTGCTGGGTTATCCTCTCTATTGATCTATTTTATCTTAGTAATTTTATAGTATTTATATAATTGCTGTAAGGCTATTATATTAATTATTAGTCTTTTCTCTATAGTTATACTGAGCTTAATAAGGTATTCATATAGTAAGAGAGAATCTATATAAATCACCAGCAGTATTTCTAGCAGTATTATTTTCAAAGTAATTATTCGAAGGGTACTTATAATTGTAATACCTATATTAAATCCGGCTACTATACTATAGACTTCTGATATGAGGCTGCTTCTTATAATATATTTGTACTTTATTAATAATTAGTATATAATATTCCCGGTCAGTTGGAATACGGGCTCCTAGCCCTTAATCCTTATCTCTATTCTAAGTATAATTATAAAGCTGATTTAGGAGCTTATATCTTTATTATTAGCAAGAGATCCGTCTGTAAAGATATACAGCTTCAGGTTGTACAGATCGAGTAGTATAAATTTTAGTCCGCGGTTATAGTTCTTAATTTACTATATAAGCCTTTTGTTTAACTTCTTGATATTATCTTTTGATAGGTTCTATTACAATTACGCTGCTATAGATAAATTATATAAAGCTTCTGGTTGTGTAATACTCATAATCTATATACTGTATGCTCTTTGGGCTTTATAGCTCTCTATATCTATAGCTTTCTGGAGTATATTGGCTTGGCCCTTTTAAAGGAACTTAATTATTATACTGTGGAGGGATATCTTTCCTCTGTTAAATTTAAGATTTATTTCCTTAGAAAGCTTGACCCTGGCTTTTGCCTTGAACTTAGCCTCTTTTAACTAATGTTCTTCTTCTGTAGTAAGTATCTTATTAAATAACCTGAGTATATTATTAGTTTGTATTCCGATAATTCTGAAACTGAGCATATTACTTCCTGCAATTAGGAGGTATAGGTTAAAGCTGGAGGTTACTATCTTTATATATGTTATAAAGTACTTATAGTATATAGTATACTAATATATACTAGACTTAGCGATCTTATATAGCAGCTTTATGATTTTTATAACTATTCCTTACAGGTAGCTTTACTTAAGGTCTTTTAGGAGCGTTATATAAATTGCGTGTTATAGTGTTGACTCAGACTGCAGGTAGGCTTATATAATATCTCTACCTGTCAGAATATAAGTTCCTGCTACTAGTAGTAATAGTATCAGTATAAGGATAAGCTGTTAGCTGTAGTATTAGATTGTTAGTAACTATATAAGAACTATCTCCTTACTAGTATTATTATATCCTTATATAACCAGATGGGATTTCTTGTATAGATATATATTCTATCCTTTTACCTTATTAATAATATATACTTTAAACAGTTAACTGCTTTTAATATTACAGTTAAACTGTATAAACTTAAATATATCTGCTTTAATAAGTTAGTTAATTTCAGCTGTTGTGGAGGCCTTAAATAGAGCGCCCGGGGTTATAATAACTCCTTCCTTTTGAAGTTTCTTAGCTAGCTTAAGGGTATCTTGCTCCTTGTATATTATATAGTTAGTATACAGTCTAACTAGTTATACTATATATTATATATACACTTTCAGTTTATTCTTTAAGCCTGTTGGTTATCCCCTTCTTTATAGTAGTTCGCTTGTTATAAGTAGTAAGAGGTCTTTTAGATATATTGCCAGGCTAGTACTCTCTTAGGCTAGATTTTTAGTCTGTTTATCTCTGTAGTACGGCTTTATATATATAGACTGAAAGGTCTTTGGTCTATCCTGTGTTTTGATTGTAATATTATAGGAGTTATTTAATAAAAGTCTGTACAGCCTAAACTACCCCTTATTCTCTCTCTATACTATAACCTCGCTTAGGAGTAGGAGTTTAAGGAGTTCTGTTGGGTTAGGGCTGTTATATATAGCTAGTATGAGTATAGTTCTCTCTTTAGTATATAGTTCCCTTAAGGCTTTTATTACGAGGTTAACTGCTTATACTCTTTAAACTGTAGATTGTAATAGGGGAGAGAATATAATAACTCTTAGATATACTCTAAATATAAGGAGTATTAGTATAAGGCTATTAGGCCCTGCTGTATTATTAACTGCTTTAACTACTGCTTATAATATTAATTCCTTCGAGGTTGTCTCCTTGAGTTCCTTATATAAGATATTAAATATATATTATAGCGATCTGTAATATCTCTCGATCTTACTAATTAACTAATAGGCTTTAATTAGTATTTGCTTGCACTCGGAACTAATAATCCTTATATTTGTGTGAAATCAGTTACTTATAAATTGGGTTCCTATATTATATATAATACGGTCTGGCAGTCCTAGATATATATCTAGCCAGATCCTCTTTAATACTTCCTATATAGTATCTACCGAGATATCTATAAGGAAGGTTATATTTTGAAACGCAGTTACTGTGCAGATAATATATAAAACCGGTTCTTAATCCAGCAGATATATAATATTAACTATAATCTTATAGTTAAAGTCGAGATTATCTTATAGTCTGAATTTGAAGTGTTTCGGAGCTAGGCTATAGGTCTGGTATTAGTAGTAGAAGTGTTTAATCTTTTTTATTACTTCTCTGTCTATATCCTTATAGCCTGCTCTTTCTAAGAGCTTATACAGCCTTTCTACTGATAGGTGACTAAAGCGGTGATAGAGTTATCTCAGCTCTGGTTCTATCAAGTAGGCTGTATCAGCTATTAGTATATATTTAGGAAAGAACTATATATAGCCCTATTTCCTTATAGTTAGGGCGGAAAGACTATCTGTAGTCCTAACTACTTTATCGGTTATATTCCTAAACTTAATATTCAGACAGTCTATATCTCAAAGGTATATCAGGAAAGGGGTCTCTGAGTTTATTACGTAAAATATAATAGGTCCGAACGGAGTCTGCAACTTTATTATACTAAGTAACTCTATAAGCCCCTTTCCAAACTTAATGCTCTTTATATCAGCTGTAGTATCCAGTTTAATCGATAGATTAATTTGTTTAAGTGCTTTAAATTGTGGTTTACCTACAGTTGAGATTAATAAGGCGCCTGTGTCCGGTATAATCCCCTGGAATCGTATTATATATCTTTCCTTAATAATGAATTGTAAGGGGTCTTATAGCTTTCTCTCGATCTCCTCTCCGGAGAGCGAGTACCAGAATACCTCATCGAGCAGATATTGTATCAGGTGTTGTTTATCACCGCTCGCGCACTAGTCTTCCTTATCTGGGTTATTGTGGTTATCAGGGTCTCTATAGTCTGCTGTTTCAGACCGGTCATCGACCCCTTCTTAGTTTTGAATCCACTTGGCTGTATATTGCAGGATTTATAAGCGTTCAGTATTATCCTGACTTTAGTATTAAGCATATTATACAGTTCCCCGCCGAATAAGTGCTCTTTTATATTATACAGCTTCTGGAAGGCTATAAGTTCTTATACAGCTACTATACCTGTTCTGAGGCTTTACTCGGGTAGGAGGTTATAGTACGGGTTGTATAACTCGTATGTATAGCCTCCTGGTTCTTATCTTAGAACTGGATTCCTGGGAGGTATAGGTACTTATTAGGTTAACTCCTCGTTCCTCTCAGGTATTTCTATCTTATCTATCTTGATTGTACGGGTTATACTCCTTTCTCGGGGTGTTTGTGGTGTTGGTACTGTATATCCTTGAGACTTCCTGTATTGCTCCTGCAATTGGAATACCCAGGAGTTCGGATTGAAGGTGTTTATAAGGAACTGTTAATTGTTTAGCTATTCCGGCAGGTTCTTTAGCTCCTGTATATTATTAAGAGCTGCTTCAGGTGTATTATTCACGGGGCTGGTATATATACCGCTATATTATAGGATATGTTTTAACTCCTTAGTAATACTATTATTTAGGAGTATAAACTTTTCTATTAACTAGTCCCTGAAGTTATATATAAACTCGCCTAGTAAGTTATTGCTATACAGCCCGGCGTATTTATAGCGGTATATATAATATACTGTATATATATCAGCAAGTTCTTAGGTAGTTATCTGGGCTGCTGAGGTCGGGCGGTTTGTTCAGTTGATATTATTTATACAGACCTTCGTCAGCCTGGTTATATTAAAGACCTCTTCTGCTTTATCACAGTTAAAGGGGGTTAGTATAGGTATAGTTTGTACTAGTAGTACTATTATACTTACTTAGGAGGTAGGTTCCAAAGTATATATATATTTTTATAACAGGGGAGTATAGGGTTTTACCCTTGTTCGAGGGACTAGGGTCTTTATTCAGGAGGATTCCGGTAGGTTACAGGAAATAGAGTAGCGGTAAGGGAGAAGTATAAGGGATTATCTTATTTCCTTCTAGAGTTAGGAAAGGGAGAGTATCCTGTAAGAGCGAACTCTTGAGATTAGATAGTTAGGGAAGGAAGCAATCTTATTAATCGCTCCTATCTGTATTAATAGGGAGGTATATATAATATAATACTCTTTAAAGGTATTTCTAGTACTAACAGTATTATTAGAGGAACAAGTAATCTCCAAAGTAACTGTTCAGAGTATATAAAAGATAATAGTATTATTATATTATATATTATATATAGTTCTATAGTATAGGACTAGCGCTTACAGGAGGACTGTACTTCCCTAAGCGCTTAGGAAATCCTATCTCTTCTTCTTTGCTAATCTGTAGCTGCTATATAACTACTAATCAGTATTGGAAGGCTTTTCTAAAGCGTATGCTATAGAGTAAATAGGTTGAAAGTAATTAATTAAGTTACTATCCTAGCTATAGAAGTAAACCGGTTATAAATACAGTTTCAGAGCAGTCCTAACTAAGCGAACCGCTCTACTTCTAGCTTCCAGCTAGTAACTGCTAGTTAGTAGTATTTAGTATACTAACACTTTTACTAATATATTATTAATATATTTATAGAATATTTATAACTAAAGTTCTATAAGATTATAGAGTTTATAGAATACTAGTTCTTCTTTTTTAATAATAGAGATTTTATAATTCTATTAGCTATATTATAATAATCTGGTTTTTAAGGTTTTTTTTAAATAGCTTATTATATTTCTAATATTCCTTTAGAATATAATCTAGTTTTTCCCTTTTAAAATATTTTTCTTTATTTTTTTATTTTTATTCTTTTCTAACTTATTTATACTATAGATTAAACTTAATATTATAATTATATTTTTATTAATTTATTATATATATCTAATTAATAAAATCTATTTCTAAAGATTATTCTATTTTTTATATTTAGTTTAAGATTTATTTTATTTATTAGAATTCTTAATAAAATAGGTTTTTTAGTATACTAAATTATAATATTATTAAAACTATAATTACTATATCTATTTATTATTATAAATTATTATTTTAGTTTTTTATAATAATACTTTTAATTACTAAGGAATTATTATATTTTTCTAATACTATTAAGATTTACCTTATAGACTATAGAGTAAATTAAGATTACCCTATATTAATTAATTAAATAATATATAATTAGTATAGGATAAAGGGAAATAAAATAACTAATTTAAAGCTCTCTAAAGCTAGAAACCCTCTAAAGCTATTAGCCTAACCTACTATAGCTACTTATTAGAGTAATTATATTAGTAATTATAACTACTATAATAATTATTATAGTATTTATACTAATAATCCTATATTATACTAAAGTAGCTATATTAATAAACTTTATATTTACTATAGTACTTATATTAGTAGATTTTATATCTACTATATAAGAACCTTAGTACTTAGTTTAGTAAATCTTATAATTACTATAATAGCTATATTAGTAGATTTTATATTTACTATAGTATTTATATTAGTAGTTTTATATTCCTCTATATAAGAACTTTATAGTAGTTATAAACCTATATTATAGAAGATAATATATTATCTTTAGAGCTCTTATAGTCTGAAAATACTTATAAGTATAGGACTTCCTTCCTACTAAATAGAGATTCTATAAGTTACTAATATACTCTTTTATCTACCCTATAATCTATCTTTCTTAGCTACTCTATAGCTAATAGAGCTTTATTTTCTCTTATAGAGCTTATACTTTCTACTATATCTTTTTAAATAATTCTTCTTTAGTATTTTAGAGCTTACCCTATAGGCTTTATTTATCCCAGATCTAGCTTATCCTATAATTAGTCTATTCTATACTAGAGACTTTAACCTTTTAAAAAATACCTAATAAAATTTTAATTTTTATTAATTCTAATATAAGTTTATAAGAGTATCTCTCTACTCTATATAGCTAGTAAATTAATCTATTAGTAGGTTTATATTTTATAATTATAATAATCCTAATATAATATTATAGGAATTTAATAGTACTAAGTTATATATAATATTAAAATTTCTTTCTTTAGATTTTAATTATAAGATAATTAGTTTTAAAGTTAATAATTCTATTATTATATTTAAATAATATTCTATTTAGAATTATAATATTATAGAACTTTTTCTTTATTCTTTATAATAAGTAGAATTAGTTAATTACTATTAGTAAGATATAATTATATAATACTCTATAGTCTATCTATACTATAAGCTAGTATTTCTTAATTTTAATATCTATAATAATATTAATTAAATTTCCTCTCTTAATAGCTCCTAGGGTTTTTTAATTTAATATTATTTTACTATATTATAACTTTATTATAGATAGTTTATATTATTTTTTATCTAATTAATTTATTATTTAAGCTATTCTTATTCTTCTTTATTCTTAAATATCTATTTTAGAATATCTATAAGGGTTCTTAGTTTATTTATAAAACTAGAAATAAATTATTTATATTTCTTTTTCTAATTATTTAATTTATTAATTATAATTAGTATCTCTTTATTAGAGTAAGCTTTACTCTATTTCTTTTTATTAGTAGAGGTAATTTCTTATTTCTCTATATTATTACTTTCTCTACTATTTATTAGAGATAATATATTTTATTTATAATATTATCTTATTTCTTCTTTCTATAGCTAGTATTATTAAAGATATAGTTTAATAGAATTTATATTATTATTACTATATTTAGCTAGTTCTAATACTATTTTCTTAGTTTCTAAATAGTTTCTATACTTCTAGTTATAATATTACTTAATTTAGTTATTATATTTAGCTATTATCTAATCTTTAAGATTCTTATTTTTATACTATAGTTTAATCTTAGTTTTTTTATAAACTTTATATTTTAATTTAGAGTATAATTTAGCTAGTAGTTTACTATAAGTATATTCTTTAGAATATTCTTCTAGATCTTTTTAAAAATAGTATATTATTTTATACTATATTATTAATATATAAATTATTATATTTATTCTATAATATATTTATTAGATATCCTTTTATTAGGATATAGAAAAAAATTATTCTTTACTTTCTCTATTTAGTATTTTAAATAATAGTTATTATAATATATTATCTAGGATTCTAAAGAGTAGTTATATATCTATATAGTCTTTATATAGATTAGTATTCTATATATATTATTACTAAGCTATATAGTACTAATAGTATTATTTCTAAAAATAACTAATTCTTCTAATATATCTAGATATTATTCTTATATTCTTTCTTAATAATATATATAAAGTTTATTATATTTAGCTTTAATTTCTATTCTTATTTACTAATATTATTCTTTTTTAATAGTATTTTATAAAATAACTCTATTAGTATAGTAGAATATATATTTATATTTAATAGGTAATTTAAATCCTAGAACTTATTTCTCTTATTTAAATTTTTCCTTAAGTTCTTTAAAGATCTATTAGATTTCTTTTTATTATTTTCTAGTTATACTAAGTTTTATATATTCCTTAGGTTCTAATATTTCTCTAAAAATAAGTATATTCTTTAAGGGAAATTTAGAAATTATAATAATTATAGAAGTTTCTTTCTAATTAATTTTATATATTATTCTTAAAACCTTAGTATTAGTTTTCTTAATTACTCCTAATTATTTCTTACTATTCTTAATAGATTTCTAATCTTTTTTCTTCTTATCCTTCTTAGGTTCTGAATATTATAGTAAGATATATCTAATCTTATTATAATTATAATATTTATATTTTTCTATAACTTCTAGCTCTATAGGATCTATATATATCCCAGAGATTATAGTATACTATTATTATATTTTCCTAATATTAGTAAAAAGATTATTTACTACTTATAAGTTTACTATTAGTATTATCTATTATTAATTCTTATAGCTATAGTTATATATTTATAAATACTTATTAATCTATTTTCCTTATAGAGTTTATTTTAAACTTCTTTCTTAAGTTAGTTAAAATAATAAGATATAGTATATTCTTTATTCTATTTAGTTTTAGCTAGTAGCTAGAGATAGTAAGTACTAAAGATTAAATATAATCTTTTCTAAATAAGTATATTAATTTTATATTCTATCTTATATTTCTTATTTTAAATACTAAAGGTTTATTTAAGAACTTTTATAAAGTAATTAAAACTTATTATAATATTAATAATTTATTAACTTCTTTATTTACTAAAGTATTCTCTTATAATAAATTTAAACTAATTAAGTATAACTCTATTAAGCTATAAATAAATATATATAATCTTCCTTTTATTAATATTAAGTATAATAGAAAAGTAATTAAAATATATTTAGAATTAGATTATAAATCCTTAAAGTTTATTTTAAGTTCTATTAAATATCTTAAATAGTAATAGCTTAAGTAGTTATTCTAGTTCTCTTCCTTATATAGTAGTTATAGCTTAGATCTAAAGATTAGTATATATAGTAGCTTACTATACTATAAGAGTAGTTATATTAGCTAGCTCCTAGTAAGTATCTATAAAATATATATTAAGTTAGTTAATTTAGTTTTATAAAAGCTATATTTCTTTAGTATAGTTATTATTATTATTACTACTATTATTATTATTCTTATCTATTATATTATTCTTAATAGTTAGAGCAGGTAAGTTATTATTAGTAATAAGAGTATATTATTACTAAGCTTAAGATATTATAATAGCTATAATATCTTCTTTATTATTATATAGTAATTAAAATAAAATAATTAGCTAAATAAGAGTTATTAATATATAATAGTTAGATAACTTATACTAAATAGAGATCTAGAGTAGATTAGAATTAAACTAATTAGAGTATTATTTTAAATAGTATAATTAGATTATCTTTAGACTATATAATATAAGTTACTATTAATATATAAGTATTATAGAGCTAGTAATAATAAATATATAGATAATATTATTAATAACTATTTAAAAGAGTATTTAAGTTATAAAAATAAATATATATATATACTAATATATTTACTAGAGTATTTATTTTTAAAAGATTAAGGTTTTTAGTATAGGGTAGACTAGTTATAGGGTAAGCTAGGTCTAGGGTAAATAAAGCCTATAGAGTAAGCTCTAAAATACTAAAGAAAGATTATTTAAAAAGATATAATAGAAGGTATAAGCTCTATAAGAGAAAATAAAGCTTTATTAGCTATAGAGTAGCTAAAAAAGATAGACTATAGGGTAGATAAAAGAGTATATTAGTAACTTATAGAATCTCTATCTAGTAGAAAGAAAGCTCTATACTTATAGATATTTTCAGACTATAAGGATCCTAAAGATAATATATTACCTTCTATAATATAGGCTTATAACTATTATAAGGTTCTTATATAGAGAGATATAAAACTATTAATATAAATACTATAGTAGATATAAAGTCTATTAATATAGCTATTATAGTAGTTATAAAGTTTACTAAACTAAGTACTAAGGTTCTTATATAGTAAATATAAGATCTATTAATATAAGTACTATAGTAGATATAAAGTCTATTAATATAGCTGCTTTAGTATAATATAGGATTACTAGTACAGATACTATAATAACTATTATAGTAGTTATAACTACTAATATAATTATTCTAATAGGTAGCTATAGTAGGTTAGGCTAATAGCTTTAGAGGGCTTCTAGCTTTAGAGAGCTTTAAGTTAATTATTTTATTTCCCTTTACCCTATACTAATTATATATTATTTAATTAATTAATATAGAATAATCTTAATCTACTCTATAGTCTATAAGGTAAATCTTAATATTTATAATAGTCTTTACTTAAGACTTTACTTATTTAAAATAAAGTTACTCTTATTAGTTATTAAGGTAGATCCTAGCTATCTATTTATATATAACTTCCTATGGTCTAAAGATAGCCTTTATTTATAATATTATTATATTTAAATAATATTCTATCTAGAGTTATAATATTATAGAACTTTTCTTTTATTCTCTATTGTTATGCCCAAAAGGTGCTCTAACCACCTATGGCAAAAGGCCTGCTGCAGCCCTCTAGTTAGGAGCTACAGCAGTATTAGAGCCTATATAGCGTAACAAGTGCCCCTCCGCAATAAGAGAGACAGCCCTGCCCTCAGGGCTATAGCGCTCGGCCGCCTTACATCTCAGCGACGAGGACCACTGTAGCGGGGGTCTGTTACAGGCTATATAGGGCCTCCAAGGCTCGAAGCCTTGTGGCTAGGCTCTGCAGCAGGTCTCCAGAGGCCCTGACCTAGGCCCCGTACGCACGGGCTAGTACGGGGATCGAACCCGTAACCAGGCAGAATTGCTACCAACTGTTATGCCCAAAAGGTGCTCTAACCACCTATGGCAAAAGGCCTGCTGCAGCCCTCTAGTTAGGAGCTACAGCAGTATTAGAGCCTATATAGCGTAACATCTATAGTAAATAGAGTTAGTTAATTACTATTAGTAAAATATAATTACTTAATACTTTATAATCTATTTATACTATAAGCTAATATCTCTTAATTTTAATATCTATAATAATATTAATTAAATTTCCTCTCTTAATAGCTCCTAAGGTTTTTTAATTTAATATTATTTTTTTATACTATAGTTCTATTATAGATAATTTATATTATTTTTTACTTAATTAACTTATTATTTAAGCTATTCTTATTTTTCTTTATTCTTAGATATCTATTTTAGGATATCTATAAGAGTTCTTAGTTTATCTATATAACTAGGGATATACTATTTAAACTTCTTTCTTTAGTTATTTAGTTTATTAGTTATTATTAGTATCTCTTTATTAGAGTAAGCTTTATTCTATTCTTTTTTATTAGTAGAGGTAATTTCTTATTTCTCTATATTATTACTTTCTCTATTATCTATTAGAAATAGTATATCTTATTTATAGTATTATCTTATTTCTTCTTCCTATAACTAGTACTATTAAAAGTATAACTTAGTAGGATTTATATTATTATTACTATATTTAGCTAGTTCTAATATTATTTTCTTAATTAAGATTTTAATTTTAATTTTTCTAATAATATCTAGTTATTTTTTATCTTCTTTAGTAGATTTTTAATAGTTTTATTTCTACTTTTTGTTGAAATTACAGTGGCCTACAAGGTGTATTAGGCCTTGAGACCGCTATAACTAGCAGCAGTGGAAATTTTAGCTTCTAACTTATAGCGAACACTCCTCTATAACTTAGTCAAACTTCACACTAGAAAGTCGGTTTATAGTGCATTTTATAGCGCAAAAGGATCTTATTTTGGTGAGAGGAACCGGAAAAATATACCAATTTCTCTCATAGGTCTACCGACTAAAAACTACTCTAAAACCCGCTACAGCAGCTTCCCGGGCTACTTTTGATTTTCCGTAAAATTTATTACTATAGGAAATCTAAAAAATCGACTCACAACTACCAAACCATAAGATAGATATATATAACCTTTTTAAGACCCACTTTTATCTGAAAGAGCTAGTTAAACTGATTAGTTAAGTATAGATATTAGATATCTTATCTTTAAAGCTGAAAGAGATATCTAAGATCTAAGGTCTAGTCTAGGGTAGGTTGGTTATAGGGTAGCTTGGGTATAGGTTAGGCTACTAGAAGTTACTCAGATTTTTTCCTGAATTTTCTAGACCCTTATTTAGGCTAATATAGCCTAATAACCTATAAATAACGCTGCTGACGCTCCTAGCCCTAAAGAGGAACTGGAGCCTGCTAAGCCGTAGCGGTCATAGCGGCCTGTAGCCACTGACCCACAGTGGCTGCAACCGCTATTGGCTCGTGATCGTAGTCGCTATCGGATAGCGGTCTCAATCGCTATTGGCTAGCTGTTACAGGGGATAGCGATCGCTAACAGTTAGTGGTTGCGACCGCTAGAGGTTAGTGGTTGCAACCGCTAACTTATAGCGATACGGTCACTAACTTATAGTGGCTATAGTCTCTCAATTCAACACTTTTTAAGCTTAAAATACTATAATAAGATATATTTAATCTTATTATAATTATAGTATTTCTATTAGGATAAAATTTATAATAAAAAAGAAGAGTATTTCTATAGATTATAAATAATTTAGTTCTTAATATCTTTATCTTTAAAATATAACTAGATAATATAGTATTAGTATAAATAATAGAAAAGGAAAGTTAGATAATATACTTATTGAATTGAGAGACTATAGCCACTATAAGTTAGTGACCGTATCGCTATAAGTTAGCGGTTGCAACCACTAACCTTTAGCGGTCATAACTACTAACTATTAGCGATCGCAGCCACTAACTGTTAGCGATCGCTATCCCCTGTAACAGCTAGCTAATAGCGATTGAGACCGCTATCCGATAGCGACTACGATCACTAGTCAATAGCAGTTGCAGCTACTGTAGGTCAGTAGCTACAGGCTGCTATAACCGCTACGGCTTAGCGGGCTCCAGTTCCTCTTTAGGGCTAGGAGCGTCAGCAGTATTATTTATAGGTTATTAGGCTATATTAGCCTAAATAAGGGTCTAGAAAATTCAGGAAAAATCTAAGTAACTTCTAGTAGCCTAATCTATACCTAAGCTACCCTATAACTAATCTACCCTAGACTAGATCTTAGATCTTAGATATCTCCTTTAGCTTTAAAGATAAGATATCTAATATCTATACTTAACTAATCAGTTTAACTAGCTTTTTTAGATAAAAGTAGGTTTTAAAAAGGTTATATATATCTATCTTATAGTTTAGTAGTTATAAGTTAATTTTTTAAATTTCCTATAGTAATAAATTTTATAGAAAATTAAAAATAGCTTAGGAAGCTACTATAGTAGGTTTTAGAGTAGTTTTTAATTAGTAGATCTATAAGAGAAATTAATATATTTTTCCAGTTCCTCTTACTAAAATAAGATTCTTTTATACTATAAAATATACTATAAACTAACTTTCTAGTATAAAATTTAACTAAGTTATAGAGGAGTATTTACTATAAGTTAGAAGCTAAAACTTCTGCTACTGCTAGTTATAGCGGTCTTAAGACCTAATATACCTTATAGGCTACTGTAATTTTAATAATACTAACTAAGCTATTAAAGATAGTCTTAAGGATAAAACTAATAGAAGAGAGTATTATATTATAAATTACCCCTATATAACCTAGAAAACTTCCCTTAGTTATTATACTAAGTTATATATAGAATATAATATAGTTAATATTCTATATATTAATTATATTACTAATTAATTACTAATAATATACTTTATATTAGATATATTATCTTAGTATATAGATATATTTATTTTATTAGATAGAATACTTCTTTAAATAGTTATTAATTTTAAAAGATTAAGATCTCTATTATAGAGTAGACTAGCTATAGGGTAAGCTGGATCTAGAGTAAATAAAGCCTATAGGATAGGCTTTAAAATACTAGAGAAGAATTATTTAAAAAGATATAGTAGAAAGTATAGACTCTATAAGAGAAAATAAAGCTCTATTAGCTATAGAGTAGCTAAGAAAGATAAACTATAGAATAGATAAAAGAGTATATTATTAACTTATAGAATCTCTATCTAGTAGGGAGGAAGCTCTATACTTATAGGTATTTCTAAACTATAAGAGTTCTGAAGATAATATATTACTTTCTATAATATAGATTTATAACTATTATAAAGTTCTTATATAGAGGGATATAAAATTACTAATATAGATACTATAGTAAATATAAAGTCTACTAATATAATTACTATGGTAGTTATAAGGTTTATTAAACTAAGTACTAAAGTTCTTATATAATAAATATAAGATTTACTAATATAAGTACTATAGTAGATATAAAGTCTGCTAATATAGCTACTTTAGTATAATATAGAATTATTAGTAAGAATACTATAGTAGCTATTATAGTAGTTATAACTACTAATATAATTATTCTAATAGATAGCTATAGTAGGTTAGGCTAATAGCTTTAGAGGACTTCCAGCTTTAGAGAGCCTTAAGTTAGTTATTTTATTCCTCCTTACCCTATACTAATCTAAGATTATTTAATTAACTAATATAGGGTAATCTGGATTTACCCTATAGTCTATAGGGTAAATCTTAATAATTAATAATATTATCTATATATTTATTATTACTAACTCTATAATATTTATATATTAATAGTAATTTATATTATATAGCTTAAAATAATCTAATTATACTACTTAGAATAATACTCTAATTAGTTTAACCCTAACCTACCCTAGACCCTGTTCAGTATAAGTTATCTAACTATTATAATAAAAAGTATATTAGTAATTTATTAAATCTCTATCTAATAAGAAGAAAGTTCTATACTTATAAATATTTCTAAACTATAAAAGCTCTAAAGATAATATATTACTTTCTATAATATAAGTTTATAATTATTATAAAGTTCTTATATAGAGAGATATAAAACTATTAATATATATACTATAGTAGCTATTATAGTTATTGAGATTTACCCTATAGACTATAGGGTAGATCAAGATTACCCTATATTAATTAATTAAATAATATATAATTAGTATAGGGTAAGGGGGAATGAAATAACTTACTTAGGGCTCTCCAAAGCTGGGAGCCCTCTGAAGCCACTGGCCCAACCTACTGTGGCTGCCTGTTGGGGCAATTGCGTTAGCGGTCACAACCGCTGTAATAGCTGCTGTGGTGTCTATGCTAGCGATCCTGTATTACGCTGAAGCAGCTGCATTAGCGGACTTCGTATCCGCTGCAGCGCTTGTATTAGCGGACCTCGTATCCGCTGTATGAGAACCTTAGCACTTAGTTTAGTGAACCTTGTAACCACTATAGCAGCTATATTAGCGGACTTCGTATCCGCTGTAGTATCTGTATTAGCGGCCTTATATCCCTCTGTACGAGAACCTTATAGCGGTTATGAGCCTGTATTACAGAAGGTAATGTATTATCTTCAGGGCCCTTACGGCCTGGAAATACCTATAAGTACAGGGCTTCCTCCCTGCTAGATAGAGATTCTATAAGTTACTAATATACTCTTTTATCTACCCTATAGTCTATCTTTCTTAGCTACCCTGTAGCTAATAGAGCTTTATTTTCTCTTATAGAGCCTGTACCTTCTACTATACCTTTTTAAATAATCCTTCTCTAGTATTTCGGAGCCTACCCTATAGGCTTTATCTACCCTAGACCCAGCTTACCCTACAGCTGGTCTACCCTATACTAGAGACCTTGACCTTTCAAAAATAGTAATTAATTAATTACTAATATAATTACTCTAATAAGTAGCTATAATAGGTTAAGCTAGTAGTTTTAATAAGCTTCTAGCTTTAAAAAGTTCTAAATTAGTTATTTTATTCCTTCTTACCCTATACTAATTATATATTATTTAATTAACTAATATAGAGTAATCTTAATCTACTCTATAGTCTATAAGGTAAATCTTAATATATACTAGTATATTTACTAAGTTATTTATAATTATTTTTACTTTTAACTTTATTTTACTAAAGTAAAGTTAATCTTATTAGTTACTAAGGTAGTTCTATATTATCTACTTTATATATAACTTCCTATAGCCTAGAGATAGTCTTTATTATAATAATATAGAATATTATTCTAGCTAAAAGATATAATACCATTAGCTATATTAAATATAGAAATAATCTTAAATTAAATTTAATATTAATTATTAGAAGAATATTTAGATATAAAGCTAAGAAGAAGAATATCTATATATTATTTACTTTAATAATTAGTTTAAATAAGTATTAGAGAATATTACTTAAATTAATAAGAGAATCTTATAAGAATTATATCTACTTCTATTTTAGATTATTATTAAAGATTTAAATTTATAATTAATTATAATAATTTATTATAAAATTAATAGAATTTATATAAGTAAAGATCTTTAGTTATTAGAAGAGATTTTTTAAAAAGAATAGAAATAGAATTAATTATTATAAGTAATTAGTATAGTATTTATAATATATCTAAAGTAATTAATATAGGGATAGATCTTAAGATATTTAGCCCTTTAAGATAGAGAGCTTATCTTATAATTTAGATAATTAATTATAGGAAGATCTATAAAGCTACAGTAGATCTTTGTATTAGGAATATCTTGAATCTCATTAATAAGGTTCACCCAGCTCTGAACTATCAGAAAGGCAGCGTCGAAGAAGGAGACATCGTCGACAAGCGTCAGCTATGCCGCAAGGTTGCCGCTGACTCCATCGTGCTTCTGAAGAACAACAAGTCAGTCCTTCCTCTTGATGTAACCGCTAACCAGACCTACGGCCTCATTGGACCAGCTGCACGCTACCCGACAGCCTGTGGAGGCGGTTCTGCTGAGCTTCGCCCTTACTATGTCAACACACCCTATGATTCTCTTGTAGAGGCGGTAGGCAAATCCAACTTGAAAGAGGCAGTTGTTGCATACAATAGGAAGAATACGCCCCTTTACCCGCCTTGATTACCCTTTCATTCATCTCTGACAGTCTTGGAGGTCACATATTTGCCCCGCTGTTGCAGCAGGATATTACAGTGCCGGGTACTCAAAAGCCCGGATACCTTCTTGAATGGTATTTGAAAGAGCCCACAGCAGGAACCGACTCTCCGCTGTACACAGAGGTTGGAACACAGGGTCTCATGATGTTCGCATACAGTCTCCCTAGGTGTGTTGAGAGAGGCTCATATTGGCTTTGCATCACAACGACATACAAGGCAACCAAAACTGCAACAATGCAATTTGGACTGGCCGTGCTCGGTCGAGGTCGAATGTTTATCGATGGCAAGGAGGTCATCGACTTGTTTACGTCTCATCCCCCCAAGACTGCGCAAAGTCTCATATTCAATCAATGCAGTATGGAGGTAGTCGCCGATTTCGATGTAACCGCTGGGTCTGAGTACCAGATGACGGTCACTCTCGTCAATGGAGGTATCGAGGCAAAGGCCGGTGCGGCTGCTGCCGGAGGCGCAAGAGTCAGCTGTTGCGAGAAGATTGATGCTGCCAAGCGTCTTCAAGATGCAGTTGAGTTGGCCAAGAGTGTTGATGTGCCCATCGTAATTGCTGGCCTCAATCCGGACTGGGAGAGTGAGGCGATTGACCGCTCTGATTTAGATCTACCCGAGTCAATTAACAATCTCATCCAGGCCTTGATTCAAGCTAACCCTCGAACAGTAAGTCAAGAGAAGGGCCCTCAGCCTATCATGACCTTGGAACCTGACTAATAAGACAGTACAGATCATCGTCAACCAATCCGGTTGCCCTGTTGCCATGCCATGGGCAGAACAAGCGGATAAGTTGCTGCAAGCTTGGTATGGTGGACAGGAAACAGGCAACGGTGTTATGGACGTCCTCTTCGGCAAGGTCAACCCTAGCGGCCGTCTGTTAATCACATTTCCCAAACGTGTCGAAGATACGCCCGCCTTCCTAAACTTTGGCAAAGGTATCCGCGAGGTCATGTATGGTGAAGGCGTGTTCCTTGGCCATCGCTACTACGGGAAGACCAGGACACCACCATTGTTTTACTTCGGCCATGGACTGTCATACTCTACATTCGAATCAGCCACCTGAAAGTTCCTGAGACTTTCCGCTTCGCAGAGCATTCAAATTCATTTGACATCTCCGTCACGGTGCATAATACTGGAAGCGTTGCTGGAGCGGAAGTTGTCCAAGCTTATGTGCAGGATCTGGAGTGTGCCAACGATCGCCCGATCCGTGAGCTTAAAGCATTCGATAAAGTCTGGATCGAAGCGGGTAGCTCCCTCACTGCGAAGCTCTCCCTTGATAAGTACGCACTTTCATACTGGAACGAGGAGCATTTGAAGTGGATTGCCGAAAAGGGTGTATTCAGAGTAATCACCGCACGAAGCTCCGACCCTAACGACGAGGTGGCGTCGAGTGTGTTGAACTTGGAAGAGGATTTTCTCTGGACTGGTGTATAGTGCTTACATTAAATGTCCGTTTCACGTTCATAGGCATCGGACTTAGTAAGGAACCTTGGCTACAAGTTTAGGCAAATTCGAAGGCTGAGTAGCGGTAGTAATTATATCTTGAACGGTGGCCGCCAAGGCAAGTAGGTGAGAGATGAGGTAACTGCTAAACGGAGACATACTCAATTCTACCGGATCCTTGAAGAGTGTTGCCATTTAACGATTGAGTGAACATGCGGCCATTTTATACCTCCGACTGCCCTTGTCACTGCAAGGACGCCAATTCACGCCAGAATGTTAAAATCATCTTCTAGTGCTTACTCCTATGAGTATCTAACAGAAATAGATTATGTGTGTTGTTTATTCAAGGCAAGTGTCATTCACTAGAGCTATCTATGGCCCCATGCATCAATCGCCGTGGGTTTGAGACTTCTCCCCCGTCCAGCGTGTCCTCAGCAGGTGGACGGCACCCTTGGGCTTCCGGTCCCGCGTAAATACGCCCTTCTTGTTTCCGTCGACCCTCACTATCCTAGGTGGGCACTGGAAGTCTGCAAAATTCCAAACATGCTCTCCTACAACACTATCGACACGGTCAAACACGCGGTGGTACATGTCCAAGAAGCGGCATTGGTACTCCTCGCTCCATGGCACATCGCCGACAGCGTGCAGGCCAGCCACGGTGTCTGTGCCATACTCAGTTATGATGAGCGGTTGACCATATTTGGCTGCCCACCCACGCAACTCCTTCTCTAGCATGATCTCTGCTGCCTCGAGGTCTCCGGTTTGGGTATACCAGCCGTAATATCGGTTGATGCCTACCACATCAAACAAATCTGCAATACGATCCGCATCAGGGCTGGAATGGATCATGTTCGAGTAGCACATTGGTCGATGAGGATCAAGCTGTCGTGCCAAGGCTACTAAAGGCTCGAAGTACTCGCGCGCCCCTTCTTCACTAGCAGCTGGTTCGTTGGTAAGTGACCACATGACAACCGATGGATGATGTTTATCTCGTGTAATGAGCTCTCGGATGTTCTGAGCATGTGCTTCTCGAGTTCTCTCGTTGATCGTGTCGGGGGAGAAGGTAGGAGGCTGTTTACCACCAAAGATACCGCCGTTGATACCCAAGTGAAGACCAACTGCAGCTGTCTCATCGATAACGACCACACCATGTCGGTCGGCATAGTCAAGTACCTCTTCCGCGTAGGGGTAGTGAGAGGTGCGGAAGGAATTTGCGCCCATCCATTTCATCAGGCGATAATCATGGATCATGAATGCCGCATCATGCCCCTTTCCTCGCACTGGGGAATCCTCGTGTTTACCGAAGCCTGTGAAGTAGAAGGGCTTTTCGTTGATATAGAACTTGTTCCCTTTAACCTTGATTGAGCGGAATCCAATGCTAAGTTCGTAGACATCGATGATGTCGGCCGCAGCGTCTTCGGATACGATCTCCACGCGCAGTCGATAGAGATAGGCCGCACCGGGTGCCCATGGTGTCACTGATTGGACGATTAATTGACCTTTTCCCCCAGTCGCCTGTGCCACTGCTGCTTCGTCCTCGTCCAATAACGAGACTCTGAATCTCTTCTCGGGTAGTGGCTGGCTTGACTCAATCTCGAAGTTGACAATGCCCGTTTTGTTCTCAACTAGGTCTGCAGTCACAGCCACGTCACTAATAGCCAGCTCTGGTGTTGAGTACAACCAGACAGAACGAGCCAGACCAGCGTAGTTAAAGAAATCATGCTGGTAGTTCTGCTTGCGTTTACCATTTTCCAAAACCTCAATTCTACCAGGCGGTATAGTGTCCCAGGTAAGCTCGTTATTGACCAAGATTGTGAGCCGGACCTTCTCGCCGGCCGAAACAAGATGTGTGATGTTGGCCTCGAACGGGGTGTATCCTCCAACGTGCTCAGTGACAAAGGCATCGTTCACATAAACCCGCCCCTGATGCGTAGCGGCATCGAGACGGATGAAGATTCGAGTGCCGGCCCATCCACGAGGGACTGTCACGAAGCGCTGGTACGTCACCCAGCCGACATGGTCCTTTATGCTGTCATCTGCAAGGACATCGTTATAGCTGGCCGGGACAGGCACTTGTAGTTTTGATGAGATGACGTTTTTCCACGTCGTTTCAGATTCGAAGTCTGTCGAGGCTGCCAGTTGAAAGTTCCAAACGCCATCGAGCGATAGGAGCTCGCGAATAGCGTTTGCTTGGGGTCGCAGCATCTTCGATGTCTGCTGCACACGGAATGAATGGTTTCCCAGAACTCAGGTGTCTCTCTGCTCGACGCTGTGGGCACAAGAATGTGAGCTGTCAGTTTAGGGCAATGCTCGAACCAGGATATCATATCCACTACCGGCCTTCTCCCAGACACATCCTCACCGTTTACTGCCGAGTATCAAGTCGGGGCTTATCCTTGGAGGTATAATCCTGCGCTAATTATGCTGTTCGGCATAGCGCGCCTGAGAAGAAGCTCTCAGTGACCGGGATATGAGCGAATTAGATAGATTTTTGGAGTTCCCCGGATTGCCCTGGTGGGGAGCGGGGAATTCTATAACGACTAAAACTCGCCGCGGGGAATTCTTCAACGACCGAAACTCGCCGCGGGGAATTTTGATTGCTAAATCCGAGGTCAAATCCACCGAGATGGGCAACCTCATCACTTTGAGCTCTGGTAAAAGGACCAATCCCCATGTTGAGCGGCGTTGCTGTGGAAAGGGGCAGGCCCATGGTCCCCCATCCTGTTCCCCTTACGGCAGAGAGCCAGTAGAACTGAGAACTCGATGTTTTTCTGGGGTAGAATCGGGTGTTTGGCTCCGCCTTGGTGGCAAAAAATTGTGTGAGTCGACACGTGGGCGCCAACTCCAGGTTGTCAGCCCCGGATACAGCCCCGGATGGAGGCAGCATTTCCCCAGAAGAACTGACTCTATTGCTCAACACCTAACCTCCTTTCGACCTGGCTGTCATATTACGCCTGCAAGTTCAATATCGCAGATCGGGGTAGCACCTGCCGAATTAGACTCTATAAGTATCTAGGCACTCTTCTCTGCCCATCACTCATTACCTACAGCAACAACCAAGTTCAGCTCATTCATCCGTCACCCGCGTGCGTTGCTGTTTCCTGATCATGGCCGTCATCAACGAAACCGCTGCCAAGGATGGGAAGAGAGATGTCTCTTCTCATCATGTGGAGGAAGATGCAGACGCCGACGGCGACCTGAAGCACACCGAGGCTGCCATCGATGCTGCCACCAAGGGTCAGGCCTTGACCGGCTACGAGCACTTGTCTCTGTGGGAAACTACCAAGACGTTCAAGATCTGTGCTCTTTGCTGCTTTGCAGCAGCCTTCAGCGGAGGAAACGATGGTTACCAGATTGGGTAAGAGCCTCTTCCCAGGCGCGCTATGCCGAAACAGTTTCTAATAAGCCGCATAGTATCAACGCCAGTATTATTGTCAACAAGGGTTTCATTGAGCAGTTCGCCACAGCCGTCGATGCCAAGGGCAAGAAGTATCACACTTCGCCCATCTTAAGTGGCTGGAGCTCCATCATGTCCGTCGGTCAGGTCATTGGCACCGTCTCCATCTCGTTTGTATTGAACAGATTTGGCCGCAAGGCCGCAATGTACTGGCTCTGGATTATTCTCGTCGCCAGTGTGCTCGCAGAAAGCCTCTCCAGGACCTGGCAAGTCTGGCTTATTGGCAAGTTGCTCGCTGGTATTGGTGTTGGAAGCTTGCAAGCTACCCTTCCTACTTATATTGCCGAGATTTCCCCTGACCGTATCCGTGGTGCGCTTTGTATGCTCTACCAGTTCTGGTGGACTGTTGGATCCTTCTTCGCCCAGATCGCCTTGAGGGAGATTGATGTCAAGACGCCTATGAATTGGCTTACCCCAGTCTATACGCAATGGGGCCAAATTGGTGTCATGGCTATCATTTTCCTTGTCATTCCGGAGACTCCTCAATGGTGCGTAGCCAAGGGCCGTGAAGCGCAAGCGAAGAAGTGCATCCGAACGCTACATTGGGACATCCCCAACTATGATGTGGACCGTCACTATCAGCGCCTTGTTCTATTACTCGACCATGAGAAACAAGTGGCTGAGGAGCAACGCAGGCAACATTGGTGGGCTATCTTTACTGGAACCGATGGTCGTCGCACCTTCATTTCCCTGTGGCCATCCCTAGCTCAGCAGTTCATTGGTCTCAAGCTTTTTGGTACCTTTGCTACTTACTTCTTTCAGCAGGCTGGTGTAGGAGAGCCCTTTACTATCAAGTGCATTACTACCTCCATAAAGATTGCCACAGTACTTGTTGCGATCTCGGCCACTGACACTATTGGCCGTCGACTGATGGCCTGCAGTGCAACTACTTTATCTTGGGTCTGCTGCATTATCGTTGGCATCCTTGGCGTGGTTCCGGATAATAGTGCCCGGACTTATGTCTTCGTTGTTTCCGCATGCTTATGGAGTTAGTACTTGGTCTAGCCTTTACTATTTTTATCTTCTAACGACGTACCAATAGATGTCGGTATGGTTGCAGTCGGTGCGGCCAGTTCTGCCTCTCTGGGTGAAATCTCGTCACAGCGTCTTCGACCTTATACTGCGGGTTTCGCCATGGCCTCCAGCTGTGTTGTCGGCATCGTTATGGATGTTCTTGTTCCTTACATGGTCAATTCCAACCAGTGGAACTGGAGCCTCAAGACCGGTTGGTTCTATGCAGGCCTTGGTCTCATTGGCACTGTGGTCATGTGGCTCATGTTTCCTGAGACTAAGGGGTACGTTGAGTATTCTTCTGTATTTGGTAGAGCAATATGCTGATAATATGACACAGACGCAGCGCCGCCGAGCTAGACGAGCTCTTCGAGAGCAAAACTAAGGCCTGGAAGTTCAAGACCACCAAGACGGCTACTCAGCGTCTTGCCCAGGAGCAGGCTTAAGCTCAATCCGTCGAGTGGCAGGATATGTTCGCTCAGTAGCTTGCTAGCGCTTGGACTAAATCCTTGTTTGTATCCCACTTGCTGTTTTACGAGGAATGACTATGGCGGAAGCGAATGGTAACAACGGAATGGCCAGTGATACTTGTGTCAAAACCTGTCTTTAGTTCAATTTTTAAGCCGTATCAATCTACTTGCGGTGTCCCTTTGACCTTTCATCCTCTGAATGCTATGTCTACCCTACAACAATCAAAATTAATTGCAGAAAAATCGTGACTATACCCAGGTAGATCCGCGGACAGCCCTATGGTTTGCACTGTGAATGACAAGTATTGGCTGAGGATGTATCTCCTCCACTGTCGTAGGGTTTAGTGGAAAGCCTTAGAAAAGAGAGCTTGTGACGACTGTAGGTAAGTCTGGTAGTTGAGAGGAACTTGAGAGGAAGCTATTACATATTCGGCGGCGGGAGGATTGGTCGCCAAGGGGACGATTGTACACGAGCAATGAGCAATGGCAGTGAGTAAGGATGATTAGCATCAATAATTCCGACACCGTGGAGTGTACATTGATTCAGGCTTGATCATCCTTACTTGGCTCAAAATTTCGAGCACTGTCCGACATTCTCAGTACACCACTAAGTAAGGATGGTGGCTAAAGACCATGCCAGCGGATAAAAAAGCTCAGTTGCAGCTAATCAAAAGATATCTACTGGACTACCGTCATGGGGGGGACTACGGCTTTAGCCATCATGTCCACGGTCCCAGGTGGATGGCGAGGCCTATCTAACGAGGCTAGAAGCATACGCAGTTGAACATCAGCACATCCGGGTTGTCAACAAATCTACTCGATGGGAACCGCGACCCTGGTTGAGAGCTCCCCGACCCCATGAGATAGCATCCCCCTGTTCTCAGCCTCATCGTATTCACGCCTTAGATCCACCTTTCCACATCAGATGATGTTTGGCAGGCCACGCGAATTACACCGAAGTCTCAGAGGAACCATTTTCTGCGCAACCAATTCACGGCTTAGCATAGTGGCGAATTAGTGGTTTGAGCCCGATATCAGTGTCCTGCTTTATTCCACTAGTGTCTTGACTTATCATCAGTATGACATCCAGGTGCCACAATAGCCGCCGACACGAGTGCCTAGATCTCCAATGTATAGGCTCTTCGAGCTGCAATGTAAAGCCCTGCACAAATTATCTGTGAATCGCAGTCTTGTACTCCTTGTCGCCGCTGGCGCCCTCCGATTCCTCTGCTGCATCCTGGCTGGGAACTAAACGGTTGCTTCGGCGGTTTCTCCAAAGCTTGTGGTGCAGTCATTCTCTCACAGACCCAATCGCGTCGACTCAGCAAGCCTACCTTAGGGTATGACGAACTGCAAGGGCTTCCCAAACGGCCGGGGCACAGAAGCCGACCTAAACGAAGTGCTGTGGGCGACCGGCTGCTCTAAGCAATGGGCTTGGTGGCACTTTTGTCGGAACGCTACGAGGGAACTATCGATGACCCATGGGTCTCGGTGCTTGCTCTAAGACGCCAATCGTGTACAGTTCGTAAAAGAGTCCGTGATGTCTCGTGCATAACGCCCCCACGTACAACAAGGTCTACCAATTTGTTAGTAAAAGTCGCCCGGAACTTCACATTTGTGGCCTGGCTAAGCGAGCTAACCGAGTTGCGAGTCCGAACCCGATCCGAGCTCGCGAATGTTAGCTCCCAGCTCGGGCTATGTAAGACCGACCCGTGTTTGTATTGATGCAGAGCAGGCTGAGGGGTAGCTGAGTCGGTCAAAGATCATTCCGCTGGGTTCGGGCCGAGCCAGCCTCCACTACGGCGGAGGAGCGACATTCTATGTATTCTCTCTGCTCACTAAGTGGAATATTGATTCATGCTGAGTTCGCTCTCGATTTGGGATTGCGATACAAGGAGAGCTAATGAGAGCGAGGACGAGCTCACAATTACTATCACAAAGTGCATCACAAGTAGGACTCTAAATGTTAAGGTGGATATATATCCTGGATTTCAGTTACCTAGTCTGTTCTTCTGCTTCGAAAGTGAAAACAGGGTACATAAGAGTTATAGGAATCACGTCCAAACCATCATAGATACTTTCATCTGTACTACTCCCCCAGAAATTAGTCTCCAGTTTCCCCGCGGGGAGAGTGTACCCACAGGGCGTGTTCCCCGCGCTTCTGCGTTAAATTATCCACAGGGATTCGAACGAACTATCACGAGTTCTTATGCATTAGTGGCCTTGGCTCTTGGCCACATTGTATCTTCTGGTCCTTGTTTGGTGGTGCAGCTGAGGCAAACTACCACTTTCTGTTCTCGTGAACCTCTACGATTTCCTCCGCGGCGAAAATATGTAGTCTCTAGCATGGGTGAAGATCAATCTTCAACATCGGTCTATCATCGTCAACCTCAGCAAATACAGTCACTCTTTCACCTACAAGTAGATAGTTACCAGCCGCCGTTGAGATTAAAACTGCAGTTTTCAAACCAGCCCGCTCCCTCCTCTTCCAAGGCAAAGAGCCCCTTGCACTTAAAGATGCACACTTTATCGACGCTTTTCGCCTTCACGGTTCTTGTTCCAGGAACCCTCTGCGCTGCAACTAGCCAGCCCATCCCTGCTCCTCCGTCGCCCGAGCCAATTGAGGTCATTGAACTCCCACTGCCGCCTGTGTCTCCTAGCAACGACATAGGTGCTTGCAGCAAGGAGGTCAACCCCAACGGAACTGGATGCATCTCGAAAACAACTAAGCCAGAGGAATTCCAAGCTGGTGACTTTACACCAGATGGTCTAAATGTAATCGTTAATGTCATCTTCGCTGGTGCACCAGCAGCTCCGGACCCGGCTAGTATCTACTCTGGCGAGCAGGTCATTCTGATCAAAGCCGACGGCACCAAGTTTTCCAATGGCGATACGTGGAAGTGCCTTAGCTGCGGTGTCCCAGCAGAAAACGCCCAGTCACTCGATCCACAGCGAGACTACCCACACGTCTTCCGCAGTGGCGATAAGGCCCTCTGGGGTCACAACATTCTTGATTGCGGCGGCGAGCAGCTGGCTAGTGATGGGTGTACTCCTGAGAACACGCATATCTATCCCATTCACTGGACAGTCACTGCTGACGGCTCCGGACCAGGAGGAGCCCCCGTGAGTTGCGGCTTCACCCGGATGACCAGCATCTCGGGTTCAGTTCTTTTACAGACGTTGGTGGCCAATATGCTTATCTTGGACGCCTAAATTTCAATGCGAACCCGACAACTGGCGAACCACGTGTACCTCGTTACGATATAGTCAACGTTAATGCGCTGGTAGACCTGAAGAGTAAAGGGCGTCTTTATAGCGATGGTACGGAGCTGAAGATCGATAATGACGCTATTACTGTTGGCGAGCTCCGCGGATTTAGTGGAACTGGCGATGAAGTCACTTACGTTGGCGCCACGGTCGAAGCGAATAATATCGATGTTTTTGCTACACATCTTGAAACTGGCAGAACACGTCGTCTATCTAGCCATCCTGAATATGTTGACCCAATGACTTTCTCTTATGATAATAAGTGGATGGTCCTCATGGATACGCGTGGCTCAGACCGACAGATGTGGATGGCTGGTATGCGTGGTATTCCACCGGTGATTGACGTTCTAACTATTGCCGCTGCTTCGACTACCCGCAACAACGGCGCACGACGATTTTTCCAGCCTATTCTACTTGATGGATACGGCGACCGAGATCCATACTATGGCCAACAGGTTAACGCAGAGGGCGATGGCAGTAACGGCAGCGTTAATGATCCAAACTGGAACGGTCGAGCCGATCCCGCATTTAGCAAAGATGGCACCAAGATCGTTTTTTGGCAGGCTCTCGTAGTCGCTCCAGCTTGCGGCGGTGCCAACCCGTTGCCATGCCCCCAGTCAACTGCTCAGGGTGGGCGTGAATATAGGGTCATGCTTGCAAAACTGACCAGCCGCGAGCCCACGACGCCGCCGCCGGCCTTCGAGGTGCCTGACGTGATTCCTTGGGCGGTTCAGTTCCAACCTGGAACCGAACTCCCATCCAAGTCATACTTGTCGCCTGGCGAATACACACTCGCTGGTAAGAAATCTGGCAGCGCTCATGTGTCCCTGCTGCCTGATGAGGCGGGCCAAATCGATACCGTCGTCGTCAACTACATGGACTATTCCGATGATGGAACGCATATTATCAATGGCTACGAGAATGTAACAAGATCTATCCTGGGGGGGGACCCTTGGAGTAACCACTTGGACTGGTATTCCGACCTTGTCCAAACTGGGGCTACACAAGGCACCAAGAAGACCTCGGATGATGGGTTCCATCTTACAGTCAACATCATCCGATCCGGAATGAATGCGACGGGTGAGCTCACAACTACTATCAACGGCAAAGTTTACAGACAGCCCGCCAACTTTACGTAGAACGTGGGGCGAGTGAAACGAGTGGGATGGAGAAGGATTCGGGCAATACCGTTGGGGCGATCTAGTTGGGGTAATCGGTTCGTGGGTGGCTACAGTCAACAGACCCTGCCAGATAGTAGGAAGAAGGACCAATACACCGCCAAGATTTGAACGAGTCCCGACTTGAGCCACCATAGTGATGCAACCGTACCAATGCCCGCACCATCGATCGCTGTCATTGAAGCGTAGGTGTGGGGTAGTGAACCTAGTCATCCGCCATCGCTGCCAGCGGGGATTGTTTTCCCCAGTTCAACCGAGAAACCGAGATGATATTTTCGATTATAGTACCTACTTTGTAGACACCACTTGCACGCTACAGTAGGGAAGTGGAGAGCGGGAGTCCTCTTGCTGGACACGGAGGAAAGCGGTAGTTCCCCGTTGTGCAATTTCCCATGGTTGAAATATCACACCCATAATTCGTTATTGCTACGCTTGCTTGACAGTCAACGCAACTCGAAGACGCTTGAGGAATACCACTCACCTTTCTCCTGCCGTCTGCCAACGCCATGTCTGTAGCCGAAGTTCCGTTCCAGCATTACCGGGCGCTCAACACCCTCGGCATTCAAGGAACAGCGCCCCGCCTCAGCTGGAAGATCAAAGAACAGCATTCTACATTCAGCCAACGTGGTTACGAAGTCAAGTTAACTATATATGACTCCCGATTGCGAGTTTTGAACTCTTCATTGGCCACTCGTCACTTGACATTCTCGCAATCAGTCCAGTGGCCTTTCGACGACTCGCTACAGTCGCGTCGGCGAGTTTCTGTACGGCGAATGGAAGTGATTATACCAAAGGACAGAATTGTGACTCCAAGTGGGAGGATCATTCTAGACTTTGGTCAGAACCCTGTCGGTTATCTGCGGTTGAAAGATATCCGTGGCCCTCGAGGTCACGAAATTACCCTGCGCCACGCCGAAGTGTTGGAGAACGGGAAGCTTGGAACACGCCGGCTTCGGTTTTGCGAAGCACTTGACCAATATACTCTGAAGGGGTCTGAAGATGAACAGCCGGAGATGTATGAACCCAGGTTCACATTTCACGGGTTTCGATATGCCCAAATTGATGGATGGGTTGGTGACTTGGACTTAGCAACGGCCTCGAATGCTATTCAAGCCGTGGTATGCCACACTGATATGAGATCAATTGGAGGATTTTCTTGTTCCAACAGCCTCCTGAATCAGCTCTACAGAAATGTGGTTTGGGGTATGAAAGGTAACTTTCTTTCAGTTCCGACAGATTACCCGCAGAGAGATGAGAGGCTTGGTTGAACTGGCGATCTGGCATTGTTTGCACCGACAGCACTGCTGATATATGACTGTACCAGCATGATCCGAAACTGGCTAATTGATGTTGAGTTCGATCAATATCTTCTTGGAGGCGTGCCGTCTATGGTTAGCCCAAACTCAACCTTAACAGACCCTATCTAGTGTAGAAGAGTGCCTTGTGCGATATGGCATGATGTAACCATCCTCGCGCCTTGGGATTTATATAAAGAAACTGGAGATAAGGCGATTTTATCTCGACAGTATAAGAGTATGACTATCTGGATGCGTGTTTTTCCGAGGGGCAAAGTAAGCCTTGCTCATCTGTGGCATCCAACAGTGTTCCAACTCGGAGTCAGTATTTCCTAAATTTGAGCTAATATCCCTCTAATGTATTTTACTCGGACTGGCTTGACCTGACGGCACCACCTGATCAATCATGGAAGGGTGCAACCGATGCAAGGATGGTTTTTAATATGTTCCTCATACAGAGTCTCGATCTCATGGTCCAAATCTCTGCCATTCTCGATAAACTGCCAAGCAGGAGTATTATGCAAAAGATTGTCAAGCCGCGCGAGAAGAATTTCAGGCCGAATTCGTTACAGCAAATGGCCGGCTAGTATCAGATTCACAGGCATCATATGCATTAGCAATCTGTCTAGATATACTCACCCCATCTCAGAGGAGCAGAGCTGGAGAGCGGTTGGTCGAGCTAGTGCGGAAGAATGAATTCAAAATCAGCACGGGTTTCGCGGGCACGCCGTATGTTTGTACGGCCTTGGCAGCCACGGGTAATATTCAAGTAGCATATGCGATGCTTTTGGAGAAAAAATGCCCTTCCTGGCTGTACCCAGTCACCATGGGCACTACAACATTATGGGAGAGATGGGACAGTATGCATCCAGACGACTCTATCAATTCTGGCAACATGACGTCTTTCAACCACTATGCATTTGGCGCCATTGCCAAATTCTTGTATGAGAAGGTCGCCGGCCTTCAGCAGCTAGAGCCTGGTTGGACAAAATTTCGCATTGCACCGCAGATAGGCGCCGATTTCGAGAGTGCCTCTGCAGGACATGAGTCACGGTATGGGCTCATCACGTTCTCTTGGGAAACCAAGGTCAGGGATGGGGGCAAGGAGATATTCTTGGAAGCAACGATTCCAAATGACACGCGGGCGGAAATTGTTCTTTCACAGGACGATGAAGAGCTAAGGCAGGAGGTCGGATCCGAAAGATGGAATCTTCGGTCAACATTTATCAGAAACCACAACTTGCCTGTCACGGCCTTACCGCCCAAGTCATGATCGTATGACAGGGAATTATGTTTAGTTCTATTGATGCGAGATTGTTTGTAATCGAATGAATATGATGAAGAAGCAGAGCCTGAATTTCTTTTCGTTTTTCTTAAAAAGTTGAACCACTAAAAGGCTAATCAGGAGAAGTGGCCCGAGAAGGCGAACACCTTCGATAGCTGTACGGCTTAACTTGGCCAAACAATATGGGGCTCGGGGCAGCCTATTATATGATAAATGAAAGTGCAAAGGGACTCTGGGAAACGCCCCATCCTCCTAGGTCGGAGACAGGAGAAATGAAACATCTAACGGAAGAGATTCGATAAATAGACTGTTCTAAGATGGATCAACAAATTCAGTAGTATAAAATAAACCAGAATAACAACATATACCGTATTGTCTCCGAACTTCATATTCTTCGCACTCATTAACCCGATAATATCGGTCGCGGGCTCTGAATAAGCAGCTTAATGTTTAAGTATCTCAATTTCAATGTCACCCACTTGCCCCCCTAGTAAACTGACAGCATCGGGAATTTCATTTTGTTTGCAAATCTTATCACCTCATCATAACATCGGTTGCTTCCCTAAGGGTTTCTCCCCTTGCATTCAAGATTTAACACGCCACCCTGAAGTGACATTGCCAGCATGATCTTAGCAAGAATCTCCATATGAGACCTATCCGAAATTATAAATGGCCCATATTGTTTCATTGTGAGATATGAATCAGTGTTGACCGACAGTCTTTTGATATAATTGATATAGACAGAATCAAAAGTGGCAATTGTCAGATATACTGATTGGTGGTCTCCCCGTAAGTCGGTGGACCAGGCAACCAACACTTGAACTGGTAAACAAATGAGGTTGCATCCCTGATCCACCACGCGTTGAGCCTTCTCATCCTTGACCTCCCTCTCTCAGGCACCATCGAGCTGCCAGGCGGTATAAATCGCCCAACATGACCCTCATCAGGATGACCGGCTCTGGCAATGCAAGAAACCCGCCAGCAACGGACACCGCCACCATGGATTCTCAGCGTCACCAACTTCGTGGCCCGCCGCCGCAACGCTCCCAACACCACCAGAGTCAAAAAGCACCGAGCCTCACTCCCGCGCAGCAGCGCGTCATGCCGCTTGCCAAGTGCACTATCTTCCCCATCACGAGACTGCGAGGTCAGTACCCCCCGAGCCTGCCCGCCAATATTCACGTTTGCCCCGATCAACTCTCTTTCACGACGGGAAGACTTTCTGGCCCCCACGAAGAGTTTCTCCTGCCTCTTTCGATAAGTCAAATTGATGCCTTGCTCTCCATTGTGTTGTGAGACCGACCCAGGGATATGCTGCTATGGACGATTTCGATGGTCCCAATCACTGGCTAAAGAACGATAACTTTACCGAGTCTTACCGCCTCTGGTCCTTTTTCGAGCATATCTTGACATCCAATGAAGACGAGGTTGTTTTAGACAATAAAAAGATCATCCCTTCACTGACCAGCTGGAAGATGTTCAGGTATGTATTTCTGCCCCAATCTCCCTCTCAGCCTGCCAACTAATTTCATTGTGCCACGGAGCCATGATAACCGGCATACCCGCGCTCGATGCCGTCCTGCTCTGCCCAATGGGGAGCCAGGGTCAAGGTGGCAAGCAGAGTCTTGATTTCGCTACTGCATCCGGGGAAAATGGAGTCTCACTCTCGACCCCTCGAAGCCTCATATCAACTGTTGTCTCAATGATGAGGCACCTTTGGAGCCCGGCGCATCAAGAACAGTGAACTTCGGACTCTGCTCTGGATAGTGGTCGAGTCTGCTAGTGACCCAGTCTACCTGAATCACACTGTCTTCCCAGTAAGAGCCAAACCTGGCTCCTTCCCCTCTGCTTGGGCGGGACTAACACCTCATACCTCAAGGCCACCGTTGTATCTTGCTCCGGGTTCTCGGTTCGCATCATTCAGGCGATTGTCAACTTTTACTCCAACAAGGTCTCAATTCGCATGTCCGAAATCGTTAATCTAAACGGCGGCATGCAAGCGAACCCTGATGAGGTGAAGACGGTGCTTGCCTGGCTCATTGGTGAGCCTGTGGGAAAGACTCAGTAGCCCTGTGATCTATGATTGTATGATTTACGTTTCTCAGCCGTTGTTTGTTCCATATGATGGCCTTTTCATTTAGGTTTTTTTTTTCCTCCTTTGTTTCTCCTCTTCTTTTCTTTCTTTCTCTCTTCTTAATCTGGTCTCATCTTTACCCCATTGCGTACTTTGCTATATTTCCAACATCACCTGGGGTGGGGGTTTGATCACGGTCTTGGGAATCATTAACGAAAGGCCTCGTTTATGAAGGCGTTTACACTTATTCGAGTAAGCAATGGAAATTTATCTTCAGAATGGAACAGATGAAGCAGGAAAGGACACCAAAGTTTGCAGGCAGTAGTAATTTTTCTTTTTGCACTCACGTAAGCTCACATATTTTAACAACACTGAGTAATGTATGTGGTTGCTTCTAATTTTAGGGCCTCTTGATGGGGACTACAATTGTACCGGTTCGCCAAGAGACCCCTGTGCCATTGTTTCAATCTGTGACATCCCCTGTCACCATGCTCTTTCGCGCTGAGATGGCCACTTTGGCAGTCTGCTGCATCTTCACACAAAATACCTAGCCAACGCGAACGCTCGAGACCAGATACCACCCGACCCTGCCGTTCACCCGCGAGCTCTTGTGACACCCAGGCATCATGCGTTCGGCGGAGATATCGGTCAGCTCACAAGTCCTCAGCGAGTTCAACACTCGCGAGGCCAGCGAGCTCCATGAGGCCATGAACGAGCTCGGCGCCTGCGGCGTCGGCCGGATCGTCAACCTGCCCCAGATCATCGTCGTCGGAGGGCAGTCGTCCGGCAAGTCTTCCGTGCTCGAGGCTCTATGCCGCATCCGCTTCCCCATCAAGGACGGCCTCTGCACACGTTTCGCAACCGAGCTGGTGCTTCGGCCGTCGCTGGAAGGTAGAGTCAGGGCCACGGTTCTGCCAGCGGACAAAAACAAACCGCCGCAACATTTCCAGACAAGCGGATTCAGGGAGGAGGATCTGCCTAGTATTATCCAGGATTCGCAGGGGTACATGGAACTCTCCGGGACCGGATTCTCCAAAGATGTTCTCCGTCTTGAGATTGAAGGACCAAATCTTTATCCTCTGACGTTGATCGACCTGCCTGGTCTTTTTGAGAACGTTGCGGAATCACAGACGCTGAGCGACAAAGAAACTGTCAATGCCATTGTCTCCGAGTACATGAAGCAGCCACACAGCATCATCCTCGCCGTCATCACAGCTGATCTTGATCTCTCAAGACACGGCGCTCTCGACCGAGTCAGGGCGGTCGACCCTGATGGTTCAAGAACCATTGGCGTGATTACGAAGCCAGACCTTGCCCTTCCCGGGACGGCCAGAGAAGCGGCATACGTGAAGTTGGCCAGCAACCTAGAAGGCGCGAACAAGCTAGAACTCGGTTGGCATGCTGTACGGAATAGGACCGAGCTTGAGAAGGATGTCAACGCCCGAGACGACATCGAGGACAGGTTTTTCAAGAACCCGGAATGGGCCTCGGTCCCAAAACAGAATCTCGGCATCTCAAATCTGCGTAAGCGGTTGAGTAGAGTTTCGTATGACCACATTCGAAAGAATCTACCTCGAGTCATCCGCGACATCGAAAGCAACATGGTAGAACGGGAAAGTGAACTCGCCCAATTGGGAAACCCTAGGTCAAACTTGGATGAGATGAGAGCGTACCTGATTAAAATTGCTAGCGAATTCCAGCGCCTTACCCGTGATGGGATCCAAGGCCGATACGAGGACGCTTTCTTCGGTGGTTTGAGGGATGGAGACCTGAAGTTCCGGGCTTTGCTCAGAAATTTCAACCGCGCCTTTGATCATGTTCTAAATACGAAGGGAGCTACGATAAATATCGTTCCTTCATCTTCTTTATCTAACAAAGCAGCTACGGAGGAGCCAGCGTCCGAGAGCTTAAAATTGTTCTTGAGAAAATACCCCTACAGGTTCCCTGATCCTGTCGTCAGAAAAGAGTCTGAGGTTTTGAGAGAGCTACAACAACAGGCCTCGATGAACCAAGGAACAGAATTTCCCGGACAACCCAATAAAGACCTTGCGATCCGTTTGTTTCAGGAGCAAGCGAAGCCTTGGGAACCGATCGCTCAGTTCCATGTTGACCGCGTCACTCTTGTGGCAAAGGCATTCGTTGATGCAATCTTCACACATCTTGCCGGCACACCCGACTCCAACCGAACGACCGAAATCATTCTATCCACTTGTGTTGATCCTTTCTTTCATTCAAAGGAGAAGATTCTGAAATCCAAGCTTCAGGAACTCTTGAAGCCGTACGCCAACGGGTACTCGGTTGCACTCGATGCGGAGTTCCACTCTGCCTTTTCATTCAAATCTAATGAGAGAACGACCAACCGGATTTACAACATGCTCAAAGACAAGAGCGCCGGAGAGAAGCTCACTAGATCGATGATATTGGCTGCCGTATCGGATGACAACGATACCAAAGATGGCGAATATGGTGCGCAGACTGTCATCGACATGATGCGAGCGTACTACGAGGTACCTCTCTTCTCTCTTCCTTGTCCCTCTCCATCTCTTACGCCAATACTGATCCAGATCTATAGACCGCGCGACGAACTTTTGCAGTCAACGTGATCAACCTTGCCATTGAAAGCTGCTTAATTGCTGACATGCCTTCGATTCTCACGCCCACCGAGGTTTCCATCATGCCTGAGCATCGGCTCAGGGAGCTGACCTCGGAATCAGAGGATGTGCAGGACCGCAGGAGGCATCTAAAAGAAGATGTGGACGTCCTTAGAAGAGGGCTGGCCATCTGTCAAAGTATCAGCCCAGAGGCGTAACAGGTATGTCGCTTCAGAATGATGATGCTACATGTTACTGACTTGATGCCCTGATTAGCTTTCCCATCCCACCCACAGCCCAGAGTTCCGCTTTCTTTGAATCTCCAGCAGCCAGGCGCAGAAACAAATGGCGATCAAGCGTCCCAGGCACCACCATCACCTTCAAGCTTTTACAGTCCCAGATCTATCGATGTTTCGATGGCAACATCTCCCTCCCCGGTGAATACTCCAGCCCCGGCAAAACCGTCCAGGTATATGTTTGGAGGACCATCTGTCTTTGGGGGATTTGGAGGATAGGGTAGCTGAGGAAAGGCGTTAATCACACCAGCACTCTGATTAGCCTTCACCAATTCAGCCTTCGGGGAATGAGTTGGTGTCATCACCTGTACCCAACAAAAATTTAACTTCATTGTAAACGTATTTTCAATATTCGCTGAGACGGATCTTTTTGCGGAAAATATTCCCGAGTCATTTGTTAAAAGTGTTATAGATGTGCGCTAAGCATTGATGTTTTTTTCCTCTCGATATTCTTTTGAGATAAATAAAACAATGCAACCCTTGAACTCCCTAAATGCAACAACAAAAACTCCGGCTCATATGCTTACACGTATTCGAAGAAGGGAAAAAATACAGCAGTAGAAAAACAGGGGGTTAACCGAGCATCATACTCCAACCCTTTTCAACCACAACATCTAACCAGCTGGTATTTTCGCCTCGGTCTTTCCGGTCCCAGATCTCTGGGAGGATCTCCAACGCCGACAAATTCGTACGAAGATGGTTCATTAAATACAGCTCTCTGAACCGTTGTATGACGATTTGCCTCTCCTTTCGGTCAGATTTGGTCAGTTCGGACCCTGCAGTGAAGAGCGGGATCGCCTGGAGATTGATGCAAGCATTGTCTGTGGGTACAGAGGCCAGATCTCGAACAACGCTCAGAGCACGCATTCTGACCATTGCTTCAAGAAAGTCATCAGGTTCAGTTTCGTCTTCATGTTCGAGGTCCCGTCCCTGGTCGATAGTATTGTCGCCGGCAGGAGGAGTCCTCGGGTTCTGCCACTCCTCGATCTGCTCTTGCATCTCCGTGCCCATCATGACGGACAGGTCGCGGTGTTCCTGTGGTGTGTTTACATCCTGTCGCCTGTAGCAAATGGCGGCGAGGCTAATCAGCCCATGCATGCGAAAAGCATTGCTCATGAGTCCCAATCCGGGATTTTCTAGGTTCGGTTCCCAGTTCTCCAACTCTTCTTCCAGGACGGCCTCGAGAGATTCGTCGCGTACTCCTGTCTCGACGACCGATCGGCAGTAGCGTCCTACAGTGCCTAGAAGATAGAAGATGTCTGTCGTATAGCCCGAAATAGGGTGGTATTCTTGGCCAACATCGAGCACGGCGGTATACATTTCAATGGTATTGAGAGGCAACTGCTGGTTGACAGGAACAAGGAATGAGGTAGCCATGTCGTAGTACGCATAGGCTCCAATAACGAAGTTGAAGTATGGCGGTCGTGTATCCTGGCTTTTGGACTCGGAAAGCATGATGTCGACCAGCTCACGTGCATCCTGGATATACTGCTGGTCGAACTCGGCAGTTGGAGGGTTCGTCCAAGCAGTCGAGAGGCCTGCAAGCATGACGCTTAGGAATCGGGGGAACAGTTCCTGATTCGAGCCAGAGACACCATTGATGAAGAATCCGGCGGGCGATTCGGGATCCAGATAGTTTCGATAACTGGCGCCTAGGCTGTATGGGGTGTGCTTGAAACTGAGCCAGCGTCGGACATATTCGAGAATTGGGAATGGAAGGTGGTTCTCCTCGGAGTCATTCACCATCAGATGGCTGGCTCGCTCCATTGAATATCGCATGTGAGACCTTTCATCCGCCTTTGTACAATTCCAGCGTGGCTCGTTGGAGGCTAGGGCATGCCCAGAGTCTTCATATTGTCTGGCCCACGGCTCTCGGTTCTGCCACCTAGCATGTCGAGTAGTAGAGATGGGCTGGTTACGGCGTCGGGTGTATTCGGTGCAGCCAGAGGGGCTTCTCTTTCTAATGCCGATGGCGGTCATTTTTTGGGACTCTGTGTGCTGGGGGAGTGTGGGAGTGAAGGATTACGGGGAAGAAGAGGATTCAATTCAAACGCAAGACGGGAGATCATTCTGGGGCACGGCATGATATCAATCAAGCAATCAATCACACCACACCATCTAGACAAATCTGGGAGGAATCGAGAGACCCTTCTTGACCGGATCCAGTTGCCTCAATGGGGTTCGTTATCTTTCCCCGCCATGATCGTACAATATGTCGGCAGCACTTCAGTGGCCGACGGACGCTAATCAGCGCTGGGCGAACCGGGGTCCCCCGCAAGATTGCCCTATCTAAGGCTCTCTTAGGCTATCTTCCAGCAGCCACACGCTGGAAGCCGGTGGAGGTGTCTCCATTACGTACCGCTCTGAGCACACCGGCTTCTCCGTTAAGGGGCCGGTTCTTATCATGGGGCTTATCTGGGATCTGCCACCTCTGAGATTGCGCGACTCGCACGCCAGATAGACGGCTCCTCTTCCGAGATTGGCCATCCAAGCAATTCCAATGCCAGTTTGGATGGAACATGAATCTTCATATGATTTACAATTGCCATGCAACGATGTAAAGTCCTTTGGAAGGGTACCATCATGCCAGGGGGCATGGGACAGCAGAGCGCGTACTGTCCGACATCTCTGTCCTCTCTTCTGTTCACCCTAACTTCCGTCTCTGAGCCACCCCCACTCTGGGGCGCATGATTTGGGCTTGTTTAGGCCATGGATAAGAATCATAAGATGGCCTAAATAATGGCACGAGCGTTTCCCCCCCCCCAACCCCAAAGCTTCCTCCACAGATAACAATAGCTCCAACCCTGCCGCCGGATGCCGCTCGAGAACTTGACCGACCATCACTACTACAAGTGCGGACCGGCATGTCACGGGAATAGAATGCGGAGAGGAAAATGTGGTACACCATGCCTCATTTGTCCCAAACGCGAGGGCTGAAAACTCAGTTTCCATTGGCCAACGTTTATCCTGGCAAGCCGAGTACCTTCGTGTTGGTAAGCTAGGCTTGCTGTTATCAAGTTCTGGTAACAAAGACCACACGGATCAAAAATGTGGATTATCGGTATTGTCTTCCTCATGTATATTGCCAGTCTTGTTCCCAGTGACAGCAGGGTTTGAAGCTGCATCCAAGTTGAAGTTAATGTCCCATCCATCATCCATTCAAGTCTAAGAGCCAGCCCAGTAAAACTGTATTTTCAGTCAATGCGAGATTTTCCCTCACGATGGTGTGAACTCTGATAAGAGATACACCCCTAATCTGATTCTGTTTACTGCCTCTCATACATTTTCCCCCGCAACAGAAAGATAATCCCGACGTACGGAGCCCGCAGGATGCACTTCGAAACTACGTGTGTTGAGTTTATTTGATATTCCCAACCGATCCTGAGTAACATCCCAGCCGAGGTTACTCCAGACCCGAATCGACAAGGAATATTGCGCTCGTTTGAATATCGTAGGCGCCCGCCTCTCCACCTTGATAGTGTAATCTGTTAAGCAACTCCGGCATGAGCCATTAATTGAATGCAACGGGTCGCGTGAAAGCTCCAACACCTCTTTGGCTCCCACCCTTATGGGAGTAAATAAGTGGTCGGAGGTGCCTGGTCCTGGCGTGACAATCAAGTGGTGGCATATGCAAGGCTGCCAGATGACTAGGGAATGCATCAGAGGCCAGATATTATGATGCGTAAGCTCGAATGCTACAGCCAGAATCAGGTCTTTCTGGAAGACTGCGGTGAAGATTCTGGTGTTCCAGCGAAAGATTGGAGGCCGTCGTTTTTTGGTCTCGTGCTCAAGAGGCAAGCCGGGATTCGAGCTCTCGAGATGCCGATCCATGGCACTGCGTCGATAATAAGAGTCGTATAGCAAGCGATAATGAAGTCCCCGCATCCAAACTTTGCATGGAAGAGTATCTAGCACCGACTCAAAGGCGCAATTTCCGGAGGCAGCTGGAGCAGAACGGATCCTATGTAGCCTCGAACATTTGGAGCAGGTATAGTGGGTTGGATGAAGGTCGCGTTCAAAGCGACGAATTAGAAACTCTCTGTGTGCTCTTGGTCCCTTCCCTGCCAAAGATGGCAGTGAAAGGCCGTCGTAAATCAGCAAGGACCTGCATGTTAGAGCTAGGGCAAGTCGATCAGCCAGGGGCAGAGGGCCGATTATCAGGTCAAGCAACTCTCGGGGGAGGCTCAAGAACGGACATGGCGGCTTCCTTGAACTTGAAAGTGCTGATCCGATCCGCCGCAATCGCTGAATGATCAATGACTGATCTGTTAAAAAATTCATCGTAATATGCGATGGATCAAGGAGATAAGATACCGCCAAAGGTGGAAGAAGGGCTGGGAGCGCATCCGTTATATGCGCGATTGGCATACGACACGTAGCGCATATGTGTTCTCGTAATTAACTCGTATTGTGTTGAGACATCGGGTCTAGCATCTTCCATTGCTACCTTTTACTTTGTGCTCGATCGAACTCTCACCCATGCTCTCGTAATTAAACTTCACCCTCTAGATGCTCGAAATATGCTGAATACGAATAATCTCGAAGTAGTTAATTCATTACATATGAGTTCTTGAACCTTCCTTGACTGGCCTCTGGATTTCTTATCCATTAGGGCTTCACACTGCACCTGCATGATTTCCAAGATAGTTATGCATCAAGTATCGAGTGTTGCAGCACTCTACTCATAAGCAGTAACAGTATTGAGTACGCAAAGAAAATACGGAAATTCTGACAGTCCCCGAGACCAAATCAAGGCTATAGAGTCATCGCAGTAGTGGTTGGAAAGCAGTATGTCTGACAGCGAAGGGACGAAACATCAGACACTATAGGGTTACTTATTCCAAAACCTGGGTAAGAGATTCCTAAGTTCAAGCATCTGGATATCTTTCTAACTTCACTTTCAATGTACCAATGTAAAACTGCCTTATTGAAGCTCAAAGCACTTCAACCTCTAATCTCTTTTCCCCATATATCTGCGTGTGATTTAATTGCAAGATGGTCGTTCTACTATCCTGTATAGGTATATTTGCCCTTCGTTTTCAACACCTGTAGATGAGGGAGAAGTGAGCAGGGATGAGACATCAATCACGGGGTAAGTGGCGAGTGATTCCCGCGTTTGTCGGTTCTTAACCCCGCCCATAATCTTGCCGAGGTACTTATTGATGTCGGCTTTTCGATGTCTTGAGAAGACATATAGGCTATTTCGCTGTTATAAGATACTATACAAGCATTATTTATATAGGTCTCATTGATAGGGTCCAGTGCAATTGTGAGGCATTCAATACTGGCAAATAGCTTCCGCGCCTAACCAATTCTACTTTCTCTTTATACGGGAATTGTAGAAAAGAGTTGAATTGCAGCCTGCCCTCCTATTATATGAAGCCATCCATCTGATACATTTATTTTTGGAGACAACTGTTCGCGTGTGTCATTATGGCATCTCCACGTATGTTGACTATAGTCTTAGTACCCTTTAAAGTGAAGCTAATAAACGCTGACTCCGGTATTTCTAAAGAAAAGAGACGAACTCCGATTGCGGATTTATTCAAAATCAAACATCCCATTCTTCTTGCTGGAATGAACGTTGCCGCAGGTCCTGAGCTAGCTGCTGCGGTGACCAACGCCGGCGGTCTCGGTGTCATTGGTGGTGTCCATTATACACCAGATATGCTCCGGGATCAGGTTGCGGAGCTGAAGAGTCATCTCATCGACAAAAGCGCTCCATTCGGGATTGATTTGTTGCTTCCTCAGGTCGGAGGTAGTGCTCGAAAGACAAAGTATGGAGCCTTGCCTCGATGAAATGAGTTGATACTAACCAGATTGGTAGCTACGACTACACAAAGGGCAAATTAAACGAACTCATCGATGTTGTGATTCAATCTGGTGCCAAGCTGTTCGTCTCTGCTGTTGGCGTTCCTCCTAGGGCTGTTGTTGATAGACTCCATGCCAACGGTGTTTTGTACATGAACATGGTTGGCCATGTTAAGCATATCAAGAAGTGTCTCGACCTTGGCGTCGATATCATATGCGCACAGGGAGGGGAGGGAGGAGGCCATACTGGCGATATTCCCACCACTGTCCTTATTCCTGCAGCCGTCGAGGCCTGTAAAGGACACACATCTCCCCTGACCGGTCAACCAGTACAGGTTATTGCTGCCGGTGGCATCCACAATGGTCAGCTTCTAGCCGCCGCCTTGATGATGGGGGCCTCGGCGATTTGGGTCGGGACTCGCTTTATTCTCACCAACGAGGCGGGAGCTTCCACGGCACACAAGGAGGCCGTTCGAACCGCAGGCCATGACGATAACATCCGCACGCTGATTTACAGTGGAAGGCCCATGCGTGTTCGAAGTAGTCCTTATATCGAAGAATGGGAAACAACACGCAAAGAGGAGCAGAAGAAACTACTGGAGGAGGGGATTATCCCGTACGAACATGACCTAGATAAGGCAAGTAATGACGACAACGACGCTGAATTGAAAAGGCTGCAGGCGAGCAACCGTGTGTTGATGGGGAAGTGTGCGGCTGTTGTGAACGAGCTCAAGCCAGCCAAGGAAATTGTTGACGAGTTTGTTAATGACGCTGTGGCCTGGATGAAGAAGGGGGAAACACTGCTTTCTAGGCTGTAGGCTGGTTTTCGCATGTTTCCTATAGACTACCTATTCAAAGCATCAAATCCTGTGAGGGCGGGAACAACATATTGTGTCTGTCTAACCTCAAATTTCCTGCGTTTTTCAACCTGATTTATTTCGTAGCTAAAGTTCCTGATATCGAAATCGCTCCCAGCTTAGCCGGCTGTTAACCTTCTTAAATCCAGCAACAACTGAGTGTACTCCCTATGTTTCCTCGTGTCTGCCCAGTCCCAGGCAATGTGGTGACTAACCAAGATTTTTAACAATCACCTCATCAAAGATATCATCCATCGCTCGTAATCAAAGTACGAATCCCCCGTACCGTTTGGATAACCCACTAACGGCCCCTGTATATCTAGGATTCATCGTTATTGGGGCGAGCCACAGGGCATGTTGTGGATCGATTGGAGACCCAGAGATATTACGGGACAGGTGAGTAATACAGTGAGGTTAATTTTCAGGCTGTGGCTATCGTGACAAAGAACTTGTAGATAGCAACCTAAACAAGGTCGTTTCTCCTCCACATTCCAGACGCCCTATACTCCAGTCTTGTTCTGCCCGCCTCGTGAGTGTGTATATCTCTGGTAGATATATATCTCCTTCGTACGCACATCTCAACAGTTTGCCACTCACCACCAATCGCCTGGATAAGCTTGTTTCCGTGCTAGCCGGAACCCCGGGAAATGAATCGGGCGGGGAAGCGTGGAAAACGTGCAGCTCAAACAGGCAGGTTCAAAAGTGCCACAGAAGGTTCCTAGCCCCAGTTGGCTTCCATTCGAAAAGTTCCAATCGAAAAGTTCCAATCCTCCAGAAGATAAACATGGTCTGATAAGGAAGTTTGGTTGAGATGATGGATCAATGATGGAATGCGATGCCCACCGGTCGCCGACCTCGGAACTTCCCAGTGTAGTAGTACCGACTTGTTTCTTCCCTTCCTGCCAGCCTTTTCCATGATATAGCCTTGGATCGCGGCAATCTGAGTACCAGGGCATCTCCAATAGGTTTCAGACAACTTGGAGGCAGCGGAGCCCAGGTCAATACACAATGGTGAAGCTATTCTTCGGGGCGGCAGCGGCTCTCCTCGCTTCGACCGCATTTCCATCCTTAGTTGTAGCCCAGAAGCTCCGTGTGCAAGTCTCAGTCGCGGACGGCATCCTCAATGGCACAGTGGACGGCCGCCTGGTGCTCATCTTTGCGCCAGAAGGCGTCGATCCTCTGGACGACACAGATGTGACCAGCACGCCCAACCAGTTCTACGGCCTCAACGTGAATCAATTCGGCGAGGGCTCTACCGTTGTGCTATCTGGGGGAAGCAATGACAACACCACCGCTGGGGTCTACGGCTATCCTGAACTGAGCCTGGATGCGCTTGCAGCCGGGACGTACAACATCCAGGCCTTCCTCACCAAGTATGAGAACGCAACGCGAAGCGACGGCTCATCCATCAATATTCGCTTCCCCTGCGGCGACAGATCAGCCAACATTGATGGCTTCGGCAGCCTCAAGACCACAGCGGCAAACATGGCAGTGACCGGCGGCGAGCAGACGCTTGAGCTCACATTCGACCAAGTCACCCCAGTCGACGCATTCACCGGCAAGGAGATCGGGGAATGCGCTCAGGGAAACTACGCAGACACAGAGTTCCTCAAGTACGTCAAGATCCGCAGCGAGAAGCTCAGCGCCTTCTGGGGCCGCGACATGTACGTCGGCGCCAACGTCCTCCTCCCACACGGCTACGACGCCAGCAACAAGACGCACCGCTACCCCGTCATCTACTCGCAGGGCCACTGGCCAGGCGGCCGCGGCGCCTTCCGCTATCCCACCGCCGCGTTCTCCCAGGCGTGGGAGAGCGGCGTCATCCCGGGGGACAACCAGACGAGCGCGCGGGAGGCGCCGCGGATGATCCTCGTCACCGTCCGCCACGAGGCACCGTACTACGACGACTCGTACGCCGTGAACACGGCCAACCTGGGGCCCTACGGCGACGCAATCAATGACGAGCTGATCCCCCACATCGACTCCCTCTTCAACACCATCGCCGAGCCGTACGCCCGCGTCCAGGAGGGCGGCTCGACGGGCGGCTGGATCTCCATCGCCAGCGTCATCTTCCGGCCCGACCTGTTCGGCGCCTGCTTCTCGTCCTACCCGGACTCGCTGGACTTCCACAAGCACCAGGACATCCCGCTGTACACCAACAAGAACGCGTACAGGAACGAGGACGGCAGCGAGATCGGGTCGATACGCGAGTTTGTCGACAAGAAGGAGCACGTCCTCGCCACCGTGCGCCAGGAGAATCACTGGGAGCTCATCTTCGGCACGTCGTCGCGGTCCGCCAACCAGTGGGACGTCTGGAACGCCGTGTTCGGCGTGCAGGGCCTGAATGGGTATCCCCTCGAGCCCTGGGACAAGATCACGGGCGAGATCTACCCCGAGGCGGTCGAGTACTGGAAGGAGATGGACCTGGCAAACTACATCATCGAAAACTGGGATACCGAGCGCAACCTAGGCCAGGCGCTGCGCGAGCGACTGTTTGTCTGGGTCGGCGAGTGGGACAACTACTACCTCAACGAGGGCGTGAAGCAGTTCCAGGACCGCATCGAGGCCAAGGGCGGCGTGGGCTGGGCCAACATTACGATTCTGCCCGAGAAGACGCACGGCGGCAACTACCAGGCCCGTGAGATCTGGAACTACCTCGAGCTGGTGTACGGTTGGATCCAGGACCACGCGCCCGATGGGAAGACGCCGCTATCGTCCGAGGTTACTGCACCCTCCGGGCGCGGAAACATCTTCAGCGACGTCATCTCAGTGGGCGGCCGCGAGGCTGCCCTGGCCCGCCAGGCGCCCCCTTCGATCGAGGTCGAGGGACCAATCATCAAGGGGACTGTCGGACGATGGGACCCGGGTGTAGCATTGGAAGCACAGTGGATTGTGGACGGCAAACCCAAGTGCGGGCGCTTCAAGGTCACGCCGGGCAGCGAGCTCAAGCACAAGACGAAGGCGGGCAAGAGCCGCAAGGTGGAGCTTTGGGTGACTGGGAGCAAGAGAGGCTACGAGACGGAGACGAGGCGAAGCAACAGCGTGACGCTGGAGTGATGCCATCACGTACAATCAATAATATCGGCCCCGACTAGACATGGCTCAGGAATAGATCTTGGGTTTGTGTATTTGATGCCCTCCCATCTTTGCATAATTTACTTAATGATAGTCGCTAGTCTCCAATACAAATCCAATACAAATCGCTACATCTGAATGATCAATATCGGCGGAATGTCCTTCTCCAGATTCAGCTACATCAGCCACGGTGGCCACAGGACCAGTCTTGGCTGGGGCTGAAGACCTTGGCGGTCAAGAAAATGCAACCAAGGCCCCGTGAAACGTTCCCTGTCGCCGAGGAACCTTGTTGTCACAGAGTGGCTGTTGGTGGAGCGCCAAGCAGAGGTTACTCCAGCCATTCCCAACCATTTGAGGTCGAGGCACAACTAGAGAGCTGTCTATGTGCTTGGCGTTTCCTCTCAGTGGCGGTCCGTCCCGATAGCTAGAGCTCTCAAAGCTCTCGTACGCATCCAGCTCCAACAAGCAGCTGAGAAATTAAGCCTTCGGGGGCAAGCATTGTCACTAGGAGCACACACAATGCATCGTCAAACTGACGCAAATATGCCATCTACATCATCCCATTGTGCGAGACATGTCCCAATTTCACATGCCTCTTTCATCATCGAGGCGGGGTATTATGTAGTTTGGGGATTTTCAACGCCAGAGACCACCACCCCTCTTCAACACGATGCTACTTGTCTCACCACCAGCCAGCCAGGCGTATCATTGGACAGCAGCACGAGGCATCACGCACCAGTGGCCATGGGGAGGAGCTCTTACTGCTCGCCTTACCTGGTGACGGCAATGAAGCTGAACAAAGATCGAGCCGACTGCCTTCAGCTATTACTACCCCGCCACTCCACCAAGGCCCAAGATATCCACAAGCTGCAGCAAACAAGCGCCGCACCTATTGCTGTCGTCAGCCACTCGGGCAAACCGGCACCAGCCTGGGCTTGGCTCTGGGTTCCAGATGGCCCAATAGTCAGACCAGGACCGCGGCCGGGCTCGAGCTACGGCACTTAGCAACGCCTCTATTGCCCGCCAGCCCGATTGATGGTGCATTGCATGAGGATTATCGCCGTCTTAAGGCTCGCTGCCCCTCTTTGATGTGCACTTCTAAAAAGTGTAGCGTCCACTGGAGCTTCCCTCAAGGCTCAGTGCCCCTCACCTCACCTCACCCCTCCTCATCCTGTCCTTGGCTTTTGTGACGTGTCGGGGAGTCGTGCACGTCTTGTGGCCATGTGGTGTACTTGTCTGGACGCTCCCAACATGGCGCACCGGCCCCAGCAGCAGGAGTGAGCTCGCTTGTTGGATCAGGGGATGGTCCGTCCTATGGAGGCGGTCTTGGCTGCAGCATACGCAATCATCCAGCCAAGATGAGGGGTTGCACGTCCATCCGTGGCTCTGGGATGATGTGCGAGTGAGTGCCTCGTCGGAAGTCTATATAAGGGTCGTCCTTCCCATCCTCTGCCTGCGTCTGGTCTGGTTCTCCCTGTCAAACTCCTCTGATTCTATCTCTATCCATAAACATCGCTTCACTTTCCATCCACATACACAAACAATCATGTCTTTCCACCACAGTGCCTCAAACATCCGCGTCGAGGAGGGCCACATCCTCGTCGCCGACCTCGAGAACGGTGAGTCCAGGATCAACCTGGACGACTTCATTGGCAACAACAACGGCAACTTCGAGTGGGGAGGCGTCAGTGAGTAGCAACCCTCATCCCAGCAAGGCTCTATGATTCTCTTGCTAACCCATACCTTGCCAGACTTCTCTGGATCCGCCGAGGACATTCGCTTCGAGCTCGAGGGCGACGGCCAGCCCATCCTCCGTGCCAGACTCGGCGACGTCGAGGGAAACCTGCACGACCGTGACATCAACCTCTCCGAGCGCATTGGCAACGACAATGGCAACCTCAGCTTCGGTATGTCTCCCCCATCTACCTATACCTTGGTATCCCACATTCTAACTTGGCATCGTGATTGTAGCTTAGAAAGCGGTCGAGACACCATTGAAATAAAGAGGCTGTGGGGATTCGGGATGAGAGAGTATCAGATTAGTCCACGTAGGGACCTTCTCTAAATGAAGACACCATTTGCAAATGAACATGAACCTTCTGAACACGCATGATGTCCAAACCGATCCCCATCACGAAGTGATGTCATCATTCCAAAACCTACCTGCACCCACCCCCGAGGATCACAGCCCACACAGACCAGCATTACAGCGAGGTCGCGTATCCCATTGTCCTCGGGGAGAGATCCTGATTGCAATTGCTCCCAAGCAGGTCCCCATCGCAGCCAAGTGACACGACAGCATCCCTTGGCGAAGGATGCCAAGCTTCAGTATTGCCTTGCAGGGACTGCCAATCGCGTCTGGATGCTTCGACCCCACGGCACTGAGACGATGCCCAAACCACAGACATGTCGGTCGTTACATGAGAAGGGCCAGACCAGCTACGGAGTAGTGCTTGCAGAATACACGTCTCGCATGGCGTCGGAGGGCCATTCCAGCAGGCCATGGCGTACAGACGGCATCACGCCGGCGTTGACAAGCGGTTGGCGCTGTGCAAGGGTGCGGCCATGGCAGGGCCTTTTTGGCGCGACTGAGATGCAAAAGCCAGGAGGTGCAGGTCTTGGCGTGTACGCGCGTCCCTTTTCTTGTGCTATGCCGTGCCACCTTATGCGAAGTTGTGCGAGGTTGTGCTGTGCAATGTTGTGCTGTTTCGGCTGTGGGGTCGTTGTTGAGTCTCGGCCACTCGTACCTGATGCCAAGACCGTGCCATCCCCGACTTTTTGTTACACTGCTCAGGAGAGCTACGTTAGTGCCTTGGTGTCTTATGTGCTCGGTATTAACATCATTAGTTATGTCTCAACAGGCAGCTATGCCTGAAAGACATTTGAGGTTCTGTTGCGTTTGATGCTATCTGTCATCCAGGTGTTGTGAATATTCAAGATCATCTGTTTATATGTATGTTGGGAGAAGGTTCTACTCCTTCCAACTGAGGCCAAGTTGTTACCCCGCCAATGCTGCATCTCCTCACTAATCGTATACTGTGTAGCTGCTCTTTCTGGTGGCATCAGTCAGACAGCATACAACCAAACATGCTGACTGCCCGTATTTTATGCTGCAATGGCGGCTTATTGTAATAAACAAAACTTATTCCTTCACCAAGGACGTCTCACGTGCACAAGGTCATGCAATTCTTCATAGCTTGTCCAACTCGCCAAACCCCTTCAGTTGATGGAGGGCCCTTCTGCTGATCAACCCCTCTCAAAGACAGGCATGACCAGCATAAGCCATCAGCGTTAATCCTCACAATTAATTTAATAATAAATATTCATACCTATCCTTTTGACAACTGCCGAGTTATCGCTGTCCCGTCCTGTTTGATATTACTGTTAGCTAGTCGAGTGTTCACCTGAGCGTAGTCTTGGCCGCTGAGACCGTGGATTTGGGTCAGCATTATTTTTCGTAGCATCGAGCCCTCACTCGTCACATCAGCAGGTAACACTGTCACCAATCAAACATGTTTGAGCAGTTGGCGGCCGGACATTCAACACCGTCGTCGTCTTCCAAGTACGAGATGCAGGGGACAGTTGGTCTCATGAAGCTTCCTGTCGAGCTTCAGGCTGAGATCTTTCTGTGCATGCCCAATTTTAAAATCGTAGTTGCGCTCCGCCTCTGCTCTCGCCAGCTCAACGAGGTGTACCTTCAGAACGAACGCAAGATTACTGCCGCCTTACGCGAGTTGCTCGTCGCTCCCTTCCGGGAATACTATAGCTTCCTCCAGCGTCTCAAGTTTCCCGCCGACTTGGTGAAGACACCGCCGCCACTTGGCTGGCCTGACATGACGCCCACGGCCTGCGCCCACTTTGGCAAGACCCCATTCGCCATCGATGTGCTGAGACATCTCCCCTACATCAACGACGTCTTCAAACATAGGGACGTCACCAACATCGACCTCAGATGCCACGTTTTGGACTACTCAAGTCCAGACCCAGAGAAGCTCCCAATGAAAGACATCGAGGCAGCATGGACAAATGAGTTGCAAGTTGAGCAGCGCCCAGAAGCCGAGAACCGCATCCCCAGTTTCAAGCATGTTGTCATGGTGGCCAACACCGTCCATGCGGTTGTTGTTGTCGTTGCCCTCTCGATCGACGAAGATAGTGAGGTGAGATCGAGTGTGAGGGATCTTGTCGATGTGGCGAGTGAACTGCTCCTTAGGTTGAATGTATACGAATAGCTCGTACCATCAGAGGAACAGAACGTCTCGCCGTCTCGGACGATGCAAGATTTCCCCTTGGGGCAGTACCCAGTTCCAGACGTACAGCATTCCCCATCGCTAGGCATACAGCAACCCTTTGACCCGCATGGAACTTCGCCAATAGAGCGGGAACCAGTACCAGAGCAGGTCTTGCCGATAGGACAACATCCGTCATCCGAGGTGCAGTATTCCGAGATATCGCAATAACCTCCCCCGGTCTCGCAGCATGTGGCCAGCATGGGGATGCAGCCGTTGTTGCAGACCTTCTTGCCAAGGCCGCACTCTGCGCGCTCCACGAGCCTCGCGTCTAGGTCAGAGGTGCTGAGAAGCTCGTCTAACCGGGCTTAGGCAATGCTCTGGAATGACTTGCGAGGGTTGGCATTGACTACTTCCGTGCTGGCATTGGCCAATACTCCAATCGCGAGGAAGAGTAGCTCGTAGCGAAGACAATGACCAAGTCTCATGTTTTGTTTTGATGTCTGGTAAAGCTAGATTGCACTGTGTGTTTCCCCTCCTTGGTAGTCGCAACTTGACAACACAAGCTTCAGCCGACAGAGAAGAATAATCGCCATTTTTTTGAAGAGAGCTCGTGGCCAAACTTCTGAAAAAAAGATAAGGGCTTTTGTAACTATAATTCTGCCTTGACGTAGCTGCCTTACAGCGAGGGAGGCCGGCTTGTCCATGTCAATGTAACATCATGGGGTGAGTTGCCCATCTTTGATAGGGCTGCAATTATGGAGCCAATATTCTGGTTCTCGGCGTCAGCATCAATGGCCTTACAAAAAGAACCTTCGATCTCTTGAGGAACATGAAAGAAGGGTGATTCAGAAGGAAAAAAGAAATGCTGGATGGGAACGAGGAGGGCGCAAGAGAGCTACACTCTCCGCTGATAACCAACGCCAGGTACTGCATACATTCCTCATTAAACTATAACTTGATCGATGATTTATTATGAGGTCAGACATAGAAGTACGCAAGACTGCTCCAGCAAGTGGTGGTGTTTGATGTTGCAATCGGATCCACCTACACAGCCCTACGCTTCGGTGATAATTTCAGTATTGCGTTGCATCGTATAGTATTGGATTCGGTCGCTTTTGATCTAGTAGTGGCCTTATTGTGATTAGAAAACTGGTCTGGGCAGCGCGACCTGTGTTTGCCTCGGTTAGCATATGATGAGATACTTTGAGGTAGGCGGGGTCAAAGACCGAAACAACATCCAAGAACTTGCTGAATCTAACCAAGAATTCCGAACTAAAAACGATAGAATTGAACCCTCAGATCCGTTTTGTTGCCTAAAGACTAGAAAAGAAAAGTCTCAAACTTGGCACTAGGAACAAGAGGGTACGAGCAACCTTCCATAAGAGCTAGCATACTGAGAGCCCAGTGTTTCTGAAAGAATGTGACCTAAAAGATAATCATCATTATCGAAAATTTACTTCAAGGGATAGGTTGTGTTATGAAGCTTGGTTCCTGTTCGTTGTATTTGACTTTCATTTGACTTTCAAGATATGTCATTGAAGTCATAGCTGAGGTAATCTAGCTGCAGGACCATTCATTTGTCCCTAGATTGGGTCAAATCGCAACCATTGTTTTCATCCTTTTTTGACCGCCGATCTCGTGCCAAACGTGACTTTTTAAAAGTCCAAACAGGACGGGCGAAGTGAAGGTCAAGTCACGGGCCGACATACGAAAGCTCAACTGCAATGCCACGGAATAATGACGAGACGCCTGGGTATTTACAGTCTTTAAGATCTGATCGACAACTTGGGGGATCGAATATTCAGCGACCAAAGGCCCAGATCACCTCAAATATGGCGGTAGGTAGTCACGGATAGGTAGGAAAACAATAAGATTGGAGTGCATCAGGGACAAAGACGAAGCCCCTGTGATCTTTTTTTTATTTGTATCAAGGAAACGCCAAGTTAGATGGCAGGATCCAAATTAAGGTATATGAGCCTCCCTTGCTATAGACCGCCTGCGGGTAGATGTAAAGTGAAGGGTGGGAGGAAATAGCAAATCACGCTCAAAATCAATCAGTTCATTGACACATGTCTGCACCGGGCAGACTTAACACGACCCGAGATTCCTCTCAAGTCGAGTGGCGATACCCAGCAAACTGCTGCGTCTGCTGGCCGGAGAGCCGGGCAAAATTCCATCGTGTGATGCCGTGGTCTGCCCTCGCCAGTGTCTCTCCATCCTCGGCCACGACGACGAGCTTGAGGGACCGGCCCTCGGGCACGAGGAGGCAGTAGCCCCCGTCCGGGTGTTTGCGTACGACCCAGTACTCCCACCAGCTGAGCTTCTTGGCCGTCCCGCGCATGCCCTCCTTGCCCTCACCGTCGTGGCCTATGTATCGCCCGCGGGCCGGGTTGAGGAAGCCGAAGTAGCCGTCGCGCTCGACGCACAGGAAGTGGCAGTCGCTGCTCTCGACGTCGATGGCGTTCTTCAGCCGGATGCCCTTGTCGGTGAGGGCGATGGTCCGGCGGGTCTCGGCCTCGAGGATCATGAAGGTCTGGCCGGGCCAGGGCACCGAGTAGTAGCCGTCGACGTCGTTCCAGCTGCCCTCGATGGTGGGCGTGAAGGAGGTTCGCCGGGACTCGGCCGTGTAGACGGTGGTCGAGGGCTCGGTGGACGTTTCGCTGGGCGCTTCGCTGGGCTCAATCAGTGAAAATCTATCCTCTTGAACTTCGGCAAACGGACTCCAGTGCTTGACCGAGTAGGACGGCGGCGAGCAATTGGACGTCGAGAGCGCGGATTCGCTGCGGCGATGCATGGCGATGGGATGGGAAGGCTTGTGGCCTGATTGATTAGAGATGGATAAAGATAGTCAATCGATTCCTGGCTCGCAGGAGTCGTGATTCACCAAGAAAGAGAATGGAATGGAGATGGAAAGAAGGCGGGGCAGGCGAGCCTCATAACAGGCAGCTGAGGCGTCTGTCTGCTGTTGCCGGTGGCGATAGCTACCTGACACACCTGGTATTACTGGCTGCATGTTTTGGTGGCACGCCGACAACGGACGGCCACAGGATTGCCCCGGCCACTCAGAAGCCATTCAGATGACATGGCTCCCCAATTGAGCTGGGCTGACCCTTTGGCGCACGCACCGAGCTCAGGCCTGTGTACTCTCGCGAGAGGCTTGCGAGACTGCATGTCCGTTTGGATATCTGGTATTGATACTTCCAATATTCACATTGTGGTGCTAAGACTATCCGCTGTTCTACTGCCGGCCCAAGGTAGATATTACTTGCTGAGCCAGGGGCATCTGCCAGGAGAGGTTACATATACAGCGATGGCCAGGGCCTCACGAGTATACTGGATCAGTTCAGTGACAAGGATGAGTGGCCAAAAGTAATAGCTGTATGATGGGGCTGGACGTGGACAATCTGATTTGGCCACCTCATGCACTGAAATCACGCAGCTTCTCTATGTATCAGGCCGCGGTCAGCATGTCGCTTGACTGGCGGCTGTGTTGCTGAGGGTGACATATGGCACTACCCAACTATTCAAGCAGAAGACAAAGCCGTCCTGTTCGTCGCAGATCTGGCAGGCCGGCAGGATCCAGCTCGGATAACGTGGGGGACATGGCCATGGGTGTCACGTCTCTGTGGCGAAGGTGAAGGGATCATTTGATCTTCGGTGTCGCTGATCAGCACCAACCACCGCCTGAGAGACACGCTATCAAATGGTGGGCGGGTCGCTGTTCGGCTGCTGCTCTGGCGCGCTTAGTGGGCCGGCCGGCTGCAGTTAGGGCACGCGACAGTGGCTCACCCCCGGAAGTCCACTCACCTGAGCCTGAGTCGGGGCAACTGCAGGGAACCGCTGGCTGGGGCGAGCTCCACGCGTCTACTCCCCAGATGCCGATTCCAGACGGAGCAGCAGCCAAGGAAGTGGTAGCAAAGAAGCGATCCAATGTACGATGATTTGGTTCATGTTCGTATTGTAGAGACTGTCATCTAAATGAAACATTAAAGTGACTAAAGCTAACGAAAGGCCACTCCATGAGTCGATTTATGCACAAGCTGAAGTACACAATCTTGCACACCTTATCAACACCATGCTTATGAAACACAGGTACACAAAGATGAAGCAGAGACATCATAAATATGAGCCAGCTACATAAACCCTAGAATACAACCCCGTCATTTCCCAAAGGACACAATGCTACCTAACACCGTCACATATGAAGTGTCCATATGATAAAAACAAAGAACATCCATATGATGGAGGCAAAGAAAGCCAGCTCAAGCTGTCTACTCCGGCAATCCAACACGATTCGTCAACTTAACTTTGAGTTCTTTCTTTTCCCATAGCGCAAAAATCTTCTGGTCGTTCCAATTCTCGCTTTCTGGCATCAGCTCGATGTCATACGTCCACAGAAGGCGTGCAAAGATGAGTCTCATCTCAGCATAAGCAAGACTATATCCACATGATTAGATGGCTGTTTTGTTCTCCATTTCTTCGCTCTCTTATCAAGCAGGGCGGAACTCACTTTTTGCCAACACAATTCCGAGGGCCCATCGAGAACGGTTGCACCACGGCCCTTTGGTCGCCGGAATACTCCGGATCGTCGAGCCAGCGCTCAGGGACGAAGCTGGAAGGATTTCGAAAGTTTCGTGCGCTTTGGAATGCTGCCCATTGGGGTACTCCTACCATTGTCTGCGATGTGGGGGCTCAGGTTAATACACATCAGCTTCGTTGCAAGGTAGAGACTCACATTCTCAGGGAGCCAATATCCTTCCAAGTATTCCCCGCCTTTGGGGCAAACCCTTGGCAAGATTGATGGTACCGGAGGATCTGTATTGTGTCAACACTAAGTTCTTCAAGATATCTGAGGAAAGTACGCCTTACACATGCGGAAGGCCTCCTGAAGGACGGCAATCATGTACGGAAGCTGGCTGACGCTCTGGATCGTAATGTCGGCTTCAGAAGTGAAGGACGAGCGTACCTCCTGAACTACCTTTTCCATCTTTTCAGGGTTCTTCAAGAGGTAAAAACTGGCACCGCTGAGTAGAGTCGCTGTGGTTTCGCTGCCAGCTATGATGAGAATGTTGCTATTCTCAATAATCTCGTCCTCCGACATGCCCTTCTCGTCATTATGGCGGAGGATGTACGACATAAAGTCCTCTCTCTCGGTATCCTTGCTTGCGATTCGCTTCCTTGCCGTCTCCTTTGTGAGCTCGGCATGCTCTCGAGCGCTCTTTGCCAAATGTGCCGGGGTTATATATGGTGCCAACCCCTCAAACCCGAGACGCCGCGCAACCATCAGATACGTGAAGGATTTGATGTTCTCGAAGATCATCCGTACCCAAGGGTGGTAGTTTCCGCTGTCTAGACATTGGAACGACTGTCCAAATGCAAGATCTCCAATGAGGTCGAATGTTGTAAAGTTGTACCAACGAACCAGATCCACGGTCTCATTTCGGTCAGAAGCTTCGGAGAGTCTACCCATCAGCTTGTCAACATAGGACTGTACCACCGGCTCTTGGTTGCGAAGCGCCTTGTCTGAAAAGGCGTGTGATATAAGGCGACGCATGCGCTTGTGATCCTCGTGGTTGGCGTTAATAATGTGCGAGGCCACTTTCTTAGCCCTGTATCCCGAGGGATCCTTGTGGAATGTCTTGTCTGCATCATTCTTGTGCCCATATATGGTCTTGAATGCATCCGCCGTCGTCAGAGACACACGATTGATGTCGAACCGAACAATAGGCCCGTATTGATCATGAAGTTGCTTGAGGACATTATTCCATTCTCCCTTGATTGAGTGGTAATTGAATGGAATCTGAGTAAAGATATACAGCTTCGGACCGGGAACACGAGCCAGAGGATGGAAATAAGCGTTGTAGATTCCAATAACCACGAAGTATACGGGAATCTAGGTCGTAAAAGCTAAGTAAGTCTTACATTCACCGAGCATACCTAATAGCAGCTCTCATGAGGCTAAGAGCAGTGTAAATCAAGAAAATACTCACAATCAGGACAACTAACCAAATAAACGACATTGTGAAGAATAATGTACTGTCTGTTGATGGATTTGGCTCGAAGAATATGGAGAGGACCCGTGAACAAGTGCCTGAAACATAACGAACTTAAAGAGCAATGCTGTCGGATAGTCGGGCGGCGGGCTTCACGAAACTCTCGGACCACCGTGCCGGCCCAGCAAGATATGTCTCCTTTCGGCGGATCATTCCTCCTTCTGATGCGTGAACCGTTACATGGCAGGGTAGCAGACTGCGCGTGAAGAATGAAACTCAAGGATTCTGCTTGCTAAACAACCAATGGGAGGCTCGTTCGCGTAGTCACTATCCATTTGAGAACGAAGTACGTCCTTGCGGAGTGGGTTAAAATCCGATCACATGCAGATGCGGTTACGTGTGACCCCGCCAGGAGGATATCAATACGCGTATACGACCTTAAAGTTACAAAACAAGCAGTTCCATTGGCGGAGCGGCCTTCAATTATGCATGCTCGATTCTAGTCTGTTAAAACCGATACACCTTCTCCAACTGTTGGCGGAGTTTGCGGCGGAGTTCCTAGATCGAATCGATATCCAATACCGCCGTCGGTCGCCTCCTAACATAGAGCTCAGCTGAGGGGTCAACCTGGAGAGAGAAGGAATATCGCAGAGGCTCGGGCTCAGGGGTCGCGTCATCAGCCACTTTCCAGTCGTACTTGACAATCAGATGACAAAGAGCAACCTTGATCTCGTTTGCTGCGAAGAAGCGGCCAGGGCACGCGTGCTGGCCGTGTCCAAAGCCCAAGCTCGCAGGTCCTGTCGAAACGAGATGTGCGGCGTTGTCCGTTTCCGTCCCGCGCTGCTTTTGAAAGCGGTAGGGGTCGAACTCGTCGGCGTTGGCATAGATACCCGAATCCCGGTGCTTGTCCATCAGAACAGCTGTCCGAGTTCCTCTGGGAATTATGTTGCCGTTCGGGAGTTTGACATCTCCGACCGCCTTTCGGATCATAGATACTAATGCCAAGGTTAGATGGCTGACATTCTTCAACATGGTGATTGCCAGTTCAATGTTGAGATGAGAGATACTTACCCATAGAGATAGGTCTGAGCCTCTGAGATTCCTTGATGACACTATCCAGAAGCTTCATGTTGTACAATGATGTTTTCTTCCACCCTTCAGCTTGAAGCACCTCAGTGATTTCTTTTCTAAGCTCTTCTATCAGGGCGGGTCGTCTTGCGAGTCGGAGTAGAGTCTCAGTCAAAAGATCAGAAGTAGTGTGGATCGCAGCCATCGAGAGAGAAAGCTGAGTAACAGCAGCATCATACGAAACACCCTTGCTCTCCTCTTCCAGCCATTCAATCGCATCATTATAGAAAGTCGGCGGCTCGCCTCGAGCAGCTGATTCTGCCCTCGCCTTTCTCCTCTCTTCAATCACTGGGGTGATGATATCTTTAGCCTTAGCTCCCTTCACTCGAAGTGCTGTGCACCCTGGATGGAACCGGTGAACCAAGTTTCGTAGCCAATTAGGATATTCGCGGAGGCTGGTGGCAGCAGAAAATGCCTCCAAGGTATAACTCTTCGTAATATCGAGCCAGTCTTGGTTGCGGCAAACAGCTGGGCCAAGAAAAACTCGGGATGAAATTCGGGCGACAATATCGAGGATCTCGGGATAGATGGCGAATGCTTTCCACTCTGCGTAACTATTAGCTCGTTTCGGAAGTTGATGCAGCTTTTCTCTACTTACCAGGCGACTTCCCAAAGTGAAGCTCAGTTGCGAAATTTGTTTCTTCAGACAGGGGTTCCGTCACTTTGTCTACAAACACAGTCAGCATGTACACTACAAAGTAAAGGAATGGACGTACTGAGAGATTTGGTAAGCTGCTTCCGAGCCATTGTCTGGATAAGGGCATCTGAACGAGTGCCACCCGCAAAAGCCTCGAAACCGGGCAGATGTGAATGGAAGTCTTCCGCAATGGCTTTCATGAAATTCAAATTAGGCTCGTTTCGAATGTCATTGGCCAAAGCAGACGGGACGATGGTGATTTCTCCAGACTCCGTCATCACCTTGAACATCTGGCCCTTGTATTTTGTCAATCCCTCCTGCATAAGCTCTCCTGAGCGCCGACCGAAGTTCTTTCTCGCATCCCAGTTGGTCAGATCAAACCCTTTGGGAGGGTTGAGAAGAGGGATCTTGGAGGTCTTGATGCCCCCGATCGCGCGGATGAAGATGGCGACTCCCAGCATGAGAGCAATGCAAGTTGGGATTGCTAGCTTAGCACCTGGGTCTACAAGGGGAAAGGTTACACCCCAGGCGGAAAGGGTTGGCCGAGCTGCTGCTGCGGAAGACATGATTCTGATTTTTTTTCCGCTGTGATTTACAGTATTGGCGGAGGATCTTTCGTTGCGCTCATCATATCAGAAGCAAGCGGGCTTGGACGACGTATATATATCCAACCCGAATCACAGCAACCCAGCAAGCCAATAACTCTTTTACTAGGTATCGAGTTTACATCGCATTCGAGCCAGTAGCGATCATCACGTCTGGCGAACCTACGGTATCTCGGATGCTAAAAATCCTCCGACCCGAATATCCAAATGCAACCGCCAGATCGCTATACGGGAGCTGCATGAGACCCCACCATGACAATGTCGATCTGCCAAGGTAGGCTGTGTCGACATGACGATGAGCAAAACCGAAGACCTCAACACTTTTGGGGGCATAAGCGAAGCTATCATCCTCGTTATCGGGTTCGTAACTGCACAGCGAAAGGCTAAAACACCTATAACCACCCTCCACGTCATGCATGGACATGGAGATAGGAGGCTAGGGTCGATCGATACGAAACAGACGTTGCGTCGGGTCCATCTGCCGCCCGTCTCATTACTAACAAAGAAACAGCCCGTCTTTTCGATTCAGTCGTTCCCGTTGATGTGGCCGGTATGTTGGGCACGTCGGATACTCCGAGCTACCGAGTTCCAATAAATGTTATATTCTCTCCCCGAGTGTCAAGCTCCATGACCGAGCCGGAATGAGAAGGTAGGTTTTTGACCACAGAGGGTATGGAGATATGTCGTCGCTTCGATGCACGAGGTCAGACACGGACAAACCCCCTCATTCTTAACATTTCCACGTATCTGCTCTTGGCAAAATTACCCTTCTCATTATCCTATAGGGGCTCCAAGTGCATCATGGCCACGCCGTGAAAATACAGTACTCACTACCGCCAAGATATGAGAATCATCTCCCAAGCGAGTCCAGAATATATAATCTAAACTTTCAAACTCTGTCTTCCATCTTGGCCCATTCACTTCCAATTTTCGCTACGATACGATGACCCTGAAATATAGATCCGTCACAATACTTCATCTATACCTTTTTCCAGATACTCTCGACTTCTCTACCATATCGCACACAAAAATTCTCCCCACTTCGTTTCGAACAAGTTATTTAGTGTTGGAATGCATGACATCAAGTCCTGCCTTGCAATTGACTGTTTGACACGTCACGCTTTCTCTAAGAACTCGACCCCAAACTATGAACAAATGGCGTTAAATAAATATTGATGGTCGCCTTATGTTCTGATGTACCCTAATCTTAACATCTGATAAATTTGCATGTATTCATTCTGTCCATGTCTCCGCAGGATCAACTGTGCAGCAAACATAGGTACGTTCAGGATGACCCGCTTCGAGCCTTCTTGGTCGGCTCACACTCCTCAGTCTCAAGCAGATAGTTCTACTACCTCTCAGCTATTTTACGGCGATTCGGCATGAATCAAACAAGCTTTGGGGCTATCCCTCTCGAACGCGAAGGTTAAGACGGAACGCTGGCCTCCCATATATGGATTCTGCCTACAAACTACCTGTGATTTGGCTATGTTAACACCAGATGGTATGATAATTCACCCTATACGCAAAACATATCACAAAGTCAGGAGTCAAAGTAGAACAAGTAAAACAGATCGTTTGTCCAAGGCCTCTTGGAGAACGCCGACCTTCCATCTAAATTTGGCGGTCTAACAAAAGGGTATCAACAGATACAAAGTAAAATCTGGCCAAAATCCAAAAATGCTAATAGATAGAAGTAATCCCAGTAAAAAAGGAAAGGAAAAGAAGTAAGAAGAAGAAGAAAAAGAAGAAAAAGTATGTAAGAAGAAGAGAAAAAGTTGGTGAGAAGAAGAAGAAACTAGGATCAAATTTTGACGATCCACCTGGGCAGAATGGATCGCGCAGAACCGTAACCAAAAGTTTTGACCGCATCCAGCAGTCTTTTATACCCAGTATGGGTAGTTGTGGTGAGGGTTGGCAGTCTTGTTGCCCTCGCTTCGGATGAAGTCGACGAACTGGCCGACATTGGTGTAAACACCGGGGTATTCGGGCAGGGCGCAGTCGAAACCCCACGACACCAGTCCGAGAAGGGTGCTGGAGGCGACATCGACGACAGGGCCGCCGCTGTCACCCTGGCAGGAATCCTTTCCAGTTGATCCGGCGCAAAACATCTGCTGGGTGATCTGGGTGTCGTTGCGGTTGTACGAGGCGTTGCACTTGGCGCGCGAGATGACGGGGACGGAGACCTTTCGCAGATCCCTGGGGATATCCTCGGCACTGGAGTCGAGCAGACCCCAGCCGGCAACAGTGACGGTGGTGTTTGCTGCGGGGTCGGATCCGGCCTTGGGGAGAGAAATGTACTTGATGTTCTCGTCCTGGCGGATGGGGCGTGCCAGAGACCAGATGGCAATGTCGTTGTTCAGGGTGTCCTCGTCATACTTGGGATGAACCTTGATGGAAGCAACGTTGACCTGCTTGCCGCCGGAAGCCCAAAGCTGTGATGTGCAAGTTAGTCATAATTGACATGAAGAAGAGGCGCCAGATTCGGAGCAGAAGATACATACGTTGGATCCGGCACGGACGCGGACCTGGTTGGCCGGGTAGTCGACGGAGCAATGGGCAGCAGTGAGCACGGTCTTGGAATCGAGCAAGACACCACCGCAGAAGTGAGATCGGGTCTCGGCAAGCGACAGACTGACAATGTAGGGGAACTCGCCCTCGTCGGCCTTGGTTCCGCCCACAATCTTGGCGCTGAAATCCGCCGCCATGGCAGCGGCGGGCATCAGAAGAGCGGCAGCAGTTGAGAACTTCATCGTCAATGATTTGAAAGTGTGAAAAAAAGAAGCGAAGAAAATGCGAAGAGAGAAGAGAAGAGAGAAGAAAAAGAAAAAAAAAGGAAAAAGAAAAGAAGACAAACAAAAAAAAGACGAAGATGTCCGACTGGCCAGATGCTTCAAGACAAGAGACTGTCGATGAAGATTCGCCACTCCAAGATTGGGCAGGACATCTCGGTATTTATCAATTGAGCTGAGCATATCAGGCGCAGGGCTACCACCGTGGTGCCGTGGCCCTTGTTCCATGATACATGAAACGGACTAGGGATCACCGCACAGGTGCTCATCTATTGTGGCTCTGGAGCAATCCATTTCCAAGGAAATGCCATTGGCGGCAGCGTCAACGGTCGGAGCTGCGCCTGGTCAAGCTATTCCCGGAAACTACAAGGGCTGAGGGTTGCTAGAAGAATGTCCTATTATTACTAAGTGACTGGGTGAGCCTCTCCGCATTTCGATGATCGATTCCACCTTTAATCCTCGCTCTCCTTGAAGACTCGGCGTGGTTGAAACGACTGCCTGTCTATTGAGCCTTGCTGGGTTGGGAGATTGCCTGATTCGTGGTGGACGACGCGTGTACTAGTATGCTCACTCTGCCAGCTTTCAACTGTTGAGCTGCGTGCCATCAAGATTTCAACTGAACCTGCGACGGGATCCATCTGCCATGCAAGGAACCTGTCAACCCAGCCTCTAGATGCCACGCTGATTGGCCTGCAGAAGCAGTCCCTCGCAAGACTGCCATGTACGTGTCGTCTCCAAACGGAATAAGCTTCATTAATAAGCGGTGGCCGGAGGATAATCCCGCTTGTTATTGGTCTATGGCGACGCGAGTATAAATAACATTGGAGTGGGACTCTTATCCTGAGCCATGTGTCTTTATTTAGCACGGCAATCACAGGTGATAGCCCTCGTCGATCTCTTATCTCCGTTTCAGATTATTTGAGGGATGTCAGCACCAAAGCTGAGAGATCGTCATATCTTAGCTGTTGAAGATTGATCATTTTCGTTCACCGTAGCTATTCAACCGTCTCCCAAAAATCAGGTTCAAAGCCTCAAACGCTCTGCTAGTTTCATATCACAAGTCGGGGATGCAATATTGCGCAGATTACGGAGTAACTTCCAAAGGATTCGGATGGGCTCATCTAAAATTCATTGACCCTATGCCCCTGTAAATCAAGCTTGGCTTCCTAGCTGGGCATTTACCTTGCGGGGTGATTCAACATTCCACTTGAGCGTCCGCAGCTTCCGATTTGGACTGCTATCTTCCACCAACCAACTTTTAGCATCGGCCGCATGTCTTCCAAGCCGTGTCGGATCCGGATAGCGAATACAACCTTAACCATGCTGTTGTGCTTGCAGGTTATTTATCCCGCACAATATCAAACCAGATTCTTTTGGGGAGTGAGTAATTGAAGGAACAAACAGAACGATGTTAGGACCCGGAGGAAAGATAAACCGATTGAAATCAGTATTAGAATGTTAAATGGAATAAACCAACTGGGTCCTGGCGCTCCTTTGATTTTGAAATAAGCAGACCTTGCTAAAACTTGTGTGTGCATAACTATCTCAATTGGCATCTTCACTGTCATAAAACCATGACTACAACATTATGACAAATGCTACTACCAGAATGCCCAAATTCAACTGAATTAGATCATAACCGCCCCTAATCATCTAAAGAGATATTGCACTTGGAAATTGCTACGCGTTTAACTCGCTTTATTGCCGCGCATTGGACTCATATTATTGTTCTGGCCATTGCTATAGGGTAACCCAATCACGAAGAATTACGAATACGAACTCGTTATCTTATCTATTTCATCCAGGTAATTCAGCCGAGAAGAGCTAAGCTATTAATACTTTCGTCCATTTCTCTCCTTTTTGTCATTTTTTTTTTGTATATCTTGAACCAGCTCAAGCCTAATTATCGTGTTTGGAATCTGCACTGACATTGGAGAATTTGGTGAACCTACAATTGATAGACGTGGTTTGAGAGACGTGGGTTAGGGTGTTTCAACCAACAAACGGAAGAACGGTATCCAATTCGCAATCCGGAAATCCAGAAAATCCCAAAACGACATTGTACTCATCATGTGGTATCTACACGTTTCGAGAAGTCTGAAATAATGGCAAAGTCATTGGGGGGCGGGGCGCGTTGCTTCAATAACAACAGCGCCGCACATAGGAGATAGCTCGAACAGCCTGAAAGGCGACGGATACGACGAACAGCACCCAGTTGAAAGAGACAATTTCATTAGAGGATAGCTTCGTAACTCTAGCTGAGGGGCGAGCATTAGAAAATACCGGAATCACACTCGACGTACACCATGCTGATAACCACGAAATTACCTTCAAGAGTAATAGAGCTGTGAGTTTGAGGCGACTGGGAAAAAAAAAGGCCCATATATTAGCTTTAATAAAGTACCGAATGAATCAATAGCAAAGGCACTTCTCTACAACTAAATTGGGATACCTGATGTGGCATATCCAATACAGAACTATATGCATCCGTGATCCATCTATCAAGGCACGGGCCGGAGCCGGGAGCGGAGGCTAGCACTTGGAAACCGAAGTCTTGACTTGCCTCACTGCTCAAACAAATCCTGAACGATGCGCCAATTCAACGGGTCACTTTACTTGTTTGTTCCCTTAAATCCAGTTGAGTAATGTCGCGTGTTGCGATCATTAAGACACTATCAGATATTGAGAAATCGTAGCACTGAAATTCGCTTAAATGCACTTGATCTTAGACCATCACTGACAAGTTCAAGCAGTGTCACCCTCTTTTGGCTTGCTCAGTTCCTGGACCTTATGTCTTATGTGAAGTTCACACAATTTGAGGGCCATATTTCCACATGAACCATGCTTCCCACCGATATATTGACACTCTTTGTTCTCAATAAGCATGGGGACACATCTACCCCCATTTTCTTCAAAATGTCCCTACCATCGGGGGCTTGTGCAAAATCGCACTCTCAGCATGGTAGCGAACAGTATGCTACAAGAGAGAGATGACTGGACCGCGACATTGCCTACAAAAGCAAGAGAAAGGGAACGTTGTACAGCAGTTCGGTATTATACTAGGTAGTCTAAGTCTATCTGCTTGGTTACTCCAAAAAGAGGAAAATCATTTTCCAAGATCAGTATCGTCTAAAGTTATAACCTTCTTGTCAAGCAACAGCTTTGCAATAGGATACACAGCCCTGGCAAAGTTGCTGCGCAGATCCAACACATATTGAGGGTCAATATTGTTATGAGTGACGCCGTGCCTTGCCTTGTTCCCACTGAAAGCATGCAGCAGGTATGTGCAGGAGAAATCGCGGGCCCAGCTTGGCATCAGTGACTTGTCAGCGTCAAAGTCTTCTGGGATATCTTCCTCCTCGAGAGGGACTCCCTGGCGCATGCTCGAGTTTCCACCAGGAGGTATGATTGGGGCGCCTTCGTGGGTGGAGAACAGATTGTCAATGTCGTGGTCAAGCCAGCTCCCGGGGGCGAAGGCGGCTTGATTGAGTGCGAGCATCTCGCAGGGCTGTTCGATCGCCAGGCGATTCCCGATTCGAGTAAGGGCAGCGTTGCTGTGGGTGGTCCAGCCACCATCGTACACTCTGTTCATCTCCTCCATCCACTCGGTCAACGCCAGACTCCCCGCGACACCCATGAAGGTGCCACTGTTTAATTCGCCTCCCTCCTGTCGTCCGCCGACGGCGGCAAAGCCGCGTTCTCGCAAGGGCTTGAGGTCGCGGAGGGGGAAGACATCGAAATCGACATAGGTGCCCCCGAAGTCGTGCACAGCCTTGACCCTGACAAAGTCCGACTTGTGTTCCAGCCCCGAGATCTCGACCCCATTCCCAGCATGGGTAGGTACCGTGATGTTGTTGATGGTGAGATTGGGGATGTTGAAGATTAGTTGATTCCACTTTCCCATGCTGCCGCTCTTCGCTCGAGCGATCGGAGCGCTGTCGGGAGCGACATTTGTGTGAAGATATATCTTGTCGGGGCGCCAGAGATGGTACGCTGAGTAGATGCTTAGAAAGTGACTGAACTGGAAGGAGAAATCGCCGGACGGGTCGCGAAGAATGAATACATAGTGGGCTATGTTTGGGATGGGTTCGTGCCTGGCGGCCAGAGTCGCGTTGCAGGTGAGAGCGCTGGGCTCCTCGAGCTTGCACTTGGTATATCGAGTAGGGGGAGCAATAAGTGTCTTAAGTATGATCTTCTCTCAAAAGGTAGGTAGAATATGATGGTGGAAAGCAAAAAGAGTACGGCGATGCAAACGATGATCCTATGTTTCCGGCTGAAGATTTGGATGTGTGACACAGCCTTGGGCTCCCCCAACGGGAGATGCATGGTGAAATGTTGAGCCAGGTAGTCGAAGGTGCGAGGACTCGAGGACTCAAAATGAAGAACAGAGAGGGACAGGGAGTGCAGAAGAGCCAAGACAAAGAGGGCAGAGTGAGGAGGGAGGGAGTTCAGACAAGATCGGCATGTGGGTTGGACAACGGAAGGGGCCTCCTTGGATGGGCGTATAAGGTTTTGTCAGCGAAGGTACTCCGTAAAGTGGGATAATCAGGGCAGGCGAGATGGGAAAAGAGCTCAATTGCAATTTGATGAAGGGATGCGAAAGGCCTTTGGGAAATTAGAGACCTTTGGGACAGATCGCTGGGTCTGCTTGCCAACGAGGCCCACTGGAATGATATATATGCACTTGCCCACGGCTCTGGTACTCCCTGAGTGCGTCAAACATGTGCTAGTTGCTTGAGGACCTAGTAGGAGAAGGTTCAGATACACATCACGTGGCACGTAAGGAGGTTAAATATAATCTCAAGTTGAGTTGCAATATCAAGGCCGGGCTGGAACTGCCTGTTGAAGACGGTCATCTCCTGCAAAGCTCGATAGCCTCTGCGATTACAGCAACCTCGTTCATTCTAGAATTGTCCACAGCAGACTTAACAACAATTTGACTGACATTGTGGCATGTCCGACTCCTGAGGATCGACTCGCAGGAGGACCCCATCTCACGGGAGCAGGAGCTTTCAGCTGCGACAGAAGTCCCTTTGGTGGTCAATGCATGCTTAATTCGTGGGTTTTTTTCTTGCACATCACACCTAATTCGCCCAGCTTTCATTATGTCACGGTAGTGTGTATTGACCGCTTTGCTGGCTGTGCATCACCAGGCCAGTGCCGACGGGGCTGGCCCAGGATCCTTTTCCAAAGTCCAATATATCTACTCGGGTACAGACGGCGTGATCAATTGGCCATCGGGAGGACTCTTGGTTTGAACTTTGGTACAGTACCCGTCAGGCGGCAGGTTTCCAATGTCAGGGTACCATGAAGCAAATCAGGATCGCCCGGGGACAGCCTGTTACGGATTTCATCACCTAAAAGTCCCGGATTTCGCCAATCAGAAGCCCGGTGCCGGGATATTGTCGGTGCGTCTTAATGGACTGTCAAATAATAAACTAGCTACGGAGCTGGCGACACGTTACGTATTACTTCATCGTGGGGTCTAAACGGTTTCGAAGCTCTCTGTTTCTTTAGAGGCTACGAGGGAGAACCTTGTCCATCCCCATGGCCTTGACCCACAAGGCGTATAAACCTTTCTTATGGCCTCTCTCGGAAATAGCCTGACTCCCGATTTAGTAGTTTGTGGCGAAGCCGCTGTCTTCGTCTCACAGAATCCTTCTCCCCACCATTCAAATGTGCTCAGCCTTCTTTTCTACGCGGTAACTTTACCATTCTTGGGTCACGCTTAATTAGACCGAACCCCTCGGACTCCGTCTCGCGAGTTCCGTGATCACCAAATTTCTGCCGGTACTCGCGCTTTGGCTCACCTAACCAGGCGTGGGATCAGCTATTTAAGTGTCACTGATCGCCGACCTAGTAGCCGCAAAATAGACTACTTTCAGCACGGTTTCCACTTAGCCATGCCTGAAGCACCTCGGGACAGGTACCCGCGTGGCTTATACGGTAGATGAATGGCCAAGGCAGACCTATTATGGATGTTGAAGGATTCGTAAATGGTCATTTTCTAGTTTGGGGATGAAAGAGGTCAAGTTCAACGGAGTTCTCTAAGTTTCAACTCCACTCGCAGTGGATATTCCAACTGACGGTCTGACATTGAGCTGGTGCCTGGAGGAGAAGTCAAGGAAAGAACAAATAATAAGCTACAAGCGGCTTCATTATTCATTTTTTGAGATGTCGGATCTGGCAACTTTTGGTTTTTTTTTTAGCTTTATCCTCAAACTCTCACTAGGTAAGCGGCTTCGTCGCCACAAGCTGTCCCCCGACTGATCGGAGGGCTGTGTCTTTGATAAGCTCGGAGCAGAGCTGCTTTGCGTTATCTCTGATGATTCATCATATCTTTGACGACCTGGTCACGAGTCCTGGTCAGGCCCCGAGAGGTAGGAATGTTGAAATTAGATACTGACATTTTATTGTTATTGCTTGGAGAGGTGGATGTGATTAGTGGTTATGAGCTTCCCCTCTTAAGGGCTATGGCTAAAATACATACCTCTGGCTAGCCCTTGTTAGAGGTTTTGAGATGCTCATGCCTGTGCCTAGGCTATATATCTTAGGTTTTGCCTCATCTTGGTGTGGAAGGTTTGGGTACAGAGAGAAAAACTGCATGATAAAGTTATGTATGTGACCTGATCTTGGGATAACCCTCATTTACGACGAGAAAAAACAAACAAATGAGTTGACATACAATAATTTTCCCCACTCGCCGCTCAGGCGCGTAGACCGCAAGGCTGTCTTTCGTTATCGCCGATTTTTGGAATACTACATTTATCACAACCATTGTTAACCTCACAGGATACCAGTAATCACAAACTGACAGGTGCTGCTAAGGCATTACAGTCAACTGAGATCCAGAAGAAGCCCCTCAGAGCTTTAGTTCAAAGCAGTTACCTAGCTTGCTTGACTTTGGTTTTGTTAAGAAGATAACTACCAAAGTCAAATAGGCTAGTTAGCTTCTTTAAAATAAGCTCTGAAGGCTTCTTTTGGGTCTTGGTTAACTGTGCTGCCTTAGCACACTTATCGGATTGTGATAACTAGTATTTCTCTTAGGAAGTACCAAGATTACTAAGTCACCCAGCTCCTTATCTCTAACACTAGACACTACCACTACCACCAATTTGCTCTTTGGCTTGCTCTTTGACATCTTGTTGTAATCTTTGAGATGCTTATTGTATGTGTGGTTGCAAGTTCAGAGCATGTCAGGCGAGAGCTCGGTGGGATGTTTGAGACATAAGTGTGTACAGCAATGTGCGAGATTCGATTTACTTGACCGGCGGCGAAGGTAGCGATGTCATTTGACTTGTCCATGATGTGGAGCGACGAAGGCAGCGGTTTGCGAACAGATTGCCGATTGCAAGAGGACTTGAGCTGTGCGGTTCAGCCAGGCTAGTAGGGATGGCGGCCTTCAAATAGATGGGTTCCATGAAACGACTCGCGCCGATGACAAAGTCATTATGCCGGGCATAGCTATAGTTGGTGTCGAACCTTATGTACAGCCGGGCGCAAGCCTCGCAAAAAGGCTGAAATTTAATGTATTGTGATGCTGGGTACAGTCTCTCAAGTTGTTGAATTCTTAGTATTTGGGAATTTCCCCTTTTTTTTTTTTTTCAGCAGCTGCCGCGTAACTGTATGGCTCTCTCACTTATTACCTCTTACTAGGTACTGTTAGTCTCACGGGGTGCCTTCATTTGATAAAAATGTGTGATTATTGTTCTCTACTTTTAATATCGCTGCTGCCTATATTATTTCCCATAGTCTCGGGGCCGCAACACTGACACCGCTTGTAATGCAATAGTGCAAGATCCCTGACTTATTTATTCTGTCAAGCAACACAAGTTCAACTCTCCTTTGAATAACCTGAAGAAACCGGCGACGAACATTATCAAGAGAAATAGTCAAAATTGTCATTTAGAGCATAGCAACGACACCGATGGCCAGTAGGACCTTGGCTGGGCCGACTGATCCTGCGCCAGCGGGGACGGCAGTGGTCTTAGCAGGAGCATTGCCCCCGGTGGGCGTCTGGTTGGGGTTTGCAGGCGAGCCAGCGCTAGTCTGAGACCCAGAGACTGCAGGCTGCTGCGTGAAACCGCTTGGGTTCGGGCCACCGGCACTGGTCTGAGATCCGGAAACCGCGGGCTGCTGTTGCTGCGAGGAGCCACTTGGCTGCGAGCCGCCGACACTGGTAGGTCGGAAGGGGCCGTTGGTGGAGGTGGGACCGACTGGTACGACAGGCTTGGTGGTCACGACCGTGCATGGGCAGTTGGTGATTGTGAGCGTTGTCGGCTGGGTGACAGTGTATGTCTGGCTGTTGTAGGTCAGAGTTGTGGGGACTGGGCAGTAGGTGGTGATGGCAGTGACGACGGTGGTGGTTGTCGTGACGGTCCCGTTGGGGAAGAAGCCGCTGCTGGTCTTTACAGGAGGCGGAGGCGCCTGAGAGCAGGCAGTTGGGGTAACGAGGGTTCCATTTCCGGCAAATGGGTTGTATCCAAGACAGCTGGCATACTGGGCTGCGCAGGTTGAGCGGTTGGCACCGGGCTGGGTACGACACTTGTTATAAGCATCGTTGCAGGTATCGACACAGCTGCTGCTGGGCTGGGCCGGGGTGCTTGTAGTAGGCTTGACGGGGATGGTAACAGTGGTTGGACTGCAGGGGACGGTAAGAGTGGTTGGACTGGTGACCGTGATTGTTGTGTCAGTAAACGTGAGTGTTGTTGGCTCTGGACAATATGTGGTGATGGCTGTGATGACTTTGGTGGTAGTAGCCGGGGCTGGGACGGTTGTAACAGGTCGGCTGATTGTGCAGGGGCAGTTCGTAATGGTGAGAGTAGTGGCAGAGGTGACCGTGTATGTCTGATCATTGTATGTGACGGTAGTAGGTGCTGGGCAGTACGTTGTCACGGCTGTAACAACCTCGGTGGTCCAAGTAGTAGACGGAATTACGGCTGGGATGCTGGAGTTGGTCCAGAACTTGGTGGCTAGCGCCAAGTTGACGCTGCCTGCAAGCACTCCTATAATTCCGGCACGCATCTTGAAAATTCTTTGATATCGTTTATATGCTGAAGCGAGTGGCAAACTGAAACGAGGGAGGTCTTGAAGCGAGTGAAGACTTGTGTGGATTACGATGGTGGCTTGGAATCAAAGAGCTCTTGGTCCCTTTAATACCGAACTCAGAAGGATAAAATTCTTCAAGAAAACGTCATTGACCCAGATATTTACACAGGAACTTTCCTTTTTGCTCGTATCTCGCCGACTTGCCAAGGTGCTAGATGCGGTGTTGTGGGTTCAAGGGTGGGGAGATCTGTGTGGCACATCGGCTAAGATATCCGAAATCGACATCTCAGGCAGGCTTTTGTTCTGTTTAGAATACTATGAATTCAATCAAAATCCCATTAAAATACACGAGAAGCACGTTGAACCTCGAGTTAATGATCTAGACGTCTACTTATGATACTAGTCGTGATGAGGCTGTTATAGCTGATGGGGTGTTCTCTCCTATCTGAATTGTTTAGAGACGTTAGAAGTACGAGGGACACCATCGCTGTTATCTTTCCACGTACAGGTCGCATTGATCTTCACAGAGCTTTCAACGACACATCAGACAAGCACCTGCTTTCGTCCTCAACCCTTGTTTATCGGCGACATGCATTCTGCAGTAGTGCAACCTCTTTACCCACTCATGAGCTACATAACTCTGATTGATGATCACCTTTGTTGTGGCATGATCCTGACGGCTGTTCTGCGGTTTTTTCTCCCACCGTGTACCACGAGAGGCAGAAAATACGAGACTTTTAGCTTGAAGATATGTTATCGCCCCGTTGCTTCTCAGCTTGCTAATCCTAATCCAGACTCTGTGTGTTGGTCTATTCTACAAACGAAAATACCCCATAAAATGCAGATTCTGTTAGTGGCTCAGAATGAAGTGCCCCTGGACCAGATGGGGCGCCGGATACATCATCGCGATCGTACATGACATGGCAAGTCCCGATTGGATACCTCGTATCGTACCCACGTGGGAAAACATCTCTTCACCGGCTGCCGCGGAGTCTACCCGTCAGGTTCGATGGAGAGAACGCTGTTGGTTATCGCTTAATGTCTATTCGCCCGCGTGGAGGAGCTGAACTATGACGTAGAACAGCCTTCTAGCAGTCTAGTGTCGACACAGTACTTTTGGGCCAGAGCTGCTAGAGGCCGAATCAGGTCTTACTAGGCCGAATGCAACGGCTCGGGAACTATCAACTGGAGGCATCCCTCTCATGGTGAAAGTCTAAAGTGAACTGGAATGCGTTTGCATCGTATTGGTTGCCGGGACTAGAGTGTGACCCAGTTTTACCGCTGAGCAGCAGCATGGCAAACACACCTCGTGACGACTCTAATACGAGAGTCAACCGCCACTAGACTGGATTACAGGTGTCCAGACTTGACCGGATACAATGAATGTTCAGGGAATAAATCAATATTATTACTATTAGGCTAATTGGAGTAGGGATTTATATTAACATTAGGCCCGGTAGCTCTACATACAGATGAAGGTTGCTTCTGTCATAAGCTGCCCCTCCTCGACAACCTCCTGATCACCGACCTTAATTCTGAGAGATGCTTTTGTGGCGTACTGCAAATGTTAGATGATGGTAGAAGAATGATTCTAATGGGCCAACTTACTTGGTAACAATACGGCTTTAGTCCGACAGCGGTGGCTAAGATTGATTTGACGAAGGCAGGTAGTTCAGCCATGATGTCGATTCGGTCCAACCTTTTCCCCAGATCCTCTTCCAAACTTGCTTCAACCTGGTTTCCGTCTCTGTCTTTACCTTTCCAAGTGAAACTGACGCGTGTCGGTTCCGGCCAGTCATTGTCTGGATCCTGCTCCGTTTTCACATGGGCAACTGCGTTATTAGACCCGGCGAATAGAATTGTGTCACCCTTGGTGATCCCTCCTACATTTACCACAGTAGACCCGTACGAGGGTGGCGTGGTAAACTCCATCATGACCGCTGAATGGCTGGGCCCCTGGAAGTAGGCAAAATTCCACTTTCCAGCGGCGTGATGAGGCTTCATGCCCTGGAGAGCATAGACAAACATGGACTGACCGTGGAAGTCAATCGGGCCCTCGTCAGCGATGGTGATGGTGCCCTCGGCAACACAACGCGGCCAATAAGCGTGCCTCATCGATCCCCATGGATTTTCAAGGTCGGTCCCGTAGAGAGTTGTTCCATCCTTGCCAACATGGAAGCCGGGAGAAGCCCGCGTGACGGTGAGGTCTACAGCGGTCCTCTCGCTGACGGAGGTCTTAATTCTGTAAGATTTCTCGTCCTCGGAGAGCTCTATAGAGAGCCCCTCAGCATAGATTGCAGTCTTATCCTCGCTGAAGCGTATGTCATTTATTGGCAGCGAGGACCAGAAATGAGGCTTGGAGGGATCCTGTGAGTAGATTTTGATATTGAGATGACCGCTAATTGCGATACCGCTGAAAATGAAATGTTAGGAGAAGATAGGTTCCGATGAGTGCAGGCATAGAATATGGGTATGCCTACATGACGTTGCTGTAGAGCACCTGCACCCAGGCAAGACGACCGCTGTCCGCGACAAAGTAGAACGTCTGGCTCTCGACATTGGTGTAGTCGAGCTCCTTCCATGTCAAACTGTCCCGCGAAAGTTCGGTGTAGCCACCAGGCGCATCTTCTTCAGAGACTGGCTTGATGGCCGAAGGCCCCCAGATTGGTTCCTGGGTGCCGGCCACATTGGCCAACCTTGAACAGAGTTAGCACACAAAAAATCGTGGTGCATATCATCCGAATGAGCCACTTACTGCTGCTTTGCCCACTGAAACATGATAGATGATAATGGTTCTTTGTGTTTGTGTTGTTCTAGAGAAGGAAACCCAAGGGGTAAAGTAAATTGAGGCGCACGATGATCATACGGTGCGGGTGGGGTGGGAAATTGCCGGCTGATTCTTGGTTGAGGGCTGATGACTCTTGCAAATTTGCCTTCAAGTATCCGCAACCCCTGTTCCTCCTTGGGAACCCCAGTAGAATTCTGGTTCTGGCCTTTGCCTCAAAAACAATCGACCAAGCTCTTATTAGAGTTTTGGAGGCGTTGATGCCTGTGCCCAGGCTGTATGTTGTACCTTTGTTGTTTATTCTTCGAGTGTGTTAGTTTTGAGTATGGGCCACAGTTGCGTTGAAGAAAACTTTGGGAAACGCTAACCACGTGTAGCCTAATCTTGATTCTTGGGATACCCCTTCCTTACGGCCAAAAGAAAATATAACATAAAAAATTGGCAAACAGACGGAAGACCACAGTCTGGAGGCGCGACATAGTAAGGTGACCTCGCTTAACGTAGATGATGATCTTGGGTGGCCCACTTGTTCCGCAGCTTCCGCAGCAGGAGATCTCAGATCCTTGATGCCCAGGCAGTCTAGTACTAAGATTAGCAAGGAGTATGTTCATGGAGCTATCTATCTAGCTGGGACTTTCATATGTCCTACCTGATTGACGTGGTAGCCTGGATATCGAACGAATCTTAACATTTCACGAGCCGAGGCGATCGACAGGTATATCAAAATGCTGTACAATTTAAAATTTTATATATCAACTCACATGAACCTGAGTTTCAGATTATCTGTGCTGGTTCTCATTGTTTGGTGGCGAGAGAACCAAATTCAACATTTCTTCAACTTAACAAGGTGCCTCTTATCTGCATCGTTGCTACGCGTGTATGGGGAGCACAGGCTGATCATAATGTGAGAATCCGATGCGTAAATCAGTATTCTTGTCAGTTATGTTTCCTTTGAGAAGGCACAATCAAGCCCGCATACCCTATATTTTTTAGCATGGCCCATCATGGCTATTGTACAGTGTCGAAAACACCATGTATTGTTTCACCTTAGATGACTAATTATAGGTGATGCCTGATGACAGCGGTCAGAAAAGCGACATAATGATACGGTATTATTATTCTGGCCAGGCTTATAGCGACATTCGGAATTTCCGAGGTCAAGAGAGTAGGGGGCGCAGTTACAGGAAACGCTGGTAGCATGGCATGACGCTGTTGCTGGTAAGTTCAAATAAGCAGAATCATGCCGTATTTTATGCATATAGGGGCGCATTCCGTATTGATTATTAACTGAGACGCGGCTCATTATAGGTGGAAGAGGGAGCACCCCTGGTCAGGAGGATGGGAATTTGGACACATGGCATTGATCGATTGAATAAGGCGTCAGATATCATACACTCACCGTGCGAGCTTAGGCATCGGGAAATGTAGGGAGGCTGCTTGGTGCTGGCATAATATGATCATGGGGTGATTCCACCATCACGCTGGTGCCAGAGTGAGCTGATGCGATTTTACCCGATACTGTGGCATGGCCCCCTAGGATACCAAGTCGTGGTCATTAAAAGAGATTCAGGAGTTGATTCGAAAATGACAAGTGAGGCTTTGTTGATATTTAATTCCATTCACCGTCAATCCAAAACTTCATCCTAATCATCTTGTCTTTGCGTCAAACTTCAAACATTCCTAGTTGATTTTAATAATGGTTCAGGTTCTACCAGCTCTCGGTTTCTCTAGCAAGGGTCTTCAGCGATCTGCGGGCCCAGAAGGCCCCCAGACGACTGTTGTGCACATTAAATCGCCACTTCTCCTGAACAAACACGCAAAAGGAGCTCCCCAAGCCATCTCGCATCGTCCACGACCATCTCAGAGCCAGAACCAGAAGGAACGAATAATCCAAACATGCAAACTCTTTGACCAGCCGACTGAGATCATACTCCTCATCTCGAAGTTCTTGAACAATCCTTCTCGGGCCGCCTTCTCGCTATCATGCAAGACAGCATATACCCTGGCAGGACCCGCTCCAGGGGAGAAGTTCCGGCTGAAGACGATGGAACGGACCGCTCTACTGCAGCTGATGGAGAGAGATCCCACGGTCGGCGATCACCTGTACTACTGCGATCGATGCATCATTCTCCATCCCTTTGAGGAGCGCTGGACGAAGCCCCCCGTGTTGATGCTGTTGGATAGGGACCTCTGCAGCACATGGAACCTTCACCCCATGGGCAGCAGCCTACGGGTTGAGTACTGTCACGCTCGGCTGGTGATGAACCGGCACTTCTACGGCGCTCCCAATGGACTGCCCGTAGAGAGTCTGGCCTCAAAGACCACCAACAGCCGTAGCAGCGCAGAGCTCATCCAGTCCAGAACAGCACGCATCATCAACGATCAGCTCTACATCCGGTCAGAGCACAGAGTGGTCCCCAAGACTGCCACTGTGGATCCAGACACGTTCTATCGCTGCCTCTACATCTTCAGCCTCAATATCTGCCACCATCAGGAGACAGACCATGTGCATACCATTTCCCCCGAAGTCCTTCGATTCGCGGCCAAGACCAGGCCGTCGATGCTGAATCCGCTCGCCTCGTCCACCCGCCAGTCCAGCTCGCAAGGATCGTGCAAGAGATGCCCGACAGACTACGAGACGACAGTGAAGCTCGAGAAGGGCGTGCACAAGTCTGGCCAGCAGACTCTCACTGCGACCGTCGTATCGTATCAGTTGCTGGGAAGATGCCGATCAACACCTGACCCATCGGCCTACAGCTTGTTCAATGTGGGAAAGTCGAGGGCCATGGAGAACTTTTACTGGCGCGACTTGAAGGACTGCCCTGCTGGGTCTGTACAAGAAGGCTGGAAATTAGTGGATGATATTCACCATGAATAATTCATACAATCGACCACCTAGTTTATTCATTGGCTACTTTTTCCTTTTTTTTTTTTTTCCCCCTTTTCTTTTTGGGTTCATTATGAGCGAGCAAATTAGGCATAAAGTATAGACTACAGTGGATACAATCATACAGGAAGGACAATAGAACTTGGCGCCGGGAGTTTATTTTAAGGTTAATGATACAGGAAATAGACTACAAGGTACATAGAGTGTACGAACACACGCTGCTTTCTGCTAGATACACTGGTTTAGTCATGGGGTCATGGACGGAGTACTCGCCACTCAATACAATGATATTTTGGTTTAGGACCTCAGCAATTCAACAAACTTGCCACTGAGTAGTTATATCTAAAACTTGGCTGTCTTTGGACTCTTGAGTAGGAATATGGCTGATCTTCCATGAGCTCTTATCGAAAGAAAGCTTTGAACTGGCGTCCATATAGAGACATTTTACTCTTGTTTACACTCTCAAAATATAAATATCCCAGGCTCTAGACCTCTGACGAGGGGAGAATATGTCGTCTGAAAACTGGAGCTGGTGAGTAATGTTTTAGGCCTGTAAAAGCTCACCCTTGGCGACCTGTTTCCCAAAAAGATGACCGAAATACCCTGCAAGAGGTTTGAAACCCTATTTCAATGGATTTCTAAGCTCTGATGATGGTTCAGGGTGGCTGACAGCCCGAATGTTCAAAGACTAGTCATGCTGGCAATCCACCTTCGTATATCTTTTTGCTGATTTTACGAAAGAACTCTACTTGAGCTGGTATAACTTGTGAAAGCAATATTGACACCGGAGATTATTCTCTCTTTAGGCAAAGTCTTCTTCCGCAACGTCTATGAGAGGGAGAGAAATCACAAGCCACTTGGCCCCCTTTGGGCACTAGTATACATAATTAAGGGAAGGAAATATCGACCGAGAGACTTTACGTCTTATATAGTAGCCTCTCGCATGGAAAACATGGTCAGTTGTCAATGAGTTTGATCGCGGCTGCAATTCCACTAACAGACCTGGAGATGGCAACTCCTATATGCAATAATGATGTGCACTTAAAGACGCCATTGATGATCGCTGGTATATACAAATAAATCAGGTTTGGTAAGATGTGTTTTGAGAAGAAATTGCGACTTTTGGGTTATGCGTGGCTTGCGCTATGAAAACAGTCATTATATTAGGGACACCACTACTTAGACGGGAGACGATTAGAACTACGAGTGATATCGCAAATGACCAAAGCGCACTGCAAACCGCGTGTGATACCATGCTGTAAGGTGAAGATTGTAATGCTGACTGTCCGCTAGGAAGCGGATCGAGTACACCTAATCATGGGAGCCGAATTAGTTGAAATTGAAATAAGTCGATATTATCAAGTGTCTGCAAGATATGGACTTCAGGCCTTCAACAGCATTGGTGGCTTCAATTGGAACTTTTGCATGTGCATATGCTGTTGCGATCAAATGCGGTAACTGACTTCATGTGCAGCACCCATGTAGCATAAAGTGAACCCAAGAATGTATAGAGCCGTAGAACCACTTGACGTCTGGGCGTGAACGGTTGATCGGGGCTTCGGCAAGGGCTTGGCTCGGACCCAATATAAGTGTCGCCTCTGCCAAGACTCTAGAGCAGAGGAGGATGAGAAGGAAGATAGTCACAGATTTATTGGTATTGAATAACTGAGACGCGAATTAGTGACCAAAGGCTGCGATGGAGGGACCAATTTGTCTCAGGCACAATTGACCAAAGAAGTGATGATCAGCGATCAGCGAGAAATATTGAGTGAGAGTTAGACATAAAGTTTCGGCAGAAACCACATCTGTATGAAGGACCTGTACCTGCAGATTTATGCGTTATCATGCGGATCTCCCATTTCCATATCGCCATCGAGGCGAGCTCCGATTCTCCCTGATGCGAGGTCCCAAATGCAATTCTGGCTTGCAGGTCTAGTGGCACCGCAATTAGAAGGTCTTGATGGCCTTACTGGTCCTTTTGTAGAGGATTCCAACTTGGGAACTCGTTCATTAAATTTATGAAGAACCTTTGCAATGTCGATGCCTGCCTAAAGCAGAAGGTGTCACTCGCGTGCCATCTCCTTTATAAGCGGGGCCTCGCCTTCGACCAAACACCAGCATCATTCTGTTGACTGACAGCTTGCTCTGGAGCTACAGACTTCAGATCGTGCCTACAATGCCTTCCCTCCGCGTTGTTGCTGCCGCCTGGCTGGCAATCGACCTTGTCGGTTCTGCCCTGGGCCAGGAGTTCCGCCCAAACCAGTACATCATCGAGTATGCGTCCGCCGACTCGCTGACGACCCGCGACAGCCTGGCCAGCAAGGGCGGCATCCAGGTTCGCAAGGAGTTCAGCAGTAATATCTTCAATGGTGCCAGTATCGAGACGGATACCTTTGACGTCGACAGCCTGATCGCCCTGCCTGAGGTGGCCAACGTGTGGCGCAACAACATCTACAAGCTCGAGCCCGGCCAGTCCCAGATTGCCCAGACCAAGCCAACCGACTACATCGTGCATAACACCACTGGTGTTGCCAAGCTGCACGATGCCGGAATCCTCGGTGAGGGCGCTGTGGTCGGTGTTGTCGACACCGGTGCTTGGTATGAGCACCCAGCTGTGAGTAGATCCCGATCCCGCAATTCCCAAGACCTGACTGACATGGCATCTTTTCTAGCTGGGTGGTTGCATTGGTCCCGACTGCAAAGTTCTCGGCGGCTATGATCTTGTAGGCGACGTGCCCTGGCACCCAGGTCTGACCAAGGCGCCCGACTCCGACCCCAAGGACAACCAGGGCCACGGCACTCACGTGGCAGGCATTGTCGCTGGCGAGAACGACTACTGGAGCGGTGTCGCGCCTAAGGCTAAGCTTCGCGCCTACAAGGTCTTCTCGGCCGCCGACAGCCCGGAGTCAGACGATGAGACGGTGATTGAAGCCTTCCTCATGGCCGCTGCTGACGGCTGTGACATCATCACTTGCAGCATCGGTAACTTCAACGGATGGCCTCAGAACGCATGGGCCGTCGTAGCGGACAGACTCGTCGGCGATGGTATCTTCGTCTCCGTGTCTGCTGGAAACGAAGGAGATGCTGGCCCATACTTCGGCAGCACCGGTTCATCTGGAAAGGATGTCCTCGCCGTCGCGTCCATCTCGGCTGAGAAGCTTCCCGCCAAGTCCTGGCAGGCCAAGTACAGCCCAAGCAACGGAACCGGCTCTACTGTCACGGAGCCTTACCTCCCCGCCACTAATCTCTTCCCTACCGCTGTTAATGGCTGGGAGATTCGCCCCATGAACCTGGACACCTCCGTCCCCGATGACGCCTGTACGCCGTATCCCTCCGACACACCCAAGCTTGACAATGTCATCCCTCTTGTGAGGCGTGGAACCTGCACGTTCGTGACCAAGGTTCAGAATCTGGCTGCTATCGGCGCCAAGTACGTTCTGTTCTACAACAACGCTGGCACAATCACTACACCGGCAAGCATCCAGGGCGTTCTCGCCGCCATGCTCACGGCCGAAACCGGCGCCAAGATCATTGAGACTGTCAAGGCCGGTGGAAATGTCACGGGTGACTTCTCATCCGACTCAGAGATTCCAGCCTTTGTCGATTGGCCAGCCGCTGGTAAGGCCAGCGACTTCACTACCTGGGGAGCCCTCAACGATCTGACTGTTAAGCCTGACGTCGGTGCCCCCGGAGGTCAGATATATTCTACTTATCTGGAGAATGGATACGCCGTGCTTTCCGGCACATCTATGGCTTGCCCCTATGTTGCTGGTGTCGCTGCCCTTTGGGTTGGCAAGAACGGAGGCCGCAAGGCACATGGCAAGGAGTGGGCTCGCGCCCTGGGCCGCCGCATCATCAGCAGTGGCCAGCCAATCCCTTGGTACCATGCCAGCGTTGAGTATCCTGAGTTCATCGCTCCAGTCGAGCAGGTTGGCACAGGTCTCATTGACGGCTGGAAGGTTCTCAACTATAACACGCAGCTCGACTTCAAGACCATCGGCCTTAACGACACACACTACTTCAGCCGCTACCACGACATCACTCTTACCAACAACGGTAAGGAGAACATTGACTATACCTTCAGCCACGCCCCCGCCGCCGGCATTGAGACGTGGACCTGCCCCGACAACGACTGCCGAGTCAAGACCTGGGCCGAGCTTGAGGCCATCAAGCTTGAGGCTGATGTCAGCCTTCCTAAGGGCTTCACGCTCAAGCCTGGCGAGAGCAAGAAGGTCTCGGTCAACTTCGAGAACCCCGACAAGAAGGGATGGAATGCTGCCGCCCTGCCCGCGTACAGTGGCAACATCCGCATCAAGGGAAGCACTGGCGAGGAACTGTCCGTACCATACTTCGGGCTCGCTGCCAACCTCAAGTCCGTCGTGTCGCCCATTTTCCGCGCCGGCTACCCGACTGCTGTCTCCGGGCCAGAGAACACGCCCATTGAGCAGCACTCGAACTTTACTTTCGACTACAGCGACGCTGTCCTTGACTTCCCACGCATTGTGGCCCGACTCAAGTGGGGTTCTGCCCAGATTCGGTGGGATGTATGTTTTCCCCTCTGCCTTGCAATTATTCATTCTATGGACAAGTTACTAATACAAACCGCCTTTAGATCTTCGAGTCTGACTGGACCGAACGCAAGTGGTCGTGGCCCCTGATACCCGGAAAGAACGGCTACGTCGGTTCCGTACACGGCATCGACAAGTCGACCGGGTCTGTCGACTACCCCAACGTCACCGTCACCTTCCCTGTCCAATGGGTCAACCGTAACGCGGACACCAGCGACAACCAGCTCAACCACGAGTACTGGTGGCCGGAGGGCAAGCTCGGCGACGGCACCAAGATCAAGCCGGGTAACTACATGTAAGTATAACCTACTGATGCGAAAAATCAAAAAGATGGTACCCGTACTAATACTGGAGATAGTATGCGTTTTGCTGCGCTTAACCCATTCGGCGTCCCTACCAACGGCGATAACTGGAGCGTGTTTAAGACTCCTAAGATCCAGGTGGTTTAGACGGGTTTTGTACGAGTAACTTGATGTTTGGCTTCACGTCCTTGGTGGCTGAGAGGTCGGTTATAATCAGAGTAGTATAATTACTTGTATCATTACACCTAATAAAGAAAAAAAGATTCTATTAAAGTCTTGCCTTGTTCCTTAACGCCTTCTTCTAATAAACTTTTCAGGCTAGAAAAAGAAAAGCTTAAGTTCAAAACTACGCATAGAGTGATCATGAGCGCATGGTTATTGGAAATTGAATAAAGATCTATAGTCTGACAAAACTTTGGGTATAAATTTGAATAATAAATGTCATGTTTTTGGCTGAGTTGGCCGGCGTGCACGAGCTCTGCTTTTCGGTAACGTGAGCCCGTCGAGTTCAAGCACGGGAATATGTTGATTCCCATCTCATTGTTACCTTGTCCCTCTCTTCCATCGTCGAGTTGTGGAAGTCGTCTATACCTTGTCTCAGCCTGATGAGTAGTAACTCAGCCTTCAACCTGGTGACTTGGTCCTTTGCCAGTGCTTTTTCGATACCCTTAAGTGAATAGCCCGGCAGGCCGAAGAACGCTGCAATCCAAGTTAGTTCCCTGCGAAAAATTGGTAGATACAAACTGCTATAGGATGAACTTACCAGCTCCCAAATTTGACAAAACTCCCTTGACGCCGTGATACATCCCCTTCCCGAACCCTTTAGCCCCTTCGGTCTTGGCCCCGTTGTAAGGCCTCACGACGATCCCGCTGAACGCATCCCAGATGCCCAGCACGAACTCAGTGCCCGCTGTCTTGAACCCACTCTTCACACCAGTGATCTCATCCCGGCGGCGCACGTCCACGGGGCCAACGAGACTGTACGATGGGACGTTGTGGAAACCGTTGGCGACATTGTAGAGAAACGCGACGGGGGCCTTCAGACCCGCCTTGCCGATATCAGCGGCGTACCGGCCCGTAGCGCGCGTGATGTAGTACACGTTCCCGTGGCGCCCTTGCTCCTGCAGCTTCCAGGCCGCGAGCCGCCTCTCGTACGTGGAGGGAGCGCGGGGGAGCCTGGCCGTGACGGTGTCCCCGACGCTGCGGAGCGACTTGGTCGCCAGCTTGAATGCGATCGTCTCCATCTCGACGGGGGTTAGCGGGGGCCTTTCCTTCCAGACGCTGGGGGTCCGGACGGCCGTGTCGTCTGTGGTCTTGTCGCCGTCGTCGTTTACGGTGTCTGACCCCGATGTCCCGATGTGGGAGTCCCCGCCGTCACTGTCCGTTGCCTTTGAAGCACGAGGCCGCGTTTTGAGACGCTGTGAGTAGTCCTTTGTTGCCGTGCCCACGGCTGTGAAGAACCCCGAGAAGGCGGCTGCCGCTCCAACGATGGGGTTCTCGGCGCCTTCGTCAACGTACCAGTGTTTATGGCGCAGCGGTCTGACGTGGTTCGGCTGGATCAGACCCTCATGGACCAGGACGCAACAGGCGAACGCGCTGAGATGGGTGCCGGTCGGCTTATGCAGCCACACCGCCAACCTCTCCGGGCAGACGTCGCATCTGAAGTCATCTGGGCTGAGCCGGTCGTGGAAATCGGCGGCGGTCTGGGCCGCGCCGTCTTCCTGCGCCACGGCCTCCGCCATGGTCTGCGCAGCCTCGAGGACCTGGGGTTCCAGCGCGAAAAGGATGCTGTTGGCGAGGGTCTCGGCGGTCATCTTGTTGAAGGGGACGGGTGATGGGCCGGCGCCGGCTCGCGCCATCATCTGGCCCCAGAATGGCTGGTCGCCGAAAAAAGGGACGACGACGGTGGGACGGCCGGCGGCGATTCCTGCTGCGGTTGTGCCGGCGCCGCCATGGTGCACGACGGCAGACACGTGGTTGAATAGCCAGTCGTGGGGGGTGTTGCCGATGAGATAGATGTCGTCTGGCACGTCGAGCTTGCCGCCTACGCCTCCCCAGCCTTTGGAGACGATTGCTCGGACGCCTGCTAGCTTGACGGCGTCGAAGACTAAGTTGGTGAGGGCTTGCGGATCTTCGACGACGATGGATCCGAAGCCGATATAGATTGGGGTAGGTCCTTTCTCTAGAAATGCGGTTAGGTCGGGAGGAGGGGTGTAGGTGTGTGCGAGTTTGAGAAAGGAGAAACCGTTGATTGTGATGTGTGAACCCCAGTCATCTGGCTTTGGTATTAGTGATGATGACCAGAGATATGAAAATGGTACTCGCATCCTGGGAAGAAGCTGATATCCCCACATCGGGCTGATGGAGTCCAGGTGCAGTATTTTCATTCGAAATTTATTTATCAAGTCGCCGAGTCTATATCCTATATTGTCAGCAGATGGAGATTAATGGATTGTTCAATCAAGAACCGTACCCTTCCCAAGTCAGCAGCTCTACCATCATGAAGGAGAGGTAGTTGGCCATCGACCTGTCCGCATCACCGTAGCTCATCGCAGCAAGCGGATGCGAGAATTTCTCGGTCGGCGACCAGGGCATGGTAAAGACCATGTGCAGCGGGATGCCCAGTTTCTCGGCGCAGTGGATATGGGCCATGGACGGCGGGTTGGCGATGATGGCGTCGGCGATGAAGAGGTCTTTGGTCGTTCTCGTTCTTGCCGCAGTGACTCGCGGTCCCATGCCGTCACCGGATTCGATGCAGCTCCTCCACGCTCCATTAATGATCTCCCACATCTCCTTTCGCCTCTGGCTCACGTCGCCGGCCTTGAGGCTCTGGCGGCTGGGCAGCAGGCCCGGGTTCTTGACCATATAGGCCATGAGAGCCTCGGGGTTGCCGCCAATGCTGAAGAACTCGACGCCCTGCTCCTCGACGAAGTCCTTGAAGACGGGGTGGGTGCAGATCCGCACGCGGTGGTTGTACGGCGGCCTGGAGAGCAGCTGGGCGATCGGGATGAAGGGTTGGACGTCGCCGCGTGACCCGACGATGTGGATGGCGATGTTGAGACGCGGATTGCACGTGAGATCCTCGTCCAGAGGCACGGCGAAACTGCTCTGCCTGCGCGGCCGAGGACGTTCGGGCTCGCAGAGGGAGTGCTGGAAGTGCCTCGCCCAGGCCGCGAGGGCCTCGGGGTTGTCGTAGAACTGGACATTGACGCGCCCCTCGCCGTCGACATTGCCAGACGGGTGTTTCTTCGCGGTCGCGTCCTCGAAGGCGATGTGGCCAGGGCCGTGAGACCTCGTGCGCGTCAGATTGAGCGCCATCCTTGGTGTGTCTAGCGGCTCAGCGATGGGAACGTCACAGCAGTTGGTATAGTATCATGATGGGTTTATTCTGTCAATTGAGCAGAGCAATGCCTTTCAGTCGCCCCGTGATATCATGCAGTTTTGTTATCTGTGAGGTCCATGACAGAGTTTAATACCGCGTCTTCCGGCCAGGCTGGTCAAGTGATTTGGCTAGTCGCGGCCTAGTCTGTTGATGATTTTCAAATGCTAAATTTTCCAGCCAAAGTACATCTCGCGGCATGACGAGTGCCGGAAAAGCTTTGCTATGCCGAGGCAGGAAATAAACAGAGTCATTCAGACCCGATTTTCGGTGGGCTAAGAGGGAACGAAACCCTTCAATGCACCGGCCGCTTTCATACTCAATCGCCGCAGCCGACCAGACTGATCGGTCGGTCGCTGGTTTGTCAATCCCTCCGCTCAGTCGAGATACCTACCTACGTAATAATGTAGAAGACTGGAGAAGCCGCCATCGCCGATACTCAATCTGGTGGCGATAAGATGACCTCGCCTCCCGCCGCCACTTCCGCTTCACTCTCCAGGCCGAGGCGGCTCTCTTACCCTCATCAATTACTTATTTCTCGATGGTCCCTGGTAGCCGCAAGCGGTCCGAGACATGCGGCTGTCGCTCGAATACCGCCGCGCCAGAGGTCTCAGAGCCTGCGACCGGCGTGGGTCTGAGACGGTGGAGGCCTCGCACTGGAAAACAGGGATGATCATCTGTCACAGAGAGTACTTAAGTAGGATACCCTTTGACTAGGTCAGGGGATTTCCCTTTTGGCCTAGTAGGCTAGCTTTTGATATCATCACGCTCATTTCTTCACGCAAAGCACTCGCTGGGTATGTCTTCACAATTTTGAAAACATCGGGCCATTATCTTGTGATTGACCTAACTGTATGAGATGTATTAGGATGATGTTATTATCACTTTTCTTATTTTTTAATGAATGAGGGTGACTTTCCGTCGGCAGGATGAAGGAGAACTCCTCACTCCAGTCATTTTGAAATTCACATGCAAGTCCATTTCAACAGTCTTCATGTGATCCATGCATGACCCTGCGACTCGATAACTATGTCATAACATCTTCCTCAACATGCAAATTCGTCTCGATTTTCCCTGGAACAGCTTTAAATAGGAGCCATCCGAGAGTGCGCCACAACTTCGCATAGATAAAAATGGCTCCTCCGAAGCTGTAGGGTAGGTAGCTTTTGAGGAACATCGAGCTATGAGCAAATCTAGTCCATCCTAATCTACCCTGATCATAAGCTTACTTGTACTAAATCAGCTACTGAGCGTGATAGCGAGGGCTAGTTTCTATCTATCTTGCAAACTTATGTTCTGTGATGAACAATAGCTTTATCTGGGCCAGTGGCTGGGGTGTGGCTTTACTGAAGATTGTGGAGGCTGCCATCAGCGCCAAGCCCCAAGCAGGCAACCGAAGCTGGCGGTTGACAAGCCAGTCTCGTCTCACTGGCAGCAACTGCGAATGAGCTGCAAGCTTACTCATTGGAATTGCAGGCTGGAAGCCTAGATGTCTCTCGCTGACAGGGCGAAATCAGGCAGCTTTCTTACTACTTCCCAATTTCCATCGAGGAGAAACAGGTACCCCTCCTCGTTCGCATTGTAGCAGATATCTTTTCCCCCTCAGATTGGGAGTTTTTTATGCATCATGTCCACGGACGAGCGGTCATGGGATGATGACGTCGTCATCGTCAACCAGACCGATTTGGACGACTTCAACGAACTCGGCATTTTACCTGTCTCGCCAGAAACAGAGGCTGAGATCCGCAGCTGGCTCAAACCGACCAAGTATAACGCCGAGAATGGCGAGTTCAGAAAACACCAGAGGTCACATCTTGCGGGCACAGGCGACTGGATTCGCCAGACCGCCTCGTACACAGAGTGTCACGATAGCGATGACCAGGGAATGCTTTGGATAAAGGGAATCCCTGGCTCAGGCAAATCCGTGGTTGCCGCCAGTCTCATTGAGCGGCTGTCTCAGGAAGAGCAAGTTCCGACCTTGTTCTTCTTTTTCCGCCAGATCATCGATGCCAACCACGCCCCAGCTGCCCTACTGCGAGATTGGCTGGACCAGGTCTTGAGTTACTCTCCTCCCCTCCAAAATCGATTGAAGAAGGAGTATATCGATAAGAATCGGGGGATTGATGATGTGTCTGAGAACGATATGTGGGGCGAGTTGAAGCTGGCCTTGGGCGCCTTACCCAAGGTCTTCTGCGTGGTTGACGCCCTGGACGAGATGGACAAGGGGAACGATGAGTTTCTCAAGGCTCTCGCAATTCTGGGTAGATGGCGCCCCTCCAATGTCAAGGTCATCGTTACGAGTCGACCTGTGCCTGCAGTGGAGAGACCGCTCCAGCAGATTCCAATGCTTCATATCCGCCTGGACGAAAGCCACGTGGATGTAGACATCGCAACGTACGTGGATTATTGTCTCAAAAACTCGTCTATTCCGGAGAATCACCACGGCGCGATCAAGAAGGTAGTTCCCGGGAGGGCAAACGGATTATTTCTTTACGCTAAGCTAGCCATGGATGCCTTTCGAGAGAAGGGAGCAGATGTGGCGCAGGTCCTAGAAAGGCTTCCTCTTGATCTCAATGTCATGTATACCAACTTGTTGCGCGAACATGGCAAGAACTCTGGAGTTCCCAGTCAACTACAGCTCCTGATTCTGTGCTGGGTTACACACGCCTCCCGCCCACTTCGGCTCCTCGAGATGGCAGAAATGATCAACGTGACGCAGCAATCGGAGTTCACCGGCGATTTGAAGGGCCTCAAGAGCCTTGTGCGAGCGGCATGTGGCCCACTTTTGGAGATATTGCCTGACGAAACCGTGTGTGTTATCCATCACTCGTTGACCGAGTTTCTGAACGGTTCGACGCGCCAGCCTGGGACGCTACCAGCAGAGCAAGATGAAGAAGAACACTTTCCTGTTCTCAGCGCAGGGCCAACTCATACTCAGCTTGCGCGGGTGTGTATCGACTATTTGCTGCGTTCAAAATGTCTGGAAGCTGTCGACTTGGATCTGGTGAAAGACGAGCCGCCAGCAGCCAATCATGAACTTCGCTCAGAGTTTCCATTCTTGGCTTACTGCTTGGATAATTGGCATCTGCATTGGAGAAAAGCCGAAAAAGACCTCGTGCTCCCGGAAGATCTCCTTTCCGCGGTCGACCATCTTCTTTCAGACACAAACGGCTCTGCATTGCGAACGTTGACGGACCCGAAGACGAAGGACCAATCATGGCTGCATCTTGCAGCTCGTTTTGGGCTTGGGCAGTATGTCTCAAGACTGTTAGAGAAGAACAGCATTGGAATAGACTCTGTAGATGAGAGAGGGGATACAGCCATGCTCTATGCCTCCAAGGCTGGACACGCTAGTGTTGTCAAGTTGTTGCTGGCCCATGGCGCTGAGGCTGATAAGCCCTCTGAATATGATGGCATTAAGCCGCTTCATGGCGCAGCGAAAAATAACCACGGGGGAGTTGTGAGCATACTTCTCGCTGCTGGCGTGAGCCCCTTGACAGAGAAAACCAAGCAAGATCCATATTTCGAACCGGGAAATGCTGGCACTGCGGGCACGACGCCACTGGAGTACGCTGCCAAAGGAGGGCAACAAGATGCTATCAAGGCCCTTTTACCTCATATCAAGGATACCGAAACGGTTAGCAGAGCACTTGCATGGGCAGCTCATGGGGGCCACCCTGCCTGTGTCAGGATGATATTGTCCCATGAGCTAGTTGATGTGAATGCCCGTGTTCGTGGGGATACCCCGCTCTTCATAGCTGGTGAGAGAGGGGATGTTCACAGCATGATCCTGCTGCTTCAGGCTGGTGCTGATCCATCAATTCGGTCTCGGGGGAGGTACAGCAGCATGTATTATGACGAAAGCGAAGAAAATGAGGAAGCGGATCTTGTGACGGGCCTCACTCCATTGCATGCTCTGTGCGGCGTAATGGACGAGATTAGACGTCACGGATGGAAACCCATCTTCCAACCAGATCAAGTTCGGCAACTGGTGACATTGATGGTTGAATCTGGGGCAGACTTGAATGCAAAAACAGGGAGTGGATGGGCCGCAATCCTCGGAGCGACGAGGCAGTTTCCCGAGCTGGTACGTCCGTTGCTCGAAGCCGGGGCCGATGTAACCATCACCAACAGTGTTGGAGAGAACGCACTGCATGGATGTAGAGATCCAGACATCGTGCAAATGCTTGTTGAGCTTGGAAACGCCGACATAAATGTAGTTTCAACTGACGAAGGAATGACGCCTTTTCTTCAGGCTGTCAACAAAAACGATGGGCACTCGGCCGCGCTTATTAAGAAGCTGGCCGAGTTGGGAGCCGACGTCACAGCTACAGATTATTATGGCCGTGGAGCTCTTCACCTTTTATTCAGCAGTGGAGCTCACTTTTTATCATTCCCCATTTCGGGCTGCAGGCTCAAAAGATCAGAGGAGGGAAGATTCGAGATTGTGAAGGCTCTGTTGGACCTTGGCGTTCCCGTGAACTTGCAAGACAATCACGGACATGCCGCTATGCATGACCTCATACACTCATTTCACTCACACCCGAAATCCTGGGATGACACATATGACGGGATAATCCAGACTATGCTTGCTGCGGGAGCCGACCTCAATAAACAAGATTACTTGGGCTTGACGCCGCTTACCCTCCTGGTCCAGAATGCAAGAGGGGAAGAAACCGTCAAAGCAGTGCGCAAGTTTGTTGCGCTTGGCGCCGATCCACTCATTCACGACTGCCATGGACGGAATCTCTTGCACTACTGCCCTCCTAAAGAAGAGGAACTGATAGATTGTTTGATCGAGATGGGCTGCAGCCCGGACAACTGCGACAACGACGGAAACCCGATGAAATGGGAGACTCACCATGTCAACAAGCAGGGCCGAACACATCTTCACCTCCTGGCGTCCAGTGATCAATGGGCCTTCACAGGCTATTCTCACACACTTGTTCCGCTCTCGGAATATCCAAACATCGACTGTGAAGACAACGACGGTATCAGGCCCCTTCATCTGGTGTGTAGAAAAGACGAACGGGAGGTCATGGCTCTCCTCAACGCCGGCGCCAGCCCAACCAAGCCTACCAAGGAGGGCGTGACGCCAATTCATGTCGCCGCACGGTTCAGGAAACCAAACATCATCGGCTTGTTGCTCGAGGCTATCGAGAAACAGAGCGGAAAGGAGGCTGTTGCTCGCCACCTCAACTCGTCATGGCGGCCGGGCAAAGCAAGGCTGTCCCACGGGGTTCCCTCAGCGCTCCATTTTGCGTGTTGTTCTGGCCTGCCGGAATCCGTCGCGTTGCTCTTGGAGGCGGGTGCTGATCCGAACCTGTACATTGAGCGCTTCCTTACTCCCCTCTACTACTGTACGAAATACGAGGAGGAAGAGAAGCTATGGGCGGAAGCGAGGCAAGGCGACTTATTGTTCCGCCGCGACCCTCACGAGGTGCCGTTCCGCGATCCATTTGGAATTACATTGAATGACAAAGCTCGGGTTATATATCGCGATAAAAAGCTAGGCTCCAACCTTGATGAGGTGCTTGATCTGCTGGTTTTGCATGGCGTGAGGCTGGAAACGGGAGCCCACCCGTTCTCCGGGTTGGACGGGGCGATCATTGCTAGCGAAGGGCAAGATTACACCACAGAGTGTTTGTTTAAATTGAAACAACGTCTGGAAGCAAGAACTGGAAAAACAGACATTGGTGGTGAAGATACCATGGCATTACCGCCAGTAGAGGACTATGTGGAAAGCCTGATGAAAGGGTCAAGGTTCGAGAAACTGTCTCTAGCGTACCCCTTGATTTCGTCCGTCTACAGACGTTCAGCTACCAAAAAAGCGTTCCTTTTTGAGGAGAAGGAGAAATATGAGTCGGATGATGTTCTGCAATTGATAAAGGAACATCAGTGGGACTTGCTTCGGCACCTGGCTAGGCACGATCCCGGCTTCTTCAGGTACAATGCATATGGGAAGTCTCACTTCACGGAACTTATAAGCTCAGGGCTTCACAAGCTAGTTGGAGAGATTATCACCAATGCTAGCTTCGTTGAAATGGAGGAAAGCCAGGAGAAGCCAGTGCAGGGTTTGCTCTCTGGGAAAGGAGGAACAGAGCCCGGTCAGTACAATACTGCTCCGGCATGCCTGTTGAGAGCTTGCCAACGACGGTTGCCGAATATGCCAATGCTCCGGCTGTTGATTGAAAAGATGGGCGCCGATATTAACGCCCAAAATGCCGTTTGCGCAGGCACCCTGGAGCACCGAGTTTGGAAGAAAGGATCCAGCGCGCTCCATGAGCTGGCACGTGGTTCGAGTTGGTGGAAGTATGCTCAGGGCTTGAAGTATCTCATTGAGCGTGGGGCTGATCTTGAATTGAGAGACGAGAAAGGAAGAACCCCTCTGCACCTTGCACTGGCAGATATGATGACCACTGCCCGGATCTTGGTTGAAGCTGGTGCGGATGTCAACGCAGTGGATGATTCGGGCAAAACCTGTCTTGCATACGCTGGCAAAAACCCTGAAGCGATCAAGCTCCTCGTGAGTCACGGTGCGGTAGTGAAAGCTGTTGACCTATTTCAGGCTACTTGGGACCCTAACAAGGACGGGAAAGCCAACCTTGAAGCTTTCGATGCCCTTTGTGCGGCGGTAGACCCCAACACTCGGCTGTCCAAGGCGCAGTTGGAGTCGTTGACACTGCCTTGGAGTGGCCAAGATTATTTGGTAGACGATGATCAGATCTACCCACTGTACTTGGCAACCTCCCGCAACCCCGCCGATGCTGGAGTACGATACTCCAGTGTTGACCGGCTAGGCATTACCGGGCGTTTCCTGCCAGTTATCGAGGGCCTTGTTAGAAACGGTGCTGATCCTTTTGTGACGTACCAGAAACGCCGGAAAGAGGATTTGAAAGCAGAAAACCCATCAACAACAGAAGTGACCCTTTTGCACGATATATTGGAGGAGGGAGCGTTGACGGAACCCATTCTCCTTATGCCGAATCTCCTTCTCGAGCGCCGTGACGCAAAGGGGCGCACTCTACTGTTGGCAGCCTGTCGAAGCCAGATAGGACCGGATACCAGCATGGACGCAATAAATCCAAAATATCAATTTAAACCGTGGCGTCACGCTGCGGACATGTTCAATAACAAGCCCTCGATCGTCAAGTTCCTCGTCGATAAGGGTGCTTGTGTTACGCAGACTGACAATAATGGGATGAATGCGCTTCACCACATTCTTGAAGCTAGGTCTGAGGGCGGCCATGATACCTTGAAGCTCTTGCTATCTGTCGCGCCTGAGTTAGCACAGCAGGTCGATGCTTATGGTGCATCGCCCCTGCAGTATGCGTTGCGGAGGAGCATCTCTCACCAAACCCCGGATACGCAATCGATCCGGATGCTCCTTGACGCAGGAGCTGACCCTTCTCTATCAGACCCAACTGGAAACACAGCATTGCATTGGTTGGGGATGTGGCTGGCAGACAAAGGGAAAACAGACGATATGGCCGAGCAGCCTTGCGAGTTGTTCAAACGTCTCGTCGCGAGCGGCTTGGACGTCAATAGCCGTAATAGCAAAGGAGAGACACCCCTGTTTTCATTCATGCTATCTCAAGGTGTATACCGAGGGTATTTGAAGAGCAATAGAGATGTTGAGCGACAGAGTCAAGCAATCCGTACGCTCGTTGATGCTGGGAGCGACTTATCCACTACGAACAGCGCAGGTGACACCCTGCTTCATGCCGTTGCAGCCAGCAGCAAGAGCCAACAGAATGGAGAGACAGGAGAGCTTATGGTTGCGCGCTTTAAATGGCTGCTTGAGCAAGGATTGAATCCGACAATAGAGAATGTCAGGCATCAGACCTGCCTGGACTCGGCAGCAGCCAACGAAAACAACATGATCCTGAAGCTCTTTGAAAGGAAGCAATGATCTAGTACCCCATGTCGAGGCAATGGTTACATGTACCTAGGAACAGTACACGGGAGTAGACCCATCAGACTGTAACTTGGCAATAGCTGAATAGAGAGGGCTCTTATCAACAATACGAAATTCTAGTTCGAAGATTTGAACTATTCCCTATTTTGAGAGCTAAGAAAGCATGCACACAGTCAAGCCCAGATGGGTTGGAATATAATCATGATTTCTGGTGGATGATGAATAACCCTCTTCAATTGCTACCAAGATCTAGTGAGAATGTCGTGCTGCAGACTTGTATGCTATGGCATAGCGCGGAGTAGAAAAGACAATGGTGCTGCCACGATGAATGAAGAAAGTATCCCCCGGCTGCAACTTGGCCTCATTTCCATTCTCATCCTTGATGTGCAGCTCGCCTTGGGCAATTCTTGTTAGCAGAATTCGACTAGAGGAATTCGACTAGAGTAGCCGTATGTCTGGAATATTAGATGGGTAAATACCTTTGAGAACAACTCCAGTCTCGTCGTAATCATACTTTGGGGGTGGGTCGTTGTGCTCAGCATAATCGAGGAAGAACATGGAACCAGTCAGAGGGTTGGTCGCGGCCGGGGTTGACGAGGTGAAGACATCGCCTTTTGGGAGACGGTCAGCATGGATATCAACCAAAGACGGTGATGAGTGCCTGAATAGGAAGGGAATGACTTGGACTCACCGAACCAGACGTTGGCTGGCCCTGGGGTCAACTTGGGGACCCTGTGAAAGTGGGCTTCGCTCTTCCACTCAAAGACCATGATTGTTTGTGTGTGGTGTAATACTTCTTGAGATAATGATCTCTATGGGATCTCTGATTAAAAACTTGAGTATAATTGAGTTTTGAGGCTACTTTATGGCTTGATCGAGTGGGATACCGAAGGAGAGACTCCTTATGGGGCTTCCTAATGTTGGATCCAACCCACCAATAGGATGTTTTTCCTGTGGGATTCAACGGAATATTCATCCATCATGACAACGAAAGTCGCCGAGGACAACTGACTACAGAAGTCATTTGGATCATTTTGTACATAGGCACCAGGGAAGTTTCAAGACTCGATAGGCATGAGTGTTTGGTTCATGATAGAAGCAGAATGAGTCGTTCGTACAACACCATGAAGGCAGCGCCGCTGCGCACAGATAAATCCTCAACAGATAATGAAAGCCCTGCAATGGCTCCAGACCAAAATGAGCCACCGACCGTCGAATACCCTGATGGGGGAACAAAGGCCTGGACCGCAGTGTTTGGCTGCTTCTGTGCATTTTTTGGGGCATTGTCCATGATGAACTCCATCGGAGTCTATCAAAACTGGCTATCGACCCATCAGCTTGAAGGCTACAGCTCGGGAAGCATTGGATGGATATTCGGCCTCTACAACTTCCTAAGCTTCTTCACAGGAATTCTCATCGGTCCTCTTTTTGATACCAAGGGCCCGAAGCCGCTCTCAATCAGTGGATCTGTTTTGCTCCTGCTGACTTATGTCCTTCTGGGGTGGTGCAGCAAGTACTGGCATTTCATGCTCTGCTTTGGTATTATGGGAAGCTTTTCGACCTGCCTCCTATTTACCGCAGCCATGGGAACTGTGCAGCACTGGTTCTTGAAGCGGCGTGGGCTGGCGACAGGACTTGCCATCTGCGGCGGAAGCGTCGGTGGCATCACGACACCATTAGTCTTGAGCGCCTTGTTGCCTAAAATCGGGTTCGCGTGGGCCATGAGAGCGTTGGCACTTCTCATGGTGCCTTTTGTGGGTTGTGGTATTCTTCTCATGCGCGGGAGAAACCAAGACATTTCCACCATGCCAAAGAGCATATTACCAGATATTACGGTTCTGTGGGAGCCGAGGAAAGGGGCACTCACCGTAGCTGCATTGTTCATCGAGCTCGGGCTTTTTATTCCCATGACTTATGTTGCCTCATTTGCTATCAGTCATGAAATGTCATCGGAGGTCGCATATCGGACAGTCACCCTTATGAACGTCGGCTCATTGATCGGAAGGTGGCTGCCAGGATGGCTAGGTGACAAGCTTGGGCGGTTCAATATGCTTAACATCGCTCTGGCACTTTGTATCGTGTCAATATTTGGCATTTGGCTGCCGCCAACGGGGGCATCAACTGCTGGACTAACTGCCTTTGCAGTTATTTTTGGAATTGGTAGTGGAAGTGGAATCAGCCTCCTTCCAGTCTGTATTGGACAACTCTGCGAGACCGAGAATTACGGAAAGACATTCACAGCGGTCTACAGTCTTGGAAGCATCGGGTAAGTATCTCTTTCTATGCATGCTTTCATGAAAGCTGGAAGTAAATATCTCTAACTGCTCTTAGATCTTTGATTGGAGTGCCACTTGGCGGGCAGATCTTGGAGGCAGCCAAGGGCGACTACATGTGGTTAATCATATTTTCAGGTGCCGCGTATGTGGTCGCATTTGGAAGTCTCACTGCGGTGAGAATCATGAGTGCTGGGGCAAAGGGTTTTACCAAGTTCTAGCTTTTCCGGAGTTCTCAAAACTAGATTACATGCACATGAGTTGGTTCCAAGTTACAATAGGTATAGACCTTCTCCACTCGTGTTTTCGGAAACAAGGAGATTATTTCCCTCCAACCGAAAGACAATTAACGGGAGGCAGGGTCTGTCATGAGTATTGCAGTGCCAAGAGGCGTTTGAAAGACGGCATCGGAAAAATACTTATACTCTTGGGAATTGCGTTGGTATCATTATGAATGGAGAGACATAGGAACGTAAGAACATTTTTAGAAAGCAGAGCAAAGTAGCAAGAGCCACTACCGCTTCATTTGTTATATGCTGTCTGTTTGTGAACTGAGATACAATATCTGTAGGATAATAAGTTCTGGATGGCAGAACGACTGAAACTGGTGATGGCCGGTTGTATCTAAGATGAAAAGTTGGTAATGAAACAAACGACGTGGATTCGCCATCTACTACCCATTAATACCACTTGCATAGCCTATACCGCGGTCCTCTCTGCTGCGATCGTATGCGATAACTTGGCAAGGTGACCATTGGATCGAAACAGTCACAGCCATCGACCAATGCCTTACCCCGCAGCTAAGCCCCTTGCGTGAACTTTGAGCCAGCGCCACGGACGGTGGAGGTGAAGCGGAAAAATAATCTCTTCGTCAATTGGCATCAACGCGAGTCCAAAAGCGGTTGCTGGCTTATCTGAGGCTTCAACCTGTCCCCATCTTAGATATGGGGGTGGAGGCATATCTCCACACACACCTTATGAAGATAACGAGAAGCTGGATTTGTCCCTTCCATGATCGGTCTGGAGCTGGAGGGCCAGCTCTCTTGGAAACAGGCATACCACGTCTATCTGCATGGGTCACGCGGCTATCGATGTAGATTGGTTGAGTGGGTGAACCCTGTTGATGCTTTGATTGTGCGGCAATGGGCTATTTTTCCTGAGTTTCCGAATACACATAAAGGGAAACAGCCCGTCCTACCTTACAAACCCCTGGCATACTCTGGGCAACCATTGTAGAGATAGTTTGAAGTACACAACAAATTCTCAACATTGCTGTCATCATGGATGAATTGGAAAAGAAACCTGTATCCAAAGACCGAGAGTTGTCTGTGACAGGGGATGTCCAACCTGAGCAGATCAAGAAGCGGTTCAATTTCTGGACTGCAGTCGGTATTTCCGTTTGTACATCCGGCGCAGTGAGTATTCACACACTGAATATATTGGTATTGCTTTTATTCTAACATCAACGCTAAACAGTGGGAAGGATGGACCGCTTCCATTGCCCAGGGCTTGACGGGAGGTGGCCCGGTTGGCCTCTTCTGGGGATGGATCTTTGTATCAATTGGCATCGTTTGCATGTCTCTTGCTCTTGCTGAGTTTGTTAGGTAAGAGTACCGGCCCTTGCAACATAACCCCCATGTAATGACATCTAGCTTATGCAATTTCAGCATGTGGCCTTCTTCCGGCGGCCAATATGTATGGGCAGCAAACTTAGCACCACCATCTTACTCAAGGATATTTGTAGGCCAATCCTCCCGCTAGACGAGCATATTTGTGTAAGCTAACTCTCTTGCAGAGCTGGTTCACAGCATGGGCTGGCTTGGCGGGCTTGTGGATAGGAACTTTGTCCTGTGCCATGGGAGTTGCTGTGCAAATACAAAGCTATGCTGTCGTCTCTGCGGGCTATGAGCCAAAGACATGGCATACATTTATGGTAAAATAAGTGTTCTAACCCTCTTCGAAAAAATCTAACTAGAATACTAGATTTGTGCTGCTTGTTGCTTCGTCTGGATTCTTATCAATGTGTTTGCAGTCAACGCATTGCATCATTTGAATACTTGGTGTGAGTACGCTTCTTGAGAGTCTTGAAGGCTCAATCTCCCCTAAATACTTCCATCGACGCCTTCGCTTACTTTTCTCAAGTACTGGTTTGGCACGTCGCTGGATATATTGTTGTTATCGCAGTTCTTGCAGCCTGCACACCGATAAAACATGACGCCCAATTCGTATTCACCAATTTCCAGAACCGCACTGGCTGGGACAATGACTTCGTATCTTGGTCTGTTAGTCTACTTGCAGCTCTGTATGCATTCTTTTCGCTAGATTCTACTAGCCATTTCAGTGAGGAGATTGAGAAGGCAAACGTCATGGTCCCCCGAGCAAGTAAGTCTGCCTCGGCTGATATTCTTTTCATTTATCATGATCTGACCCTCAGAAGTGGCACTTCAAGCCATCAGCAGCGCTCTTATGACATTGCCATTCATCATCGCAGTCCTATTCTGCATTGGGGACATTGATGCTGTCCTTGCGTCTCCCATCGGACTTATGAGCCCCTTCACGCAGATCCTGATCAACAGTACCAGCAGCATTCCAGCAGGTATCATACTCAACATGATCGGTACTACAGTTGCTTGGTTAGCTGGTTGTGATCTCACAGGCGCTACCTCCAGAGCGATCTGGTCTATGGCCCGTGACAAGGCAATCCCCGAATATTTCGCTCATCTACACCCAACATTGAATGTCCCCATCCGGGCCATGCTGTTGCCTATCGTTCCATCTTTACTGGTCTACATGATCTACATTTGGAACACCACGGCATTTTACGGCATCATGGCAGGTGTACTGGTGGCCTTCCAGCTGTCATATGTCGTACCTATTGGCCTTTACATCTTCTACTGGGCCTGGAAAAGGAATACCGTCAAAGGTCCTTTTAATTTGGGCAAGGCTTCTTACTTTTGCCACGTCCTGGCTTTCTTCTTTGGATGTTTTATGTTTCTTTTCATGTCATTTCCCGTGTATCAGCCAGTCACCGCGCAAAATATGTAAGTTTCAGTCCTAACCTTTGTCCTTCTTACTTTCTCTAACCAGATTCCAGGAACTATGCTTCTGTCTTGGTTGGTGGAGTTCTCGTTATATCTTTGATATCTTGGTTTTTTTACGGACGCAAGCACTATCAAGGGCCGATGGCGATTGTTGGTATTGAAGGCCAGCTTGACCCAAGTGGCTCTGAAGCTTGACGGGAAGAACAACAATGTAGAGAGACTGAACGATGATTGGCTCTTTGGGGAGCCGTAACTAGCTAACATCTGTTACAATTTCTTACTCAAGCCCTGAAAACATAATTCAATAAATACGCGATCGAAGTAACATTCAAAAATCATACTTTTTCTTCCTGCAATATCTAACATCCCATGGCGGCGATTCTAAAATAGAGGATTAGATAGAAGAGCTTTCACATTTTATAGGCCAAACTACATTCACTGTGTAAATGTACGGAATTAAAGCCGTACCCTCGGGGACCAATTTCATTCAATTGGGTCAACTGCTTTATGTGAACGGCTTTTCTCTCAGAAACTATTGAATTTTGCGTGTTGTGTTCTTGATCGCCACTAGATGGTCCGCAATGAACCCATGAAGGGCTTATATAACATTTGAGAAGTACACCATCATCGCGCCTTGATGTAAAGTCTTTGCAACCTTCTTCAGATCTTCGTGAGCACTGCACTCGTTGTCGTAGAATTTCATATCCTCCTCTGACTCGAATACCGACAGTGCAGCAAGCGTGTAGCCTTGATTCCTTGCGTCGTCATAGGTGGGACCCACGGTAGCTGAAACAATATATGGTTTGCCGTTCTTCAGTGCTTTTGTTGGCATATCCCGGTAGATATCAATCAGCCGTTGTTGATCCTCCTTGGAGGGGATCTTGAACAGTGTAACTCTGTGGATTCTTGACGAAGACATGATAGACACGGGGTAAAGTAATAGGACTGTTGAGTCGAAGAATGAAAGGTCTGGTAATGTTTCTTTTGGTATGATCATCGAAGCCGGCTAAACCTAGATCTTAATGTAATAACCAAGAGTTTCCCGAATAATCCTATCGGGCTTCATGAGTGGGATGTGCCGTCGACAAGGGAACATGGGTCCAATCAAATAATGATCCGGCCCCCCACACCATCTAAACACCACTCACTTTGGGTCAACAAGCGGAAAATCCTTACACAGCACATTTCTGGCTAGGAAAGCTTTCCGATCATCGCTGCAATAAGGAAGCTCGTCGTATTTTATTTATCACAACTCAAAGCTAGTCGTCGACCTACAAAGGCGAATATTCCCCGTCCACTGATGACTCTCCAAATTTTCTATCATACCAGATTCTAGGACTCACATCATTTGCAATGTCTGTCGTCGCTGTTGCAGGAGGTCTCGGTGACATGGGGCGTCTCATTACGAGTACCCTTGTGGAAACAGGGAAGTATGAAGTTTACGTGATATCCCGTCGGGTATGTAAGTCCTGGAATTTGGCAGAGACCGACTGGAGAAGCCTCAAACCAGCCTCCGTTGATGACTTACATTGATGTTTAGGTTCCCAACAAAGTTGAATCCTTGACTTCCCCTAGAACGGGAGCACAATATTCACCAATCATACAATCCGACTACTCGTCCGAGGCAGAGCTTGCGAAGATTCTCGAGGAATATAAAATCCATACCGTCATTTGCACATTTGCACTTGATTTCCAGGCAGCTAGCGACTCCCAAGTCACTCTTATTCGGGCCTCCGAACGTGCTTCGACAGTCAAAAGATTCATCCCATCCGAATTCAACGTCGACTACGACCTACCGGATAATGTTTTGCCGTATCCCGATAAGCGATTTCATATTATTGGTAGACGGGAGCTGGAGAAGACCCAGCTGGAGTTTACTTATATCTACCCGGGCATGTTCATGGACTATTTTGCCATGCCAAACCTGGAAACACACCTACGTGAGATCTGCATTGTAATCGACAATACAAACCGAGTTGCTTACGTTCCGGGCGACGGAGAGGCGAAGATGGCAATGACCTACACCAAAGATGTGGCACGGTACACGGCCCTTGCACTCGAGATGCAAACATGGCCTCGGGTCCTGACTACAACTGCGAGTACACTAACAATCAACCAACTGGTAGCCTTGGTAGAGAAAAATCTTGGGCAAAAGATCGAGGTCACTTATGAATCGATTGAGACGCTCGAGAAGCACGAGAATAAGGTGCTGCCGAGGAATATTCCCCTTGCAGAGCACTTCCCCGAAGGGCTCGAACAGGTCAAAGCCCTGGCAGCAGACTTGGGAGCATCAATTGCGCTCGGGGCTTATGACTTTGACACTCTCAAAGATGCAATAAATCTCGTAGATGAGTTCAAGGACAAGACGGAGCCGCCGATGACGATAGAAAGGTTACTGGAGCAGGCATTCAAAGGAAAGAAATGAGACAGATTTCAAGTACCCTCAGTGTTGCTATATTGCGTACTATTCAATTTGTTACATGAAATGTGCTGCTCAAACCAATATTTGTGACTGTCCTATCCTCTGCATCGTGTCTTGCCATCGTTCTGGGTCTGCAAACCCAGAACTTACCAGATCCCGCCTGTTCCATACTTCGTTGAGAATGCTCTGTCCGTTCTTGGTGTTGTAGATGCCGAGAAGATGCATCCCCGCCCACCGTGAGTTGATGTATTCCCGCTGCTCCTCCAGGTCCAACTCAGCACCCAGCACTACAAGGCACCAGCCAAGGTTCGCCCCAGGCCCCAGCGCGTCTGGCACGCGAGTGAGCAGGGTCAAGGCAGTCTCCAGTGATTCCTGCGCCTCGGGCGATAGCGGCTCCATCGGACCATGGGAAATGCGATAAACGTAGATATGGGACGCGTGCCGGAAGATCTCGGCCGTCGCCCTGGCACGGCGACGCAACTCGTCCCTTTCCATCCCGACAGTCGTAGAGAACTCCTGCGCGGCATCTGTGCAAGCGAGTCCTACCTTGATCTGTGAATCCTCCGGTAACTGGGTTGATCGAATGCGTTTTTGCAAGTCATCTGCTTGGTAGCGTATGTCATCCTCGTCGGCTAAATCCTGCTTCGATGCCACATACAACCGAGAGGCTGCTGACTACAAAGGTATGTTAGCTGGTAAAATGGCAAAGAGGGGTGGATTGCCTTCTCGTACCATCAACTTTGGTAGCTGGGACGAGCAACCAAAGAGAGAATCAACTGTATATCCTTGATTATTCGGGGCGGCGCTCATCCACTCATCAAGCTCAGGCATAGTGGAAGTGCCGAGGTTCAACGCGCTTTGTGTGTCGATGAGGCACACCCAATTCATAAGAAACGAGTCCAGATCTTTGCTGCCTTGTCGACCTCGTATCCAGCCTCGAATTGCATCGTAGTGGCCCTTCCAGCGCGACGATCCAGAAAACACCTAGGCGGGGATGTTAGAGTCGTGGGATTAGAGTGACATGAGATTTGGCGTGCGCCCATACCTCGTATGATACCAGCAGTAGCATGGAAGCCAGAGTGACGGGGCTGTTTCTTAATTTTGGATCAATGAACCTATTTCGGAGTGCCTTACAGGCCAGCCCCAGATATTTGCGTGATACATCATCGCCAGTGTGTTGCCAGCGACTGTGATGCGACGCCGCCACGGCCAGCGCTGCGTTTAACACTGCAGGCTCCGCAAGCGCCATGGGCAGTAGTGATCGGTAGCCATTTTCTTGGTGGTCTATTGCCAGTGCAATTCTGGCGATATTCTCTGTGGGGTCACGGATGTCAGAACAGTTCTACGACCGGTCGGGAGTGTCACATACGGAGGAAATGCTGCATGTAAAAGCTCTGCTCGGCGGGCAGGTTCAAAGCTGAGATCATGGAGGGCATCGCCCTCTTAGTAGAATGTGTAGAGCTAGTGGTGGATGATGGAGATTGACGAGTAGGCTTGGATGATGACTGTCGTCGGTGATGGATTTGTTCGGGTCGCTGCTTCTTCTTGGCGATAATGTCGTCTGGCCACGATAATCTGACCTCATAACCAGTGCATTTAATGCCATGTTCACTGCAAACATTGCACCCTGAACGTAAAAAGTGTGTTAGATCAACCTGGAGCCACGCTATGATCTCAAGTGGTGAGGTTTGGTGGCCTACATGGAAGGGCGCGGTCGCAAGCCCTTTTGTGCTGGAGACATGCCCAACAGGCTCCGCCGTCATTCTCCTGCTCTGGGACTCTCAAGGGTCGCTCCATAATCGTTGGGTTGATACGCCCCTTATACAACACCGTGTGACGAAGCTAAAGATATGGTGTGAAGCGGTATGATATGGGAACTGTTCCGGCTCTGTTCTTACGCGTGTAGGAATTGGATGAAGAGGATGAAGATCGATCAAAGGGCCATTGGCCGAGGCGCTTCCCCAGACTACAGACTACCTTCCATGCACTTATCTGGCGGCAGCGGGGAACCACCGATCTAGGAGTAGTCACACGCAGCTGAGTCGCCACGACTGTTAAGCTTGCAACCAATATTGGCACCGCTAATCTTGTCGAGGCGCAAGCCCCTGTCTGAGTCTAGCCCCTTGCTATCTCGGAACCCTGAGATGCTTGTAACCGGGTTCTTGCGAGCGGGGTTGTGCTAGGTTGAGGTCGTCCTTGCGCCGCTCATACGCCTTAGATGAATACCTGGTCTAGATCAACAAGATAGCGCGTACCAAGATGCTCTGTATTATCTCTCTATCTCTGGTTTGCGTGTCATTGTGGGCCAGTCTTATCACCAACTGGGAACAGGAACGACGGAGAGTTCGGCATGATATCGGGCCAAAAGTCGCCAAAGATTGGGTCCGAGCCCAAGACCGCATCCAGATCAAAATCCACACCTCCCATCGCAAGAAACTCGGCAAAAGCAGGCTGGGCTGGTGCCAGTGTCCCTGCGTCCGCCCCTATCGCTCCCCCTGAAGACCACGACTCAACCTGTCCTCCAGCCTCCACCCAAGTTTGCCCTGTCATTGGAAACTCACCAAACGAGTTTATCCCTGGCACCTCCTGTATTTTCTCCAAAGTCTTGGAATGTTCATGAGCTGTGTCGATGCTTCCATCCTGTCCTACTACTCTCTCGCCGGATGAATCAATTAGGGACATGGCATTTGGAGGCGATTCTCCTCGTAGCAGCCTTATCTCCTCCGCCTCGATATCCTCTGAAAGGTGGCCAGCGTAGCTTTGAACCCAAGCAGGTTGCTGGCTCTCCTCGTTCTGTCTCTCATTGAGATCAAGAACACTCCTCCCTACCGATGCATTGGGAGATGCTTGAGCCTCCTTGGCTTTTGATCCCAGAATATCGCTTTGGTCCGGACTAGGCATCAATGGCACAAAGCACGGCTCCGGGACATCGACATATCTACCAAGGTAGGAGTGAAATGCCTCACCAATTGTACTCCTGTGGTGTGTCAATGGTGTTGAAGTATCGTGTGCACGAAAAACAATTTCCAGCTGTGCGACACCGAGTCAGATCGTCGAAAACGAGGATAATCAGCTTGATAGACTTACCCAGCTTGCCGCTGGAGCGTAGAATCGTCGGACGGCAGCTAGTAAAGTAAAGGCAAATTTCAAGCTACCAACGACTTTACCAAGTTGTTGATGCTTGGGTTGCCTGTGCAACTGATTGAGTAGCACAAATATCGCATGCACCGAGCAGTAACCTAGCAAAGCAGTATACTGTAGCATATCAGTCAGTAAGACATGGCATAACCTCAAATCTAAGGATGGACACTCACATGGAAGAAGCCACCGCCTTGTACAACATCCTGAGCAATACGGCAGATCGCTTCAGCACTTGCCTCACATCGACTGCGTCTCTCTAAGATGAAGAGAGGTGGTGCCCCTGGAAACTCGACACAAGTTGAAAGAGACCCTATCCCCTGGCCGTTGTTAGGCTCCGGAATCGGTAGGAACCTCAGGTTCAGCGCAATATCACAACAATGGCAAACCAGTGAGCACATTGCTTCCGTTATTGTGTACTCAATATCGTCTTGGCTATTGTCATTCTCGTCAAGAGATGGGGTACTCGGAAAATGCACGGTATACTCCTCCATTTCCGTATGCAGCGTCCTGAAGTCCGAACCTGATTTCCAAGGCTGCACAACTTGAGTTTCGGGGCTATTTTTATTGTTGTAATTGTGGATTCGTACGAAGAACCGTAGGAGGTCAAGGAGACGTTGCTCAGACCCGACCTGAGTATAGTCACTATTATGAGATGCCCATGCAACAGTTTGGCTCAGTACAGAGGACTCTAAAGCGCCATGGCCTAAAGAATGTGTTGCTTCCTTGATCTGAAGGTAGAACTCAATGCGCTCCAAGATGCCGATTTCATCAAGCGGAGGTTGACCTTGGGCGCGATAAAGCTGCAGCAAAGCCTTGGATATCGCTAAGAAAACAGTCTGAGCGTCAAGTGTCGCGGATCTCTATCAGGATACTTACAAATATTGGCCCAGGCTTGTTTTCCATGGCATTTAGCTGCATCGTAGTCTATGAGAATGCAATATGTTCTCAGATAATCCAGGTGCCGATCAGTCTCTACCCAGTCATATATCGACACCTTTGCCAGCTTCAGAAAGTTTCATCCAGACTCAGTTGTCCTCCAGTGATAGTTGTGCGAGCCATGGGATGAGTTGAATATTGAACTGCACAAGCGCACATGGCATATATGAGACCAGTAAACACGGTCTTTCTTCTCACCATATAAAAGAATGCGGCCTCAGGAGGTACCACTTCTTTGACATTACTATTAGAACGGCGATAGAAGAGGTCAAGTAAATGAATCACGACATTCATGTCCGGAGACAAACTGCTCCCCGTTAGCTTGGTCTTGAAACTCTCGACATTAGTAAAGAGATATGGCAGATGAATACCTCGGATTCGTGCCAGAAACAAGAATCTGTTCCAGGCTGGTTTTCAAGTCAGAGGTGTCCAGGGGCCCGCCCTCCATGCTATCAGGCTCATCTTCAGCAGCACCAGCTATTTCCACTACCTCTTCAAGGCCTCTAGGATTTGAAGGCGGCCCTCCAGTTGGACTTAGGCTTAGCGGCCTGTCGACTGTTGAATGCGTCGATCCCCTTCTCCTGTCGTTGATGAGCACTGTGGGCTGGCCAGCGGAAGCCTCTGCTGCCTTTGGAGCTGGAGCAATGTTATGGACAATCTTATCAGGCTGGCGGCGAGGCCGCGGCCCTCGCCTCCCTCGACTCTTCTCATCATATACACAAACCTCCCCATTCGCCGAGCAGAATGAGCACGGTAAGGCGCCAGTGCATTTCACCTAGGTCATCATCAGCCAGGCTTGGGTTGTATGTGGATAGTATGGGCGAGGCGCAAGCTACCCGACGTTTGCGACAGGCATCGCATGCCAAGGTGACCTTGGTTCTATTGTGGCCAACAACAGGGGGCTCATTTGCCGGTCTGGCGTCTGTGGTTCTCATCTCTTCCACAGCCCGATGAGGGAGTCTTCAACTTGATGGTAGCTAGCGTTCGCGTCATCACTTAACTGTATCAACATTCTGCAACGCGGACGCAGTGATCTCCCGGCGTCTACTGCCAGTACCAGCTTCTTGGCTGTTTCGGCTTAAAGACCCCACAGACATGCCCGCATCAGAGACCGAGATTATGGCTCCCCGATACAGCGATATTCAAGTCATGAGGCTGCAATAGCCTACCACTATTACGTATCTTGATACACTAAACTTATAAACCTTGTCTGTGGGGAGCGTTTTCCGATAACAGCCAAGTCGATCCGGAAAAATGCGACCAATCAAACCTCAGCATCATGTCCAACGCTGACTGACCTACGACCAGAGCTCATCACTCAGATGCTCTCTGTCAGATTAATTTCGAGCAAGAACATTGGCGAAGACGAGCGAGGGTGGATTGCGGGGAAAGCTCGGTGGTATCGTGGGGATATTAGATTGTTTTAGAACTCAAGGATTTGGGTCACGCGGCTCAGACTTCGTCTCCGCATTGGTAATACTGAGCATAAAATCAACCAGGTGTTACACAAAGCCAAAGCTAGCGAGACAACGAATGATGTATAAAACATGTCGGGATATGCTTCTAAAGTCATGTTTGTACTTGAATCGTCAATCAAAATCATGTTTATGTATTTCTTGCGTCTTTCCTTGACCGATTGTTGCAAGAGTTACTGGTAGGTAGAAGGAAGCATATAGACGCGTTCACAGGAGGCCGGAAAAACTCAAGGATTCTCCTCCCCCTCCGGCCCTGTACTACGGCATGTCTACTTTGACGGCAATGGTAGTTAATTCAGTGGGCTGTTGTGAATGGGTTAGTAAACATTTCTTGGTAATAGATGGATGTCATTGGATGAAGCTACATCAGCTAATAGATGTGCAGCGGGGTTAAGCGATATCCCCAGACGTCTGGGCAAGTCGATCCCTACTGGCTGTCCATATTTCCGAGATTCCGAGCGTGAACATTTCCCCGCGGGGTGCCCTAAGCCTCTAGGCCGGAATTCAAGGTATAAGAAACGACCGTATATCTCATAGGTGACGCTGACTCAGTATTGATTCAGCAGCCATCACAATGCTTCTAAATGTATCTCTACCCATACTCCTATGGGCTATATTTGCCCTTTTCACTCTCCATTTAGTTATAAATTACTTCGCTACTGGAGTTTCTAAAGTCCCAGGACCATTTCTTGCGAAACTTAGCAATTTATACAGGCTCGTTAACGTGTCAAGAGGCGACAATCAAGTATCTTTGGAAAATTTACACCGAAAGTATGGCGACAACGTTAGATTCGGACCTCGTGTGGTCAGCATCAAGAACCCAAAAGATGTAAACCAGGTGTACGGAATCAAGAGCCACTATGTCAAGGTATGTTTGATGTCACCTACATGTTATGATTTATTTTTAATGCAATGACCTGACATCGCGCCGCCTCTAGAGCCCCTTTTATGCCGTGCAACAACAGATGGCCAACGGAAAGCCAACCCAGACTCTTTTCACAACTCTTAATGAGGACTTCCATGCAAAGATCAAACGCCCCATTGCTAGTGCCTATTCCATGACAACCCTGCAGAGCTATGAGCCGCTCGTTAATCGAACAATTCAAAGCTTATTTGAGCAACTTGATCAGCGCTTTGGTAGTACGGGGGCTAGCTGTCCACTATTTGACTGGCTCCAATTCTACGCGTTCGATGTCATTGGGCAAGTCACATGCAGTACTTCGCTTGGGTTCGTTGAACAGGGCCGTGATATTGAAGGCATAATGCACACTCTCGGTACTTCGATGGATTATCACGCCATCGTGGGCCAGCTCCCATGGCTTGATACATTGCTGAAGAAGAATCCGGTTTGGGCTTGGTTCGCTGCTCCCACAGGACCAGTTGTAAGTTTCGCAAGAGACAGACTGTATGTTAGGCTTCAAGAGATGAAGCGAAGCGAGGGCGGAGGGGCGGCGCCTGGTAACGGAGACTTCGTGGACCGCTTCCTCCAAGCCAAGGAGACACATCCCGCAGTGGTTGACGACCAGCAAGTCTTTTCATACATGGTGACCAATATATTTGCAGGATCTGACACCACGGCGATTTCATTGAGAGCCATTGTGTATTACACTGTCAAGCACCCGAGAGTTTACGCGAAGCTCATGGAAGAGCTAATCCAAGCCCAGGCTGAAGGCCGTCTTAGCCAGCTCGCGACGTGGAAAGAGAGCCAGGCTTTGCCTTACTTCGACAGCGTGGTCAAAGAATCGCTTCGGCTTCACCCAGCAGTCGGAATGATATTAGAAAGAATTGTTCCCTCCGAAGGTTTGCAGCTCGAGTGCGGTACTCTTCTTCCTGCAGGCACAATTGTCGGTGCCTCGCCATGGGTCTTACATAGAGACAAGTCAGTATATGGAGAAGACGCAGCCATGTTCCGGCCAGAGAGATGGTTACCATATGTGGATGAAGGTGAAGAGACATATTCGGCGCGCCTGAAGTCTATGAATGGAAACAATATGACCTTTGGAAAGGGACACAGGACTTGCATCGGCAAGAATATCAGCTTGCTAGAGATCTACAAGATACTGCCTAGCTTCTTCCTCAAGTACGATGTAAGTGGAAGTGGCATTCGGATATTTCAATTAACCTTTTTTCTGAGATATGGGGCTAATGCGCAAATGGCAATTGTAGGTCAGTTTGGTTGATCCGACCGCTGAATGGAAGCTGCAGGATTCTTGGTTTGTTCGACAAGAAGGCGTGGAGTTCTACTTGCGGCCTCGCAACCAGGACTTGCTCAAGTCGATGTGAAAAGGTTTCATTACTAAATCTGTGTGTCGAGTCTCAAATTTACCATCACAAAGACAAGATGGAGACAAAACGGAGAAATGGCTATGTGTAAATCTCAAATCACATAGAAATTGTTAGTTGGGCTGAAACTCCTTTGCCTGCATTCTGTCGCGTGTTCGTAACACACTCAGTCTCTCAATTCGATTCTCTAGTGTGTAGAAATATCAAGCTTGTCTAGCTTTTGAAAAACGATGTGAGAATTCCACCCAAACAGTACTCACAGAGCATATTTCACTGGCATTACGTACTATAGCGTTCAAGTCGGTGGTTTGACTAATATTACTCAAGTCTTCCGATTCTGTGATAGTGAATCAGTCAAATGAGCTGCTTTCATCGTTTAAGATACTTTGCCAGTCAAAATTTTCACAATATTTTGTTTTCTACTCTTTGATGCTTTTTGGATGAAAATGTTCAACTTCAAATTATCTTCTTTACCACTATCTAACAGAGACCAACTATAATGCGAGTGTAACTGAAGTCACTCAATCGTGGACGGGAGCGCCCATTAAAGCTTCGATTGAGAGCGGGGGTTTTGGGTCCTTCCATCCGAATTGTTGCTGGCAACCTTCTGATGTTGGATCACATCCCGAGCTACTTCCATACCGCTCTGGACCCCCCGTCAATCCATCCACGCCATCCATCAGACCAGTCCGCACTAGCGAAGTAGACATTACCGTGAGGCCGTTGTAGAGCCTCTAGATACTTTGTAGTAAGCTTGGGAGGCGCAAAAAGCCATGTCCCTTTAGCAAACTCGTCGTTGTTCCAATCATGCGCGACCTATGCCATCTGTCAGTCTTCTGATATATCGCCATGAATTCCATTTCTTCTTACAATTCTGTTCACCAAAACTTCATCTCGCTTTTCCGCTGGAAGCAGGTGTTTGAAAGCAGAAATAATTCTGTCGATGTTGTTCAGTTTTATTCCCAAAGATGACTTTGGGTCCGGGCCAAACGACACGAGATGAGTATTGTCTGCGGGCGTGAGTTGATCTGCAAATGCGGACACGAGCCCTTTACCCGGGCTAGCAAGAGAGCCCCAAGATAAATAATCTGGCCCCTGGACGTCAATGTGGACTTTGTTGCAGAGATTCGCTGTACCCATCTTTGAAGCCTCCACCTTTTCAACAGGAAGACTTGGCGAAAATTGAACATCGGCGAGGACGTTGAGGGGCACTGTGGATATCACAGACCTTGCTTTCCAGGCTGACCCGTCTCTTGCTGTAACGGTAACGAGGCCCTTCTTGTCCTGGACGCTCTTAACAGGATAACCAAATGCATAGGAGAGGTTACCAGTGCTGGCAGCGTGCTCGAAAATTCGTCGGTGAAGTTCACTTTGTCCGCTAGCAAGGCGAGTATGAAGTGCAATCTCGTTCAGCCCGGTTCCTGTATGTGAGCCCAGAGACCACCATAGAAGAGCGTTCAAGAAGCCGATCTTATCTGGAGAGTTGCCTCCCATCTGGACGAGCTGAGCTTCTAGTGCTGCTAGCTCTTCTGGGCTCAGCTGATTTCGGATTTGATTCAGTCGATCGCTGCAGCTAAGGTTGTCCCACTTAGCAGCGAATTGAGGATCAAGCTTAGTACCAAATACATATTTCCACTTCTCTCTGAGGTCATTGCCATCTAAGTTGCAAAAGATCCTGAAAACTCTGCCGCAAAGGTCGGCCTAGCGCATAAACCAACGGATGTTAATGGTTGTTCCATAAGATAGCAAATCTGGAAAAATAACTGACCTCCTCCTCATGAGAGATGTTTCTCTGTCGGTCTCCAGTAGTTAAGGTGCAGTAGTCCTCTTTGCCTCCAGGCACTTGAGTCACAACCCAGTCATCCTGAAGTCCATAGTGGGAGACTTCGCGGTAGATGTGTGGCATGTGCCAGTGGATCCAGGTTCCTCCCATCTCGTAGTTGAATCCATTGATGGTTGAATGCCACGTACGGCCTCCCAGCCGATCACGAGCTTCAACAAGCAGTGTCTTCTTTCCTATTGATTTGATATTGTTAGCCGATCGGGAAAGTTTCATGACTAACATTCGAGACACGCACCTTGTGTGGCCAGGTCACGGGAGGCAACTAAGCCTGCATATCCCGCACCAACCACGATCACATCGTAAACTTGATCCTTGGAGGATGCAAAAAATGTTGGAGGATCAACTGCTCCTATGGTTGGTAGCCCATGACGGATCCCTCCACTTGGGGTCCAGGTAAAGCCTTCGCTGCTGTATACCATCTTGCTTTCTATTCTGTTAAATCAAAATAAACAATTAGAAGAACTCGAATACAGAGCCATGCTTCTCTCACTGAAGCTTCTCTCTATGTACTGCAGTTTGATTCATTATTAATACAATGTCGGTCTGTTTGAGGCCTGTTCAAGTCTAGGCCAGGCGGATTAATTGGGTGGAAAATTAGAGCCAATCAGGGAGTCCGGCCTGGTCCTGGAAGAACAACAAGGTAGGTTATCATGATAGCCGGCTAATGCATTCAGCAGCTCCGCATGAATGGGAATTGGATCCCTTGCCGTTTTACTTTGCCCCTTTCCTCCCGGTAGGGGGCAAATTGGCCGTCTAACCGGCGGCAAATCGCTCCTGAGACAGGTTAATGTTAATGTACGTCTCATGGCACTTCCGTTGCTATAAATACCTACCCTAGAGCGCCGATGGATGGAGGTTGCTGTTATCAAGCGGAGCATGTTGTCTTAAATCTAGATATCTTTAATTACTTGGCTATCCGTAAGAAACTTGTTTCTTTCTCTACTGTAAATCAATCAAGCTAATGTTTTATGTATAATTGTGGTTATTTAACTTATCCTGTATAGGAAAACACCTGCTATAAAAAGCTTTGGTCCTGTGTTATATGCTGTGAAGTAGGACTGAAACGTACTTGTCAGAAAGAACTCGTGAATAAAGGGGCGTCAGGAGGGCATTTTCCCAATATATCTCATTTGGTAAGGTAATTATCTATTTCCAGACCTTCAATGAAGAGAGGTCTTGAATGTAAGATATAGCGCTATCGACGGGCCTCGATAATCTGGCCGCTACACTCGCCAAATCCCACGAGAGCTCTCTCATCGCCAGAAACTCCATAAATCGTAATTGTGTCTCCATCCTCCAAGAACTTCCTCTCCTCTCCCCCGTTGAGTGTTATAACCTTCTTTCCTCCGCCGTTCTGCTCAAGCAAACTGCCACGAGACGAATCTGTTGTGCCGCTGATTGTGCCGCTTCCGAGAAGGTCACCGGGGCGCATCGGGCACCCTGAAAATGTGTGATGTGCGATCATTTGAGGAAATGACCAAATTAGGTTCTTGCTACTTGTCTCTGTGATGGTCGTGGTGATGCCTTTCTTAGTTGTCAGGTCGACCTTGAGGCGAATGTCGTATTGGTTCAGTTCCCGACTTTCCTTGAGGTAGGCAGCATACTCCGTGTCATTGGCAATCCCGGACGTGGCAAATGGCTCAAGTGCATCGGGTAGGACGACCCATGGGCTGATGGAAGTGGCAAAATTCTTTGCGTTAAATGGCCCGAGGGGAACGTACTCCCAGGTTTGAATATCTCTGGCTGACCAATCGTTCATCAGAACGTAGCCAAAAATACTTTGCTCGGCTTCGTCAACAGGCACAGGCTCACCAATTGGGTTTGATTTACAGATAAATGCAGCAAGTTCGAGCTCGATATCCAGGCGTCGGCAAGGGGCAACAATCGGCGCTTGCGGCGTGACACTTGGAGGCGCGGTGAGAATTTGGCCCCAAGGTCGCCGGATGGGAGTACCAGAGACTACGACCGAGGACGCTCGGCTGTGATAAGCAACTGGGAGATGCTTGTAGTTGGGCTGCAAAGCATTTTCAGGTCCCCGGAACAATGAGCCAACCGTGAATGCATGGTTGATTCCAGCGAAGAAGTCGGTGTAATCCCCAATCTCTAGAGGAAGATGCGTGGTTGCCTCTGAAGCACGAATAAGTACCTTGCTCCTAAGGTCACTGTTGTCTCGTAGGATCTGAGGATAAGAGCCGTCTTCAGAAAATACCTGCTGTAGGTACGACCGCACTTGAGAGTGAACGGGGCGCCCTAAAGCCGCGAATGCGTTCAGTCGAGGCTGCGAGAAAACACCAATGTGAGGCTTGAGTGCTTCTAGGGGCGAAAACCCGCCACCTTCAGCAAAAGCTTGAAGATCAATCACATTGGATCCGATGATGGATGCCGGGCGAGGATCAGGTAGCGCCTTGGTGGAAATGATGCCGAACGGGATGTTGGCTAGGGAGAAATGGGATGAGCCGGCGATCGGGAGCCAGGATTTAGGAGCCATGATGGTACGATGTTCAGGATGCGAATGCAGTTTCCGAAACAACATGTGCCTTTCTTTCTCAAATTCATGGTCAACATACTTTGCTGTTCTTGTATATTGCCGCATGTGGTATCACAAGCGTGGAGTCTCGCCAATGAACGATTTATCCGCTCCAACCAGCGCCAATTTTCCCACCGGAGTACCAAGTTAGACGATGGAATCCGGTTCAGCCAGTCAAAGCTCAAAGAACCCGATCTAGAGGCAGTCAGTTGACATGGTAGAAGTTTCTAATAGCCGAAAGTTCCAATATAATAGGGTAGCCGGGATTGAAGATAGCAATCCGTTATCTGTCTTTTGTCACTGAGTATCAAGTTGGCATTTGACCGAAAGCAGGCTAGACTGAATACCTTCTGCAACTCATTTGAACAATATGCCTATCTCAAACTTCCCAACAGCCGACAAGTACAAATATCTCAACGGCTTTCAATCTTATCATGAGTATGTCTGATAGCTTTCCACCTCATGTCAATGTACTGAATGGTAGATAGATCAGAAGCAGTTCCTGATACACTACCGATTGGAGCAAACTCGCCTCAGAAGCCGAACCACGGTCTCTATGCCGAAAAGCTATCTGGAACTTCATTTATCGCGCCACGACATGAGAATCTCCAAAGCTGGCTCTACCGTATTCTCCCCTCTGCGGCTCATCTCCCATTTCAGAAGCGGGACGATTTTAACATCACGACTCCAATAAGCCAAGTTCCTACACAATTCAGATGGGATCCATTTGACCTTGATGAGAAGGCAGACTGGCTTCATGGCTTAAAGCAAGTTGGAGGTGTTGGGAGCCCGGCAACCAAAACTGGGCTTGGAATATACATATATGCTGCCGGAGCTTCTATGTCTCCACAACAGGCCTTCTATTCATCCGATGGTGACCTGTTGATCGTTCCGCAACTTGGAGACATGGATATTCAAACCGAGCTGGGTCACATTCTGGTTCGTCCTAATGAGATTGTTGTCATCCCTCGAGGTATTAAGTTCCGAGTGGGACTTCCCTCCGGGAAAATTCGCGGCTACATCCTCGAACTTTACGACGGTCACTTCAAGTTACCAGAGCTAGGGCCTATCGGATCCAACGGCCTCGCCAATGCGCGTGACTTCCAAGCTCCCGTTGCCGCTTTTGAGGACATCGAGGAGCCAGGGACATGGACCATCTTCACGAAATACGATAACCAGATATTCTCTGCAGAGCAAACCCATACACCATTCGATGTGGTCGGGTGGCATGGGGTGTATTATCCATACAAGTATGATCTGGGTCGCTTCAACGTCATCGGAAGCACGAGCTTTGATCACCCAGACCCTAGCATATACACCGTCCTCTCAAATCCAACAGCCGATTTCGTCATCTTCCCTCCTCGGTGGCTTGTGCAGGAGGATACGTTCCGCCCTCCCTGGTACCACCGCAACACCATGTCTGAGTTCATGGGGCTTATCATGGGCGACTATGACGCAAAGGCTGGCGGGGGTTTCAAACCGGCCGGAGCGAGTTTGCATAATGTGATGAGCGCACACGGTCCAGATGCAGATACTCATGAGAAGGCAATCAATGCAGAGCTAAGACCTTTCAAGGTAGGAGAGGGCAGCATGGCGTTCATGTTTGAGAGCCCGCTCATGATTGGAGTGACCGAGTGGGCAACGGAAGAGTGTCGAAAGGTTCAGCGGCAGTACAATTCTGAATCATGGGTTCCGCTTAAACGGCACTTCAAACCCCCAGTAGCCTAAGGAGTTTGGATGGATGGTACGTAGGCTAGAAAATGTTGTGCTTGTTTCTTGCAGTGTTGGATATGTCGTTGTCAGTAACAAACCTGGCTAAATAACTAAGTGAAATTGAAAACAAAACAAAGTGCAATCAAGGGATTCCTATTCAATTGTGAATTTACATGTAGCAATGAAAATGAGATGTCGCTATGCTCAGTACTGCGGATGCGTTGCCACAATCAAGCACAGTCCCTTGTACCCTCCATTTGTGCCACCAATAAACAAGCGAGCCCGCCTACTCTTGATTTCATGACGCAACTAATGGCTTACTCTTGAAAGCATTTCAGTTAGGTTAGAGAGACGGTAATCTTCAAGGTAGCCAATTTAACGCGTTGTATTGATTTCATATGAGTATTTTGCTCACAATGCGAGGAAATCATAATTAGCAACTCAAAATTCAGTTCTTAAACAGCCCTACTATTAAATAAGTTGAGTATTTGACTTCGAAGTAGACGAATGCGTAGGAAATAAGTCATCTTCGCTACTAATATCCTGGGATCCCCTTACAATGAAGCGGTGGAACTCATACGATTAAATTTCGTTTCGTACATACCCCCCAGAAACAATGCTCGCAGCAGCCCGAAGAATGTATCTCTCTTAGTGGAGTCTAACTATCCATTGGGTCATTTTACGGTGTTGGCAAAAACAGCAGACAGAAATTTCCAAGACACCTAAGCTCTCAAGACTTACACAATATCACGGCATCTATCCATGCTCTTGTAAATCCCCGTAGTAGTAAGTCAGCTCAACTTGACTTTGTCACCTTGAATCTGCAACTTTTCGACAGCCGGAATCTCATAGCCACAAGGCTAGCAAGTTCATTCCACTCAGGGAAACACGCCGAAATTTTGCAAGCAAAGTTAATGAAGGTACACTCAGATCCAATGCCCAAGTCATCTGGGCCAATGTCAAAATGCTATGTCCGTGTCGACTGGCAACAGGCCCTCTTTCGAATTCCTACCCTGAGCTATCCAACTGAAATGTTTACTTCACCTTCCTTTTCGGGTATCGATTAAGCTTCTTGCATACCGTCAGGGATCTCACCTCTCGATAGGGCTGAGGGCTACCGTACCCTTATCCCGGATTTTTTTTGATGAAGTCGGGGGAGCATTGGGTGCTCGACCGTCAGCTCGGCCAAGCCGTGTCAATAATGCAACGTCGGAGGATTGCGCTATTTTTGCAACTGGGAAAATCAGGGAAAATCAGCCCAGAAATTGGCATGGGCTTCGGAATTGAGGTCCAGCCCTGCCAGCAGATGCAAATGCCTGGATCCAGCACATAACACCGCATATAACAGCTTTGGTCTCACACAGGAGAGGTTTTCTCTCCATATATTCTCAGAACTGAATGCAGCTGTCCAGTTCCAAACCATGGCAGACGTGAAAAAACACCATGTGCACCGCGCACGCATGACCGCGGTGCATGATCACTGTCCTGATCGAGCTTACATTGAGCTGGAAGTCCCTCAAGATGCTGCAGAGGTTGTTAGCGTTACGTTCACATCCGTCTCTCGAGATCAAGGTGAAGGAGACCGACCCCCTTTGCCTACTGATGATGTGCCACTAACCCCCAGGAAATAGGATGGGCTGACTCCAGCGAGGCGTCGTTTACCTGGTTCATGGCTTCTGTGCGGCGCCCGCTTGGCCGATCCAGCCTGCGCACTATCGGGGTCATGTCCAACGATCCTGGCGTTCCGGAATTTCGCGAGCACACTCGCCGCTGGAGTGCAGAGTCCGGTGCGCGTCGCTGGACTTGGCTGCAGGCCCTTCGAAGCGGAGATGTCATACAGCTCATCCCCAAAGCCAAATATCTGGCCTGGACCAACATCATCAAAGAGTGCCGTATTGAGATTGAGTATAAACCAGCCATTGGAATTGTTAAAGCTCCTTCGTTGGCAACTGCTCAAGAATATCACTATAGCAAACCATTGGACCCTGAGGCGAAGGAGATCCGCCTCTTGGTCGTGCAACCGGCAGATGAGGTGGATGCCGAGCTGGAACTGTCTTGGTTGTCTGCCAGGCTGACCGAGAATCTGAACTTTAGTGCTCTGTCCTATTGCTGGGGCGAGTCTACACAAACTGTAGACGTCAGTATTTCCGTCACGGATGAACACGCAACTCATAAAAGGCCTTTTCGTGCTGGCAAGACGGTTGTGGCTGCGATCCGTCGATTGAGGTCGAAAGAGGAGAGTTTGGTGATATGGATCGACGCCATCTGCGTCAACCAAGCGGACCCCATAGAACGATCTCAGCAGGTGTCCTTGATGAGGGAAATCTACTCCTTTGCGGACAAGGTGCACATCTGGCTGGGGGAGGACCAGAGCATTGTCAACACGGCACTCCGCCTCGTCCGCAACATATCCAATTACAACTCGAGAGCCTGTCCCGGAGGAGATGCGTGTCAATGTACCGGTACCCGTCATTCGATTGAGCTCAAAGTGGTGGATGACTTGGTGGAGAGAAAGCGAAAGGCTGGAGAGTTTGTATCCTGGCAACGCATGGATGAGGTATTCGACACCTTCCGACACTCCTTTTCCCCTGATGAGGTGGACTGGGCTGGCGGACAACACGGGATGCACCTGCAAATCATGATGTCAGCACTCTTCTCTCATCCCTGGTTCACCCGCGTTTGGGTTGTGCAGGAAGCGACACTTGCTCGCCAGGCCTTCCTTTACAGCTCGGAGGAAATGGTGACTTGGGATGAAGTCGCCGAGGTAAATGGTTGGATAGGAGACCTTTCCTACCAGCTTCAGACACAGCATATCCAGTCCGAGATCCTCATGGCCCCGATATGGAAGGACCTCAGAGCTGCCATCGATGGTAGGCAAACCGCAGCGGAACTTTTTGATTATCTACCCAATATCTTAGATGTTTTTATTGCGGGCCACGATCTTCGCTCTACTGACCCTCGAGACAAGGTCTTTGCGCTTCTGACATTTGGAAAGGAAACGAATGAGATACAAGATCTCGATGAACTAATTAAGCCTGATTATAGGAAGTCGACAGCCCAAGTATACGCAGACTTTACAAGATGGTGGATCAAAGAGAATCGTTCGTTAGCCATCCTGTCCGCCATCCATAGCCAAACCGCACGCACCTGGCAGCGGACCAGCTGCGACACGCACGTAAACGTACCGGACCCCAACCAACCAAGTTGGGCGGTCCACGGCGAGGGACTCTCTCGCTGGGCAACCGCCTCGCTACAAAAACTGGGAAGATTCCGCGCCGCCAGCTCGCGAGAAGTTGACGTAACACTCCTCCAATCGTCTGAATCACTGGTTTTGGATCTCTCCGGGCGTCGAGTCTCACGTATCTCTGCTCTCGGGCACATACCCATGGAGCTATTCAGCCCGTACACGATGGACATGGATGAGCGGCCAGATCTTCCCTTTGTTATTGACAAGATCTTGGATCCCTGTGGTTACACCGGCTTCTGGAGTCTGAAGACCGTTTTCTCAGAGAAGGAGAACACCCGAGAGCGGGGACAGAGGGAGTACGGCGATCACCTGAACAGCCACTGGGCATACCTACCACAACCTGCTCTCCAGGCATTATTTCCTTCGTGGGCAGGCGAGGTTCAATATGAGCCGACCCAGAAGCTCACGCCGTGCCTCGAGCCGTGCTTTTTCGTAACAGAAGATGGGCAGTGGGGTCTCTGCCCCTGGATGGCAAAGGCTGGGGACGTCGTCGTCCTTCTTGACGGAGGCGATATCCCGTATCTCCTCCGACAGAAGCCAGACTTGGGAGGTGCCAGTGCGAAATTTGAGTTTATTGGGGAGTGTTTTGTGGAAAGCATCATGCATGGTGAGTATCTGACAAGACCCGGGGTGGAGGAGGAAACAGAGGTGTTCAGTATTGTCTAGATCATGGAACATCAAATGGCCAGCGATCCAACTAGCTACATTAGTCACGGCGGTCAAACTGTTCTTAGACTTTCGGTCTGTCTTACGGTTTAAACCATGGGTATTACACAGAGTGCAGCAGGGGAGACGGCCCTGAGTAACCCTTTACATAGGACTTTCAACCTCAATACCACCAACAAAGGCCAAATAGTCTAGTGGTAGGATCTGTGCATAGTGTTTCCATCTCAAATGACACGAGGCCCGTATTCAATTCACGGTTTGGCGATAAACCTTTCTTTTTGGCTGGCTGGATGGAAGGCAAAGTTGTTGCTGGATAAGTCACGGCAAAAGAGGCTAAGCAAGGTTGGAGGATGAAACCTAAAAGCAAGCCATTCACGCTGCACTCGAGAAATATGTGCCCCATACTTTCTAGGAGTTATAGATTAAATAAATCCGGAGTGGGCGAGGCAACTTGTTCTAGCAAGATAGTTGTCCGTTGCTGGATTGGCTAATCTTGACGTTGCTTAACCTTGAAGGGGATCATGAGACCGAACATTTATTTGGGGCACGCCCAGGCACTCTGCTCCTTGCTTGATTAAATTAATATTCCAACAGATATTGAGAACTGCACAGCACGCTGTCAGCTTCCAATACCCTCTCTATTGATAGAAAATTGTTTTGCGTGTCCTTATTGTTGAGAAGACACATCCCCTCCTTGTATCATGTTACTCAAGAGTAATTGAAACTAAATTAATTATATTTTATTAGGGTATAGGTGATGAACTTCGTCGGGGTGTCGTTTGGTTTGAAAAACTGAGTACATGAAGAAGTGGTTTCCTTGAATTGAACTGAGTTCCATCTAACAACCAACCAAGTCCATTTTATCATTACGCACCCAAAGCCAAAAATCGCCCGACTCCTCGTATCGCCCTGGTTGCGCGACCAACCGTGATGCTTGGTGTTCATCCAAGCGGGTATAGAGTGATATGTGCTTCACACAACATCCAACATCATGCATCTTGCCAAAGGAAAAGGAATTCGTTATCCACCATGCCAAGAGAGGGCAGAGTGTCGTCTCGTTTTGGTATCGCTTCCGTTGTCGTCTATCCAAGCGAGGGAGGTTGTTTACTGGCCAATCTCGCGGGCCTTCTTGCTCTTGCGTCTTCTCATGCAGCAGCAGACAATGAGGGCAACGATGATGAGGACAAAGACGGCGACACCGACCGCGATACCGATGATGGCACCCTTGGCGAGCTTCCTGGCTGTGGAGGATTTTTTATTGTTGTTGTTGCTGGAGCGAGCGTCCAGAAGAGGGCTGCCAAAGGGGTCTTCGAGTGCTGGGAGGGCAAAGGCATAGGACTGGTTCACTGCGCTGAGCAGCAGGGCAGCGATGCAGATGAGGTTGGATTGGAGGGCAGCCATGTTGGTCTTGGGTCGTAGGGCGTGCCTGGGACAGCAATTGAGGCGTTCTTGCTTGGAATTCGTAGTATGATTGTAATACTGAGAAGATAAGTGTATGAATAAAAAGCAAGACGAGTTGGACTGCGAGCTTCTCTGCTTTATTGCCGTGGCCTCCCTTGTTATTCACAGATCGTGATGAGATGACGACGACAGGCCAAGTCGCCAAACAGGAATAGCGGCTGAAGATGCAGCTAGAGCAGTCCAAGTGCCTTCCCCCGGCTCATAAATGCCGTTCTCTTGGCTCTAGGCTGAGCCACGTAGGACAACAACCAATACGCACTCATCAAGCAGGGCAGGGACGAGCAGCAAGGTAAGACAAGTCAGTCACGACTCACAAATGATCCCCTCGCATGCCAAGCACAAGGAAACGCCCAGCCACTGGCCAAACGCTTGGCTGATGCATGTATCCAGCAGTCAAGCCCTTTGACGCGCGTCCTCGCACCAACACTGATCATCACCACAAGTGCGCTCCTTCTCGCCGAACTGGTTTGCCCGCGTCAAATCATGGAATGAGTGCATACGCAGGAGACTAAGAGTAGCCTAGAAAAGTAGAAAATGGAGGCACGTTCGGTGATTGATTACATCATGGCAATATGATGGCATGGTACCAAGTTCTGTCCTACTCGGCTGGCTGCCGAGACCTTGGCACCATCAGGTTTCTCGTTCATTTGACCAGTCTGTAGGCGCCCAGGGTAAATGTTGTGATTTTCGTTTGGTTTAATTCAATTGTCTTACACTCAGCTCGGCTCCCTGCAGAGGGATGCCGCCATGACGAGCTACTGCCTAGGTGTCCAGGAGACACGATTGGGCTCGAGCGATCAGAGCCATGATGATTGCTCTTGATCACTGCATGAAGCAGGAAATGAGGGGAGCGGAATGGGTTGCGTTGCAGCATGTGGCGTAACTGATTCACCCACCATCGCGTACACCGCTGATGGGCGAGAGTCTAGACCTGCCTGTCACGCTTCAGCCCGCGCCACAGCGACAGGGGCGGTGCACCCAAATTAGTGAAGAGCGCTTGCTTGCTTTTTCTTGCCCTGAATTAATGCCCAGCCAGCTACGAGTACGCGTGCGTGGGATCGCGTGGTTGCTCGTGCACCTAGACGCCCCTGGCCGTTCCCTGTGGCATCCAATCACCCAGTATTTAATTCACCGTCCCGGAGAACACGACTGGCCAAGCCCAAGCCGTGATACGACCGAAGTTGGAATTTGGTAGATCTTAGTGATGTCGTCATAAAAGCGTACCTGGACGGGTAAGGACAAACTGTGTTCCATGAAATGCTCCGTCTTACGTAGTGACAAGTTGGCGCCTCACATATCCTTGTTCGTGTCACGCGGGAGTATTTTGCCAGGTTAAAGTTTCAGTAGTAAACATCAGTCCTGACGCAAGTTTCGGTGGGACTTATTCTTGACACAGAAATTAGACCGAATGATCGACTTCTATTAGCAGCCGGGCACGGACGCCTTGGCGCTAACGGAATAAAATAGTAGTTCGCATGGTTTTGAGGATTTGTGTCAGTGAAGCTACAAAGTGTTGTCCACCATGATCAAACTTCATATCTGGAATTGAATGAATATACGTTGCTCTTCTATCGGGTATGTAATGTTCTATCAATATTTAAAGGAAAACCAATGCAAATAACCCTCCCGACTAGGGTATTATGCTGAAAAAAAGCCACTTCGCGCTCCTCTTTCATCGTTCTTCAACTCATGAATGTGGTCTAGGGTAGCACCTCGCGATTGTGGATAGCGAGCTGCGTCTGAAACCCAGAAGTACAAAGTCGTTTTTTTTATTTGATCAGCTTCGGCTGAGAATATATTAGTCTAAAAGCCTACGAAGAGGCGCTGCAACGGCTTTTTCAACACACTCTTGTCTCAGATCGTGTTTCATTTCGGCCCGTTTGTGCCGTCAGCCGATGGCGTATAAGCAGGCGGAGGCTCTTGAGGCATCCCAGTGGATGCTGATGTAGATGAATCTAGCACGGAATGAACGGTTTCTCCTCTTCTTTGGGACTGGCAACATGACTGGCCGATGTAGGTGAATATACACATAAATAGCATAGTTACCGAAACCATGACGACGGCAATTGTGGCGCCAACACAATTCTTGTTGGGCTTTGAGTCCCGCTTCAACAGGTCAGGAGTGATAGAGGTGAGAGTGTGTGGCAGTGCAGAAACGGCTGAGGACTGCCATAGGAGAGGTAAAAAGAGAAGGGCTGGATATTTCTGAAAAGCCATCGTGCTTTCTAAAGGATCAATATAACAAGGTAACTTGATCGTTAGGCAGAGGAATATTTCGGCCCGGGTTTATAGAGAGATGACCGACTAGGTTGTACAGCTGTGAGATTCACTTAATCTTCACCAGGAGGCACCAGAGAGGGTTTGGGCTGGGGCGCTCGCAGAGACGAAGCAAAGGAGGGTGGATGAAGAAGATGGCCTCTCTAAACTGCGTGCTGCGTCCCCATGAGGGATATTAGCCCTCTTGTAGGTTTGAGATTACTGGAGCGAGATTTCTTTCTTCTTCTGTTCGTTGTAGCGTACGTGAACTTGAAGGGCCGCTTCCTTTCAGAAAATTTATGGTGGGATGATAGAATTAACGCGAGTTCTAGTGAGGGTACTGTTACTTTTCTCTCAAATGGATTATTACTGCCTCTAAAATTCATGTTGTTGTTAACTGACCAGCTCACATTATTCGCCTCTCACGGTTAGTGTTCATGACAATAGTAACAAGTTCGGATCACAACTAACTAATAGTAACATTAGGATTCATAGGAAAGAGAGCTAGTACTTAAAGTTATTTAAAAGAATTAGAAGTAGGCTTAATGCAAGTTTAAATACAATAATAATCGAGATATGAAATCGTTCTAGACACTGAAGCGCTAACCAAACCCGATAAACATCGTCTGATACGCCGTGCTATTTGGAAGCGAAATGCCTGCGAGATCAATTCTCTAAGGCACTTAAGGAGCCAGAAGGCCTAGACTGAAATGCAATGCCGTGGTTTAATCTCCGATGCCCTTTGCATAATTACAAGGTGTGCTGCGGAGTAATTCCACCTTTAATCTGAGAGTTCAGCAAGATCCATAGAAGTTAGAGGAGTGACATCGTAGAGATACGTGAAAATGGCTTGCGATTCAAAATCGCAACCCTACGCGCGCGGTTCGGTACCCTCGGGGCCCGAATATTTACTTGTAACGTGCGGAGATACAAGTGGTGGGTGGATGGATCCCGCCTTCAAAGTCCGCACGATCGTAACGTAAGTAGCATATAAATACGATTTAAGGCGTTAAATCAGAGAAATCCCAATCTCTATTGCCAGATTCACTATTATTTGACTGCCATGGGTGTCGTTGCAGTAGCAGGTGGTACCGGCGATGTCGGTCGGACTATCGCTGAGTATCTGGCCGGGTCTGGAAAGCACACTATATACATACTCTCCCGCAAGGTACTATCTACAAATGTCTATAACCCCTCTACAAAGTGTTATTCTTTAACATTAAGCTAAAGCAAGTTGACTCACCCGTCCCTGGCGCTAAGCTCCTCGTTATCGACTATAACGACGCGGAGGCTATTGCGGCAACTCTTGATGCCAATGCAGTTGATACTATTATATCCGCACTGGGGCTAGCTGGTGGAGAGGGGCAGCTGAAGCTAATTGCTGGGGCAAGGAAGGCTCTAAGTACCACCAGATTCATCCCAAGCGAGTATGCAGCGTATACTCCTCCTGAGTAAGCAAATCCTGGATGCACTATATACAAGAGGACGCTCATATGCTTACCTGGTTCAACAGCGCAGAAGAGAACAAGTTCACTGCCGGGGTCTTACGCGCAGTAGATGCACTCCACGAATCAGGGTTGCAGTATACACGCTTTGCTATTGGTATGTTCATGGATTACTTTGGCACCCCCAACATTCCCTCTCACCTCAGGCCTTTTATCTGGGGTGTTGACATTGCTAAACGCCGTGCTGCAATGCCTGGCTCCGGCGATGAAATTATATCTATGACATACTCCAAGGATGTCGCTCGGTTCATCGAACGCCTACTTGAGGATGGAGATTGGCCTGAGTATAGCATTGTCTCAGGATCCGATACGTCATTCAACGAAATCCTCGCTCTTGCTCAGGAGTATACAGGCAAGTATAGAGGGAAGCTGCAAAAAGAGAACAAGAGGCTAACATCATCACAGGTGAAGATTTCAACGTAACCTATGACAGCAAAGAGAAGCTAGACAAGAATGAAGCTACTTTGCTCGATGATTCAAGCTACGGCGGGATGGATCCGAGGATGATGATGTCTATGCTTGGATTACAACTCATCAAGGAAGAGCTGAAGCTACCTGAGGAAGGGCGCCTCAACGATCGGTATCCTGAGGTTAAGCCTATGACAATTGCTGAGTTGATAGCTACGGCGTGGAAGAAGGGGTAAACTTAGTGGCGTAAACATGCGGACTAAGGGTTATGAAACTTACCCATGAATCTCATGCGAAGCAATGCACAATCCCTTTGCCTTAATTTGTTAGATTTGAATGATATCATAAGCACTCTTCCTTCAACGCAAGCCATAATAAGAAGGACTTTATTTCGCCACAATAGAGGAGAATCTATTGGATCGGGGACCACCTGCTACCCGAGGAAAGACCTATATAAGGTAGCTAGATTTCGTAGTTATAAATTTCACATAATCTTTGCCTCTACTCACGTTCTCTTTTGAAAAGTGGCCACCTTTGGAAGATGAGTTTTCCCTCCGTGCTTTTGAGCCTTCTTGAGTGCAAAGGAAGCGAAAACCGGCATGAAACATTTGATCTAATGAAAAAAACCTGAAGACAAGCCCCAAGTTTATATAACATTAGATCCTCATCTATGTCTTGACCCTCGGTATATGTGACTTCTCTTTTTTATTTACGATGTGGGTCGGTTGTTGTTCTTCTCTAACACAATATTTGAAATTCATTGCGGCAGTAATTAATATTTGTGATATATATTTCTCAACTGAGCTGGGTCCGAAGGAAACGGAAGTCTAAGAGCACGTGCGAAGATACGAAGTATGCATATGCCGCTCTCATTTGGTGGCTTATGTTGCATGTTCAGTTATGATTACTCTATCTTCATCTATTTATTAATGGAATTCATCTTGGATAAATGATGAGGTTCAAATAGGTATCAGCTGCAGAGATATCTCAATTATTTGCCGCTGGGGTTTCCATTGAAGATCAACTTGTTGGTGGTATCACTGGGGATGCCGGTCAAGATATCGGGAGTAGCAAGGTCCTTGAGGCGGGTGCAGAGAGCATCCGCACCGGGGAAGCCTTCAAGACCGGCGAGGTAAGCAGCTAGGCCGGCAGCATGGGGGTAGCCATTGATGTGCCAGAGTTGAATCCCTGCAAGAATGGTTAGTTTTAATGCGTTTTGGGAAGTGTTCTGTGAAATAAACATACAGTAGCGTTGTTGGGGAGGGTAGAAAGAATGTTAGTGCCCGGGGCAAAGACATCCACGCCAGGACCGAAGTTTGAGAATGTCGAGCGGACATCGTTGATGTCGGTGGCACCGATCGTGCACACGGTGGGCTCGGCCGCAGGAGACTGGCTGGAGGTATCGCGGTTGGCATTACCGGCAGAGACAGCCAGGAAGACATTGTTAGTAACCAGGGCAGCAGCGGCTGCGTTGAGAGCTTCCGAAGGAGTATCGCGCAGAGACATGTTGGCCACTGAGCCGTTAGGACAGTCACGCGTGGCTGCGTCAGATACGACAAAGTCCAAGCCAGCGATCATAGTGGCAGTGGTGCCGCCACCGTTCCTGTCAAGGACCTTGACGGCGAATAGGGAAGTCTTCTTGGCAACGCCGTATGACTTGGAGCCGATTGTTCCAGCGACATGGGTGCCGTGGCCGAATCCGTCGGTGTCCTCATCATCTCCGAAGTTGACCAACCAAGTGGCTCTGCCTTCAAACTCCTACATATCGTTAGTCACATATGAGCACGACTCTTGAGACAATAGTGAAGAGGGTAAGCCTACAGGGTGGTTGACATCAATTCCAGTGTCGATTACATATGCACAAGTGCCGGCTCCGGCGCTCTCATCATATACATATGTTGTAGAACCGTCATGTGCGCGGTGTGAGATGCGACCAAGACCCCATGTGGCATTCTCTTGACTGACAAAGCCATCAACAGTGACAACAGTGTCTGGCTCAATGTAGTCGACCTAAGAACCTAAATGTTAGAAACGAAACAATATTCTCAGACAAGGCCAGCAATAACGTACATCGGGGTGGTTGCGAAGACTGTCTAGAGCCTCTGGCGTGAGCTCGCCAGCGAATCCTTTGAAGACATGCTCAAACACGTGATCGGCTGATGCGGAAATGGTGCTCAAAACACTGTCCACAGATGCACTTGCGCCAGAGTCCTTGAACTTGACGATGTACTTGTTGGGAACGACGTCTGCACCTTCACCTCTGGACAGGAGTCGGGCAGGCTCTGATCGCCTGGCGGGGGCCGACAAAACCGACGGAAGGACCGCGAGGAGCAAAGAAGTACGCATCTTGGAAGGGGAAGTTGTTCACAGAGACTTGGCTTGCCAACTAACAAAGACGACGAAATGGTAGTGTTGACGACTACTTCTTCCCTATGCTCCAATGGATATCCAAAGTCTGGAGATTGGTTATTTGATCGGGAGACGAGAGTCCTATTTATCATCTTAACGTTCCGCCTCATGATCACTAATAGTCATTCATTCGACACTAGTAGGTTCACTCACCTTCCTGACAGGGAAGCTGCCGTGCCGTGACCGGGGTGAAGCTTAATACGAATCATACTCACTCAATTCGGTGGGCTACAATGAAAGTGGAGGGATAGTTCTCCATAGAGTAGTCAGATAAGGCACAGCGAGGCAGGTCGGTTGGTGAAATGCGGTCAACATGCCGCCTCTTGTGAGGTTTATGGTTGGCTACCAGCCCTCGGCTACTGATTGCAAAAACTGCATACAAAAAGGGCTCCTGTTGTCAATACGAACAAATTTTTTCTCTCTGAAGCATCTGGCTTATTGCGCTGTATATGGTTCATCTGAGGCTTAGACCTGTCGAGCACGAGAGGGACAATCGTTTCCTATCGCGATTCCTCAACTCTGGGAAAACAGCCTTGGGCTCACCTCGCGTGAGAAAGCTCCGTCTAGCGTCCAAGGATAAGCATACCCATGCCACTGATCGGCGGCAGGTAGTATCCAAGTCGGCCTCTGTATACAGGGACGATGAGCACACTCTTGGCCTTCCTATGCTGACATCCTACGCTAATGTACGGTCCCAAAAGAACCTGCCTAAACCAGTGACTCTTTGTGCGGGCGATTGAGCGATCCCAGGAGCCAAGACCGCGGCAGTACATTGTTAAGCATGGCGGGTTAATAATGGCGGAGGATGACACGAGGCGAAGTGCATTTGCAGGGCCTATCAGATGGCTCCCCGTGCGTGATCTTCATTATGCACCCCTGCCAACCGTTACAATACGAAGACAAAAGTCGATATCACAATGCAGGAACTTCTGGTGACAGCGTCTAAGCCATCCTATTTCTTGCCTACGGCCTGCTGTCATCGTGCCTTGGCAATGGATGAATATGCTATGAGTAAAGCGAAATCAGCGTATAGGTGCAATTGCCGGAAATTCCCTCAATAAGACCCCTGGTTGTGAGGAGAAACAAGAAGTCACCAGACACGTGCATTATCAATTAGTTGACCACCTCAGCATCATCAAAGCCCTCTTCATGAACACGAGTAGGATCTGGACGAAGACTCGACAGAAAAGCTGTCTTCACTTATTAAAATTTAACAGGAACTACCCAAATAGCGGATATCTGGTTGATAAGATAGAACTCATTCATGCACTAGGAAATTGAGAAAATTCCAGCTTTTTCTCCGACATGTTGGCCCATCTTTGTGGTCTCTACGACTGAAGCCCTACTAGCTGCCTAGAGATCGGAATTAATGGTCGCTAGATTCACCAGTGACATAGCGAGACATATATTTGAGGAGATAATGTAACATCTGCCCACCCCAAGGTACACTCAGCACTTAGAATGCCGATTGTGTTTCTCGAACTCGTATCATGCGATCCTGCCAATGACGGAGAGCCGGCGAACCACAACCAAAACTTTCACGAACCTGCCCTTACCTGTATTGTAGGCATTTCATAGCCGACAATGGTTGAAGGATAATTTACACCTAAGATGGCAGAATTTCCTGCTTGAATAAAGTACTATAAGCAAACCCTCTCTGGGTCCACAATTCGTCTATTCGGGCTTGCCCGGAACTTCTACCTGTTTGACATCGATATTGAGAATGACACGAGGGGGACTAGGTTACAGTAGTTCGTATAAAGACCATAGAGGACCACAGAGGAGCATACAAACCTGCCATTCGGAAAGCGACCGGCGGCGTTTGTTTATTTGCATCCTAATGCCGGACAAGGCAGAAATATGACACAGAATTTGGCACGCTGGGTTATCAACCATCCTCATATTACGCTTCCCATCGTCTAGCCCAGGAGTACGTTAATTCGAGAACCACTCTGACTCTGCTGGAGTCTGGGATCTAGGAAGTGATATTTGAAAAGATTTATTTAATTTCTCCATCAAAGCGGCCCATAGACAACTCTAAATCCATTCTTGTTTATTACATTTCATGCTCGTAGCCTCAAAACTTCGATCGAGGACCCTTTCTTTTCAATGTCTTCGGTTCATAATCGCCTCCAGCGGGAAGTGCCAGCTGCTGAATTGTTCCTTGCTTCCCATTTCTCACATCGGCAGCCAGCCTCTCAAAGTACTTCTCTGACTCCTTCTCAATATCATACTCGATAACCCACTCAGGCCGAGGAAGTGCCAGAATATGCGGGTTCTCCCGGATGAAGTCACCATCCCAGTCGACGTTATGATAGCCATCTCGCACCGCAATGGATGCCATATGGGTGACATGGGAGCGGTTGAATCTGATTCTTTCAAATACCCGCAGTCCCAGAGCGACGTCGCCCTGGCTGCGATCCAAGGCAACAGCCAAGGCCACACCATCTTCCATGGCTTGGGATCCACCTTGAGCAGAAGTTGGAAGGTGACAGTGAGCGGCGTCCCCAATTAGCACAGTATGAGCTGAGGGGCTAAGCCAGGTCTCCAGAGGGTCACGCCACACGAGCTTGTAATCGACGATGTTCTTCTCGGGAGTGGCGTTTACAACTTCAACAAGACGCTTCTCAAACTTGCCCTGTGCCAAACAGTCCATGACATCTTGCTTGCGACCTGGAAAAGACCACGATTCACCAATATCTTCCGTATCCTACAAGAACCATGTTAGTACTACTGCTTAGCAATCGTTGGCAAATCAACTCGTACCTTGTGAGTCAGAACCCATCCTAGATCCTTGCCCTTGTTCCAAGTGTAAATGATCATGTGGAGATCCTTTGTTGTCCACAGCAAAGTTTTATCAACAGTTTGGTCGCAGAATTCCTTCAATAAAGGATTTTTGGCGTGCTCCTCGGTGAGGGTGAAGTAGGCGCGAAAGATAGCATAGCCGCTATTCACCTTGGTATCTGGGAGTCCAAGAACTTGCTGTCGGGCAATAGACCGAGGTCCATCAGCAGCCACGACTACATCGCCAGCGAAGACTTTCCCCTCAGCAGTAGTGACACTAGGCTTATCGCCATCGTGATATTGGGTAACGCGGTGGCCAAACTGCATATTGACGCCGACCTTCTCGGCATAGTCGAGAACGACTTTATGCATCTGTCCTCGATGGCCTGCATACTGCTTCCAGTAGTGATGGGGCTCCAAGATCCAATCTTCTGTGTAGATCTTGGTCCCGTCAGCCTTGAAGTACTGGAACTGGTCCCCCTGGTTGATGCATATTTTCATTAGGTCTCGTCCAACTTGGCCGTTCTCCCAATTCTCAATGATGCGGCCACCATTGGGGAAGAAGTCGATGATGTCGCCATAGTTTAGACTCGTCGGATATGTCTCAACTAGGGTCACATTCATGCCGCGTAGCTTGCACTCAATAGCGGCAGTGAGGCCACCGAAACCGGCGCCAACAATGATGACATCGAGAGGGCGAGTTGGTGCCATTGTGGCGCTCAAATGAACCAGTAATTATCTTCAAGGATCTTGTTTGGATGATTTAGGATTCCTCAGCGTAATGCCGATTTGAGGTAGGATATGGAGTTTCTTGATTTGGTGGATGGTTCTTTGTTTTATGCACAAGCGATACCGTCCATCCAGGTTCGATTCCGCTCTCGGTCCAACGGCGTGCAATGTCTATTACATTGGTATTTGGCCAGACTGTGCAGATTACTGGAAACCGCAAGGTCGAAACGAAAGTTGTAATATTCCTCGTGGTGTCTGTAGATTAGAAGGTGTCCATTGCCAGGATCAACATGTAATTGGTCAGGTTTTTCCAGCCATCCACTACCTCTAACACCACCCCTTAACGGGTTTAGTTACTTATCTTTGAACTCTATATGAAAGATCCATTTTGGTTGCCTCTTCTATTTGAAATGCCAAATCGTTTCTGGGTTATAGACGGTCTTGGGAACTAAAATCTTTATCGTCAAGATCAACCATCACCTGCAAGCAAAATGGGCTTCGAGTGGCATGATGAAGGAAAGCTCCACAGAGTTCCAAAACTGGATCCTGGCCCACGAAATGTCTGGTTTGGTAAGAAAGCAACCAGTTTACTTATCATAATCTAGTCTAATCTTCTTCCAGGTGACATCTACGGCACTGCTTCAAGTGATGCCTCCAATCCGTTGACATCAAGCTTTTTCTACCTCGAGAAAATCGACAAGCCGGAGCCAGCACCAACCTACTCTTACGATGAAACTGGAGTCGTACTCAAAGGTAAGGACTTGTTATTTGTTGTCTTCAAAACAAATTCATCATGACAGCGGCTTACCTTTAATATTGTAGGCGAGCTACACATTTTAGATGAAAAGGGCAATTCCGCCAAGTTGCAGCCTGGTGATACTTTCTTTATTCACCGAGGCAGCACCATCACTTTCTCTACTCCTCGCTATGCAGTTGTATTCAAAAGTGCTGCTCGCCATAGGGACTGGGCTATCACCCCTAGTTTACTCTAAGCATAGATAATTGAAAAGAAATAGGATGAGTGCGATATAACCTTGTCCTTAGTGGGACATTATACGTACTGAATATTGTGTCCATAATTCACGTGCCCTTCTAGATAACATAATTGACTCACTGACGCGATATTTGTTCAGTAAAGGTCGAAAATCGAAACCGTCCCTGCGTTGATCCCTTCTTGCTGACCATACACCCAGTCTTACTGTTTAATCAATCTGCGCACATCTAGGCTGTGTCAAGATAGTTATTCTTCACGTTGAACGTCAATTTTTTTCAGTGTATCGATTGACATAATTGATCAACGCATTCTTTGGTTTTTGACCAGCCTGTTGATCAACAAATGTGAAGGTAGACTGTTTTTGACCAAATATTTAACTTGCTAAACCTAATATGTTCAAAATTATAGCTATATAGAGCGTTGACAAGCAGTTACGGATTAAGCTATCTATGTAGAGAGCCTAGATTCCTCAAGAAATTCCTGGATGAGTTCATTCCCCTTCACGCAACAGTCAGCAAGCTCGAGTGGCAGTTCGACAAAAGCATGGGGAGCGCCAGTGACAAATTTCACAACCGCGCGACCACCAGCAATCTGCCAATGAGCTGACATCAAAATTGTGTCATCAACAAGAGGATCCGCCGTACCACAGAGAAAGAATGCAGTTGGTAGCCGTGAGCGTAGCTTTTCCAAGCTGCGATATAATGGGGATATGGCTGGATGTTTCGGGGGTGCGTCGTATGGCAACTCCGGCTGTGCAAGAATGCCAAATTCTTTTTCCAGTTCCTTGCACACCTCCCAGTGCTGTTCTTCATTTACAGGGAATGCGGCCTTGTAGTACCAAAGTATTTTCTTGGCATCAACACATACGGGGTTAGGAGTAGTGAACACCGTTGGGAGATATGAGAACGAAAACACTCCGTATGTTAAAACCAGCCCTTTTAGGGAACTCCAGTCCTCATGGGCTCCCGCCAAATGCAAGAAGGTCTGCATAGTAAGGTAACCACCAGCAGACTAGTCGATTTGAATTTTCGAAGTTAGTGGAACGAACGTCAAGAAAGAAACCGCTTCGTTGACAAAGAAGAGTCATTCTCACCTCTCCCCCAATAAATTGCAAAGGACCTCCAAAACGTTCGGCTGCATTTTCAAAAAGATAATCTGCAACATCAAAGCAGTCGTGTATGCAGCTGGGATATGCGTTCTCTGGAGCGAGTCTATATCCAACAGAGACAACGGTGCATCGAGAGGCATTGGCAAATCGATGCAGAAGAGGGTCGACTCTAAATTTGTGAAAATTAGGCTCTCTTTCACAAAACAATAGAATTTACGAAGGACACTGACTCGTCATGCCCGCCTTCACAAAGGCCTCCTCCGTGAAAATGGAGGAAAACACCAGTGACGCTGGTTCGTCCGGTCTTTGGTAGAACGACCCGGCAAGGAATGGTACGGCCGGAATCTCTTGACTGAATCTCGATATTTTCGCCTTCAAGAACAGTCTTTCCTGGCCTTGCTCTCATTCTCTCCATGTCGCCCTTCAAATGACCGGTTAGAATGTTTAAAGTCATCAACTTACTCAAAACAGATCGGATTGGATGTCTATAGATCATGAAGCTTGACGTACAAGGCTATCTTTGTTTTCTTCATCTCCTTTTCGTAGAAACGCACATGCAATCTCCGCGCCTTTGCTAGCATTGTGAGGAGAAAACTGAGCGGAGTCAAGAATGTAGTCGGACTTCATTGTAATCAACGGCAAACTACTTGCGACGTGGGTAATCGATATGTTGACCTTATAATTTGCAAGAGAGGGGTGAGGTGGTCTTTTAACTCGGCACAACTCGATATGATTAATAATGTCATTGAACCTCACCCGAGCCGTGTGGGCCAAATAGGTGCAAATACCTCGCTCTCGTATTCGTTTGACAAATTGTCAACGGCTGGAAATCTACTTTGATAGAAGTAAGTGGCCTTATGTGAGGCTTTTTATCTATATCGAGAGAGTTTAGTGCCGAGTGACGGCTAATCGGGCCGATCTTGCGGTGGGTAGGCCGCAAAAGCTGTTGGTGGATTTTCCCATCCTTAGTTAGAATATTGATCTCTTAAGAGATTAATTCTAGTCATTAATTCCTAGGCGTAATGAAGAGGTAGGTTGCATTTATAACTTAACGTCGTAGTGTTTCATCTCGTCATGAGACTGGGAAGTCATGCAAATGAATATCACGTCCCTTCGTACCAAGTTGTCAGTTTCCGATAAGGAATTTTGTTATTAATTCAAATCAAAATAAGTATTCAATCTTCCACCTGCAAAGATTTGGGTAAAAGAAACTTGCTTTCTGGTAATACAGCAAGTATCCCGTAAAGATGCCTGCGCTATAGTTTGGACGACGGAATGCTATACTTCAGTGTTTTGGACACTAGCCAACCATCTAGAGCCTCTTCGCCCATGTCTCGACCAAAACCGGACTGTTTGATCCCCCCGAAGGGCGCATTGGCATTGATTCCGCCCCAATAATTGATGGTCACTTGTCCAGCTTCCAATGCTGTTCCAACCCGATACGCCTTGTCGATATCTTTAGTAAAAACTGCCGAACTAAGACCGTGTTCGTTGTCATTCGCCTTTTCGATCACCTCCTCCTCGGTTTTGAAAGTTGATATTGACTTATTTTCTCGCTTGTTAGTGACGGGAGACTTAATCATGGATCATTAACCAGAGATACGTACTGCAACAGGACCAAATATCTCTTCCTTCATGATCTGTGCATCGCCGGGAACATTTAAGAACGCCGTGTTCGCAACAAAATGGCCCGCGGGAGATTGCTGAATGCCGTTGCCTTCAATCTGCTTCAAGCCAGTCTGTTTCGCCTGTTCAATGTACCTGTTGATCTTTTCCTTCTGGCCATGACTAATGACTGGCCCTTTGGTAATCTCCGGAAGCAGAGGGTTACCGTAACTAGTCTGGTTCAGCTTCGCAGCAAACGCCGAAACAAATTTGTCAAAGATGCTCTCTTCGATGTACAGCCGAGATCCAGCTGCACAAACCTGCCCATTATTTGCTGTGATGCCAATACTTGTCCAGAACACTGCGTTGTCTAGGTCGGCGTCAGAGAACACAATGGACGGACTTTTTCCTCCAAGCTCGAGCGTGACCTTTTTGAGGTTGGAATCGGCAGCCGCACGGAGAATCTGACGGCCAACGGGAGAGCTCCCTGTGAATGCCAGCTTTCTGACTTTTGGATGCTCAGCTAGTGCTTGGCCAGCAACGGGGCCATGACCACAGAGAATATTGATGACACCCGGGGGGAAGCCGGCCTCTTGGATTAGGCTAGCTAGTTTTTGGCCATACAATGGCGTTAACTCGGGTGTCTTGATAATAAGCACATTGCCCGCAGCAATAGCAGGAGCCAACTTCCAGATAGTAATCATCCTGCAGCCGTTAGTCAGGCGCACTAATAAATAAAACCATGGCCCACCAGGAAATGAGACTTACAGAGGTGCATTCCAAGGTACGATGGCAGCACAGACTCCAATCGGGACTCGGGTTGTATAGGCATATCCTTGTGGAATATTCAGCGACTGGCCGGTGATTTTATCTGCCCATCCCGCAAAGTATCTCAGTGTTTCCGTGGCCTGGGTTATGTGTAGTGCCTTTGAGTCGGAGAAGAGAATCCCAGCCTCCAAAGCTTCCAAGCTTGCTAAATCGTCGGCATCTCTCTCGATCAGGTCTGCCAGCTTGTTGAGCAGCGATCCTCGGGTCGATGGACGGATGCCCTTCCACGACTTGTAAAATGCAGTCTCGGCAGATGCGACAGCTACATCAACATCCCTCTTGGTTGCTGCAGAGCATGACGCCAATATTTTGCCATTGTAGGGGTTCTCAACCTCCAAGACCTCATTTCCGTCCGCTGAAATGAATCCATTGTTTATAAAGAGTCCCGTATTGACTTGATAGCGCCGCTTTGGTTAGTTCTAAGCTTTATGGGATAGATGCGCAAGCCTATCGATGGGGAGCAGCTCGCGTACCTTGGATTTGCCTCCCTCCGGTGCCGGTCAAAGTAATAACGCTCATAATGTTCTACTATGATATACTTCAATTGTATTGGCACCAAGAAAAGATCAAGTCGAATCTATTTCGGCATCGTCTTGATTTGTATTTGTGGGCACACGATTGTTTCGTCCATCGTGGGTGTGGAATGTTCCAGCCAATGAGATAAAAATCCGCCCTAAAATCTGGCAATTCGGATCACTACAACTCTCGGAACAAGCCAAACGTTCTGCCGCCTCAAGTTACCGACCAGATCCGGATACAAAGAATCGACCTTTGCATGGTAATGTATGACGGGGGACGAAAGGAGGAACATAGGGCCGTCAGCAGAACAAGAGTAGTGTCTTTCATTATCTGATCACTTCAAAACCCCACCACATCGCTGCATGCTGTTACTTATTCTAAATACAGATTTCTTTTGGTAGAAGTCCTAGCTCTCCGTGCGACCTCGCCATTCATTAACACGAGAGACCCAGTCCCGAACCAGGGCTTCAAACAGGCTAGGGTCACCTATAGGGAGACCATGTGTACCGCGATCGAGAACAGCATATGTTGATCGCGGATAGAGCTCCAGTAATCGAAGGCTGTCACGATAGCCCACGCCTGTGTCCTGCTGGCCGCAGACGATAAGTGTGGGTGCAAAGAACTTGGCCTCGTCCAGCGAGAAAGACAGTCCGTATCGATTTGGGTCTTCACGAATCGGATCCAAAACGCTACTGTCCGCTGCCTTCATGGCGGGAGCATAGACCTCATGGTACTTTTTCTTCAAGGCTTCAACATACTCCGGCGTCTGGATCAGAATGTTGCCAAGGGTTGCCCTTTCCTCAGCTGGGATGCTAGACAAGAATTGCTCGTCTTCAATCAACGGTTTGAAAGAATCGACATCCCGATTGCTATCGGCTGGCTCGATGAGCGGCACCCGCAATAGCAAGCCATCAACTTGGTCGGGATATTTCTGGGCTACAGCGCGTGCAAGATATGCGCCGCACGATGAGCCTGCGACTGCGAACCTTGAGCTGCCAAGTCGCGAATCTATGAATTCCACGAGTCGATGGTACATCTCATCCTGGTTCTTGACACCGTTCGCCGGTGTCGCGCCCATGCCCGGAAGGTCCACGTAAATCCGGCGAATGCCTGGTATTTTGCTGAAGACCGGCTCGAAATCTCGCTCTTCAACCTCTCCCCGCATCTCCCATCCGTGGACGATGAGGATTGGGAATCCCTCCCCAATTTCACGCGCAGACAAAAGAGAAACCATTTTATCTATAACAGCGATTTCGAGAGATAATTCTGGATTACTTGCGAAGATGAATGAAGAAAAGCAGTTGAAGGATTTCTGGATTTGTGCTGGTGGGGGTTAAGATTGTGCCATCGCAGTCACACCATTGCTCAGTGCTGACAAATTAACAGGTTTTTTGTCCATCATTTGCAGAACCAAAGAGAGAGGTTTGTGCGCGCCCTTCCTTTGACATGTGAAGCTCGAGGCCTCATACTCATGTTGCATGTAATCTTGCTTTCAGGGACCGACCCATATATAATCTCACTCGCTCGTCAAGGCAAGATGTCTCTAAATTCGCCCCCGTATCCCATCTTACCCGCTAGAGAGAAGGCTGATGGCGTAACGTGCGAAACCCACGCCTCGTCCCCATGTTTAGTTGTGTCAATTTGTCAACCACCTTCATCACGGATGTTGCTGTGCTCGCCACGAAAACCACCCATTCTGTTTCTGTGAGGGAGCAATTAAGGATCGCTAGGTTCCCTAATCGCGTGGCTTGCTTTACCCACTCACGCGTTGTTATTTTCGCGAGAGCTTAGGGGGCTGTTTTTGTGTATGGTCAGTGATGTGCTTGAGGATGTGCTTGAGGATATCAAAGATGGACAAGTAAAAGAGAGAGAGAGAAAAAAAATAGATTGAGTAAAACCAGAACGGGTCTATTGCATTAATGAAAAGCTATGCATCTTAAACGGTCACTCCCGAGTCTCGGTAGTTGTTTTCCGCCCACGGCTGAGATATTCCTTGCGAGAAACGGCTAGTAGTTGGACCGCGCGGTAAGAAGCCGCGATAGAATAACCGCTTTTCATTACCCCAACAGGTTGGGGTGGCCATTGCACAAAGGGAGTTATCCAGCGCCTTCCGGAATTTGGTTTCCCAAATAGCCTCTTTTAATTTCCCCATATGAGACAGCATTGCCATTTCCCACTCACTGCCTCGAGTTGTGGTGTGTCATTAGATACCTGGACATCAATCATCTTTCACTTCTCAACATATTGTCAATCAATTTCATGAATGAGAAAGTCGGTATTACCTTGACTCGGCTCCTAAACATCACAGAACCCAAGGACCATGTCAACAACAAGGTGGACAGGGCCTCTCATCAGACCGAGGCATGGAACAATGAAGGCAGGACAGTATGTTGAAATTCAAACAGTCAATTTAATGCATCGCCAAACTCACACGGATTAGGATAAACCCCCAGAGCTTGAAAGTTGAGATAAATGATGTGCCTATTCCAAAACCAAACAAGAATGAGATACTCGTTAAAATTCACTGCGCCTCTCTCTGTCACTCGGACATCATGATATTCGAGCCCAATGACGAGATGGTATACCCCGAAAGGCCAACCACTATGGGACATGAGGCTACGGGCCAAGTAATTGAAATGGGCTCCAATGTGAAGGGCTTTAAGAAAGGCGACAACATTGGCTTCCTCCCAGCGACAAATGTCTGCTTCAACTGCATCCCTTGCAAGCAAGTGTATGTATCACCCATCCCTCTTGCTATGTAACATTATGCTTAGTCCATCTAGACATAATATGTGGTGCGAGAAGAACCAACCGGTAATGCAAGGCTTTGGCTCGGACGGATATTTTGCCGAATATGCAGTTGTTGATTACCGAAGCTCCATGGTCCTGCCAGAGAATCTTGACCCAGTTGCTGCAGCACCCCTGTTTTGCGCTGGAGTCACTGCGTTCCACGCCATCGATGATCTCAAGCTTCCTGCCGGTAGCTGGGTAGCTATCGTCGGCTGTGGTGGGCTCGGCGCTTTAGCAGTTCAGTACGCGCGAGCAATGAGGTACCGGGTCATTGGCCTCGACATCGCAGCTGCGGCGAGAGAAGAGGCAAAGTCACTGGGTGCCGAATACGTGTTCGACTCTGCAGCGGCGGATAAATATCTTGAGCGTGTTCTTGAGATCACTAGTGGTGGTGTTGACGCAGCAGTCAACTTCACCGCGAGCAAGAAGGCATACAGTGCCATGCCTGCCATTATTCGTCCTGGACGAGGTATATTGATGGTTGTGGGAATCCCTGCCGAGCCCATTGAGCTCAACGCATACGACATCGCCCTGGGGAAATTCAGAGTTATGGGCTCTAACAACGGTACCGGCTACAACATGCGGGCTGCTATTGAGTTTAGCGCGAAACATAACATTTATTCTCGTCTGGAATACTTTACACTGGATGAGTTGCCGCTAATGGTGAAGAAAATGCAAAATCATGAAGCAAGGGGCCGTATGGCAGTCAAGTTTGGGAATTCAGCTGAGGGTATCTCTGGGTCAAGACCTCGGTCTACTTCTAGATTATGATTGAATAGTTAGGAAGCCGCGTCCCTTGCTGTTGTATAACCTGCGACAACAATAAATCAAGTTATTAACCAAGCTAATGGGGATTGAAAAGCAATTTTACCTCAGTTGATTGGTGATTGCCATAAATTTATCAAAACCAATGCGTCACTCTGCACTCAAACTTACATTACAACCAAGACAACAATCCCAGACAATATAAAACGCAAGAGGTCATTATCAAGACATTTCAAATAAAAAATCATACAGTGAGTAAGAAAACCAAAATCAATTTTAGTTGCTTTTCTCCGATGGAGGTAGCGGTGCGTGCAATCGTTTCGCATCAAGATGTTCCACCAACGAAGACGACTAGGACGGCAGAAAATCTGGTTGAAAAGAGTATTGAGTATCAGTATAGAACTTTTCTCATGCTTCGTGCTATATCTCAGAGACACGTACGCTGATGTGGCACTGAAAATATCTTTCATGGCTGCCGGCGTAAAGGCGCTCAGGGTGACGGAGAAAATCGCGGTAAAGGCAGCAATGACACCAAGCCTGGCTCCCTGATCCTTGACGAAATACAGCACTACGATTCCCAAAATAGGAATCATGCAAGCTACCAGGGTCTTGGCTCCTCTTACAACCTTGATAGCGCCGTTGTTCGTGTAGACGATGGTGTTTTTCATGTGTTGCTCGTCCGGCTCATCCTATAAGTTCAAATATGATTAGACAAATACATTCAACGGCCACCAATAGCCTCTGAGCTAAACATACATGAATGAATCGGCCAATGATGTTGTGGTACAGTTTGACGACTCGAATGGTTGAGCTGGAGGTGTCGTCGCTTGTAGGCTGCTCCATCGTCATGAGTTCATTGAGCTTGGAATCCTTCCACAGCTCGCTATCGCTACCTTTGAGATACATGTTGCCTCTGGTAGGTCGTCGCATCCAATCATTGAGACTATCGACCTGTCCTTGGGGAGGTTTGGGAAGATTAACAATCTGTCGGTGCAAAAGTAAAGCCTCATCTTTCGCGCAGTTGCGTCAGCAATCTCAATACTATTCCGCCCAGGGACAATAGGAGACTCTTGTAGACTCACGATATTCTTTCATCGTCCCCCGAGCTTTCAAGAGTGTTTCCCATTGCCTTTTGCTATCGAAGTGGACTCTTTCAAGGTCGGGATCGCTGTCATCATCCAATTCGGCCAAGTATGATTCGCGTAGGACTGAAGAGTTAAACTCGTATGTGTTTCTCATTCCACCAGAGTTTAAATCCCTATCGGCCTCCTGAACTATCCTGAGGTGCGATTGAATCTCGCGTAGCTCGGCTTGATAGTGCAACAGGCTTTCTGTAGACAAATCAAGAAAACGGGAGAAAATAGCAACATCGGGAATGTCCCCCATAAACTTGGCTAATCGTGGATACCCCCCATAGCGATTGTCCACCGCACTATTGCCTTTCTCACTATCCTCAGCTTTGGCGCACATTTCAGTGAGAAGCTGATGGTTGTACCCAGGATCGCACGGTTGATAGAAAGATGCTCGACGTCGACACGGTCCTTGCACATTCGATCAAACAGTTGAGAGACGCCAGCACTACCAGGGAGAGGGGAATATATTAATTAAAGCGAAACGTTCGCGGGCGAAGTTCTGAGAATCTCCGCTCCATCATTTCCGCGTTCTCTCCCTACCGCCACGAAGCCTTATTATACGGTACAGGAGCTGGAATGTGGTGGTGTGGCACTACTAGCAAGAGCCAATCATTGCACTTCCCGCCTCACTCCGGATGGAATTCTGGTTCGCATTGGTGTTGTCTGAGACACCAATATGCCTTACGAGGCAAAAAGCTGCACTTTGACGACCATTCATTGAATGACCGCCTAAATTACAGAGTGGGCAAAGCCAGCACAGCACGTTGGGCACCAATACGCTGGTATCTAGCAACATTTCAACATTAAGGCGGGAAACATCCTCCAAGTTTCAACAACTCAAGATAGAGCCACGTTTTCGCTGCTTTGTCTTTGAGTCCTTATCTCATGAGAACACATTGCCATTGCCTTGAATCAGTAAGCACGACACAATATCAAGGTAAAATATTGCAAGCCAAAGTATATCGTTTAAGGATCAGCCGCCACCACCCTGTTGGGCTGCGATGGCGTCTCGCAACTGGTACTCGGAGGAAGGTAATAGCGAATACACGGCCGAATGGGAAGAACACCCTCAGCCACAGCGACATGCAGATTATCATGATGACGAACGCAATTCAACTTCACTCAGAAGCTCTAGGTCGTCTCAACCACCTCCTAGAAACCTCGGGCCAACCCTAGGCTATAATAGATTCAGCTATGATCCTACGATGGAGTATGTGGTATCACAGCCTTATTAAACACATTTTGGTAATCCTACTCAATACACCGCAGAGCCGGCCCCAATACATAGAGAGTCAGAGAGAAATTATCAACCCGATTTTCCACCCGATGGGTACCCTCCACATCAGATCAGGCGAGGATTGAGACCTGGAAACCGGACGAGTGCCGAACGAGGGCTAGACTTTCCCATCAATACAGTGAGCCAGATGGGTGTCCATCACCGTGACCATGTCAGGCCGAATCCTGTTCGACAGGGACTCTACCGAGGGAATCGTGGATCTAGAGAGTACCTTGATGCGAGTTCACTGGAAGTAGGGGGCAATCGGAGAGCCCAATACGAGCAACCCAGACGAGGTGTGAGAAACTACGACTCTCCTTGGCAACAAGAAAGTCGACCGTTTAGAGCTCTGCCTAGCCAGCCGCCGTCGATGCAAGAACCCTATGGTTATAGCTCCTCGAATTCACCATTTCAGAGGAGAGGGTTACGTCAATACCCAGGAGAGGACGACGAAGAGATTAGTGATACAAGCAGCCACTGGCACGAGTCTACTCCCGTTCCACACCCTCATCGCCCGATACTACCAAGGGATGACTCGGGACGTTACGACTCCAACCCAAAAGAGCATAACCCCTTCTCAAGAGTGCCCCCTCGGATCCCCATGATGAACGAACCACTGCCGCCGGCTTTAAGCTCCAGGGCTTCAGTTTCACGAGACAGCCCAGCAATAAAAGCTGTGGATCGTGATGGCCGTCACAGGGAAGTCAGATCTCTGCTTGACACGGGGAATAAACTGGGCCACCTCGTCAGCAACAGCACCATAGATGACTTGAAATTGTGGAGTGAAGTGAATCCAAACATCATCCGGGCCGGTACCACGTTGACCTGAAGGAGATGACCGCAACTATCGCACAGATACCTTCCATATTTTTGACGATTATTACTACAAGAACCACGATATTCTGTTCTCTCTCGGGACGGAAGACAGCAATCCCGTTGCAATGGTAGCATTTGATAAACATGGGGAAACTGAAGGTACTGCTACTATTTCTTCTTCATCATTACCTACTTCTTCCTCCTCACGTCTTCCCCCTTAGTTCTCTCTCCGAAGTTTCGTCGCTATTACAGGGATTTGTTCATCTTATTCGGGCCCCGTACGTTCCATGTCATTGACTTCCTTGAAATCAGAGCCGTATACGAGCCGTGTGATCATTGCTATGAAATTCAAGTTATGTGGCTAATCTTAATTTTGCATTGATAGACGAGAGAGCAGCGGAATGGGAAAGAGAACGGAGGAGAGAAGAAGAACGAAGACAAGAGGCAGAGCGACTCCGGATTATGCAAGAACAAAGGGAAGAGCAAGAGAGAAGAAATGCAGCAAGGAGGCGACGAGAAAGAGAACAGGCTAGAAGATCGAGAGAAGATTGAGAGAATAATGAGAAAACCAGGGCGCGCTTCATCCAAATGTAACCCTGGACACGTTTTTAATAGGTTACTTACTGATCATTCTGGGAATAATTTTCTAAATTACATGCAGAAAAATACACTGATACCACGACGCTGAGTACACGAATGTGACATCAGTGATCTCTTGAGGATAACAAGTTAAAATCCGGCAGAAAAAGGATGAAACAAAAAAGGCATTCTCACATATTGAGTGCTAAAATTTTCAAATAATGCTTAGTTGCTGGCGCGGGAAGAGAAAAACTCCTTAATAGAAGGAACAGCTCTTTCCGGCCGACCTCTCATGTCCGAGTTGACGAGAAGCTCATGGCCAACTCCAGGAATATCAAGGTGAGTCGTGTTGGGGGCAGACTTCCTCAAAATTGACATCGCCTCTTTCATATACTCCATCGTTTTCTCTCCTTGGAGTAGCATGAGGTTCTGGCCATGGCTGTTCAAGGCTTGAAAGTTCTTTGACTCTTGTATCATCCCCTCCACGACGGCAAAGTCATAGCGAATTATGTGTGCCATATCCTTCAGTGTGCATTTTCCAAGATCCTTTCCGTTTGGTCCCTTGGGGCCTTGTCCAGATCGTCCAGCCAGTGTGAATCCAACCCAAGCCAGGACGTCCATAATCCTTCTTGGGATCCACGTGGGTCCCAGCTGCACAGTGTACATGGCCGTAACCAAAGCGCTCACTTCCCCTTTTGAGGCAAGATCACGCTCATATTGGCCAATTCCGTTGATGTCAAGTGACGGATGAACATCAATACAGACTAAGGGGGGTTCGAAGAGGATTATCCTTTGGATCTGGTTGATCCAAGGAAGAGTCTCGGCGCTGAGCAAAGATTGAAGAATAATTAAAGCGCCGGTTGAGACACCAATCAGATACGATGCCCCGGTGCTTGCGACAAAACACTCCAAATCAGAAATTTCCACTTCTAGCAGGGATGATTTAAAGCTTGGCCGATAGGTTTCCTGGTAGCTCTTTTCTCCAATGCGAATGTGGGAATTTTGATCTGGAATATCGCTGTCCTCGTGCTCAACAAGGGGGCCGTCTTTTTCGACAGACTCCGGATATGGATCAGACAGGCCCCGGCATCTTCGAGAAGGGAGATACACAGTATAGAATGGACTAAGCTGAAGCGCGAGCTCCTGGTGGGTGAGCGCATACCCAGCAGAGCCATGCAGGATGATGAGTCCTGGCCCATTTCCGATGCTGTAGTAACTCAACTGGGCGCCGTCCTTGGTGATGATATAGTGGGATGAAAAGGAGTGTGCCATGACGCTCCTGTTGTATAGTGAGGCTGTCTGTGTGAAAACAATGAAGGTAGCGTGCCAGATAATCTGTCGCCGTTTTGTCACTGAGCGCAATATATGCAGTCGTCATCAGATTCGTGTTGTCAATGTGGGAGAAAGGCAAACGATCAGCTGGTGGCAGGTCTCGACCACAGCTAACCCTTTAAAGCACTTTGGGGTAGGCTTCGGGAGAGGTAACCGGCCGGCACCATGTTGCCTGAACTATCTGTGCTAGGTTAACAGAGGGATTCGTGCCAGGCTGTTATTAAATCCAGTTTGTGAAAGAGTCCAAATGATGATGAAATAAGGATTGATGGATGGATGGAGAGAAACAGGCCCAAGTGCTCTCATGATCGTTCCACCCAGCGCATTGGCGGCCGGTATTGGGCTATATTCCAGGGGCCTCTTCGCTGAGATCACCACTAAGTTGTAGCATGAGGAGCCCTAGAGCCGGACACGAATGGGGAGATAATATTCATCAGTTCCAGCTACAGAGCGACAACAGTAGCTAGGTAACTAGGTAAATATGATTCTAGGACAGTTTTCCGTACGAATATGTGATATCTTCTTGCTCCTAGGCAGATTAATGCTCGTCAATGTTGGGGTATCAAAGTTGGGAGTGATGGTAGTGCTCAAGTGGTGGGGAGGCTGGCTAATCACGTGACTCGCTTCTGCCCTGAGTATGAACTTGGAACTCGCGCTCACTTTTGCCTGACCATCTCCAAGTCTGAGATTTTGCACCTTCAACAATCAGGCAGTCATCATCTCTGCGATGGTTACCCTGCGAATCCCGTTCCAAATGAAGCAAGAAAGCTAGCCTTCAATCCACAACCTTTCTTCTCCTTACTCATTTCAGGCTCGCCTAAGCTCCAAACTACCCACACCCCACCGCACGCATGGCGGCAAGGGTAGTTGATGAGGGGCGAGGACTGTTGGCTAAGCTGCCGACCGAGCTCCTCTTCGGCATCTACGACGAACTCGAACCCTCCGACCATTTTGCGCTGGCCACGACATGCAAGCTCATCTACGCTCGATCAAAGCCCATCCTTGAGATCCACCGGAATGCTCATCGAGACAACCGCGTCATCTCCGATTGCTCGCTTGAGCTTCTTGTACGCGTATATCGCAGCGCCCAGGCCTCTGTCGGTCTTGAAGCCATCGAGGCATGGCACGTCAGGAAATTCGAAATATGGGGATCTAGACTGACGTGGGACGAGTGGAAAAGTTGGGAGATTGGTACTGACGGAACTCTCTCCCTTGCCGCCCACGAAGATCCGTTACCCTCACCATTCAGCCCCCACGAAGTGGCTGACCATGTCAAGGAGATGCAACTTATGTTTCATCCCTGCCACGATCATGAGCTCATCGCAGAAGCCTTTAAAGACGGAGAAGATGGCTACTTAAAGGCGATGATAGTTTCCATGTTACCGCGACTAAATAACCTTGTATTCGTTAGCCCTGATGTTCCAAATGATACCCTGAATTGGTTAGGGCAAATGATCGAATGGAGCTTGCGTGACGTTTTCCCTTGGCCCCCCGGATTGAACTCCCTTCGCAAGGTATCTGTTGGAGTCCCCGTTCTCGATCGTCCCGAGCTTGAAGCTACGTCAGACTCCACGAGCCTCTGTGCGCTGCTTCGCCTTCCCTCCATTGAGGAGATCTACTTCCGGAACTTAGATACAGGTGGACTGGAATCCGATGGGGGGTGGTTACTTCCCCTTGAAACTTCGACCGTCAGAACCTTGGTTCTTGACAGAATCAGAGAAGACAATATCAACCTCCGAGGAGCACTGGTCCAGACGTCGATTGGCCTTGATACAATAGTCATCCGTGCACAGAGCGGGGAGCAATTGGTCTCAGTGGATACATTCATCGAAGAGCTCAACTCTTCGGTTTCCCAACGGTCTCTTCGCCAGCTCCTCCTTTATCAACCAGACTGCATGTTCGGAGAGAGCTGTCGTAATTACGAGCCGAGTATTTTGTCATCAATGCGAAACATCCGCATGGTACAACTTTGTGTGGAGGACATTTTGATAGATTGCTTCTTCTGGCTCTACGGCGGTTCTCGTAATGATCCCGAGATGAATGAATTTTTCAATCAAGAGCCCATCGGCCATGATGATGACGAGAGTATTCTCATTGCCACACCTCCACTACCCGACATGCCAGAGGTGCACGGGGAGACGAAAGACGACAACTCCGCCGACGAAGCTATAAACCATGACGACGTTGTAACTCACTTTCCTATGTGCTTACCGCCAACTCTCGAAGTTTTACTTCTTTGGGGATCGGAGGATGAGGCCTGGTATCACCGAGGGGATTACGAGGTAAATGAGGCTTTAGACGATGCCATTGTGGCGCTAATCAATTCGCGGTCATTCCCAAACCTGAAGGCCATCTACCTCGAACAAGTCGAGAAGCAGGCCTCGATGCCCAGAACCAAAATATCTTTTCAAAAAACAATGACAGCTGCAAAGGGGCAGGGTGTTTATGTCCGTACATTGTCAAACCAGCACGAACCGATTCCTGAGCTTGGTTTTCCCAAAATGCCAGATAAGTATGATCTCGAGACCGGTCCGTTTCCAGCCAGGGACCCGACGTGGATTTTTGATCCCTTTACAGGGTCCTGGGCAGCCCCGGGGTGCGGCGGTTGTGGGAGTTGTGAGACATGTTTACGATATTACACGAAAGAGGCATGGGAAGAGTTTAGGCATCAGAACTGACGGAAGCACGGTGCATGATCGAGATGAGGTGATGGGATTTTCATGATGAAAATCTGTAAGCAAGGTGTTGCATTTGTGGATTTCAAATCACCATGCGGTTGATACCTAGTCAAAGTTAGACGAATTTTGTTTGCAAATCAGTAATACAAGGTCAGTGCCAGGCTGTCGAACTTGAAAAGATGTCGCCAAGGACTAAACTGGTGTAAGAGAGATGCTCGTGCTTATCAACGACATTCCGCAGTATCCAAAGGCGAACAGGTCATCTGTGGGTAGGGGAGTCTACACTGGATGTCTTGGTCGGCGTAGCTAAAATGAACGTCAATACAGACTCATTGAGAGTCATTGTTAAGGGCTTTAGTGTCCAAAGAGTTCTTTGTGGGCGGCTCTCGACACTTAGCCGGAGAAAAGAAGTGGTTGAAAATGATGTGATGGTGTTGGACCGATAGGTTTAATGTGACAGTTAGCATGATGTTTCTAGTTTCAACGTCCATAGACTAAAATCCACGCCCATCAAGTTTACTTGCCGTAGATTTTAATTGACGTCTTCCACAGTGCATGAAGTTTGAGCAGAGTCATGGCTTGTCTCGAATCAGACATAATTGATTGTCGCCAGCTTTTATGATTATCTCAAACCTTACAAGTTATGGCCTATTGATACTTAAACAACTTCATAGCCCATACATTAACCTGATTAGATACACTGAAACCACTCACAAGGAGAGTCGGGGAAATCGCAAGGACTGACAACCAATTCGCAGTAAGAGCTCACTAAAAAAAAATATTATGATAAATGTAGAGTATGTGGTAAATCCTTGAACAATGATGCTCGTTATCACTTTTTTAAAACTTGACATATCCTAACACTGAACCAGGGAGCCTCTTCAAGGTGCTTGATGACGAACAAATCAGTACCACGATAAACCCCAGCTTTGAAAGTCTGACGATATACTGAGACTACAATGACGCTAATTCTTCAAACTAATACAGCTCCATGAAACCTGAAGATTGTATCCTGGCAGTGAAGCATGGCGAATTTTTCATTGGAGGAATATTGTTGGCTGATTACGGCCCACATCATGTTCTCCGGACGATGATGATGCCTGTTAATTACGTTCTCCCCCTCAACGCCAAGCTTTGAAACCCCTGGCGCGAGCTAATGATGACTTCAGGCTAAACGTTAAGCACGAGAACCGACGGATCGATTGGCACAACGTGCAACTCCCTGTTACCGACAGCCTGGACCCGGTATGGATAGCTTGTTACGTTATGTAGATAAATGCAGCCCGGTGCCGTTAAAATGGACGGTTTGATCTGGGACAATTCGGTTGTGGACCAGAACTATATCTAAACAATTTCACAAGATGGTTTCCACTGCTCTCATAGCTATTGCAGGCACTGCAATCAGCAGTATAGCACAGGCTCGACAGGTGCCAGAGCGTCCCAACATTGTGCCCGGTCCTATCCAACCTTTCAAGCCGTTCCCAACCTCAGCTCCACGAACGAAATCATGCTTCGTGAAGCCGAGCTGCACGCCCGGGCGAGACGATGCACCAAAGATTCTCGCAGCCATTGAGGAGTGTAACAATGGCGGCACGGTCGTGCTGGATAAAGAGTACACCATCTGCAGCCCACTTGACCTTCGCTTCCTTAAACACATTGACATTGCTCTTACTGGCACAGTCAAGTTCTGCGAGGATATTGAGAAATGGGTGCCAACATTTTTCAACTTCCCATTCCAGGACCAGGGGACCTGGTGGCTGTGGGGAGGAGAGGATATCAACCTGTACGGAGCTGGCACGGGAACCATCGATGGCAATGGACAGGTTTGGTATGATGCACATGCTATTTCTAATGTCCAGCGGCCTTTGCTTTTCGTCACTGACGGGTGGGTTGGGGGATCCATCACTGGTCTGAAGCTGCGGAATTCTCCCCAGGTGAGAAATCTACCCAGCTCGAGGCGTATTGAGGCCGGAGGAGCTAATCGTGGATAACAGTGGCACAATCTCATCGCCAACAGCTCGGACCTTCTCATCTCTGACATCGATATTTACTCTCGATCCACGTCTGAGCACGAGGCTAAGAACCTCGACGGCTGGGACACTTACCGATCTGACAATATCGTTATCCAAAACTCGTACATTGACCACGACGATGACTGCGTCTCTTTCAAGCCCAACAGCACCAACATTGTTGTTCAAGGTCTCGTCTGCAACTCGTCGCATGGCATCTCGGTGGGCTCCCTCGCTCAGTACCCGGGCGTTTTCGACGTCATAGAGAACCTGTACATCTACAACAACACACTGAGCAACGCCACAGACAGCGCACGCATCAAGATCTGGGCCGGCGAGCATGCCGTCACAAAGCCAGGGTGGATCGGCGGAGGCGGCACGGGCCATGTCCTCAATGTAACTTATGATGGATTCCACGTGAAGGGGAACGATGCAGTCCTCGAGATTGACCAGTGCTATGGAACTGTCAATGCTTCGACGTGCGAGGAGAATCCTTCCCAAATGATCATTGAAGACGTCGTTTTCAAGAATTTCTGGGGTACCACGTCGAAGAAGGGAGACCCAGTTGTGGGCTCGCTCATTTGCAGCGACGATCGGGTCAGTAGTTCAAGCAAACAAGCTTCATCACTAATTTTTTTTCAAGTCCAAGGCTAACTGTTTCCCAGAGCTGCCGCAACGTACGAGCCGAGAACGTCAATGTGTCAACTCCGAGTGGGAAGACCCCTCAATGGCAGGTTCGATTCATCGACACGGAGCTGCTGGATGTTGTCGGGGATATCGTGGATGGCTAAATACCCAATGGTATGCCGAAGAGAGCGGTGCGCTGTGGACATAGAAGCTCAAACAACGAAAACAAAGCCTTGATGGGTTGAAATGAAATATGCAGGTTGCCCTCTTCTAGGTCGTTTTTTCATAAGGGGGCACGATTCGCAACTTCAATCCCTCCCGTAACTTGTTTACTAAACTCAACCGTATAATTGTCAAGACAGGCTCAATGGGAAAACCGTGTGGCCCTCAGACCGTAGGATTGACCATGTCCGGTAATATCTTATTTCCGCTGAACATCCCGCCTTTAGCGGTGTGGATTGAAACCTGCCAACGGTCACCCTCACACCATGTTTCTTTCTATCCCGGTCCTACTGGTAGAAGCCCGCTAGGGTAATACCGGAGATTTAGGTGCCCGAGATGAATCCACACCGTGAACATTTTCCGTTAATCAAATCAAACGGACGCGACAAACGACTTGAAGATCAAGCGTCCCGCGCAATGGAACTCAGAGACTTCCCAAATGAGACTCTGAATCTCATCATAGGTCATCTCTTCGAATTTGCTGATGAGTACGATGAGAGCTCCGCTGCTCAAAACCCAGAGCATCTCGCCAATGCTCGCCTTGTATGTCGGCAATGGAATGAGCTGGCCTCACGGCATCTGTTCTCCTCAATTCACCTACGTCACGGGTCTGAAGGTTTCGAAAAGTGGAATACAATGCTTGACAACGAAATGATTAGATCAAGCGTCAGGCGGGTCCATATTGACAGCAGTCCCTTTCCGTTCGAAGACCGTGGGGATGAGTGCGGCTGGGATCTATGGGAAGATGAAGGGGAATACCCAGAATTCATAGATTCTCTTAATCGCATGAGTGAGCTGCGGAATCTGACATCGCTCGTCTTGCATTTCGTCAGAGAATGTCGCACCGGAGATTATGAATACGATACGGAACGTGGCGAACCCCTTTCTACTAGGAGGCGTACCCTCCATGCTGTCTTTGATGCCATGGCTCGGCGCACAAACGAGTCTCCTGGTACTACTACCATTCGGTCTCTTACTATCGAGAATCTTCAAAACTTCGTGTTGGACGATTTTACTAGTTCTGATAAATTTCAGCAGGTGATGCAGGGCCTAAAGGGCCTGCATGTTTTAGTCGCCGATGAGGAAAATACCTTGGATGGCGAGCGTGAGGCTGACTTGTATCGCCCTGAGCGTCGGAATTTCGAGCCCCATCTCCGTCAAGTCTGGCTTGACCCCATTGCCGAGCATCTCACTTCTCTTTCGTTACTCTTCCGCTGTGGCTGGGGCGTCATGCCTGGCAAATTTGACACGAGCGACCTCAGATTTCCCAATCTCAGGACCCTGCACCTGGGGGCTTATATCATCGCTCGCCACAGCCAGCTTGATTGGGTATTGAGACAAAAGACCTTGCAGACTTTGCGTCTTGATAGGTGCGCTATTGCCTCACATCTGCGAATTGGCGGTGGCCACAGACAGCTTTGGGATGTACAGGATACGGACTGGATAAAGCATCCGAAAGGGGCGTTCGGTTTCAATAGAGAAGATGACGAGATCTACACCTTCGAGGGAACATGGGCGGACATATTCAATGCGATTCGTGGGTCGCTTCCCAACTTATTGGACTTTCGATTTTCCCGGTACCCTCATACGTTTTTCCTTTGTCGGCCAGATCTGATGGAGAGTGAGGAGCCGCATCTGGCTCGCTATTTTACCTTTGATACTGGATACTGTTCGGGTTGGATTGACGAGGAGAGCCATATGACCTTCGGCAATAACGACTCTGAGCCAATTGGTATAGATTCGGCCCCAACCTCATACAACAAAAGGCGAATACTGGACCGAGGGGCAGAAACATATGAGGAAGATCTGCGGGCACTCGAGGATCTGGTAGCTTCAACGAGAAGGAATCGCCCATGCTAAGAGTAGTAGCTCTACTTTTGCGTTGGCCATCACATTATATTGGGTTTCATTTGCCCTTGCGATCAAGCACACACTTGAAATTTGGTTTTTGCAGTACCGGGACTTGTATTCATTTTTTAGTTACAACGTAAACGGCTATCCTTTTAAATGATTTCCACTCTTGAGGCTATTAAGCCCGCAAACAGTTCTGAACCCCATAACGAACCCATTCCAATGCGGCTGTATCTGCTATCAGATCCAGTCTCCTTAACCAGAATGAGTCCCCAGTGTTGTATTATAGGCGGTGTGTAGTATTCGCCATCAGCTAAATGAACGAAAAGGATTGGTTCTGGCATGACGAGTGCATCCCGGTCGTCATCAAACTCGATCCAGCCATATGGCTCTTCACGTCTAGAACCTACAGCATACCCTTGAACAAGAGGTTGCCGGTATGTGACATTTGAATTCTGTCCCATAAGGTCCTCGGTGCTATTTCGTCGCATCGGATACAAGATGAGGTGGCTAATATCTGCCACCTTGCCTTCTATGGTCAAGACACCCGTAGTGTTACTTACTCCGAGCACTTTGCAGCATTGGGAGAAATCATCCTGCCTTAGGTTGTCGAAATCACGGAACCGAAACCATACAGCTCCCTCACAGGATGCCCACGTCCACGACGGACAACGTGTATTCTTCTTCCCGGCTCGATAAGACGCCCAAAGGATGTATTCTGGGATGTCAGCCAACCAAGTTCCGTAGAAATACTCGCCGGTGTTGCAACTATTGTTCTTGACTTTGCTGAGCTCCTTCGCCAAGCCGTCCAGCGATCGCAGACGATCTTTCTCAAAGGTAAATTCCCGCTGAGAGTGCTCCAAAATGATTTTACCCCATTCGGTACTCCAATCACGCTCAGTTAGCCGGCCGTAAACCATCTGCCCATTTTCATCTTCTGCTTTATCTCTGCATACCCATAGCATGCCCTCTCTTAGAAAATGCACAACGCGCCGTGACAGAATTAGTTCTTGCGTACACCATCCTCTTCTCGCCAACGGGGTCCAGTGAGGATGCAAATGAATCATGAAGGGCTCCTGTCGCCAATCGATCCCGACGGAGTAGCTGCCCAGTGCCGTCTGGCGCCCGGTATCTGATTCTGCTGTGAGAAGCGGAAGTTGGATTGATGGAAATCTGATATCAGCATATGGTCGCTCAAGAAATAAGCCACGTGTCGAATCAATAGCATCTGAAGCGGCGAGCGTAAGGACTGCGTGTTCATACACTGTTCCCATGAGCTGAGATTCCTTCTCCCATTCATCCTCATCATCTTGCACGATGCAGAGAGAATCAATCCAAAGAAAGCGTTGCCCTAGCGACCTGCAAACCGCGACGGCATCTCTAAAAGTCTTGGGCATCGACGACATTGGAATAGCCTTGAGATGCAGAGCCAAAGTCCGTCGAGTGGTCTTCAACGGATGGTTCTTTTCTTTTCCCCAACAATGACTAAGTGCGACCCATTGTCCTACTGTCTTGTCTTGATTTTCGACAAGATGAGGGTCTTGATTGGGGTTGTCAAGTCCTACATCAATCACTCGACTTGGCAAGACATGAAGCTCGTCTTCCGGAATAACTTGGCGCGATACCGTCCGTCTGCAGCATTCGCCGTGGCGGGATCGGCAACCACTGAACCATTCTCTGATCAGAGCCATCGCGTCTGGGGATCCAGAGTTGTGTAGTGGCTGTCGTGTAGAAATGAATGGCAGCAAGGCCGAGTCTAGGATTCTGTCAACATCAGCGCGACCAAAGCAAAGAGTGAAGAGACTCACTGTTGTGTGTCGTGTATATATTCAGCCGAGTAAAAACAACAGCTCGAGTATCTTCTGTCAACATTCTTTTTGGCTTTTGCCAAATCACACGAATATTTCCAAGAGCAGACTTATAACCGACACTTTTAATGTAACCGGGCATCGGATATGGTTCTACCATCAAGTAAATTGCATCTGCACTAGTCTTCAATCCTTCAATGATGTTGGCAACATCAGACCCGCCTGATCTACTGTTGTATTGCACCAGAATTTCTCCTAGTGGCGTTGTGGTCTTATCATACGGAAAACCGAGACTTCGATTCGAGTCCAGGGCGATGGCGAGTTTGAGCAATTCGCAAAATCGACAGTTCTTGGCTGACTTCAGCAAATCTCGAGCAGCCTTATGATGCTCAAAAACATTGCTTGGTCGAGGTGTGGTTGGATCAACGCGTTCTGGAGGGAGGAGACGATAGCCATCCGAGAGAGCAGCCATGCGATCTTTTGCGTAATCTCTCTCCGGCCACTGTAGTAATTCATCAAACGTTGGCTTTCTTATCCATGATGATAGCTGAGATGAGAATGACTGGCAGATATGGCATAACTTGGTGCGCGAGGCGAGCAAGCTACACACATCATCAACTAGCGATGGTGTACTTGCGAATGGTATGCCCGCGTCTCTGATCGCCAAGGCAAGTTGATTCTTTTCCGAACCAGGAACAGAGTTCGTACCTGTTTTAGCGTCATGGATAGACGCTCGCAACGTGCTAAGAACATGCATCTTAACCCTCGCATGCCTTGCCTCCGTCACTACCGGTTGAAATTAATGCCCCTTTTTTTGTATAGATCAAGATGGAGGAATAAAGGCCTAGGAAGTATTCGGACGGGGAAGATGCCGGAAGAATAACGGGCAATGTATTGTTCGTACATGCATGTGGTATCTGCCTTGCTGCGCCTCCACGGCACATTCACATCAGATCTACCCCGCTCAATCTGCCAGCCGGACCGACCATATCCCATGTGCCTTCATGGCTCCCCGGTTTGCTCTATAACTTTGAATTCTGGGGACATCTGTGATGCATCTCCTCAGCCCGTCAGCCCGCTTATCCGCCTCATGCAAAGCCTCACAATTGTGTCTTTCAGTTGCCGACCATCCATCTTCGGCAAATAACTATTCTCTAATAACTTTGATTCTCGTCTAGACTATTTTCTTGTATATCTCTAAGAAGATATGCCCGAAAATCTACGAACCATAGAATAATACCGCACGTCTCATGATTCCTCGTCCCTCGCCTCCATCAGGTCGTTCGGTAAAAGACCCACGCTGACGACGCATCCCAAGGTAACACCGCCAGCAAGATACAAGACGCTATTTATATCACCATCACCATTCCCGTCCTCCGCTCGGCCGTATAGATGCTGTGCAATCAAAGGGCTCACAATCCCAGCCAGTCTTCCCCAAAAGCTCGCAACGCCACATGCTGTTCCGCGCACAGCTGCCGGGAAAGCTTGCGGCGTCCAGCCGTAGAGCACCGCGTTGAACATGGACTGGAAGAAGTACTCCATGGCAAACATGCCTTCGTTCTTAGCCACGGTGTCAACGATGGAGAATAGGAAGATTGAGACTCCCATGAGCCCAGCCGAGAACATCATGGTCCATTTACGACCGATAGACGGTATTCGGTACATGGCGGCACCAGCGAGGACGCCGATTATGCCTGGGGAGTAGGTATAAACGTAGGCAGTGTATGTCGATTTCAGACTGACGGATGCTGCGCCGTTCTTCAGAGCCAAGATGCGAGGCAAGTAGAGACCTAGAAATTATCAATATTAGCCACGGAGGCCCCTCTACCAATTTGAGTGCAATTCCTGACCTGCAACCGTGAACCCCCAAAAATCCATGATATAGGTCAACCAAGTAAAGATAGTCAGCCGTGTCATCCTAAAACTGCTGAAGAGCATCTGGTATCGAGACGTCTCGTGAGCCAAGCCTTCTTTCCACGAAGCTTTGGTCTCGATCAATCCCCTCAACTGGGGATCACTGCCAAAAGATTCGTGACTTGTCTCGTCAAGCGCAGTCAAATCTTCAAGTCTCAGCTGGGCTATTTGGCCGTTCATTTTGGCCATCGCTTGGATCGTTCGGATCGCCGCGGCATCTCGACCTTGATAAATCAAAAACTTTGGCGACTCGTGGAATTTGAAGACGAAGAATCGGATGAAGAAGACGACAATGGTGATGGCCCCGAGTGTAAACAGCAGATACCTCCAACCCATATTGCTCGATCGAGTGCAACATTTGACATCGTCAGATGAAACTGCGACACAGGACGGCAGGGATCCCTCTTCGGAGAAGTTTGGAGAGCAAGAATATGTCGGGATGAAGGCGAGTGCAACAACGCTGCTAATGATGACGCCGATGGGTTGGAAGACTGAGAGGCAAGCAAGGAGAAATCTTCTATTCTACACAGGAAGAGCGTTAGGATTGTCGATGTCCTAGGAAAGGATCGGAATCAGGGAAATCTTGTGTTACCTGGGGAAGGAATTCAAGTGTAATGGTGGTATCAATAGGCACCTAGCATTAAATGTCAGTGTCAGGGCATTCTTTTAAGGGATCAGATGTACTCGCATTTCCACCCACTCCAAAGCCCACAAAGGCAGTCAAGACGAGAAACGTGGTGTAGTTATTCGATGCACCAAGGCAAAGCCCGAACAGAGAGGAGATGAGACATGTGAGGTTGAATGCCCATCGACGTCCTAACTCCAGATAAGGTTAAAATTATCCAGTGAAAATGATGGATTCGAGCAGAAAGGATTGTTAATGTTCACCAATCACGTCCGACAAGTATCCCCAAACGAAAGCACCTGCAGTTAATCCAGCATTAAAGCTCGTGCTGATGTTACCCGACTGGCCGTTGCCAAATCCCAGCTCTTGCTGCAGAGGACTGAGAACGAGAGCAAATGCATGCGCCCATATCAAGTCGATCATGTAGCCGAATCCGCACAATCCCCAGATGTACCACTGATACTTGCCCATGCCCTGGCGGTCAATCTCCTGGTTGACAAGTCTGCATTTCTTCTCCTGGATGGTGCGACTGTTGAGCCGGAGCGACTCCAGGCTCGAGCGTTGGCTACTATTTTCAATGCCCTCTGCCTGGGACGGGGAGCCCGTGAGCTTTCTGTCCCCTCCAGGGTCTGGTCCGGTGTGTGTCATGATTGTCCCGCTCCGACCTCCTGAGGGAGCACAACGTACAGTCGGCGTCGGGTCAACGGCTGTCACAACAGGTATGCAGCAGCGTCGTGGGGAATGAGATGTCGGAGTTCAACATAAAATCATTTGGGGAAGTGAGCGGTTAAACAACGTTTGGGGGAGCAGTGGCATAATGAACGACATGTGACTTTGAGTCGTCTATGTCACCACTCGATAAGCTTTTGTTCTGATTGGTGATGGCCGGACACAACTTTGAAAATGCGACACGTCAGTCCTGATTGGGAAAATGCAACTCGCCGTAAACAACCATAAGCAAATAGAGTTCGGGTTCTGCCGTTTGCAACATTTATCTCAGACACTGAGACACCCCTGAATTTAGTGGACGGCCAGTTAGATCATGGACCATTTTCTTGATGATAACGGCTTTCTAGAAAACTTTGATAAATTAATAAGATAGAAAAGGCCAGGTCAATCCTTCCTTTGATCTGTAAGGTCACTGGAAGGCTACTCAATGATGATGTTGCATCATATGACCGTGCTCGGCGATGACGTTGTAGCCACGTGTGCCTGATCACCAGCCTCCTCCCTTCTGCCATTGTTAAGATTGGTTACACCATGGCTGAATTCCATGGCCGGCCGAAAATGTGCAACCAGAGCCAAGCTGCCTTTATTCTCGGCATGGTATAGAATACTCTGAAGGTCAAGCGTTGACCGTTTCGGCCCCCTTTTGAATAAAACAACCGTGTAATGAATTAATTCCTCTTATTTAAGAAGCCATCAAGTCGGCCACAAAGGTTTAAAATCAATTCTGTGAAAGGGCTCCTCGTTTTGCAACAAAAATCTCCAGCAAGTCTGAGGTCACATCTTTCCAGCTGGATGCATCTCATTATTGCCTTCACCATACTTAGCTCAAGACCGCTTTACAAAGCACATCCCTTTCAAGATCTTTGAAGGAAATCCCGACCTAAATTCTCCTCGAATGTCTTTGACCCAATTCTTACTGTTTCTGTCCTACTAAGTGCTGCACCCCGCTCTGGGACGAAGGTAAATCCATTACTGGCACCCATCTTATTCCCTACACCCTCTTCTTCGTCGGCAAGCCAGAGATGATTGTAAACTCGGATGCTTATCTTATTTACAACGTCAATTGCTAAAGAACTGCGACACAAACGTGTTGTCCGTAAGATAACCATTAGCATGCCGGTATGCTCACCTTACCCACTTGTGGGTGACAGGAGAAATAAGATACCTGATGAAAGAGTAGTTATTAATCGACTACTTTCTGCAAAGAATAGAGATATTCAGAAGTATAAAAAGAATTAAAGTGATAATATATTCAGTATTATCTTTGGGGTATGTATTCTAGTACCTAACAATGCGGTAATACCAGTTGCAGGCTCGACAATAAGCAGCCTAATATTTTAAGTCAATGTCACCCACTTGCTACTCCATGCTATTGCATAGCTCACTAGACTAAGTTATCCTCTTGGCTCTTGACTTTAACCTTGCCCAGAGCCCTTTCCGGGAGGTGGAGGCCGCCTCAGATAGGTCGTTCTCCTTAGTGCGGTGCAGTGGACACACTCGCGGTAACCTACTCCCCTGTGACTCGAAGAAGAACTTTGAGACCTCAAACTCGTGGTCGGATCCAGGACCAACGCAAAGCCTCGATATTTTGGATGCCTCTAACTGAGACCAGCATTGGTCACACCAGCTGCAGTCTGGATATTCGACGGACTGCTTGGCATGTGATGCGTACACAATCCGGCCACAGAGCTTGTTAGAACAAAGGAGGGTATTCTCCACGGAGGGCCAGTTGGTACGGAAACTCTGGTAGCCCATCTTCAATCCATATGCAGAACTTTGCAGTCCCAAACTAGAAAAAATCTCGTTACATCTGTGACTGCCAAAGAAGAATTTGATTCCCGCTATATTGCAGTTCGTGGCCGACAGCTTGAATCTCTCCACATTATGTGTATGAATCGCCGGGTCGGTAAGCAAGTTGTTCACACCCTGCAGGTCACATACCAGAAATTCCCCATGTGAGCGCTCATATGTGAAATGAGAGAAAGCCTGGGAAGCCTTGAAGATGTCGTTACCTTCCAGCCCCTCGGGTAGCCATCCGTTATTGCCATTGTACTTGATATAGTGGCCCGGAATAAATGGCTCAAGAGACAGACAGTCAGCATCGCTCCTCACTTTCTCTTTACCCTCGAAGCATATTGTCACAATGAAATTCAGGCTGAACCCGTATCCCACGAGGCCATTGAACTCTAGGGCGAACGCTCGGCAGAGCGCTTGACATCGCATGTCTTCGACGAGATGGACCATCTTTGTGGAGCTCTTCAACGGCGATTTGACTACAAACCGGTCAGTGGAAGCTTCGGTGCGAGCATAAGATGCCTGGCGAGTTGCTCCATTTGAAAATGGCTTGGACCGCCACCGAAGTGAGAGTTCCACAGGACCCATGATGATATTATCATCGGAGAGCATCATGTCGTTGAGCGTCTGGAATCCATGGACTACTACAGTCGGGGAGAAGCCCTCAACGTTGACCTTCTCGCCAAACCAGCTCAAAGTATCCCATTGGGGTGGTGAGGTTTCCAGTGATATCTTGATTTCATCCGATCCTTCAAATTCCTCTTCCACCATTGTTAAACGTGGAGCTCGTAGTTTGAAAGTGGCTCTAGCCACAGGGGTCCTTCGGCTTGCCAAGTATGTGGCAGTGAGAGAGGCCGAACTAGTCACACTCTGGACAATGAGGTGTCGGAGAGCACTGTAAGTAGTGCCCAACTCCAATTCTTGAAACTGGATCCCTTTTTTACCGGGAGATCCAGCATTCGATGTTCCTTTGACCATGGACAGCGGGTAGTAGCCATTTGACGTGTGTAGCCGGCACACGGTTGCGGCAGGCCTATATTCCTGCATGAAGAGATCCGCCATCTTATCAGTGTATTCTCCTGTGCGAAGTAAGGCATAGTTTATACGCAGCTCTGTCAATTTCTGAATCAATGGCTTATATGTGAGCTGATGAGGCTCGCTTCCTGGCTCAGGGTACGTATCATCATCACAATCGTGGAATATCCGCCCATGCGGTGGTGCATCAGCAATGTGTATCATGCAGCGCGTGTAGGCTCTCCAGCTCGCGTTGATAGCCTGCTGGATACCACCAAGAACGTCTTCTGGAGGATCTCCTCCGCCCTCTGCATACAGATTCTCAAGGAATGCACGCGCCGCATCGGCGTCGGGAGTAAAATCTAACCACTGAATGCTCGGCTCATCCCCGTGGTCCTTGTAGCTGACGATGGAGATTCGCACCTCAGCTTCACCAAAAAAGGCCTCCCTGATCTCGCTGATGATGCTTCTGACCTGTTCCTTGGCCTCGTTCATGTAAGGATCCATAGAGGACGTTGTGTCCATGAGAAAGAGCAGGTCGGTCGACGAAGCCTTCTTGAAGAATCCATCCGTAGCACTTCTTGATACTTTCGACCCCTCCCTATGGGTTTCCGTTTTCAATTTCTCGACACGGGCCTTGGTACGAGACGCTGCGAGCTCTGTGGCAGCGCCCTCCTTTTTGAGTCGCTCTACGACACCTTTTCCATATGCGACATCACGAAGGAGCTTGTCCCGCTCTAGTTCCACTTCTCGGAGTCTTTCACGTGTTTTTGATGTTGTACTTGAAGAAGCAGACGCTCGACTGGGATCCTCCTTCTGCGTATGCGAATGGCGACGACTGTCACCGGTCGACGGGAATCTCGTTTTGCGCGCCCGGTACTAGAAGCTATAGCATCGCGCCGCAATCCCGAGCTCTCTGAAGGTGGCTTAGAATCATTCCTTGTTTGGCTAATTGATGAATCTAGCAATGTGTTGGCCAGAGATTCAAGGTCTTGCTGGGAGCCACCGCGGATGGTAGACGCAGCCGTAAATGTGTGTCTGGAAGGACTCATCTTGGCACCTACCTATTACGTAGGTTGGCTGATTTAGAAATAGTACAAATCTTTCGAAGAAACGCAAAAGCGTGATGCCCAAGAATGAAAACGAGAAACAGTGCGGTTCCTATTTCTTGAGGTTGTTGAGAGAATTCCTTTCGATCAGGTCTTCCAAGGGCAACCTTTTTCCCTTATTACAGACCGAAAAGAAATATAGTAACCACACATTTGTGTAAACTTGCATACTCTTCTGGCTTAGAAAACCAATCGTGCAAGGACACGTTACTAATCAAGTTGCACTTTCACCTCAGCCCTAGAAATGATCGAATCATAACGATTACCGATAACCTCAGAAAGCCTCATTTCATACAGCGAATAACATGGTGCCACAAACTACATTAGTTCCCTTTCTTCCGCAGATCTTAGCCTACCAGCTAGTTAATGGGTTGCAGTTATCATTCGGCTTACAGTCGACATCTTGTCAACGGGGGTCTTTCTTGCAGCCTCTTCCATCCTCCAAGCTACCGCATCGGGGCCCAGACTTTCCAAAACAAGGATGATTGACATTCCTGCATGTTGAAAAGCTTGCTAGCTCGGATATTGCTTGGTGTTTTTTCGGGTATTAACCTTCGTCGCTAAGCAATATCATGTGTTGTGACTTTCCAACTGCCTGCTTCCCTTGAGCTACTAGAGAGCCATAAATTACGGGATGGAACCTTCTCAAGCACGGAAGGGATTGATAAACTTCAATAAGTTGAGGATACAAACCATTCCGTTCAAAAGTCCTGATACTAATCAATACCAAGGCAATATGTCAATTACAAGCGCCGTCGCTGTTAACAGTAATGTAGAATATTGATTTCGTAGACTACACAAGGAAGCCATCGTCGTAATCGGCCATGAAACCCAGATTTCTCTTTGTTATCTGTTATTCAGAATGGACATCATTGACCTCCGCCACCCCCGGCCGACATACGGTTTCGTATTTAATCTTCAGACACACTGAAATAAAGAACACGGCTACCGTTACGTGAAACAACGCCTTCGCCACCAGTAACCACCGGCCTCGAGGCAGAAACACCACCGCAAGGAAGCACCATGCCAGTATCGATGCATCGTGCAATCTGCTGTGCAGCGGGTTGTGGCTGAAGAGTGTGTGCCAGTGCAGGAACGAAGCCATAGAGAGAGCTACCATCACACCTCGGACGATGGAGGAAGGAGCCGTATATCGCGCACTAGAGAAGACGGCGATTTTATTCTCGGTCGGCAGCACGCCCGCAATGCTCCAGGTTGCCATAGGCAGCTGGGAGATCAAGAACCCGTGGACAGCCCATAATGTAGCGTCGAAGTACGGCTCAGGGATGGACTTGGCCCAGAAAAAGAAGGCGCAGGACGGCGGGATCAAGGCAGTCGATAGGGCGCAGACGGTAAAAAAGATTGATAGTCGGTTCTTCGCGATGCGTTCGAGGAGCGTCGCCTTTTTTTCGGTCGTGGATTGCGTCTTCCCCGTGGCAGGATTCTTAGGCTCCGTAGTAGGCTAGAGTGGACTTGTTAGAATCAATCAGATCATTGACGGCGGGAAACGAGATCGCTCTGGGTAACTCACGAGCAAGGAGGTTTCCTTAGCCATGCTGAAGGAAGCTTTTTGGATGAGATGTCTCCAAGATTCGAGCAAGTGGGGAGGAGTTTGAAGCTGGAATAAAGTCAAGGTTGGCTGCGCCCGCCATTAATTCAAGAGAATCTGCCCAAGGTTGACACATGAATTAGTCAAGCAAATAGTTATGCGCTGCGCCGCAGCAACATTGCATCCTTGCTCAATCTGAGCAATTATCACTAAAATTAGCATTCCGGTTTCTACAGCTTACCCTATACCAAAACAATGACTCTCCTGAAGGCACACATTGCGCTCATGAGTACGGGACTCCAAGGCTTTGGAAAGTAAACGAAGAAAATCGATGGTTGGTTTATCTCGGGTATTACTCGCCATTCATCTGTTTCTCAAACGTCCCGGCAGTGTACGTCGGGTATGGAGTGATGAAGGATTAAGTCCTGAAGGTTCTGTGATCCTGGTCGTTGCAAGTCTCCAATGTATCATAATAGGCAATAACCGACAAAAGCTCAAATATTATAGTTAGTAATTCGATGTGCATCATGGGAGTCTCCCTACATCTCACCCTCCGTCTACGACAACTTACTAAATTCCAGCGTGGAGCGTCAAGTAGAGGTCCGATTCCCAGTGTCGTGGTTGTCCAATTTCTGACCACGAGTCCCGTTTGGCTCATTTCAGGATTGTTTAAAAGAATGGACATGTTATCAGATCATTTGGGGACGATAGGAGAGGACTTATGGTCATTAGTGGTTGAGGGATCAGAACATGATTCTGACCTTCGCTTTTTTGGCTTTCCATACGATTTTTACTTTCCTGATTCGGATCTACAGGGTATAGATCTGTATGCTCAATTAGAAATGAAGATGAACACATTCATGGTGTGCATCGAGTAGATGTCTAAGAATTTATGGTAGGGCTTTGGGTGGTTCTTGTTTGCCTCTAACATAAATGGAGAAGGAACGTTTACAAGAAATTGCATCGACAACCCCAGGAGTTACTGGAACTTTGGTCAGCGCTACCTAGCCAGCATCGGTCCTCTACAGCACCCACCGCTCAGAACTCATCGCCGCTTGGGGAAGTTGTCGACCTGCGCTTGACCAGCTAGCCCGTGAAGTGGAATATGAGATGAAGGCAGAATTACTGGAAGTCGACGCAGACAATGAAACTTAATCTTCTACAAAATGGCAAAGTTTTCATAAGTGTGCAAGACTGCGAGTTTTCAACGGAACATGGAATTATCATTTCAAAAAAACAAACCAAAAACAATAAGTACAAAACCAACGCAACAGCCCAACGCAATTACTTGCTTGAGAACAACAGAAAAAGAAAAAGAAAACGCTTATTCAACCTACACGATATGTTAGGTTAATAAATTCTAGACTGGTATATGAAATAACACAAAGATAAACTTACATTGTCCCCTGAAGCGTCGGCGGTGTCAGCGGGTTTTAGCTGATCAAGTGGCTATCAGAAAAGCAAGGACTGCAAAAGTCACCTTGACAGAATCATTGTGACCGGAACTCATATTACAATACCTCCTATTGTGCAATAGTAAGCACATAATAATCCCCAATTGCCTAATAATTTATTATTATTGTTGTTACTAACTACTGTCTATCAATATTGTGGCCTATATTGGGAACTTGGATTGAAAACAGCTTTACAGACCCCATTATTCTGACACACACTTGCTGATGTTCATGTATTTAGCAAGTGAACATCTTGATGTGTCTATCAAGGCTGAAAGATCTACTTCAGCCTCCTGCTCGGCGTCCTTTATTTAGCCCCATTATTAGTTTGATTAATTATATGAATTAGGAGACTGTACAAGCCTGGGCATATTGCTCAAGTCACTATAGGTTCGCGGTGTCAGTTTTGGCCTCTGAAATAGAGCAGTCAGAATAATTTAAACTTACAACCAACTCGAGCTCCATCTGCTATTGTGGGTGTTCGTTTTAGCATCATATATCAACCAACAGCACGGCTAGAAAAGAATATTCTTTACCCGGATTTGTATCTGTTTTCTCTGTCAAAGCCTCTCTATTAACATTACAACTTGTACAATTTAGCTTCACAGGTTTCTTACCCGCACAACGGATCTCGCATTCTATCACTTCGTTAGTATTGAAAGCCCACCAAAATTACGACAATTGTTGGACTTACCGTCAATCTTGTCCTTGTGGCCTATCATAGATTTTTAAGTAGCGCAGTTTCCGGAAATTTACAACCACATTTACTTACAGCAACCTGCCTCCGCGTATTCTATCGGATTTTTTAACCATTAATTCTTATTTCCCATTTTATCAAACTGAACTCACTCGCGCCTAAAGCAGCCACCACTACTTCATTGTTAGCCTATTCTTGCTTGTCTCACTCAAAATGATATCAAATTTGGAAACGCACAGCAGAATCCTTGGAGGAGATGGCAGCTTGGGAGGGCGGGGGAGACGGGGGCGCGACGGTGGTATTGGGCTCGTCACCGTGTTAACTCAAGTATTCACGATACCCCGAACGATCGTTTTTTGGAAACATACCATGGCGACGGCGATGGGAGGAAGGTTTGGGGCTAAATAAAGACATTGAGTAGATTAGTTTATGATCGAAACCAGCTCGTCTAGGAGGGGCTTACCATGGGTGAGTCCTCGATGATGATGTCGTCCTTAGTATATGATACGGCAGTTGCTTGATCATGGATCGTCAGGACAATGTACAATCTTGCTGACGTTGGGGTCGGTTTAGCTTGAGAGCCAAGAAGTCTCTTGTCGCTGGGCCTGCGGTGCCTAACGTAGGTACTGGTTTGTGCTTTTCTGTAACCTGAATTAGCTGCTAGATTGTGGGTAAGATACATGAGTTAGGAGCTCATGGGCTTGGTGGCCATACTGGCTGAATGTTGATGATAATGGAGCTATGGAGAGAAGAAGAGAGAGAGAGGAGGAAAGGAACAGTAACAAAACGTTGTGGGATCTAGGTCTGTTCTTGTTTTCGTCGCTTGTCGAGCGTGAAGGAAAGGAGACGACCTGGAAGGCCACCCTTGGCTCTTGCTATCTTGACCTCGATATCAGAGTGGGTTGACAAGCGGATACGACCGTATTATGGTAAAAGCAAGCGATTGATTGAAGCAATTGAATGATGTCTGAGGAGAAAAAAGCTATCTGTTCAAACCAAAGGAAGGTTCGTCTAAGTATTGACGCAATATTCAGCTTATCGATTTATCGATAAGCTGCATGACGTATTTAATAACTTCTCAAATGTCCAAATCATGGCTGCCAATACTTCCTCAAGATTATTTATCCTTTCACTAGTCAAATTCAGGTGAGAGCTATTCACGAAAAAGGCACGGACTGCCATAAAATATGGCACACTTGGAGCCTCCAGCGTTGAATTTATTCATCATCTCCCCGCACGGATTCACTACTAGTCCTTGTTCAACGAAGATCAAACAGGACATCGAACCAGCTATCTCCCTGGTTCGTGCATGAATATGGGCGGCGTCCAAAGTCAAAAGGGAAACAACGATCCATACTGACAACCGATCGCTCTCAGTTGTCTTGGACTAAGCGCAATAGGTTGGGGTACTACTGGAATGCAGGGCTTCGAACAGCTTGTTAGGAATCACGCATTGTTTTAAGCAAGGCTTGGGGGCCAATATTGAAGGAAGTGGAAAAGGAGCAATCTTTGGTGAAGAAAAGGCGCCGGGCGGCAAACCCAAAGCCTACAGTAACGAAAAAGCCTGATCCAATGAAAAAAAACTCACTCAGCGTCAAATTAGGAAGAGGAGGAGGGACATTGCCGCAGGGCGCACAATCGTCCCGATCAGAGAAGGTCCATCGACCATATATATGGACTATTCCCCCAGGGATATTATTTGTTTTCGATTCGCGCCAGAACACCTGGCTGCTTGCAGACTGCTCGACTGGCGGCAACTCATTACACGTCTGCCTTTTTATCAACTTCCTCAAGCTTCGGTATTGAATATTGGCTTTGAATTTGAGGATGGTTGGGAAAGGGGGCTGAATAGTCTAGAGTCAGTGCGTGAGCATCTTGGTGAAGACTCAGTCCGAGGTCTCATTTTGAGACTACACTGGGCGTGGAGTGTGGGTGAGGTTCCTCGTTGGACTCGCATCTTTTTGATTAATCCTAGGAGGGATCTTCCAGATCGTTGCTTCTTCGGACGAGGACTTACTTTTCGATATATGAGTGACTTGATATATCATGAAAAGTATGACTGTAGACGAAAGCCAGATCTTTCCTTCTTTGACGGCAAGGAGAGATTTGTTCACAGCACTTCTTGGGATGGCTACAAGGACGATTTTGAATTCTAGGGCAACAAAGTACCTATTTGCAAGCTCATGCGATATGTCAATAAGTTTTGTCGGCCACAGGAAGTCTTTGGTTGGGAGAGAAACTTACCACATCTTAAACTCGACCATTGTCTGGTGGTATTGCGAAATCTTTTACGAAGTCAAATCTCAGAATGATGAGCAATAAAAACCGCATTCTCTACTATTACGCCACTGGCTGGACAATATAATCAACTTGCTTCCCTACTATGGTCAAGGATGCATCCTATCACAGTTAGACAGTTGCTTCACGAGTTTCATAAATTTAGCAAACTGAAACTGAGCTGAAATTAAGCCGGCAACGTTTTGCTGATTTAACGAGCCAGCTCAGAGTAACCTGATATAGAAAATGGAGACGATTGTTTTTCAGGAATGACTACCCATAACATGTTCTAGATTCATATGATGTAGAAAAAAAAAGTAATAGTTTCTGTAGGTTTAATTTCTTTATTCTCTCGCGAGACTCTTGGCCTTGGACTGCCGCTCCGGTCTAGCACGAGGCTCCACCCGCGAGTCTTCTCCATAGCCTTGACCTTTGAAGGATGAATCCATCACCCATGTCACTAATCTGGGCGCGTGACTCGCCAAGAGCCGGCAACGTTGGCCCACTCCCCGTTGGCGTCCTGTGACATGGAGCGACTCGGGCCCTTGCTCTCTTTCTGGGTATGTAGACTACTGCCCCGGTCAGGATAGAGCCTCTCCACTCACCATTTCGCGAATCTCCATCATCCACCGCGTCGCCCACAAATTCCGCCCGATGCCTTCGATAAGGCATATCCCCGACAGTAAGAGGCGATCGCGGAGAGGCTGTTTACCTTGCCGTAAACGCCGCCGCAAATGTGAGTGGTTTGAATTTGGCCGTCTCCCGTCCAAGCTTTCGCTGACCGGCCGACTTCCCTATGCAGGCGACGAACAGAAGCCGGAATGTGGCAGTTGCACCGCCAGGAACGTTGCCTGTGTCTACCCACAACCGACCTTCGTCTTCGAGAGCCAGAGGGGTAAAGGATCCGTCTCTGGCTCTACATCCGGTCTCGAGAATGATGCTGCCCGCGTCGATTCGGCCAGCCCCGATGCGAATCTTGATATTCCAGCCCCTATGCTCGGTCGCTTCGGGCAGCTAGTGGATTTGGCTGTCCAGCAGCCCGATGTTAGGGGTCGGGAACCTTCTCCTTCGTTGCCCTTTTATGCTGCGCCGATCCAGCGATTACATTTGGAGGACCGAGTCGATGGCACACGTTCTTTAACAGAGAGACCTGCCAGGCAAAAACCAGACAAACCTGCAAGCAGCTGTCCTGCAGTCAGTACCGGTACATCCGAGGCGGGGCTTCTCACGAGCTTCGTGGCCGACATCGTGCCATGGATTGTCTCAACCTGTCCCGGTTCGAGATTCGCGAATTCTGTCATCGGTCTAGCCTCGCATCAACCAGTAGTCCGTAATGCTATGGTTGCGCTCGTCAGGACACGAGAGGAGGCCCTAAACTCTACAGATGGCAAGAAGGACTTTGGAGAACGTGGAAGCCGCTCCGTAGACGCTGTTGAACGAGAGCTCGGCCGTGTGGAAGACACCTTGGCAGTACATGTCGCTAGGAGCCTCCTATCCGTCACGAGGTTATTCGGGTCGCGCCCAACATACTGGAGTAAAGTCGGGGGTAGTTATCTGCATTCAAAAGAGGGTTTAGAGGAACCTCTACGGTATCTGTTGCAGATGCAGGGGAAGATCGGTGAGTCCCCAAGACCCCCATAACGCTTGTAACGATTAACTGACCCAGAAGCTTGTCACCAGAGTTAGCATCCTGTTTACTGACGGAAGAACCACCGTCAATGTCGCTCGTAAAGTACCTCGAGCAAAGCGTCTCTGCTCCAGACTCAGCGATCAGAACATCATACCTCGCGTGCCTATCTCAGCTTGCGCAATGTCTACATCTGACCTATTCTTGTCTCGCGCAACTGACGGCCAGATCTGGGGAGCCCCAGGTGGGTTCACCAACAGGAGCGGATCCAGCCGGCAAAGCCGCTGAGGCCTGGTCATCATGGCACACCCTCTGGGCGCGCTGCATAAATTGGTATCAAGCCCGGCCGCTGGAAATGGAGCCAATCTTTGGGTTCTCTAGCGGCGAGCCGTCTGCGGAGAGCTCAGCCTCGTTTCCGATTGAGATATACTCCACGCCCATTGCTCTCCAGGCCAACATGGCCATCCATCTATCGTTCATCGTCCTGATAGCCCACAAGCCGCGGCTGCTCAAGCTCTCACGGTCAGAGGTCCGTCTTGGCTCGGAAAGCTGGCACGCACAGAAGATTGCGGGAATGGCCGCCTGGAATCATTTCCAGGAGCAGTTTGACCCTCTCTTCGTAGCGGCACTGCTACTAGCGGCAGAGAGGATGACGCACGAGTCGCAGCAAGTGGCACTTTTGAAGGCCTTTCGAGACATCGAGCGCAAGATGGGCATCGTGTTGGATGATCAAATTGCAAGGTTGGAAAGGATTTGGCAGACTTTCCGTCTTGGCCACGTATGATTTCAAGGGATTCACATCTTTTCACAGCATGGTAAATTTTACCAGCATTCATAACAAAAGTCTTTTTTCACTGCTTTTACAAGGTATCAAGCGTGGATGGTTGGAATCGAGGGAAATTGGGACATATCAGGCGGAAAACTCTCATTTTAGCGATTTATTTCTATCATTGAGTCTAATGAACTTCTTAAATCTTGCAATATTTTCGTTGGTGCAGTAGGAACATTCGTAATCCAGATGTCTAAAGTAGATTTCGTGATAGATCCTCTTGAGCCTCTGTAAAACGAACATCATTGATGTTTGGTTTATGATATTAAATCAAACTTAGACCATTGAGCCATTATACCAATTCCCCGTTTCATCGCTTCCGATCAATCAAATCAACCACCCCAAAAGTCTGATTGATTTGATGGGATAGATTGATTTGATTGACTCGGAAGTCCACGGGTCTACTTTATCTTCCTACCCTACGGTACTAACAGCACCCTCGAGATTCGGCCAGAATTCAGCCAAAACAAAGAGGAGAGGGTTAAGATAAACCGTTTTGATTGAATATATTGATTGAATATTTCTTATTTTTGCTTGTATCAATTTAGCAACAATTTCGGGCTGGTCTGAGGATCAACTTCGTTGATTTGACAAGCTGGATAATGCTCCTTGCAAGCGACGGTGTTTTACTGCCCACTGGTCCGTAACGGCCGAACCCCTGTAATTTTAGTGCCCTATTCTGCCAGTGTGCCTCGAAAGCGGTGAAAGAACAGGCGGTCATCGGAGAAACGTCTGTTCCGGAACCGAAATATCTCGTCTTCGTCTGAGGAAGGTTTTGGAAGCAAAGCATCAGACCGACCTACCAAAGTCATTACTATCGACTCATTCTTCCCTTCCCCGCATGAATTAGACTACAGCCGCAAGCCAAGCATTGGTAGTCGCATTGCTAAGTGCCTACGTCCCCCAGATTAGGCTAGACCTCCGTGCCAAGCTCCATTCTCACGTAGCCTACAGCATGCTCGAACTAGGTCCACCGAGTGGCAACACGTAGCCACCTCTATCAACCCACCCATGCCACCGTCGACGAGCAGGAGGAACCCGAGGCGGTGGTCACCGCTGTTAGACGCATATCTGGGCCGCATCATATCGATGTCCCATACGAGCCTAAGATGGACGCACCAATGAGCGAGACCGACCACTTCCCCGTGGACCCCCGATTCCTGGAGCTCCACGAGGAGCTCCGGCACGTCGTGCTGTCCGGCATCGTCAGCCTCAGTCCGAGTCGGTGGCCCTCGCCGGAGCCGGTTGACTCTGCAGCACCAGCCGCGAACGCCGTCTTTGATGGCCCCAGCCTCGACTTTACCGCGCTCAAGATACCGCAGTCACGGCTGATCCGGTACTTACAGAACTGGGTCACGGAATGCGCCCCCATCCTTGACAAGTTTGACACGTATCGTCAGTTTCAGATCCAGGTGCCGCTGATTGCGCGCAGCTCACCCGCCGTGCTGTATGCCATGCTCACGTTCTCGTCACGGCAGATGGAGAGGCGAGGTGCAGCGGAGGTGACGGGATGCTTTGACAGTCCCGAACTGTATCAGGAGAGCATCAGACTCTTGACTCCTGCCCTTCAGGCCAAGGACCCCAATGTCCTTGTGGCGGTCTGTATTCTCGCCATGTTTGAACTGATGTCGTGGAACTCGACCGACTGGAGACGGCATCTTGAAGGCTGTGCCGCAATCTTGGGGTTCTTTGGTGTGAACGGCTTCACGGGCGGGATTGCCCAGGCCATGTTCTGGTGTTATGCACGGATGGAAATATGCGGCGCCATCATCTCCGACGGGACGGAAACGGCGGTATATCAAGTATCCAAATGGATTCCCGCCGAATCTTCTACGCCCTCTGCATTGGCACCAGACGACCAGCCTGAGTTTGCTAGAGCATTGTTGCACCACTACGGGCGCGAGTGGCATCCTGACATGCATGCCAACTGGGCCACGTATCTCTGCGCCAAGGTTTGCGATCTGCGCTTCAGACGCACGCAACACCTCGAGCTCGGGAAGCCTGATGCGCAGGACAGTCGCCCATTCTCGGAAAAATGGCATCAGCTATGGAGGGAACTACGGCGCTGGGTGGAAGAGAGGCCGCCGGCCATGCTTCCGGTGCCGAACATCTTGAGTGAACAGCAGCAGCAGAAAGACAGCCCCTTTCCCACCATCCTCTTCTCCCACAACTCTGCCATCTCCGGCAACCAGCTCTACCATACAGCGTGTATCCTCATGTTGGAGATACGCCCGCCGGGTTTCGCCCCAGCACAGACCTCGGCTCCCGAATCCTTTCCTGTTTGGCACGCCCGCCGCATCTGTGGCATCTCGTGTTCGAACCCACATAACGGCAGCAGGATTGATGCAATCCAGCCTCTGTACATTGCAGGACGCTTGTTCACGCACGTCTCGGAACGCATGGAGATTGCGCGGCTACTGAGAACCATCAGTCGCAAAACAGGCTGGGGTGCCTGGTGGCGATTGCAAGATCTGGAGGCAGAGTGGGGATGTGAGTACGACGAGAGTCTGACGGCGCCGAGCTAGCTAGAGAAGCCAGCGCGAGTGTCGATGCCCGCTTCGACATAGGATCGCATTGAATCTATCAAGTATATACTCTAATTTCTTGGCTCTCGAGGCCGGTATCTATAGTGTCTGAATAAACGACAAGAAATGGTTCCTGAACCCCTCGGCATTTACCCCAACTGCCACCCGACAATTCGGCTTCGGGGGTCAGGCAGCTCTAACCGATCCCCAATCATCATGCCCCGACCCTTCACATCGCCCGTCACAATATCAACAGCCATGTCTCTGTACTCGCACAACTCCGGCTTCGACACACATGCCACCGCCAGGGGGTCGTGCATGGGCACCGAGGTCATCTTCGGCCTGCCGGGGAATCTCACGGCTTGGTAATCGATGTATGTCGCCGACGCCTGTCCCGCGAACTGGGCGAACTTGGACGGCGACTTCTTCAGGCTATCGGCGTCCTCCATCGTCAAACGCACCTGCAGCGTGACGTCCAGCCCGATCCAGCGCTGCGTGATGCCACTGTACAGCACCGCGCGGGCGGCCTCTGGGTCCGTGAACACGTTGAACTCGCCGGGCTTGTTGTGGCTGTACATGCTGCCGAAGAAGACGCCGCCCATGATGACGAGCTCCTTGATGGCCGTCTTGATGCGCGGCTCGAGCAGGATCGCCGTGGCGATGTTGGTCAGCGGTCCGATGGCCACGACTGTGATCTCGCCCGGGTTGGCCATGATGTGTTCTGCCATGGCCACGGCCGCGTACTTGCCCTCAACTGGTGGCCGCGCCTTGTTCTTCATGGCGCTGACGTGTGCCGCTGGTGTGCGGCGCTTTTCCGAGTACATCATTGGTGTTTCCGCACCACGAACGAGAGGTGTGTCTTTGGCATTGACGTTCAAGCGATCCATGAGGACGCCGGTGAGGATGGTGGCGCTTTCAACATCTGTGTTGCCGTTTACCGTCGTCACGAGGTCGAGTTGGATATTGGGGTCGGCGTGGGCGAGGGCCAAGGCGAAGCCGTCGTCGACGTCTGCCCCGGCGCCCATGGAGAGGTCGGTGTCTAGGATGATGCGAGTCGGAGCCATGTTGAGCCTGACTTTGATGGGTTTACAGTTGAGTTGGTACCAAATATGGATTTGCCAGCTAAACTAGACGAGTTTTGGGATGTAGAGACTGTAGAGGAGACGAGCCCGGAGGATACAACGAGGAGAAATGGCGAAAACTGGACAACAAATTTGGGAACCGCTCAGTCGGATCAATGCACTGGGAGTAGCATGCAGGATTACCTGCATTCAAAGTAACATCCGGAAATTTTTAACGTGTCAACCACCTTTAGTCACTGGGATCCGTCATGAGATCATGTTGTCTTGTGGAACTCTCCACCAGACTCAACAGCAAACCTCGCATTCTAACCAGAAACAGGGGTCGTAGCCTATCGTCGGCTACCAATTCAGCCCCCTTCTTGTTTCTTGTTAACTCTTCCGTAGACGCGCGATCTTGCGCTATTCCCGGGCGCCACTGAGTCGAGAGTCTGTTAGCTCCTGATTCATGATCGATCGCACATGGAACGGACTGGTCCACAGGGCGGTTGACTAATTGGGTCAAATTCTGTCAACCAACAGCCTGGCTATTCCAGGGGAAAAGCCGTGCGGCGGACCCTTGAACGTAACCTTACCACCCTTGGGCTGTCTAGGTCCCCATGGGGCCGGTTTTGGGGATGGGGGGAGCGCGTCTTGCAAATTTGAAACGTCTGTATAAAGTGACAAGATCGTCCCTTCAGCATCAACACGTCCAGGGACATCGCCTCTTCAACCGAAGCACTCCAGGAGTCGCATCAGTCTACATTTGCCCGACATGAGCGCTCATCCCAAGCCTGAGGATAATAAGACGGCTTCCGAGCACGTCGCCGAGCACGCCGTCGAGGAGCATGGCGGCTCCGACAACACCACCGATGCCAAGGCCATCGACCAGGCGCTCGCCGCCGGCCAGGCCGTCCAGATGCGTTCCGAGCTCGACGACTTGCCCATCACCAAGGCGTTCCGCGTCTTCTGGCGCGTTACCTCGCTGTGCATGCTTGCCGCATTCGCGTCCGCGCTCGAGGGTTACCGTATGTTGACCAGCTAGCCCCTGATCAAACTTGGGGAGGTCGCGTTACTAATATGGAGTGTTTGCAGAATACACTCTAACGGCATCCATCGTCGCGAACAAAGGGTTTATCCGGCAGATGGCCAACGGCGGCACGAAACTCGCCCCTGAACATGTGTCCCTTTGGGGTGGAAGTCTCAGTCTGGGACAGTTTGTGGGAGTCTTGGGTCTGCAGGCGTGCATCGACAGACTGGGTCGAAAATGGGCCATGCACATCACATGGTTCGCATTGGTGATCTCCGTCCTCGTCGAGTCCGTCTCGAGCAACTGGATTCACTGGTTTGTCGCCAAATTGATCGCGGGTGTCGGGTTGGGCATGATGCAGGCTACATACCCAGTTTACATCTCAGAGTTGTCGCCTACCCAAATTCGTGCCGGTCTCACAACCGCCTATCAATTGTAAGCTACCAGCTCCGCCAGAATGAATAACGGACAAAGGCTAATACGAGATCCTCCAGCTGGAACGTCCTGTCCCACATCTTTTCCCCCTTAGCTCTCCGACAGCTGAGCTACTCCGACCCGTACAACTGGAAGACCGCCATCTACACCCAGTGGGGCATGTTGGTTGTCATGCTCGGCATCAATCTGTTTGTTCCAGAAAGTCCTTGTGAGTTTATTCCATCTAATACGGTCGTATTTGCCCGTCATGAGACTGACGTAAACTTCCCAGGGTGGCTCGTCCAAAAGGACAAGATCCCTCAAGCTGAAAAGGTCCTGACAATGGCGTACAAGAACGTCCAGAGCTACAACGTAAAGGAACAGCTGTCCATCATCATCGCCACTATTGAGCGTCACCGCCTCGTCAGCATCGAGCAAAAGTCCCAGCTCAAGGAGATCTTCACCGGCATCAACCTTTGGCGTCTGCTCATCGCCTTTTGGCCCAAGGCCATGCAGCAGCTCGTCGGACAGAGCTTGACCAACAACTACAGCACCTACTTCTTCCAACTGGCCGGAAACTCGGACGCGTTCACCGTCACGATGATTTTGGCCCTCTGTCAGCTCGTGGGTGTCATGGCCTGTGCATTATTCGCTGACAAGTTCGGAAAGCGATGGTTCACGATAGGCATGTTCGGTTCTGCTGCCGTAGCTGTCCTCTGCATCGGTATTGTCGGCTGCTTCGACTATACCAGTAAAGAACTGGGCAGCCTGCTGGTACGATATTTCTTCCAACAACTTGACACATGAGATACGTTCGCTGACGAAATTTGTACTATCTAGGTCTTCTTTGGCTGTGTGTCCAACTTTGGCTGCATTGGCGGCGCCGGCATCGCATACACCTACGTCGCTGAGATACCCACCCAGCGTCTCCGTGCTAGAACCGGCTCCGTAGCCCTGATGGGTTCATTCTTGCTCGGCATCTTATTCAACTACACTGTCCCTTTTATGCTCCAGGTTTGGGCCGTCAAGTCTGGATTCTTGTGAGTCATTGCCCTACTGTCTAGACCTGACATCTATCTATAATGAGATGAGACTAACATTCCACCTTAGCTTTGGCACTGTTGGTATCCTCTCGTGCGCTGTTGGGTGGTACATCCTGCCCGAGATGGCTCGCCGAACCCCGGCCGAGATCGACGAGATGTTCCAGGACAAGATCAAGCCAAGGGCTTTCAGGAAGCACGTTACTCAGGTCCAGATCTACCTCCAGGAGAAGGAGGAGAGGGAGAAGGAAGCCAGGGAAGTGAAGGGAGCGCAAGAAGTGCAGGAAAAGCTGGGATAGATTTCTGGCATGCTAATTTAGAAATGTGCTAGCATTTCGGTTACGACTAATCTCCCCTGGGACTTTTTATCGATTTGCCAGGGCTTACTAGAGCCTTGCAGCGATGATCTAGTTGCCGACGCCACGAAACGATAGTATTTTAACCTAATAACCATGTCTCTAAAAAGCCAGCCTTGAAGAGATGAGGGATAAGAAAAAGCTTAATATTGTATTATATAGCCCTCCATCCAACTGCCAGGTAGAGAGAAAATTTTCCCTTCTTAAATTAAGGGGTATCTTTCAACCACCACCCCTACATTCAGCCCCCTGGTCGAAATCATCACCTCAATTTGTTCTCAGGTATGCATGAAGATGTTGCAGAGCTATGTACGGCAAAGCAGGCTACGATCATAGACTGTCCCCTTTCTACTAGTAGGGAAGAATTAAATAGTTTACTACAAAAAAAAAAAAAAAGCAAAAGACGTCCAGCTGTGAAAGTGGAGAACAAAAAGTAGAACATTTGCAGTGAAAAGTGCAAAAGCTAAGATTTTAAGGTCTCAGTGGGGATCGAACCCACAATCTCCTGATTCGTAGTCAGACGCCTTGCCATTGGGCCATGAGACCGTTTGAACTTGATGATGATTTGCAAACTCTGTATCTTGTACCAACGCAATTCTTATCGCTAGTTACAAGTTTGCGGCGTGAACCACCAGAATATCACGAAGTGTTTCTGTTCCAGTATCACAGGTCAGGCAGAAGTTACGTGGCAGGTGAGAAGAAAAACATGATATCAAAGCCTTAGGCCTAAGCACTTTGGGGATTACACATGCATCATTGTCAGCATACCTGGTAGCCCATATTGCACTCAAGAGGCACCGAGAGAGAGAACATCAATGCCGCTCGTTGATAGATATATTCCACGTCAATTAGAAGACCATTTTGAATAGATTAGAGCTAGGATACTTCCAATCTAAATGTATTTGCTTATTTATACTTCTACTTACTGTCCACTTCGCACCGTAATCCTCAAGTCAAAATTTCGGCTTATGCTCAGACAGAGCCTCGGCAGTCGAACTCTGTTTTGACAGCATTGGCAAATATTCTAACCCCTTCGGTTAAGTCCTGTTCTTTAGCCGCCGCGAATGTAAGCCTGAAGAACAATTCCGCCTCCCCACTAGATCTTTCGGTAAAGAATAGGGATCCTTTGGTAACCTGAACTCCGTTGGCCAGTCCAAGGGTCAAGATGCGGTCTTCAACCTGTGAACACCACTCCTGGACCATTTGCCCTTCAGCGGCGTACATTGAATGCATGCGTAAGTCGATTGATACCCAGAGAAACATGCCGTGGTCCGGAATCGCGAAGCTGCAGATATCGGAAGGTAAAAAGGAATGGCAAGCAGCGACGGTTATATCGCGTCGCTGCGTATATTTCAGCGACAGCGCTTGAAGCCAAGTTGAGAAACCTTCTTGACCCCACTGGAGGTTGAAAAGATCATGCAAAACAAACTGACTAAGGCCGCTCACCGATACCGTCGTCAGGTCATGGTATGCGGCATATTTATCAATGACTTGTTGGCTAGCAGTCACCCAGCCGGCGCGAAGCCCTGGGGCAAGGATTTTAGATGTCGAATCCAATCTAATCACACGCCCGGATTTGTCTATGGAGAGATATGAGGGGACTAACTGTCGAGAAACTGACTCGAGGTTGCTACCTCCGCTTGCCGTGTTGGGTCCTAGCTGGATAAAGTAATAGGGGTCGTCCTCTATTATGATCAAGCCGTGACGCTCAGCAATTTCATAGATTGCCCGGCGGCGCTCTTGACTTTGTGTTACACCAGTGGGATTCTGGCCGGAGGGAATAGTATATAAAACCTTGGGCTTCGGCCGTTCGAGCGTGTTCCACTGGTCTAGAATCTGGCCAAGTTTGTGGGGACTTAAGCCTTGGCCGTCAAGATCAACTGGTTGTATGTCGACTCCTGCAAGGGCTGATGATTCGATAAAGCCAGGGTATGAATATTTTTCTGCCAAGATGACATCTCCACGGTCGGTGAATGTGCGGAAGATGATGTCGAGTGCAGAAGTTGATCCGCAAGTGAGACAAACGGCCCAGTCTTGGTATGGAGGGGCATGTATTGATTTCATGTGCTCAGTGAGGAATTGAACAAGCGACGGCGCGCCCAACGCGGTACCATAGGTCAATGCATTGGCGAGAGTGTATATGGATGGGACTCTGGCTCTATCCTCAGGCCCACTTGGCTTGTTGAGAGATGTTGGCCAGTTCGCGTCACTGCTGGTCCATGGATAGAGCTCAGTGTGTGGCCGGCCAGTGCCAAGTGGGATGAAGTTAGAGAGTAGTCTCGTTGTCTTCTTGAGGGCGGATCGTTGGAAGTTGCGGCTCTCCTCGCTGAAGTGTTGCTGTAAGCAAGTCGCCTTTGGCTTGGTGCCGCCTTCGGATGAGGCAGTAGTTGATACATCGGGGCTTTTCGCGATCGGTGAAATCTCCTTTTCATCCAACGCGATGTGAGCCATGATTTGAGAAGGAAGCTATGCTGGGGATATGGTAAAGATGAAAATGCATAACACGCATTCCTAACTCAACTACACACAGTTTAAGTTAAGAAGGGAAGGGAAAGTTATCCTGATGCTCCTTATATTCCTAAAGACACTGTGGGCAGACGGTTGGGTGCACTGATTCGTTCGGAGTGGAGTCCGGATCGGTGTGTTGGTATGTCGCCATTCTCAGGTAAAGTAGTGGCATGAAACGCGATAGAATATGACCACTAGAATTGAATTACGTGATGATCCTGTACGATGAGGAACTTAATATCCACAAGAGACCCAGTATAGCCGCTCGATTGCTTAGTATCGTCGTCGATGGAGGAATAATGCTAGCGAGTAAGTCGGTTTGGCAAAGCTGCATTCAACATCACCAACTTGGAAGAAGACATGGTTTATGCGGTGAGTTTCTATTATGTGGTATATGTAGTCACACTTTGTTGAAATTAAGCACAGCATAATTAAATAACTTGGAAACTTAATCGCCTGATATGCCCATAACACATGGAGATGCGACAGACGCTCACGGGACTATGTCTCGAAATGAAGTAAGGTCTGCAATATCCTGCCAGAAGCCAAACTCAAAGTCTAGACTGTCTATACCAATATGGGGATCAAATTCTATGGAGTCTAGAGCAGATGATGAAAAGCCCAACTTGTCGTATAATTGGTCTTCACCAGAATTTGGGGAGTCGAGAAAACCTCGTATAATGCGGGTCGCCTTGATGAGTAGTTTGTAGTTTGGATCACCGGGTCTGATGATTGTTCCCAATTCAATTTCAGCCACAAAAACACTGAGGTTGCGAAGAGTGTGGGTTTGTGTAGCCCACGAGTTTGTGCCCTTTCGATGCTGTCGAATTAGTGACATGAGGAGAATTCCGATTGCAGGAAGTCCATAGCAGGTAATCTACCCAGCAGTGATATTAGTCAAGTGTGGTCATTATCCGTAACATGAAAGCCTACTTTCCAGATGAGGCTCGTGCCCGAATTTGCTAGCTGTTCTCGAAACAGAATAACCTCGACAATGAGGTTCGTGATTTCCTTCGCTATTTCGACGATAGGTTCATCTGGCTCTGCTAAACGATCCAAATGCAGCAGCCGTACCAAGAAGAGGACATGTAAGTGATTCAGTCTTATGCTCGCCACAAAATCTCGGTCGAAAGGGCTCTGTGGGTAGTCCTTAAGGCTCCCTTCGTACCGAAAGCTGGCAGGAAGGGCTCCCCAGTGGGCCGCTTCCCGTTCCTTAATCCTACTATGAAAATCTCAGTTTCAATTTTGATATGATGCTCATCGCCTTGGAAATATCCAAACAAACCTCAATCTTGTATCAAAATCCATGACCTTTTTATTAAAGAGGAGTTCGATTAATTCTTCCTTCTGGAAAGCACATAGCGCTGACCATCGTGTTTCAGCTTTGTAGCTAATCCTAGCTCCTTGATCCCATTCACAGCACGGAGATGTTGTGTTCGGCACACAACTCGAATCGGTTTGCTTTGGGTTCATGGGGAACTGAAAGTGGCAAAATCTTTTGCTGATCCGAGGTGGGCGGCCGAGAAAGAGGGCTACGTTCTTATCAGCCGAGTAGATTCGGGCGAAGGCCGTCCGCCTCAACTCTGCAACAAACTCAGGAGTGTCTGGACCAGACTCGATTCGTTGATCGTAACCTAGAGCATACAAACAAGAAATGACATCACCCAGTCTCTTCCAATATTCGTAGCCTCGCTCTGATGTTAGCTACCATACTTTAGTTCTGGATGCAGATCGTTCCCTCACGAGGCTCACTTACAATGGAGGCCATCGACATGAGAGTGCAGGATAAAGTTCTCATATTGTAGGATAAGTTGAAGGTCGTTGATGCGACTTAGAGACAAGCAGACATCCACACAACTGTCACAGAGTCCGGAGACAAGCTTGCGCACTCGTAGCAGCTGTCTATTATCTCGGTATAAGGATGGGAAGAATGGTATATCAAACGTTGCCCGAGCAACTGCAATGAAAAAGAGGCCAAGGGTCTCCCAACGAGTGTTATCTTCCGCGAATTGATCAACATAAGTGTCAACGTGAAAACCTCGACTTGAATCCAAGGGTTGAGCTGAGTTGTGGAACAAATCTCTGGCCAAGGCGTCCTGCTCTAAGTCCCTGATTATTGTTCTTGCATGTTTTGCAAAGTGAACGACGCTATCTGCACAACGACGGACGAAAGGTCCGGCCAATGCTAGATTGACTTCTTTGGCGAGCCAAAACAGGATCAGATCACGCATAGCGTCTACATCACATTTAGCTAGTATCTTGGACACTAACAAACCCCTCGAGGGATCAAGTCGTCTTCTTCCAAGTCAGAGCCTTCGTGTATCTGAATAGGGGAGCCTGCGGATTCGGCTGCATCTTCATTGATCGCAATGTGATTAAAGATGGTGGTATGGCTAGAGTATCCCATAAATCCCGGGTTTGGGTATGGCTGACGGGTTGGCTTCCCACAGGGCACCGACGGAAAGGCTGCCAACTCTGGACTGAAAATACTTTATTAGCAACTGTCTGGATGGGGTCCTACGCTTGAGATTGGACTAGAGAGAACGTACCGAGAGCTCCGAGTACGTCTTGTCTCGATGCGACTGGCTGGCGGAAGACGTGGTTGTTTGCGCTTGAACGGGCTATCTCGATATGAGCAGACGTCTCCCTTGTCTGTATTGAGGCAGCGTGTGCAAACAGGCCGCTTGTGGTCACAAACAAGCTTGGCCTTGCGGCACACTTCACAAGCTGCTTGCCTGGACGTCATTGTAGGCTCACTTTAGGGCACTGACTAGTAAAGCCTGCCTATCTGTGGCTGCGTCCTTGAACCGTGAAGAAGCAATACGGACAAAACGCTGACGACCGGAGAGGAGAAGACTGAACTCTTGGCCACCGGAAAGTCGGCGAATTCTCTGCACTAGCGTTGTCCGATGGTGCTGTGTAAGTGGAGAAGACCCTCATTGACTGATTAATGTTACTTCTCGGCTTCACTGCATCAATCAACCAGAACAGGCAATGGGTGCTATGGGATTTATCACAAATCAGCTACGGCGAAGTACTCGCTTGGAGCCATCGTTGCCTTCTCTGTTATTAATATCTGTATATATAGTCTAGTATTTTACCCATTTCCCTCATCTTATCATGCATCATAATCTTAAGCCCAGCCTACCCAGTGCCCACAACCATGTCGCTCACTTCGATCCCTTCAGCCGTTAAGTGCGCAGAATACATCTTTTCAAGGCTCTATAGCCTCGGCATACGTTCTGTTTTTGGTGTTCCCGGAGACTACAACCTACGTCTTCTGGACTTTGTTGAGCCTGCAGGGCTTCACTGGGTGGGCAACTGCAACGAGCTCAATGCCGCCTACGCTGCTGATGGATACTCTAGAATAAATGGAATCAGCGCTCTCATCACTACGTTTGGCGTGGGCGAACTCTCAGCTGCAAATGGCATAGCTGGTGCCTATGCTGAGAAAGCGCCCATTGTCCACATCGTGGGCACACCGGCCCGAAGCCTTCAGGACCGACGAGTGTTCATGCACCATACACTTGCCACGGGCAATTATCGTCAGTTCGCCGCCGTTCATCAACAAATCACGGCCGCTCAAGTCAACTTGGTGGACCCTCAGACAGCCCCGGGTCAAATCGACTGGGTTCTACAAGAAGCTCTGTTCCACCAGCGACCGGTGTACATTGAGGTTCCCGATGACATGGCGGATGCCTTAGTGTCAACTGGTAATCTGGAGAAGAAGCCGGTGCTATCTGTCCCTCATGTGCCTGAGGCCCAACATGAGGCTACTATTGTCGAGAGAGTCCTCGGCCGACTCAATTCAGCGAAACGGCCTGCTATCCTTCTTGATGGGGAAACTAGAGGGTTGAAAATACTTAATCTAGTAGAAGACTTGTCTAAACGAACGATGTGGCCTACTTGGACTACAATCTTTGGCAAGGGCCTCATCGACGAGTCTATGCCCAACGTTTATGGTATCTTCCAGGGAAAATACGCCCCTGAAAGTTGGAACGAGTACTTCCAAACAGCCGATCTTGTCCTTCATTTTGGGCCTCATCTCAGTGACACCAATTCATTTGGCTTTTCAGCTGTTCCCAGAGAAAATGTCACCATAGCCATCTCTCAACACACCGTGAGGGTAGATGGAGTGCTCTTCCGGGATCTCCCTCCCCACCGCTTCATGTCTAAAATTCTCTCAAACTTGCAGCCTTTGAAGCTCGGTGCACAAGGCCCTTCGCACTACCCACTTCCCACGGTAGATCTGGATAAATCGTTGCGTCTTACACAGAAGTATTTCTATCACTACATCAATTCCATCTTTAATCAAGGAGACATAATTCTTGCCGAGACAGGCACCGCGGCTCATGGATGTCGGCAGTTCAAGCTCCCACCCAAGAGCCGGCTTTTCACTGCTGTCACTTGGCTATCCATCGGCTACATGGTCCCAGCTGCTCTTGGGGCTGCTCTTGCACAAAAGGAAATCCTCGGATGTAGCGACAACCGCAGAGATGGAGCTCCGGGCAAAGAGCGTGTGGTTCTCTTTGTTGGCGATGGTAGTCTTCAGATGACTGTGCAAGAAATTAGCACCATGATAAAGGAAGGTTTAAACATCACTATCATAATTCTCAATAATAACGGGTATACGATTGAAAGGGCAATACATGGGAGGAAGCAGCGGTATAACGACATCGCGAGTTGGAACCATGCCCATATCCTGCCCTTGCTAGGGCAGCAAAACTCAGCCTTGGAAAGTTCCCCCCAGGCAAGAACATGGGGAGAACTAGAAGAGATTATTCAATCTGGGAAACTCATTTCGGGTACGGGAGTGGTGGTCATTGAGGTATTTTTTGATCAAGAGGATTGCGAGGGAAGCTTGCGAGATATGTTGAACGAACAGATACGCAATGGTAAATGACCTTCGGTCACCTTTAACCAAGCTTGTCAAGTTGGCAACAAGAGAAATGAAACACCTAATGGAAGAGAGGCTACAAATAATGGAATATGAATGCTTGCAACACTTTGCACGCACAGAGAGCACAATACTCAGTCCCTTCAGACGTATATGGCAGGGCAAGATTTCTGCCCCGTAGCGACAAATATTAGAATCATTTCTTATCATCCCGGTCGTTGTACTTATAAGGCAAAGGAGTGCATCCAATATCATCTAGCAACAGCGGCGTAAAACGAATAGTGCGATATTTGTGCACAAAAACAAAAAAGAACAAAAAGGTAGGATGATTCATTATTCCAATTTGCAAAAACTAAGGATTGGCTTCCTTAGGGAAAGGCGTCTCTGAACCGTAATCGGAACTCTGCGCTTTACATTTCATCCCCTGCGTCATACTGATCAGGTATGCCCTTTTTTTTAAAGGTTCCGCAGGAGGTTCGAACCTTGAACCTTGTTCGTGCTGGAGGGCTCGCGGCGGCCAACAACGCAGTTGCCAGTTGCGTTATTGTACCTCGCTGTACACCCCTATGGTCGTTGATGTGAGGAAAAATACTGACTATAAGGCTATCAAAGATGCCGGTCAGATTATATTATGGAGGTCATGTAAGCAGTTAGGCAGCGCTTAGTAGGCCTTAGCTGCGGGGTTTGTTAGAAGACGGAGTAATTCCGGCTAGCGAATTGGGAAATACGGCCCAGAAACCCAGCATGTACCTTACCACTATAGACCCTAGCAAAAACCTGGGAAAGTGACTTCCCGCAATTTGCATATCTCGGGTGCATCGCCCACAGGAGAATGCAGGCGTCGGCCACAGGATGAACCGGTGATAGCAATGCAGGTGGTGAGTAGTCCAGCAGTGGAAGCAAGCCGCATCACTCGCCGACCACCCTTTCGGCATTCAGCGACGCAATACGGGCCAGAATCGAGTTCCACATGGCTAGGCCGTCATTGTTTCCCGCTGTATCGTGTCAGCATCCATTCTGTATGATCAAAGTTTCCCTGCCTTCACTACATATAATCAACTCGGATGAAAAGCTATGTTAAGGTCCTGGTAGGCGCTGATATGCAAAGGAACGTGGCTGGGCTGAAGGTCTACTGCAGGCTGACTTGATGCCGTATTGTCTCAATCTGGCCGTCTTGGCGACCTGTTCCTGAGTCGACCAGCACAATGTGGGCCAACCACACAATTTGACCGATTTTTTCCCAGCTGGGATCCAATGCTGCAGGATATCATTCACAGCTCATGCCGTGGTCAGCTGCGAGGATACAAAATCGGGACCAGCAATGCATACGGAGTCATCGACTGAGTGCTCAAAGAGCTCCCCGAGTATCGAAAAATAGCGATGGCAGCAAGTGCCGTGATCCTCGGATTGCTCCCAACCATCTTACAAAGTTTGGAAAACTCGACAATCGATCTCGCGCTACTCGGTATTCGGCGGCCACTGCTCGCAATCCTTCTCTCAATAACAAACCCTACCTCGTCAATGACAAGAACTAGCGATTGGGTTCCTTCAACTATCAACCAGCGACTGGCTCCCTCCGGTACTCCAATCATACGAATATCACCACGTTCGAGACTGCCTCTTTGGCTTCTGTTTAGTGTTGCTAAGTATATAATCGCTATCGTTGCGGCTACCAGCGTTATACTGATCACTTATACGCTTTCAGTTAATGCTATGATCGCGTTTGCACCAAAGACCCTCACACCTCTACCAATCTGGTTGGGCCTCGCAGCTGTCATACATATAGCTTCAACTATAATTTTGAGTCTCAGGATCCAAATGAAGCATCCAGAAAGCCAATGGTCGGCCAGCAGAGAGCTTGTGCCCTGTGTATTCCAAGCTCCTGGAACAGTTGAGTCACGGAGCGGAAAGGGCTTTTATCTTATTTTCCTCAGCTTTCGGTGGTTGTTAGACGTCGGGATTCTTATGCGCACTATTCTTTAAACACTTTTATTGTTTAGTCTGCTTTTTTTAGTGTTGCTGATTCTATCATTATCGCTGGTAGATTTTCTGCCAGTGCTATTGTGTGCAAGATCATTGTCGGAGTGGAGATGTCTACTATGATTGAGGTTGAAGACCAGGATGAAATGGATTCGTACTTGATGGAAGCAAACAACGAGTCCTAAGTAGAAGTTGACAATAGAGTCAAAGAAGATAACGGAAGCTAGAGGCGAGGGGAATTATTTTGTCAAATTACCAAACATGGAATATTCTAGGGCACGACCAGCTGTTTGGGTGTCAGGTTGATTTCAGCAAGATCAGAAACTAAAGAATAGCATGAACAGGGTAGGAAAGATGATGGTACTATACGAAAGCGTTTTAGCCAAGCTTATCTCATCTGAAACCTCATGTGAGAAGCGCAAACAACCCAATTTTCACGTTGTGTTAAGAACCCAACTCCAACCTGCTAGCATATCTCCGAAGTTGAATCTTGGTATCCACAACAGTGGAATTCTTGTCTGTGAGCATCAAAAGAAGCCGTCAAACAGGTGAGTCAGAGGGCAGAACCGGGATAGGAGGGGCCAGCTGAAGTTGATTTCTGACTTCCGAAGTTTCGAAAGCTAGGTAATCTAAACAGCTGCAAATGTTCTATTCTCTCCAAGTATTTGTCGGAAAGAACCAGACGCAAACGAAAATCCCAGAATAGCAACGAGCATCAATCCAAGTATAACATTCAGTAAAACAAAATGCTCGAGCAGCCAAAACTATCAAGCAATGCCGATCCAATACCAGCCACCAAAGTAAACACCATATCCTCCCTTAACTCCCTGCTTGCCAAAGTTACTGTAGTAAACACAGCTGAAATGACAATATTTGACGTCGGGCGAGCCATGCACGTATATGAGCCAGCTTATCTCTGGAAGTCCACCTTCCCTACAAGGACAACAGATGTCTTGCCATTGGCGCCCTCGTTGCGGAAACTAATGTCATCATCTGTTCCAAATATTCCATATGGTGTCTTGGAGTATCCAGATACCCGTACATCTACCTGGCTATGTTTCAAATGTTAGACAGGATAAAGGACTCAAGAGCCAAAGGATGGCTGACTTACTTCCAAGATGTCCATATTCTGAGCTTTCTTCTTTCAGAAGAACGGAATCTAGCTTGTCTGTTCATTTTTGTGACAGCTGAACTCGGTGGATATGGTATATGGTGTCAAGAGATGACCTATCAAGTATAGTTCCTGCTCAGGAGCCAGACAGCGTGGTAGCGGGCTTATGTTTGTACGATACAGTGGCTTTTTGCAGCGATAGTATCTCGCGATTAAAGGTCACCGTCATAAGAATGTCGGAGCTACAGAGCCAGTTTTATATCAAAACAAACCTGTTTGATAACCATCCCCCTTCCCTACTGGGCAAGACGAACGCCACCAATGAGGTTGCCCGGGTCCCAAAGGATTATGACCTGCATGCCAATGTGGGCTCACATCGCAGAAATGGCCATCTGCATGCATTCTGCTGACCCCCTATCTTGTCACATGCTGCGCCTACCGAACCGCGTAGAGTGCCTAGCCTTCTTATCACAACCATTGCGCGGATATCAGATCCGAATGGTGATCACATTGCGCAAGGGCCCTTTTTTGTTGGAATCGTACCAGATACGAGCCTGGTCCAGTCAGGCGATGCCACCTGGTCACTGATCCAGCGTCCTGCATAAAACCTGGGGAAGAGCTGAGTCACAGGTAACCAGATCAATTCAGCTTCGTGGTCGGAATCTTGTTCTTGGGCCTTTTGGGCTGAGAAGTCTCCGCGTCATATCTGGTTCCATCATTTCCTCATCCGTAGCTTATTATACTTCAGTCGCTTTCTGTTATACCTGTCAGACAGAACCAGCCCCCTCGTTACCGACATCAGGCAGCAGGATGCAATGTAATGTTTATTTACGCGACTCATATACCCTCTGGGTCTCCTTGCAGACGCGAACCGGCGCGATCCAGTGGCGGACTGACTGCATGAGGGGGAGTGACCACCTGATTCACGCCCCCTCACCTTTCCACCAAAGACAATGTTTCCTCGCATCCGTTTTCCAGTTCTCCGCTTTCCTCTGCGAATCATATGTGGCTATCTGATATCAGAATATGTTAGATAGAAGCTTCTAGAGAGTCATCGCTCCCATCTTCCCCCTTATCTCACACTGACCGCTCAAGCGCTCTCTGAAATCAGGGAAACCTGCATTTCGATAGCGCAGCCACCAAATATCTATAATCGCCTCTGATATACATACACAAAGACCCTTGATGCTTGTACGCGCCCCTCTTTGCGCAGCTGAAACCTGCCTGGCCGCACATACAAACAAAGTCCCATTTACGTGATCATAGCGCAGGATGACGGTGATGATAAACAAATAATATTTGGCCCTCAGTCAATGTGAGCTGATACTCTCAATTCCTTCAACTCCCACAGCGCAGAGACATACTTGAGCACTGATTTATTGCGTCCTGGGGCCTGCTTTGGCGATCCAGTCCCACCATTACTCCTCATTTCATGCATGCTATTTCCAAGTTTGAGCCTTGGAATGATCCTTTTGCTATCTTAGTTGTCAAGCTTCAATAATTACATGAATATACTCCACTCCGAGGCTGTTGCCGCAACTCCTGCACAAATCCGGTGCCTGATATTCACTGGTTTTGAGGTAGCGACACAAGAAGCGTCACTGATCCCGTCGCAGATTGCCTACGTCGCACTCTGCCCCTAGTGTCACTAAAGCTCTCATCTCTCATCCTTCTATTCTCAATGTTTGCACAGTATGTTACTCCTATATACTCCGCTTTTTGGCGAGCAATATGACTGGAAGGCTACTCAAAAGGGAACCGATGGTATATCGAGTTCTACACTTTTCCATGCCAATTGCCATATGCCTACATGTAGATACAAGTGGATGTTTCTCTATATTCGGTAGACTTAGCCAGCTAGCCAAGTTCGCATGGAATATGCAGATGTAAAGAACCGGCCGAACCTCCAACCTGCCCATAGGAACAAATCCGGACAACCATTGCTGTCATCATACTGCCCCAGCAATGCACCAGCAAGGGCAGCCCCAGTCATTGCGCGAACTATGTCTCCCCATTAGATGCATTATAGTACCGGGTTGGACGAAGATGCAGGTGGGGAGATTGCCCTTGTGCAAACGTGCCGCAGGAAGCATTCATGGAAGAAGCTGCTTCTTCATGCATGCATAAGACGAACGCAGAGAAACCAATGAAAGGCAAAGGACTGACGGAATCTGAAAGCCCCCAGCTTGGAAACATTTGCAGAAGCTAGAGCCAGAGCATGACAAATGACCAGGAGTTCAAGAGCGCCCTTAGATAGATCCCGTGTCAATTGCGGGTTTCGTGTTGCCAGTAAATCATGTTCTTATCGTGAATATATGCGCTCCGACAAACGCATTTAATGCCTTGAATACCAAAATAACGCCTTAACGGGAGACTTTAAGTAAGATACGTAAGCCCTGGAAAAGAAACCCCAGCCACGTCGCTTTCATCTAGGAGGTATTGGTGGCATCATTGATTGTTGTCGTGGGTCTCTCATCTTGTTAAATTCAGGCACATCACCGTAACGACTTGATACCCTTTAGCAATCGATTCCGGCTTTCTATCCACTGAAAATGAAGCATGAGTAGAACAAGTGCCAGGAAGAATCACAGCCACTCCATAGAGTTGAATCCCCTGTGTAGTCTCTGTGTACTAGGGTCAATTTGTCCGTCTTAGCCAAGAAATAGCTATACGTGAGACGTCGTTACCAAGTGGCCTCTCTAGGGCGGGGAATGTGCCCTACAGAATAAGAAACACCAATACGTAGGCCATACAGAGGTAATTTGGTTACGGTCATTGTAGCGTTTTGTTTGCTAATGTGTGGATAGTCTAGCAACAATGCACGCAGTTTCTTAATCAATATGAGATGTCTCAAACCTACATCCTAAAGACAATGTTCACCGCATATTCTTTCCTGGGCTCTTCTCTTGTGAGTCCCTTCCCCATTTAGCTTTGCTCTGATGTGAATTGCGGGCTAGAACATGGTATAATATCATTATTTGTAGCTTGCTCCTCTCCCGGGAGCGCAACAACCGCGGTGCGTTGAGGCTCGGCTTTACCTAGAAATTAATACAATCAAGATCTGATTGGCATCGCGCGGATTCGATCGTTTTATTTATCGTAGAAAATTAGATTTGAAATAGAGATGCGGTCAGTCACGTCAGTAATCAAAATTTGATTTGTCGTTTTCCGCAAATACACAAGCTCGGCTTGTGACGTCAAGATTTCACATCATCGGTAGCAGCGGATATCCCGATGCGTCCGTCATTCAGATATCACGGTCACGATTAAAGACATGCTAGCCAGTGAAGAGAAGTCATGGACTGCTGAGGCCCTATTCTTGGTCAAGATGCAGATTGGTGAAAAGAAATGGTTGTTTAATCGCTCCACAGGTCTCTATTGCGATCTATGTTGCAGCCAAAGTGTATCCTGAGAAGCCCAAGATGCGGCAGCCAATCCATCACAAACCGTGTTGGTTAGCCAGCTCTTGGTATTGTTTCCCATCAGACTTCTTATATGCCTGTCCTACGCATGGCCATGCTGGAGAACACCAATACAAATCAAATGAAGCTCAAAGAGCAGCCTTCCCTCGTGACTCGAAGGGCATTAACAGCACAAGAAGACCAGCCGCGATGAAGAGAGCACCAGACGTATAGACTGGCGCTGCCGTCTCAAGGTTGGCGAACATCGCGATAATAGGCTAGTACCAGTGTCAGTCAAATATTCTACTCTCCAAGCAAGCATGGGAAGGGCGGCGGCATCACTCACGGCCATGATGCCGAAAATACGGTTGCAAGAAGCGGTCAAGGCATTTCCAGTTCCTCTCTGTGGCGTAGGGAATAATTCGGGTCTGAAAATAAATGTCAGCATCTTGGTCGCTCTCCTGTGGTCGGTTGACGATGCGGCGTTACTCACGTGTATCCATAAAGTACAGCATACATGGTGCTGCTCGAGAAATTAAAAGCGCAGTTCCAGCCGAGCAGGTCAGTGCTGTGCTTGGCCGTAGTTGAGCAGTACAGGAACACTCCGGTGAGTGCGGTAGATGCAAAAAGCGCACCCTTGCGGCCGACGTAGGGCAGCTCGACGAGAACGCCACCCAGCAGAGCGCCGGGAACACCTAGTGTTGCAATAATGAGGTTGTTTCGGTAGGTGATGTACGTGCTTCCGTCGCCGAAATCGACGCCGCGCAGGGACTGGATGTACGGGATGAAGGCATTGTAGAGTGGGTATCCGAGACCGATGAGGGCCCATACGGCCATTATGAGACCACTGCTGAGGGCGAGGCGAGGCGTGGCGAAGAGGGCTTTGACCTGGTCTGTGTTCACATCCTCCAGGTGGCGCTTGATAGTGGCCCTGACGTCCGTCTGGGCCACGTAGCCCTCGGGTTCGCAGGCCCTGAGGTCATCGAGGGTCAGGTTTGATGTCTTGCCATTGCGCCTGGCCACTTCATGGACGACCTTGATGGCTTCCTCGTCCCGGCCCTTTGACATGAGGTACTTGGGCGACTCGTAGATCTTAAAGCAGAGAAACCGGATGATGGACATGATGAGGGTCAGCCCGCCCATCGTGACAACAAAGTAGCGCCATCCCATGTTCTGGCTGCGCGTGCACGTGTCCTGGTCCTGCTGGCAGGTGTAGTTGCTGAGCAGCGGCCATGCAACCAGATTGGTGATGACCTGGGCGATGGCCCAGTCGACGGACAGGACCGTCAGGAGGTACTGGTGGCTGGCGGGGAGGAACTCGAGGAAGATGGCCGAGTCCACGGGTAGATTCCCACCGACACCGACGGACCAGAGGGCGGCGAAGCTGGCGATTCCTGCGAAGGATGGGGCTCCCGCCGCGACGAGACCCCAGAGAGCGGTCAAGCCCAAGGTGAGGTTGAAGCCCCATTTGCGACCGAAGACGTCGCACCCAAAGCCCCAGAAGGCGGCTCCGACGAGGAGACCGATGTTCTGGCTGAGAGTGAGGAATGCCGGGCGGTCTGGCTTGAATTCGTTGGCGATTGGGGTGAAGAGGAGGGAGGTGACGATGGGCCAGAGGTTGTCGCTCGCCCAGCCAAAGCCGACTACGATGAACAGCTGCCACTGGTACCACCCCATGCCGATTTCTGAGATCTAGAAGAGGGTCAGCATGCGCATGAGCTAGAGTACGAGGAAGAAGAGGCAGGGCTAGTGCTCACGGCGTGGTTGAGGACTCGGGCTTTGGCATCGTAGACGGGGTCCAGGACACCGGTGGGAAGAATCGCATCGTCCTTGGTGCTGACGCTGTCGCTGTCTTGCTGGATATGAGCAGGTAGAGCTGCGGTCTCCTCCTCGCCCCTTTTGGTATCGGGATCCAGATGTGATCCCATGATGCCTTGTTCTCTCTGGGAATATCTCCGGGGCTTTCAAACTTTATCCAGGCTCGATCAGACTTTGGTGCGGGGTGCAGGATGAAGAGAAACAAACACTGGGTCCGGAGAAAAAAAGACAGCAGCAGCCGTGTAATGTAATGCAGCACGAGCAGCTGTATGTACTGGCTAAAGCGCGAGCGGATGCCGATCACTGTCCTATATATTTTACATCCGCTGGATCAGCCGTGAGAGCTAGTCTCGATTCCGTCAGCAAAGAGCAGAGCCCAGCTCCAGCGAAGCTCTCGTGCTTGACGGGATGGCAGGATGCGATGACGCGATCGATTTGCCAGGGTGGTGATTGGCCTCCGGGGCTGGATCGACAGACCGAAACGACTTAGCAGCACCTTGTGGCATGGGACGGCGACTCCGGGAGATGAACCACTGCTGGGATCAGAACCTACTTACTGCCAGAAGCACGGCGGCAGGCAGCAGCTCTTGACCGTCTTTCCGGGGTGAAGCTGGGCGGGATGCCCAATGTTCTGCGGGTGGTGGGGAGCGGTGCATATTAATAACGCCACTATGATCAGCCTGGATCAGCAGCTACTCGCGGGAGCAGCTCGTGGTTCTAATCTGGGAACAAATCAGTTCCATTCGGCTTCATTTCATCCCAGAAGCACTTCAGATATCGGGAGGCGGCGGCTTTTAGACTCTGGCCCACGTTTTTTTAAGGTTCCCTCGGCCTCAGCAACGCCTCCAACCAACATTCCTGTAGACGGATCTAGAAAGCTTGTTGGAGGCACTTGACGGAACTGGGGCTGGCTTCTGCTCCCGCTCGGAATGGAGGTAATACTGATCCTTGTCGTTCGCCCCTTGGGGAAAATCAACTACGGGGGAGCGCCGAGAGCCGATTGACGTGACCAGTGGCGCTTTTAGCACGTCTGGGCATTGATGTATAAGATCTTAGATTCTTCAATACGACGAGCTCATCATGATCGTGCTTTGTCCTCATTTAATTGATGGTGGAAGACACCTCAGTCACGGGTGTTTCACCTCCAACCCACCAACAGCGGATTATCCACTCGTACAAGCATCAACACATCAATCCAGCATTTTACGAGACACTCCATCTCTCCAGCATGCATTGAATCCAGCGCCTTAGATCGTTGGCAGCAATATTTTCAATGCGTGACGAATTCGCTCAGCTTGAGACCACCGATCTCAGCCGGGCTGGATCGACTGAAGAGTGGCGAGACTCGGCATATTTGCAATGCCAAGACGAGCAAAAAGAAATTCGAAATGAGGTATCCAAGGATTATGGAGGAGCGGGAGAAATACCAAGCCGAACGCAGCTGGCGCCTGTCAGCAGCCAAAAGTACCTTGCTCTTGGCCCCGATTTATCAATAGCGAAAGACATTGTCGGCAGCAACGTTCAGAGATAAGTCGGTCGCATCCGAAGAATTTTCCAAAGCCTTACGGGATAGATTTGCAAGATCTTTGCAAAACGCCTGACCTCTGACCACTGGCTATTACTCGGCTTCAGTAGTTCCAATTCCCGTGGTACTTGAGGCCTGCGCAAGCCTTCTACTGCATCCAGAAAGGCCATGGAATCCTTATTAATATATGCCCATCGTCTGTCAAGTTCCAACATAAATTCATGCAGATATAGCTCTCGAGTTGATGGTCCATCTCTGACGCTATAGCCTTGCTGACACCCACCTTAAGTCATACTCCAGGAATACTGAATTGAGTGAGCAGGATCTGCGCTGATAATGTTCCAACTATCATTTCTATTTCTCCTGTATATCGGGATACTCATATCCGAATGGGCCTAAAAACTTAGAAGGAGCAGCGTCTAACCTGCAGCCCCGTAGAACACCAGAACACGCCGTCAAGCAGTAATCGTGAATCTCTGTTTTTGAGAAAACAACCACGGTTCTACAATTCTCTCTTCCTTGAGATGTTCAAGCTAAGCCTCTAATAAATATTTGGGCTTTGGCCTCTCGGGTCCCTTATGAGCTAATCAACTGTCGCCAGCCGTTTCCAACAGTGGCCAACTGTCGCCAACCCACATCACCTATATAGCTTCTCCCATCATTCGCCCTTATCATTGTTATCAAGAATGTTCCAATAATTTCCCCAACTTCCAAATAAACAGCAAAACATGAAACGCGAAAATCGGTGAATGAAGTCGCTCAGATTACAGCAGTCATTAGAACGAAGGATTCGAAGTCAGTCCATCATATCATGGAACACATTACCACCCCCTTACCCATGGCTCGAATTACTTTCCAAGAAATGCTTATTTGCTTCTGTAGCTCCTTGGCACTGAATTTTACACTATCTGGCAGATTAGTGGCGTAGAGGTCTACCGCTGTCAGTGTAATGCATAGCTTGGCCTGCCCAGTGTCATGGCACTACGCAATCCTTTGCCCTTCCCAGTCTTTAGAGTCTCCAAATTATTATGTTATTCTATTCATCTTCAGCCTTTGTATCATTCTTTCCGTGCTCGATATTTCATCCAGTCTCCCGACATGGTATAAGGATTTCATTCAAGGCATATATGTAAGGTAACCAAGAGTGCCCATCAAGAATTTTGGTAGGATAAGAACCCATATTTGCCTTGGCCATGGTCTCAATCTTGGGATGTCAAAAGCTCTACCTTTTACGAGCATGAGATCGATGATGTACATATCATCTCGGAAACTTGAAAATCTATGCATCCTTCCACGCGTCATGAAGCCGATCAGCCATCTTCACTTGGGGTTTGGTCTGAACGAGTTCCTTTCTACTCAAGTGTTCAAGCAATTTATCGATACAAGTTAATTTCACAACAGGGGCGCGCCGATGGCATTACCAAACAAGCACAAGGCAAAGGGGCACGCAACATTACTTGCGCAGTTCGCACCTCCTATCTACCGTTGCGTAGAAAGCTCTTCTCAGTCTAGCGCTTGGGCACTGAAGCATCATAAAATGGAAATGGGTAGTAGACATGTATAAAATTGAGGCATTGATTTGTATATCATTAAGCTAAATGGAAATCACGAAAAGTGTATCATCGGTCTATCATAAAATTGTATGCACCTCGCAAGGGAAATGCCATCTAACAAAAGAAACAGCTTTCCACAAAGATAAAATCGAGAGCAAATACGTTCCCAAAAGTCGTCATCGTAAAGGGAGGGACAGTAATGTCCCTCTGCTCCCCTCGCCCCTACGCCCAGCACTCCTTTCCATATATCCAGAAATATCATAAAACAAGCGGCCGTGAGTCAACGATGAACTGTGCCAAAGAAAAAAAAAAAAAGGAGAGAAAAAGTGGCAAGGAAATATCGAAGGCTGCGCTTTTAAACAGTCTTCTTCTCGCCAGCTCTCATCTTGCCCTTGGCCCACAGGAGCACCTCCGTGAAGACCATGTACACACCGGTGACGGCCCAAAAGCTGAGGATGACGCCGAGGCCGCCCATCAGGCGCGCATCCACAACTCGCCGTGTAATCTCCTCCCGGAAAGCGTCGTTCATCATCATCCAGCCGTAAATAGGTACCAGGCTCTGTGCAGATGCGGCAAGGGTGTTGCTCGAGGTGGCAGGCTGCTCCTGGAGGTTGCCCTGCTCCCTTTCCCTCTCAGCAATAGTGTCGGACATGCGCCAGGCGACCTTGTTGTTGATCTTGTCCCACGTGGCCTCGCAGGCGGCTGCGCGAGCAGAGATGGCCATGCGGGCTCGGAGCTGATGGTCAGTGGCAAGCTTGAGGGCCTTGGCGACGAAGCCATCGAGGTCCTGAGGCGGGACTAGGTATCCGGTCTCGCCGTGGTTGACGATGTCAGAAGGACCGCCCTCATCGCGTGCGACGACAGGGACGCCGCTGGACATGGACTCCAGGACGACCAGACCGAATGTCTCGGTGATGGAGCAGTGCAGGAAAACGTCGCCGCTGGCGTAATAGGTGGCGAGCTCCTCTCCGACCTTGAAGCCAGTGAAGATGACCTTGCCTTGCTCCTTGAGCGGCTCAAAAAGGTCCTGGACCTCCTTCTCCATGTCTGGGTTTCGGTTACCGCCCACGATGAGGAACTTGTAGGGAACGCCGCGGGTGTCGAGCTCCTTGGCTGTCTTGGCGAGGAAGTCAAAGCCCTTTTCACCAGCAATGCGGGAGACGGTGACAAAGATGATTTCGCCGTTGGGAGCAATTTCCCTCCTCAACTGCTCGCTTCTTCGGCCAGGGTTGAACATCTCAGTGTTGACCCCGCGTGTCAGTAGCTCCATCTTTTCCTCCTGGACATTCTGGCTCGCCAAGTAGCGCTGTACGAACTTGGACGGATAGAAGATGGTCTTGATAGAAGAGTGCCTGAAAAGGTAGCTCTGGACGGCAGCGAAGGTGTAGACTGCGATGTGGCTCAAAGGCGCCGGGAACAAGATGGAGCAGTAGCCTGCGAGATCGGTCTGGAAGTTGCAAATGATGGGGATCTGCTTGTCGGCGGGTTGCTGGCGGAGCTGCAGCATAACCTGGAAGCCCAGACTGGCGGGCGAAGCTAGGTAGATGATGTCTGGTGGCGCATCGAGACCGAAGGTGCGCGAGTAGAGAGATGAGTTGCGTACCGGATAGACGATGGAAAGCTCAGGGTTGAAGGGGAGAGGGTATCCCGTAACGCGAACCTCGGGCTGAGGCTTGTCGGCGGGAGACAACGAAGGCGACGGCGGCGGCGTAAAGGTATTGTGCTTTGTGTGGTTGTGAGGAGCGACGACGGCGACCTGGGCGCCATTTGCGCGAAGATGGTTGACCAGCATCAGCGTTGTGCGACTCACGCCGTTGACGGGACCGAACGATTCCGTGCAGAGCAGGATGCGCTTGTCCTTGAGAGACGCAGGAAACTGCGAAAGGTCATGATCAGGGTACGACGCCATGGTCGGCGACTGCTGCTGAACAGACATTGTGCGTTCTCAGCTGTGTTGTTTGCGGTGCAAACTGAGGCGATATTATGAATCAATAGTCCAGGGTCAAGACTAAGTGAACTCTCTCCGTGGCGCACACTGAGGGGCTTATTGGACAAGCAGGTGAAATATGAGATTTTGCAGGCGCAGATGAGAAGGATTATTCTTTGCCATGGTAACAAACAAACAGGCAGGCAACCAAGAGACAAAACTGTACAAAGACGAGGCAGCTGCTTTTTCAGTATTCGCCTGGTCAGATATGCAGGATGAAGGCTTGCAGCACGAGAGTCAGCCAATTACCCCACGTGCATGTGCAAGCGGTCGAGGTCGTTTGATTGATTCGATGTATCTGGCGGCAGCACAAGATGGTCTAGCCTCGCGTGGCAAGGTCACAACGGCCTAGAGAGGGGCTTGCGGCGAATGGGCGGGGGCAGCCGCAGAGACAGTCGGCTCTTTTGAATCCATCGCCCCTCCTGCTTGCCGGCTCCCAGCGACATGTACTTCCATGGTGGGGGATAGATGGATGGGTAAGGGATGTCGGATCGTCATGAGGGGCAACTTCCAGCCAGACATCGCAGGGGGCTTAATGCCCGTTGGACAGCCATTGGATGCCACTGGGGATATGAGCTTAAGGTTGCAGAAACAGGAGCTGCATGTAATGGAAATGGTGCCTGTCTGTCAGGTGGCCCTGGACCTGGTCTCAGTTCGACGAGGCAGATGGGATGGCCCTCGTTACCCACCCCACGGCAGAAGGGAGGGGTTCATGATGCTGAGAAGCGAGGGGTATTGCGCATGAGTCCTGGCTACATCGTGTCCGTCGACCACATCTAGTTAAGTTCGCGGTAGCTTCGCGCGGGCGCTGCAAAGTCTCAGTGACCTCTTCTTTCCAAGTCCTCTGCCAGCGCGATGTGACTTTGGCTGGCAAGGTGCATCGACCTCGTCACATATGACTGGGCGCCAGATGATCTCGGCCGGTTAGACGCATTCACAGTAGCCTCTCCTCTCAACAAGTCGCGCGACAGGACCCCGAAACATCTGGTGGCGGGACCAAAGGACGCTGCAGAGGCGGAAAAGGCTCACAAGAGCACATGGCTTGAGGCGGGCGAGAACCAATCAGAGGGCGCGATGCAACCACATTGCAGTCTCCGAGGAAGCGATAAGCTAACGAACCCATGGCGGCGTCCAGCCCAGATAGCCAAGGACGCTTCCTCGTGGCATCTCTGGTTGGCATTTGACGGCTGGTGTGGGGGATCCCGATGCGACCGTCGTGATCACGAGCGCGATTGATGCTGGGCCGAAGTCACAGTCGATCCTGAAATGCGATCTCGTTCTACCAAGGAGGTATTCAGATGACGGACAATACCGGAATGCGGTTTTTGTGTTCCATCTCCCAGGCGCGCTTTTAAATTTTCCTTTCTCATTTTTCACCGCCACTCGGCTATGAAATGGAAATCTCGCGTGTCAATTTCCCGGCCGCGGGTTGGTCAGCGCGGGTGTTCTCATGATGCTCTCGCTAGGCTGCTCCCGCCATCGTGACCCGATTAGCCAAAATCAAGAAATCGCTGGTTGGCTGATTAATATGTGCTGTGCAGGACGTAGAAGTGGGGGAGGGGCCATTGGCCTTGTCAGGAACAGCTCTCCATGATCATCAGGGTCTTCATCGACTGGTGGGATTATGCAGCTTGGCCTGTTGATTATAATTTTTGTGACGTCTGTGAGCTGCCAGAAATCCCCTTCGTAGGAACTTCAGTGATTGCGGAGCTTGACCCAAACACGAGCCACATCCATCAGCCACGGTTTCTGAGCCACACAACATCGTGGCAGTTGCGCTGGAAGTTTGCTCCTGCCATATTTTCCTGCTTACCCTGTAGCATGAAATTTCTAGAACGATCAACCAGTTCTTCTCTTCTGCTCTCCGTTTCCTTGTTCGGTCAATCGCTCAGAGGAGCTACTCCTGTAAAAAGGACTTTTGTGTTCCTTAACAGGGAATAAGTCGGGCACAGTGAGTTCCTTCCTGGTCTGAAGACAGATCGACATAGCAAGGAATACTCGTATGTTAGCTTCCCGGAGGTCAGCAGAAATCGCAATGGCGACGCGAGCTCCCCTTGCAAAAAAAAAAAAAAAAAAAAAAAAAAAAAAAAAGCAGGCAATGTGGTTTCTAATCCATTCGTTTTCCTTCGCTTCATCTGCATCTGCATCTCCACCGGTTTCATTTCACAAGGGAAATCCCTCACGTGTCATACAGGTGAAGAGGCCGCGTCATGGCTCAACAATGTCAAAGATTAATACTAGCAGGGAGCCCCATGCTCTCGCCTTGGCCTGAGAAAACAGCTTGGCGCTCGCTCCGTACTGATAAAGATCAATTTCGATCCCATCACGCGAGCGTTGCAGACAGGTTTGAGCGGACTCGAGCGGACGCAATTGACGGCGATTGATTTTTGCCTGTTAGATGTGCGCACTGTGGTGAGCCGGGCCGTACTCACAGAAGGCATTCTGACAATCCCATCAACTGATAACACGAGGCGGCCCAGCTGGTCCGTTCCAGGGTGCGCCGGCCCTTCTGATTGGCACTGGGTGGAAATAAGCTCTCCCTGACGGCACAGTAGCTAAAACTTGTTAGACAGGTGAAGTGGCGTCTGCACCATCAGCTTCTCCATATCGACGTCACAGGAGCTGGAGTGTGGTGCAGAATATTTCCGACGCCCCGTGCCAAGAGCTGCTGGAGAAGCTGAGCTCTATCTAAACAAGTGAAACAGGGAAGAGCAGCACCGTGTGAAATTGCGAGCAGTGCTACAACCTTGGTTTCAGCAAAACAAAGCAAAGATGGGTATCAGTCAAAGTGAGCCAGCTGGTGCCTCGCATCATCTGAATCCACCCACTCTGTGCAACAATGACTGCGGACCCTGGTGCTCACTCCGACGCGCGCGAACCTGGTCAGCACCTACGTTGCAATGGCGGTCACCCTTCTCGCTTTGCTCTCTCTCTCTCTCAGCCTCGTGCCGTCACTAGATCGGGTCAGCCGCCATCGCAAATCCCAGCGGCAACACGGCTGGTGACTTGCCCCTCCTACGAGATAGGCCATCCATTCACCCCAAAGCGCAGTCTTTTTGGTCTCCGCCTAATTAGAGTGCTGTGTCCTCCGAGACTAACTCTAGCGGGCAACAATCACAGCCATTCACAAGGTCGGCTTGGGGCATGGCGGTGGTGGACAGGCCGCAGGTTGCGTGGCTTGCCGGCCCAGGATGGCCGCTAGCCAAGGCCGGTGCCCCGTCTCCCCCCAATCATCTCATCTCAGAAATGCTGCATGGTGCTCTACTGTATGTCGAGGTATTCTGTCGTAGGTCGGTCCAACAAGCAAACTCCGTCCCCAGGGACCAGGCGCTAGGTTCCATATCGGGTGCATCCAGTACCATGTACATACTACTTCGGTATGTAGCGTTCTGGGACAAGCTCAAGTACCGCGTGGAGCGAGCAATATGGATCCGTAGAGGCACAGCTGAGGTTCTGGGAGAAACTGTTGCCCCCATCCCGCCGTCCCATGATATCCTGCCCTCACTCGCCCGCCCGTCTTGTTGGATATCCGTGCTGCAATGTGCTGGAGCTTGGGAAGGGGAAGGGGCCAGGGTCCAGCTAGCGACTACTTGGCAATCAGCCGGTAGACTGTATGTAGGAGATGAACAGTGTGAGGTGTGTGCGTGTTGCCAAAGTCCACACAACCACCTTTCGCTTTTGGCCTCTTGGCTGTGTATCCCATCCGACACCCCTTTTCCACTCGCATGGAGGCAGCACACCCCCGGCTCAGATACATGTGTTTGGTGAATACTAGTATTTTTCTTTTCAAGAGCCGCCTGGTCTGAATCATCCCCCGTGCGCGGCCAATGTACTTATTTTAAGGTCTCGCCATCTCGCCGTGCTTTAGGACTTTTGCAACCCGAGAGGCGACATCCCAACCAGTAGGTGACCCGCGTGCACTGGCTGCTACTTTCTTACTTTTTGCCATCTTGCTTTATAACACGATCTATAATTGAGAGGTACAACCCCCCTGTTTGAGCGGTCTGAGATCCCTGCCGAAGCCTTGGCTAGATAAAGTCGGCCGTGCCATTCGTCATCCCCCACCATCGGCCTGTTGTTTTCTGAAGCGTCACGATTGCGCTGCTTCGGTTTCTTTTCTCTTTAATTCTATACTGTCGTTTCCGTCTGAACAAACGCTCCGCACCTCCCAAGGGACATTCTACAATGGCGGGCCTTCCTGAAGCTGTGGTGAACTCGGTTGCCAGCCTGGGGCTCAACGGCTCTACAGAACACACCAATGGCGCTCTAGAGGACGTTGTGGTCAAGAACATTTGCTGTGTGGGCGCTGGCTACGTCGGTAAGTTGGCACCTTTTTGGGGCGCTGGAGCTCTGCTGCAGCGCTGCCACTGTGGCTCGCCCCAAGCCACCGGCAGGACCCTCCATTGTCTTGCCTTTTGGGCGTCATTGCTTTCCCTGCGGTGCAGATCTCGCCTCTTTTCCCCCAAGACAGTTCCTCAAGGGGCCAAACGCGAATCGAAGAAGCTGAAAAAAAGGCAAAACGCCCCCAATGAAGCTGATTGCTGACCTTTTCTTCCAGGTGGCCCGACCGCTGCTGTCATCGCATTCCAGAACCCGCACATAAAGGTGACCGTGGTCGACCGCGACGTCACTCGAATCCGCCGCTGGAACTCTAAGCACCCTCCCATCTACGAGCCTGGCCTCCGCGACATCGTCCGTGTAGCCCGCGATGGCGGTCGTCGCATCGTCTTTGACTCGAGCGAGGGTGTCGCCGACAAGACTGAGGTTGGGGTGCGACCGGGCAACCTGTTCTTCACCACCGATGTCGGCAAGTCCATTGGCGAGGCTGACATTGTCCTCGTCTCCGTCAACACCCCTACAAAGTACCGTGGTGTCGGTGCTGGCAGCGCGACCGACATGACTGCTTTCGAGGCCGTCACCGGTGTCGTTGCTCAGTTTGCCCGCGAGGGTGCCATCATTGTTGAGAAGAGTACTGTTCCCTGCCGAACTGCCCAGCTCGTTGCTGATACTGTAAGTCCCAATCAATATAGTAGTGGAAAGCCTATGCAAGAGGAATTACAGGATCTAATCATTTCCCCTGTGCCCAGCTCAACATGCACCGCCCCGGCGTCCACTTCGAGATTCTGTCCAACCCCGAGTTCTTGGCTGCCGGTACCGCCGTCAACGACCTGCTCTACCCCGACCGTATCCTGATCGGTTCTGCCCCCACCCCCTCGGGAAAGAAGGCTGCCGAGGCTCTCGTCAACGTATACAATGCTTGGGTCCCCCGCGATCGCATCCTGACGACCAACGTCTGGTCGTCTGAGCTGGCCAAGCTGGTCGCCAACTCCATGCTGGCTCAGCGCATCTCCAGCATCAACTCCATCTCCGCTGTGTGCGAGCAGACTGGTGCTGATGTCGACGAGGTGGCCAAAGCTGTCGGTGTCGACCCTCGTATCGGCAACAAATTCCTTGTCGCCGGTATTGGTTTCGGCGGCAGTTGCTTCAAGAAGGACGTTCTGAACCTCGTCTACCTGGCCGACACTATGGGTCTTCCCGAGGTCGGCGAGTACTGGCGCCAGGTTGTCAAGATGAACGAGTACGCTCGCGACCGCTTCACCAACCGCGTCATCAAGTGCCTGAACAACACCCTGGTCGGCAAGAAGGTGACCATCCTCGGCTACGCCTTCAAGAAGAACACATCCGACACCCGTGAGGCCCCCGCCCTGGAGATGGTCAAGACCCTCCTCGAGGAGCGCCCCCGTGAGATCGCCATCTTCGACCCCTGCTGCAACCCTCTCGTCATCAAGGAGGAGATCAGGCAGCTCCTCGGCGACGTCGACGAGCTCAAGAACATCGTCGTCTACGGCAACGGCTACGACGCCTGCGACAAGAGCACCGCCGTCGTCATCGCCACCGAGTTTGACGAGTTCCGCAACCAGCCTCCCCCCAAGCCCGCCGTCCCCGCCCCCGACCACACCGTCAAGATGATCGGCCGCAAGCCCAACCCCAAGGCCGATCCCCGGCCGTTCGAGCGCCCCGAGCCCTCCGCCAACGACGTCCTCGCCCTGCACAAGCACCTCCTCCAGCGTGACGGCGAGACCTCGAGCGACCCCCTGGGCCGCTACAACCCCGAGCCCGCGTGCTCCGAGGACTGCCCCGACTGCCTCCAACAGGCCGCGAGCAAGGAGACCGGCTTCGCCACCGGCATGGGCAGCTCCCAGGAGTACAAGGCCAGGGAGCGCCTCGACTGGGTTCGCATCGCCGACACCATGGCCAAGCCGCGCTGGGTGTTTGACGGCCGCGGGGTCATCGACTCGCGCGAGATGACCAAGCTAGGTGTCCGCGTTGAGAGTGTCGGTCGCCAGCACCGCTTCTAAATTACCTTTTTTGAGTGTGACATTGATACATAGACACGCAAGCATTCCCCCTTCCCTTTTGGCGCTTCTTCCCCCCATCTACGCAGATGGTTGGGTTGAGTTTTCCGTCCAGCGAGGGGGGGGGAGTGATTGAATGAGAAAACGGCCGAAATTAGTATAAAGAGGGTATTTTTATTTTAATCAACTTCAATGTTGCGCTTTTTTTCCTGGCTCATGCTGGGGGTGGGGAGGCTCCCCTTGCCCCTGGGATGATTCAGTTTCTTCGTCATTTGAGCTTGGCATGGAGCAGGAGTAGAGGAGGGAGTAGTAGTGGCCGGACCATCACTTTTTGGTCTGGCTTGGAGAGTGTATAGAGATTAGGTAGAGTCTAGTGGAGAGATGCAAGAGAGTACTTGTATTTCGGGGATTGTTCCAGATCAATTTGTATAGTACAATCTTCTGGCCAAAGCCGAAGCATTTTATCTGGGATAGATTGTGAAAAGTATCTCGTGACAAGTGAGAAGAATGTGTAGGTAACGTGTAGATGCCTCTGTGGGTTGATCAGTCGTGTTGGTAGATGGAATACCGACATTTTGCAGCGAGACTTGACCGATGAACTAAGGTACCTACCCAATAGCAGAGCTACGAAATATCCCACATTAAGCCGTATTTAACGCAATACTTAATTAATGAATGGGTTGAAGAAACATAGCACCACGATCGTGGCTCTAGGGTAGCACCGTTTGGTTGGTGAGCCGAAGTTTTTAGGGCACCATGCTTGTGGTGTCTTTGATTGAATATACAGCCACACAAGCATTCAAGGACCGAAAGCAACCAGGGAAAAGCTCAAAGACGTCCAGCCTTCTTCCGCCAAGACCGTCGGACTACTGTAATAAGTTTAACGAAGGCCAGCGCTGGCTACGACTTGGGACCTCATCCACTGAGTTGGCAGTGCTGGCTTTTCTGCGCTCTCTATTCCCAATGACAGTTGTTTTGCAGGATGGATACTGTCGTGACCCTCATTTGCTTCGCATTCGAAGCAGATACGCCTCCTTGGGGTTGTGAATACACGCCGGGTCCACGGCTGTGCAGATCCTAGAGATAAGTAGATTGTGCTATTGTCCTGGGGGAAACAAAATGCCCACGGCGCTGGACAATACCCAACGAGCCTGCAGTGTGTTTGGGAAAGCGATCTGTGGGTTTGGCTATGATTATGACGTACTTTCTTTCTTGTGCTTTCCCATCGCAACCAGATGACCGTTGCTGGTCTCCCAACTGTAGGTAAGTAGGATTATTATGTCCATACTTGCTTTGTACGTGTGGTTTCTGCCGAGTCATTGGGGAGTGTAGGTGGGTTATGTGTGGCATGTTCGGGTCCAGAGACTGGGAACCACCATACCAGGAACGTTCGACTGAACCGGCCGTCTTCTAGCGATTCCGCCATGCCATCTGGCACATACGACCATACCCATTCGAAAACACGCGATCCCGTCCGCTCTCGCCTAGTTAAACGGATGAGGGGTGGATTAGTAGTTGGGTCGGTGACGACCAGCGAATACCCGCTGTTGTATGTTCTTTTTGGCTGGAATGCTTTGTATTTTACCATTTTGTGGTAGAGTGGGGACTAGGGCATATAGCTCTCACGATAGCCTCAACAACCACATACGACCATACCCATTCGAAAACACGCGATCCCGTCCGCTCTCGCCTAGTTAAACGGATGAGGGGCGGATTAGTAGTTGGGTCGGTGACGACCAGCGAATACCTGCTGTTGTATGTTTTTTTTTTTTTTTTCTTTGCCGCTGTTGTGTCTGGTTTTTTGCCGCTGGAGATGAAAGAGGAGCCTGGGAATCATCTCGAAGAAGAGGCAGAGCCCATCTGGTGCCGCAAAATGTATCCCGGGTTTGGCAGAGCCGTGTTCTAGACCCAGTCTAGAAAGTGAGGACCACATCACCCTCCATCGCTGGAGAGGGGAGGCAAACGGTCGAGACGCGTCCGGTGTTTGCCCTTTTGCCATTTCGAGTTTTGGAAATCCGGAAGGGGACTTTGATAAACATACGCCGTCCTCGGCTCGGGTGTCTTGGGCCCTCCGTTCCATCAATTGACGATCTGTCGCTGGTCAAGCAGGGTCCTGGGAAGGGAGGGGGTGCACAGATGTATTGGGTGCTTGAATCTAGTCGAGGGAAGAGCTCTGTATATTTCCCATTCAAGAGATTGTGTGAATAGGGATGAAATGCGATTTGTGGGGATGGAAGGGCGATGATATGGACTTTCATCCAAGTATTTGTTGTGTGATGGTCATCAGCTGGATGTCTCTTGGGTTGATGGATGGAAGTCAATTGGAATCACGTGCTGCTTTGACCAGCATTGAGGTCGGTCCTACCTGTTTGCTGTTCTTCCCTTCAATTCTTCCCTTAGCCATCGACAACACACAAAATCAAAAACTCAGATACTGAAATCACAAGCAACTGCTTTCATCTGCCCCTCTGGATGGCATATATCGATATCGCCATGCTCTCCCTCTCTCGTCCAACGCCCTCTTGCATGCGGGACGGGTTCGGCAAACGGTGCACCAACATCCCTGCGCTACACTAGGGTACCGTTGACCAGAGATCGTGTTCAGATCATCAGAAACAGCGTACCTGAGACCTTTACCGTAACCGCTCTCATTGGCCGATCGCGCGCTTGCATGTCAACCGTGAGACACCGCAATCAGTGAGGGGAGCCATGTAGGCAATGTTGAATGCTGCTAGCGGAGACATCCCGGCTGCCAATTCCTGCTCACTGCATTGATCTGTTGATGCCCCGGGTCGATATGTTGTTATCCAAGTGTTGCAAGCACCTCATTGACACTGCTAACGGGAGCCAAGAGGTACATTCGTGAGAGAGTTCGCTGCATCCGCGCATCAGATCTCCGGACAAGGGCTCGGAGTGGCGCCCTTCTGATGAGCCGGACTGGCCGCGCTTCTCCAATTGTATCTTCCCTTGAGATGTCCTTCATCTTTACGCTCCTGTGATTGTGCTCATCTGTGCCGAGCTGATCTCAGCGCCCTTGATATCTACTTGGCAGTCTCCAACGGCTGATTGTGGGGGCGGCACCTTGTGTCGTTAGAGAGCATCGCTACCGACTGGCCATCACGCAGGATTCCTGATTCAAATGGCTACAATTCTCCGACGAAGAGGGGACTAATTTTTGTTGGAATGCTTTTGTCAATGGAGATGGTTCTCGAGACTCCGGGACGGATGAAGAACAAACCCAATTTCCACATGTCTCATTCCTAGGAACAGCCTCCGAGGGAGAATCGCCCAGATCACCTTGCCCTCTTGAGGGACGCTCTAGGGAGTGCCCGCCTTCAATAGCGCTGCGGAAGACCGGGAGCGGCCAGAGTTTGTGTGGCAGAGTCCAACGTCCCGCCGCGGTTATGGGTTCCTGATTCAGATCACGAGCGAGAATTCCAGGCTGATATATTCCCTGAATCGGTAATAATCTTGACTCTGCGACCATCGCGTTTGGCACGGCATAGCATTCTGCCGCCAATGTCTGGAGGCATTGTGTATATAAGGAGTTCGCCTTGGGCCGGTCTGGAGGACCAGTCTTCTCCTTGTCAATCGTTACGGCTTTTTCATTCTTTTGTTTTTGTCCTTACCTACTGACCTCCAACAGCACAGGTACCTGGGCTGTGTGAGGATCAATATGGCGAGCTCTCGCTACAACCGTGCCTCGGCATGGGTCACGGGTGCGACGCTCGCTGCGTCGATGCTCGTGGCCCCCGTCCAGGCCGGTCCGCCGGCCGACATCGTCACTGTTGAGGAAGTAGTCACAAAGTATGTCGATGTCAACGAGTGCCTTAAGAAGTGCCCCGCCAAGACAACCACCATTGAGGTTAAGCTTCCTCCCGTCACCATCACCCTCCCCGCATGTGAGACGCCGGGCAAGGTGCCACCACCTAAGACCGAGACTCGCCCACCATCATGCGACTACTGCCCTCCTACCGTGGTCCACTACGAGCCGACTGATGTTCCTTATGTAACCAAGACCACCATCAAGGAGCACATCAAGTACCCGACCGTGGAGACACATCATCCCTCCAAGGGCTGCAAGAAGGACTGTGAGGGAACAGTAGTCATCTGCGAGCCTCCTCACCCAACGGAGCCTCCAATTCCACATGGCGGCCGCAAGGGCGACTACTGGGGCGACGTCAAGGACTTCGGTGATTTCGGAGATTCTGACGTCCACATCCTCCACGGTGCCCAGCCCGGCGGCCCCAATATCCACCTTCCTCCGTTCAAGCATGGAGAGAAGCCTGTTGTTGTGTGCGGACCTCCTGGGTTCGAGGACAAGTTCCCCGTCGTCACTGTTCCCGGCAAGGCTCATCCCCTCACCAAGACCATCGTCCCGACTGGCCCTGGAGGACACCCAATCCCCTACGCCACCCCTGTCGTCCTTGTTGACAAGCACCACGGACATGAGGTTCCCACTGTGACTGCTCCTTGCGGTGTTGATGGTCCTGCTGTGACCCTTCCACCATGGAGAGATGAAAGCGGCCACGATGAACGTGGCCCCATTGTCATCTACATCATCAAGGGAAAGAAGGACAAGGATGATGACAGCGCCGATGAGGGTGAAGAGGCTGCGCCCGCGATGCTTGGTGGCATTCATGTTGGCAGTGGAAACCCCGGCGCTGGTCCCGGCGTCGCTCCAAGCCCCCGACCAAGTCTTGGTCCCGCTGGAGTCCGCCCTGATGCTGGTCCTAACGGTCCCAGCGGTCCTGGTCCCAATGGTCCTAACAACCTTGGTCCTAATGGTCCTAACGGCCCTCGCCCCAATGGTTCAGGTCTCAATAGCCCCGGTTCTGGTCCTGGATCTAATGGTCTCAACGGCCCTGGTCCCAACGGTCCTGGCTTTCCTGGCCCCGGTATCGCCCCTTCCATCCCGACTGGCCGTCCTCCAACTCCAGGAACGGGCCCTGGAAACACGGGAACCAACCCTACTGTCGATCCTGATGTGCCCACGGACGGTCCCGATAGTGGCCCTAATGGCACCAACCCTACTGTCGATCCTGATGTGCCTACGGACGGTCCCGATAGTGGCCCTAATGGCACCAACCCTGGCGTCGATGTCGGCCCCGATGGTCCTGACGAGGGCACACTCACAGCTTCTCCGGCCAAGTGTGTCAAGGCAGATGCTGATGAGGGTCTCCAGCAAGGCCTGTACGTCGTAGACCAGACTAACCAGGCTCTAAGTGAGATGGACCCCAGCCAGATTGGAGATGCTGAGCCTGTGGCTGCCTCCGTTGGTTTGGACTTGCTCACGCTTCCCAACCCTGCTGATCAAGCTGTGGCCTACCACTTGAGAGGGTTCATCTACGTCTGCGAAGATGGAGACATTACCATCTCCACTCCTGGTACCGAGGGTAGTGTCTTTATTTGGACTGGCGATAACGCTGTGGCGGACTTCAACGGTGCTAATGCTAACATTATTTCTGTCAACGCTCCCTCTGGCCTCAGTAAGCGTGCTGGTCCCGCTACAACAACTGTTGTGAAGGGTATCGGCGGTACATATCTGCCTATTCGTATTATCTGCCTTCTTGAGGGCGGTGCCAATTGCTTGTTCCGCATGGAGGGCACTGGCAGCACGGCTCTCTACAATGAAGGTTCTGGCGCCCTCCCCAATAGCCTCTTCACGCTGGTTCCTACCGCCCCGGAAAGCAACATTACCTTCCCCGACTTTGGCAGTGAGAACACAACCCCCCCGAACACTGGTACTGGTTCCAGCAACCCATTCTCTTCTTCCGGCCTTCCCGGTCTGCCTGGCGTCAATGGCCTCACTGGAGGTTCGACCCCTGGAAACTTCACCTGGAGCATTGCCTTCGGAAACTCTAGCCTGAACTTTGGTCTTGGCACTGAGAAGCTTCCTAACGGTCTCACCGATATCAGCTTCGACTTTAACGGAAAGCTTTCTGGTCTGCTCCTCCCTGATCTACCAATTCTCTCCCTAGGCGGCCTCTTCCCCAGCTTGGGCGGCTTGGGTGGTCTGCCCGGCCTTGGTGGTCTGCCCGGCCTCGGCCCTCTGCTGTATAGCCTGCTTCTCCCGGCACTGGGCGATGGTCTTGGAGGTGACCTTGGTGGTCTACCCGGTCTTGGTGGTCTGCCCGGTCTTGGAGGCCTTCCCGGCCTCGGTGGTCTTCCTGGTCTCGGTGGCCTCCCCGGCCTCGATGGTATTCCAGGCCTCGATGGTCTCTCACTTCCGAATCTTGCCCTTCCTTACCTCGGTGGCCTCTTGAATGGATTGGTGCTACCAAACTTTGCTTACCTCCTTCCCGGGCTCGCCGCTTTGGGCTCAGGCTTGGGTGATCTGGGATCTGGCCTTGGACTTGGTCTTGGAGGTCTAGGATCCGGTCTGGGCGGTCTGGGATCTGGCCTCGGTGGATTAGGCTCCGGTTTGGGTGATGGTCTTGGAGATTTGGGATCCGGTCTTGGGAACCTTGGCGGCCTCGGCTTACCAGGCCTTGTCGACGCGTTGAACCTCAACAGCTTCTTGACTGGTCTGGCTCTGCCTGCCTTGACCTCATTGCTCCGCGTCCTAACTATTCCCAGCCTTCCTGACCTGGGAAGTATTCTCTTCAGCCTGCTAGATCCAAGCACTCTGCCCGATATCAGCCTCCTGTTGGACTCCTTGCTGCCTTCACTGACTCTTCCCAACTTGACTGGTCTGCTTGGCGGATTGAGCACGCTCCCTGACCTTGCCGACTTGCTGAACGGCCTGGCTGGGCCTGACCTGACCGATCCTAGTGACATTCTAAGCGGCCTCTTGGGCAACCTAACCAACCCCAGCAACCCATTAGACGACTTGCTTGACCCTAACAATCCCTTGAACAACCTGCCTGATCTTAGCGGCCTTCTCGGAGGTCTTCCCGACCTCGGAAGTCTCCTCAGCATTCCAAATCTCGGAGATATCCTTCTCCCTGATCTGAGCCTGCCTGCTATCGATAGCCTGCTCTCTGCTTTGCTCGGTCCTCTAGATCTCCCGGGCCTGAGCCCTCTTCTGTCGACACTTCTGAGCCCTAACCTGATCCCCGACCTTGGGCAGCTTCTCAGCGGCCTAAGCCTCCCTAACCTTCAGCTGCCTGATCTGAGTGGTCTCTTGAGCGGTCTTGCTGCCGGTACACCCGACCCCTCCGACATCCTTGGATCACTGGGCAACCTCCTCGGCCTCGGGAATGGATCGGACCCCCTAGGAAACTTGGGCAACGCTTTGGACCCCCTAGGAGGCCTGGACAATATTCTTGGCAATCTGCCTGATCTTGGAGATCTGGGCAACGCTCTTGGCAATCTGCCCGACCTTGGGAACCTCTTGAGCAGTACCCTGCCTGATCTGAGCTTACCTGACCTCAGCATCCTGCTCCCTACCCTGCTCGGCCTTCCAGGTCTTCCCGACTTGACCTCTCTTCTGTCTAGCCTACAGATCCCCAACCTGTTGCCGAACTTGGGCCAGCTCCTGGGCGATCTGTCGCTCCCCAACCTTCAACTTCCCGATCTCTCAGGTCTCTTGGGTAGTATCCCCTCAGATATCCCTAACCTCGACGATCTGACCCAGCTCGGCAACCTTCTCGGAGGTGGACTTGGGAACTTGCCTGGCGGTGGGCTTGGAAACTTGCCCGGAACCGGACTCCCTTCCAATCTTTCTGACTTGGGTGATCTTCTTTCAGGCCTGCTCATCCCCGACCTGAGCCTGCCTGGTCTCGATAGCCTGCTGCCTGACCTCGGGCTACCTGGCATTCCCGATCTCAGCCAGCTTCTGGGAGGTCTGGCCAACCCCAACACGCTGCCCGATCTGGGACAGCTTCTTGGTGGCCTCACAATCCCTGATCTTTCACTCCCTGATCTGAGCGGTATCCTCGACGGGTTGAATGGAGGCCTGCCCTTGGACGACTTGACCAGTCTTCTTGGAAACGTTCTTGGTGGACTTGGGGGCGGTGGCATCCCTGGCATCCCGACAATCCCCACTACACCCACTCTCCCAGGTACTCCTGGTGTTCCTGACTTGAGCAACTTGTTGGGCAGCCTTCTCCCCAGCCTCAGTATTCCAGACCTTGGCAGCCTGATCCCTAACCTCGGTGACCTGCTGCCCTACTTCTCACTGTTCCTGGGAAGCCTCCTCTCGGGCATTCCCGACATTGCGCAAGTGCTTGGTGGTCTCGATGGCCTAACCGACGGCCTCGGTGGCCCAACTGGCGGTCTCAACGGACTTGACGACTTGGGCAACGTCCTCGGCAACATTCCAGATCTCTCTCTACCTAATTTGGGCCTGCCAGACCTTGGAGGCCTTCTTCCAAGCCTCCTCGGCGGTTTGGGCAATGTTGGAAATGTTCTTCCTGATCTTCTTGGTGGCCTTCCTGATCTCCTCGGTGGCTTGGGCAACTTGCCAAGTCTCCCAGGAAGTGGAATCCCCACAATACCAGGCACCCCAACCCTTCCAACAGGCATTCCGGGTCTGCCTGGCTTCAGCGGTCTCCCCGATCTCTTAGACCCCAACCTGGTAGACGGCCCTATCCTCGACCTTGGTATTAGCCTCAACCTTGATCTCCCCCGCCTCCTGAGAGTGCTTGGTGTCCCTAACCTCCTGAACACTCTCGGTGTTCCGCAACTCCTCACTGGTGTTGCCGGTCTTCTCGACAACCTCCTCGGAGGATTAGGTGGCTCAGCGCCCACATTGCCAGACTCGGGTACGATCCCAACTACACCGACTCTCCCCAACCTTCCCGGCACTCTGCCTCTTGACAACCTCGGCCTGCCCGATCTCGGAAGCCTCCTTGGAAACATTGTTCCCGGCGTTGCGGGTCAGCTCGGCAATGTCCTTGGAAATGGCCTCAACAATGTTCCCGACTTGGGCAACACTGTTCCAGACGTGACGAACACACTCGACGATCTTATCAATATAGGAAACGGCCTGGGCAACACTCTCCCTGGTTTGACCAACACTCTTGGTGACAATGTCGATGACCTGACGAATACCCTTGGCAGCGTTCTGGGTAATACCCTGGGAAATACTGTTCCTGATCTTGGCAACATTTTGGACAACACCGTTGGAGGAGTTACTGGTCCACTTGTTAACACGGCCGACGACCTCACAAACACTCTCGGTAACACCCTGGGATCCCTCCTGGACAACGGGCTTCCTAGCCTGGCTCTCCCCGATCTGAGCACCCTGATTCCTGATCTGATTGACCCCGTTGGAAGTCTTGGTTCCGGCCTTGGAGACCTGCTCAGTGGTCTTACGGGTATTGTCCCCGACCCTTCCACGCTCCTTCCTAGCGTCACTATCCCTGATCTGAGTTCAGTTTTTCCCGACCTGAGCAGCGTGTTGAGCACTTTGTTGCCTGATCTGGGCAGCACCCTTGGCAATGTAACACCTGATCTGGGCGGCATTCTCGGGGGTGTTGTCCCAGACTTGAGCAACACATTGGGCAATACCCTTGGGAACGGCCTCCCAGACCTGACCGATATTCTGGGCAATGGCGTTCCTGATCTTGGTAACACCTTAGGCAACGTGGTTCCTGACCTTGGCAACACCTTGGGCAACGGCCTCCCAGACCTGACCGACATTTTGGGCAATGGCGTTCCTGATCTCACCAACACTCTGGGCAACACCTTGGGTAACGTGATTCCCGATCTCACCAATGATCTCGGCAACACTTTGGGCAATGTTCCTGATCTCACCAACACTCTGGGTAACACCTTGGGTAATGTGGTTCCTGATCTTGGCAATACTTTGGGCAATGTTTTCCCCGATCTCACCAATGATCTCGGCAACACTTTGGGCAATATTCCTGATCTCACTAATACTCTGGGTAACACCTTGGGTAATGTGGTTCCCGATCTTGGCAACACTTTGGGCAATGCTCCTGATCTCGTTGGCACGCTTGGAGGCCTTGCCCCCGGACTTGGTGATGCCCTCAGCAACTTGGGCAATGGTATCGACACCATCATCCCTGACGTTGGAAACACTATCCCCGATCTGAGCAACAGCTTGAACAACGCAGTTCCCGGTCTTGGAGATGCCATCAACAACCTGGGAAGCACCCTAATCCCCGTCATCCCTGATCTGACCAATGCTCTCCCTAGCTTGGGAAGTGCGCTTCTCGATCTCGCTAGCAACCCAGCCAGCAACCTAGGTCTGGCCAACGCCCTTGCCAATATCCCCAGCCTAAGCCTCCCTGAGCTGACCCTCCCCGATCTGACCCTCCCTTCACTGGGTGTTCCTTCATTGAATAACATCAGCATCCAACTCCAAACGCCTACGCTCGCAGACCTCCTCGGAAACGTCGGTAGCCTCGCCAGCACTCCCAGTATTCCCACGCTACCAAGCCTTCCATTGGTTTCGATCCCGGACACTACCTTGCCAAACCTCCTTCCGAGCCTCGGGCCTTCGCTTATTTCAAACATCGTTAGCAGCTTGGCTCCGTCAACTCCAAGCGTCCCGGCGAGCCCCTTGGCGGGCTCACTGAGCAACGTCGGCCAAGCCACCCAAGCTGCTACTACCATCGCCCAAGCCGCCGGCCAGATTGCGAGCCCACTCACCTCGGCATGCACTGGTATCCTTGGATCTCTTGCCTGCACCCTTGACGGCAAGAGCACACTGAACAACGTCGTCACCCAGACCGGCAATGCTCTGGGCACCGTCGGCAGCGCAGTTGGGGGTCTCCTCGGAAATCTTCTAAAGCCCGCTGCTACTACACCCAAACTCTTCAGAATCTGATCAAGATGGAAATATTGAAGCATAGGAGAGAGAGAGATTTAAGGAGAACTAGAATGCCATGAGACCCTTCCTTCGACCCCTAGTGTAGCCGGCGCCCGAAATGACGCTGGCGGAGCAGGGCTAAAAATGGTTGCGGAGGTAGTGACTCTGCGCAAGGTCATTCTGGGTTGGGTAGACTGAAGTATTAAGTTGTCTTTTTTCGTGTCCTGGCCTCAACACCTCCATGTAATAGTATTCCACGTTCTTATTAGCTGGCTCTACTTTGTTTTGTTCCATATTTCTCTAGTGATTGAGGCTACAAGGTCTCGCTTCTTTGTTATTTGGGGAAGGATAGTGGTAGTCTTTAGAAAAGATGAGAGTAGTATCCTCATGATGTTAAGTTTGTTTTGCATACTAAACTAGCTAACTCAACGTGACGACTCTTGCTCTTCTCTTCCCTCTACGTCCAACTGGCACCTGGCATTTTTCTAATCCCTTCATTTCCAAGTTCCCTGGAAAGGCATGTTTGCTCTCTTCTGTCCACCTTAACTCGCCCCGCCATAGGACAGTATAAGCGGAAGGGGTAAGGAGACTGTTTCACGAGCGTGATAAGCAGCCGTGGTATAGCTCACCTTTCTCAGGTTCGTACAGCTTCCCCAAACCGGCAGCTCAGTCAAAAGCTAGTTTAAATTAAACTAAATGCCGGAGCCACGCTCGCAAGTCTGACGTAGATAAAGAACGCCTTACCCTCTGTCCCCTCTGTCTCCACGTTGCAGTCGGACCACCAGCTGCACCATTATGCAGGGGGTAGTCTCTGATCGACGAGAGCTGAACTGCCTTAAAACGCCTACAGGGATGCAACCACTGCGAGTTTGTCATGCTGCTGGTAGAACAGGCTCTCGTAGCTGTCGTACAGACGGGACGAAGCCGATCCCGTCCGTCGTAGTTATGGATCGTTCACCCTTCTCAATTGAATTGAAGGAGGCAGCCTCAGCGGACGGCAAGCGAGGATCCTTCAGGCTATATATTGGACAATTAGTTACATTTCTGCGAGCCTCAACTCTAGAAGGATCCGGTTCAGCCCTGCAACAGGGGCAGAGATGGGCAATGCTCGCCGCCCGTGTTTCTCGGATTCTTCCTATCCCCACACATCCTGAAACTGCCGTGACGCCGCTAGAATCCGCGACCGTCATGCCCAATCTTCAGCTGAAAATCGCCAAAGGGCCCATATCGTCATCCAAACTTGAAGGATGGGCCAGCGAGCGGGTGTACCTGCAGAGTGTGCCTCGTAGGGGTCAAGAGGAACCGTGTGTGGTGGGATGGTGTATAAAAATGGGAGTTTGATCCCAACCTTGAAACCTCATCAACATCGATAGCTCCAGTCAACACACTCTCCTCCCCCAACTTACATATAGACTCAAAGAAAAACTCACGATGCACTTCTCCTTTCTTCCCCTCCTCCTCCCCCTCGCCCTCGCGGCCGTCAACGAGCCCTGCTACGGCCCCTCCGGCCTCGGAGGCGTCTGCATCGCCAAATCAGACTGCACCGCGTCCGGCGGCACGACCACCACGGGCGCCTGCCCGGCCGACGGCGATAACATCCTCTGCTGTACCAAGACAAAATGCAAGGGCGACGCCTCGGCGTGCAACTGGACCTCGGACTGTGGCGGCACCTCGGCATCCAACCTGTGCCCCGGCCCGGGCCAGATGAAGTGCTGCAGCAAGGCAGGGAGCGTCTTCGGCGGGTACGCGGACGCCTCGATCGTCCCGCCCGTGGGCGCGTGCCAGAAGGTGGCCGTCGACGGGGCCAGGACGGTCGTGGGCCAGTTCCCGGGGAGGGTGAGGGAGATTGGGTGCAAGAGGGACTGTGCGTGCCCGGGAGACTCAGAGCACTGCTGCGGCAAGGCGATTGACTTTATGATTTCGGATGGCGGCAGTGTAAGTCTGACTCTGCTTTCCTTCCTTGGGCGACGTGCAAGCTGATGAAGTTGGAATTTGTAGCAAGCGACTCTGTCTGGAGATGACATCGCCGAATGGGTCATGAACCACGCCTCCGCCAACAATGTCAAGTATGTCATCTGGGGCCAGAAGATCTGGAACCCGTCGAGGGACAAGGTGACGGCCTGGAAGAACTGGCGCACCATGGAGGACCGTAAGAGTATCACTCAGAACCACTGGTAGGTAGAGCTCCGAACCTCCCTTTCCCCGATTGATGTGAGTGTCGTCGTTGCTAATTCGGATTGTTCTGGCTAGGGACCATGTACATGTCAGCTTCAACTAGGCTGACATTGTCGCAGCTCTTTGACTCGAGAATGAACTGTATGAATAAGCTTGCTTAGTTCAAAGCGATTGATGGGCGAGATGAGGAGAGTATTGTGCACGGGTATCTGTATATTACAGACAGCCAGACATGTCTGGCCTAGCTGGCGGCAGGTTCCATCTGTCCGTTCTTTGAAGCTACTTATAGCACTACTTGTTGTTGATATGTATGGCCGCTCCAAACAATGGAAGCATTATACCGATTATCACGTCTTAGATAGCGTGATCCTCTTGCTCTTTCCAAGAAACCCCCATTATGATCCAAAAGCCTCGCTCACGAGTTCGCCCTCGTCCGGCGTCACGGCCATCTCCAACAGCTCATGCGCCGCCTCGACGATCTCGCTCTCAATACCGCTCTCCATCACTAGGTCTTCCTCGGCGAATGTCAGCCTCCCCAATGCAATCAGATAGCGCTGGCTCCCCCCATGTGATGTAGATAGTTTCTGGCTGATGTTGACCATGTTGGCCGTATTCTGATCTGTGACGAGGGTGTGTAGCAGCATAACACATTGCGATATGATCCGAGTCAGCTGTGTTGATGATGTTGAGACTTCGACTAGGTCATCGTCGTCGTTGTCGGGGGAAACGAGCGTAGAGGATATGTCCTGGTCATAGAGATCATCAATGGCACCACTAAGGCAGGCGACAATCCTCGGGATAACATTATCGTGGGACGCAAGCTGCATTGCTCCAAAGGGATAGCGCGCAAATGCAATCAGGGTCCGTAGAGCAGCAATTCGAATCTTCCGTTTATCCTCAGGGGAAATGTTGATGGATCGTGTTGATTCGACCAGCTTGATGGACACACGCTCCATGACAAAAGCAGCAACAAAGGGCGGCTCTCTCTCAGGCGTGATGGGGCCTATAGAGTCCGGAAGCGAGGATGTGGCCAGCAAGTCAAGGATAAGTATGACATCTTGCGGTAGCTGCCTCGGTGTCAGAAGAACAGCCACAGTGTCCAGATTCAGATGTTGCCAGAAGTCGACAATCTTCGGCTGGAACCCACTCGCCTCCGGCATCTCTAATGTAAGAGAGGATAGGGCGGTAATGTATAGTAACGTCAAAATCTTGGTGCTATCAATGTTCTGTGCGAGGGCCAGATATTCGTCGCTCTTGGCGAGCTGCTCCTCGGGGAGCTTGTGTCGCAGCTCTGCTAGGTTAAATACGCTCGGTTGTGCGCATGGCAGGAGTGCTGGGAGAATTAGGGGTGCGATATCAATAGTATGCAGCTGCAAGGTAAACTCGACAAGAGCAACGAGGTACTTGATGGGTTCCCAGAATGAGTCTTCGACGCAGGCCCTCCACAGACCCGTGATGGTCTGCACAAAGTCCACGAGGAGCTGCATTGGCTGGTGACGATTGCCCATGGTTGGCAGTTTCCGGAAAATCAAGGTGGCCAAGGTCGTCGACGGGTCGGTAGGGAACGTGTAACGGGAGAGGACATCAAATGTAGGAGGTTCATCATGGAAGGCCGCATGGTCAAGAATCAGCTGGAGAAACTCGAACGGAGCCTGGGGTATTTGATTCTGGTCCTGTTTGGGTTGTGCCATTGGAGGGTCTGCTGGTGTTGCCGCGTGCCCTTGGTCCATGGCTGCGAGTGCTTCCTCCGTATGCGTATCCAAGGCCATGACTGGGCTGTCAACCATAGGTCGTTTCCTTTTCGCCTTTGTTGGTGTCCTCTCTCCCAGGTCAATGGCAATAGAGCCTGTGTGTCTGCCACGGCCCTGGCTTTTGCTAGGGCTCACCATCTCGACGTCCTCAAACCCATCAGCAAGCCCCCAGGTCTTGACAGCCTTCTTGGGCGTTGTGGCGACCCCTGCCTGCTTGCCGCGAGAGGTCACATCTTTTTGCTTGGCCCTGGAGTTGGCTTCCCTCATATCTTGCTGGAGGAACTCCAGCTCGGTGCTCGCAGACTTCTCGGCGGCCAATGCAAGCTTCTCAGCAGCGAGAGCCTCCTCCACCAGGCGTGCTTGGCGGGCTGCGTGCTCCTCGTTGACTTTACGAAGACGAGCCACCTCGTCGTAATGCTCCTGGTCCGCTTTATTGGCCTTGGCGCGGATTATGGCAGCCTCACCGCGAGCAGCGTTTAGCTCGACCTCCAACGCCCGGACTCGCTGCTGCAACGCGGCGAATGCGTTGCCACTTGGCTGGCCCTGTTGGGAAGAGGTGGGACGGTTCGGCGGCGGGATCGACGGTTTGGCGAATTGACTCGACTGTAGCGGCCGATTAATGCTGGGAGAATGCTGCGGATATTGAGGCCGTTGTAATGGTCCGGCACCAAGTCCAGCCTGCTGGCTGAGCCCTGCAACGCCTGGGTGCGCTTGACGCTGGGGAAGACCACCGCCGCCCCGTCTCGTAGGGTCGATGGCATTAGTCCATTGCGGACTCGGCCGGGGAGGAGCAGGGCGGCGGGCGTGCTGCCACTGCTGGAGGCTGCTCGTGATGGGGCGATGGCCAACGGGCTCGCCACCGTCGTTGATCACCTCGGAATGATCAAGGTCTTCGTCTTCGTCCCAGGCATACTCGTTGGTGGTGTGCTGGGGGGTGCGGCAGGCTTCGTCAACAAGGGCTGGTCGGGTGCCCTCCGCGTCTGCGTCAACAGAAGGGCATTGTTCTCGAGTTCTTGAAGGGTGGAGTCGTTGAGATCATCCAGAATATCGTCGCCAAACTCGTCGTCGAGATCCATGCTTCATGGAGGTGGGCGTGTGCGCAAATGCATGGCTTCTCTTCTCTACTCGATAGAAAGGAAGCCGAAGGGGTGTTGACCGGCGCTAAAGAGAGGGAGCGGAAGGGATGTTTGTTGGTTGGCCCTTGCTTGTTCTCTGTCTTGGTGATTTACTGTTTACTATGTGGAGGATATTCACGGTTCATCCTGTCTCGGCGCGAAGAAGCCACAACCCCCACTTCGGTACTGGGGAGGTACTTGGGTACGCGATTCATATCTGGATTGTGGCGGCGTGGCGCAGCAGCTCGAAAAAACCAATTGCCCTTGCCGCAAATAATCAGCCAGGGCACTGACATCACAACGCTGCACTGCGCTATCGGTAGAGCCACATGCTCAGCTATATTAGTTCCATTGGTTTCGGGTCCAGCCAAGGCCCAGTCGGTGGTTTGCTTGGTCCCGGTTTCCGTCATCGTCATCCGTCGTCCCGGTGCTACCCACACCCTCAACCATCTGCATGATGACACAGGTCGATGGTGGGCAACTTGGGCTGCCCCTCGTACGATTAATCGATGGACAATGGCCCCGCGCGAAGGAAATGAGCAGGCCCTAATGAGCAGAGGGCCTGCTCATCCGATTTCATATGATATGATATACACAAGCAGTGAAGACCAGCTACCCTGCACCTGAATGAGAGAGCACATCCAAGGTACACGGAACAGGGCGTGGCTCGTGCTAGACGCTAAGCCCGATGCGAACTGCGCCTCACGCTCTGTCGTCAACCAGCGCCCAACGTCCTGCTTTGCATGTGCCTGTGCGTTTGTGTGTGTGTGTGTGTCCGCCAGCTGCTGCGGACTTCTACGTACTCCAGGTAAGCCTAAGCTTGGCTCTCTGCTGGGGACGCTTGACGACACGACACCAGCCAGAAGCACCACCTCCTCCTCGGACTTCTCTTCCATTCCATCTATTCCCCCCAGCATCCGTCCATCCCGCAGACTTAATCATCCCTGGCCGTCACGTTCTGAATTGAGCCGTCGACGCCAATTCCGCCGCTTCCTCTCCTTGCCTCACTTCTCCTGCATCTTCCCACCACTCCAAGAGGGGCCCAGAATCCCCCAAAAAAGACACACGCTCCTCAACTCCCCCATAAAAAAAAATAGGCCCCCCCAAGCCAAGATCGAACATCCACAAGCCACAAGCCAACGGGCACGCGCGCATCCCCCTACCGAGACTTCACACCCGATAACCTCTTTCTGCGGTTTCTGTCGTCCACAAACGAGCGATCCATTCTTCAGCGAGCTTTGATCCCATCTTGACGACCTGCGACCGCGCGCTCGCAGCTTGAGCTCCCCAAACCCCGACTTAGCTCCCCCGTCTTCCCAGAGCCTCCCATCCACCAGAATGGCCGGCTCCAAAGGCAAGAGGGGCGTACGCTTCCCTCACCAGAAGGCGAATGGCCAGTCCGCTGGTTCGGACGGCCGCAGATCCAGCTTCAGCGACGTCAGCGACGATGGAGCTGCCGCCAAGCACCAAGCCCAGCTGTCCACCGTCCAAGAGGTGAGTGAGAAATCAATCTTGTTGACCATGATACCTCCAGAGTCCCGGTTTCTAACGAGTCGCTTCGTCAACTGCAGAAACCCCCTCTCAGAAGGAGAAGAACGCAGAGTACGAGAAGAAAAAGGCCAACTTCTGGACGCGCACAGTCTGGACCTTCATCATGATCGCCGGCTTCTTCGCTGCCTTGTTCATGGGCCACATCTACATCATCCTCGTCATTACCATTGTCCAGATCATCTCCTTCAAGGAGGTCATTGCAATCGCCAATATCCCCAGCCGAGCCCGCTCTCTCAACTCCACCAAGAACCTCAACTGGTACTGGCTCGCCACCACTATGTACTTCCTCTACGGAGAGACCGTCATCTACTACTTCAAGCACATCGTCCTGGTCGACAAGGTGCTTCTGCCTCTTGCTACCCACCATCGCTTCATAAGCTTTATTCTCTATGTCTTCGGTCAGTAAACCCACCCATTGAGATGGTCCCAGATCCCCCTCATTACCTTCGACCTTGGTAGCTAACTCGAGCTTTACAATCTAGGTTTCGTAATCTTCGTCGCATCTCTCTCGGCCGGTCACTACAAATTCCAATTCACCAATTTCGCTTGGACACACATGGCGCTGTACCTCATTGTGTGCCAGGCGCATTTCATCATGAATAACGTTTTTGAGGGAATGATATGGTTCTTCCTTCCTGCTGCGCTCGTCATCACCAACGACATCTTTGCCTACGTCTGCGGTATCACATTCGGCCGCACGCAGCTCATTAAGCTCTCCCCCAAGAAGACTGTCGAGGGGTTCGTTGGTGCTTGGATCATGACTCTGGTCTGGGCTGTCCTGCTCGTCAACCTCATGATGCGCTCCAAATACTTCATCTGCCCTGTCAACGTGAGTCTGTCACCGTCCTCTTCCAAGCTCAAGATCTGCGCACTGCCGGACAGGCACACCCAGATAGCATAGCTCCGTCGCTAACTTTAAACAACAGGACCTTGGCGCCAACATCTTTACTGGCCTCCAGTGCGACGTCAACCCTGTCTTCCTGCCCCACACCTACGAGCTTCCCCAGCTGTTCTTCCTCCCGCCGAATACCTCCTTCTCCGTCACGCTCGCCCCCATGCAGCTCCACGCCCTCGTCCTGGCTACGTTCGCCTCTCTTATTGCTCCCTTCGGCGGCTTCTTCGCCTCAGGTCTCAAGCGCTCCTTCAAGATCAAGGACTTTGGCGACTCCATCCCCGGCCATGGTGGCATGACGGACCGCATGGACTGCCAGTTCATCATGGGCTTCTTCGCCTACGTCTACTACCACTCCTTCATCGAGACGCACCAGGTCCGTCTCGGCTCCGTCCTCGAGACCGCCATCACAAGCTTGACTGTCGAGGAGCAGGTCGAGCTCGTCAAGGGCATGGGTCGTTATCTCACCAATCAGGGCCTTGTCGCCGAAGATGTAAGTTCCCACCTCCAATACCCGTCCCTGCCCGAGCCTGGGCCTCCCTATCCGGCAGCTCCAGCCTCTCTTGCACCATATCCCTTGTCATCCTTTTCCTTCTTGAACATCCCATCTCTCCCTTTGGTTGCCTCTGTTCAGCCCTTTTCCTATGTAACCGACAGCCGCTAACCAAAATTCCCAGTTCCTTCAATGTATCGATAACGCCTTCCCTCTAAAGCGATAGCCGCTTGACTTGTTCTTGTGCATTCTCATTCAGATTCAGCATAAACCGCATACAGACATGAATTTCAACTCTGGTCTTAACTTATTTATTTTATTTCCTCCCCTACTCTCTCTCTCTCTACCTTCCTCTCCTTGTCTTTTTTTACCACTACTTTTTTATTATCGCAACGTCTTTGGGACCAACATAACCTCCCGGATCCCCGGGCCGGTTATCAAGTGGTTTGGATCCCGCTGTAAAAGGAATAACTGGTGTCTCATAATGAATGGTCTGCTGTGACAAAATAAAAGTTCCCACAAATAACGCTCTCACCTTTCCGGCCTATCCACCCCCTCCTCCCTCTTACCCTCTCGCCCTCCCCATCTCTACCGCGGGTCCCGCGCTTGTCACTCTTGGCCGCTGGCCCATGTACAAAAACCAATACCAATACGTTGAGTACCTGTATGTCTGCCAATTTACTGGCGCGGGTAGCGAGCCTCCAGTTCGGATGTAACTGAACAAGAAAACACCAAGAAAGCAGACCATAAATGGATGACTAGAGATATGAATTCTCCTCGACCTTCAACGGCAGGCTAAAAATATATTATTAATTTTTTTTTTCTTTTAAATTCCGAGGCCATTCCCTCCATCTAGCAAGGCGTCACCATGTATTGTAGTTTCCAATGTCAAATCAGTACTCTCTAGCAAGAGGTACCAATCTTGACAAGCTTGTGCTGTTTTCCCCAGGCGTGCCGCCTATATAATCCATTACTTTGCTACCACTCCTCCCGCTTGACCTTTTTTTGTCTGATCGATCGGTTGTGAACCACAACGCAGGCTCGAGCGAGGCATGGCACGCAATTTTACCCCCAAAAAACGACAAAACAAAAAAGCAGATTTGCGTGTATACTCAATCAACCGCACCCCATGGCTTGCGCCCTCTCCCGGAGCTGGAATCTCACAAGATGTTGGATTTCCAGCCACCCTCGGATTCAAAGATCATACCGACATCCTCCGCTACCCTGAGAAGGTGACGATCGCGGAACCGCGGGGCCACAAGTGAAACTCCAACCGGCATGCCCGAAGGACCCTGGAAACCGGGGATGTTGACTACTGGAACATGAAGAGCCTGTATTTACGTCAGTCATTGGTGCTACATAGAGTGATTGTCTTTGGTCAAGCCTGGTGTGATATCACGTCAAGGGAAGATTAAGGTAATGCAAGGTTTGTGACATATCATTGCACTTACCGTCCAGTCAGCGCAAAAGACGGCGTCTCCAGTATATTCGAGGCCATAAGGAGCTTCGTCGACGGCACTTGGTGTGAGCACTGCGTCATATTGCGACGCAATGGCATCAAACTCGGGCCGCAAAGCAGCAATCCCGTCTTGCGCCGCCAGTGTTTGCTTCTTGGTGTATGCCGGCTTGTCAATATATACGGCCAATGACTCATGAAGCTTGCTCCTTGCCACCCGGTGTTCTGGGAGGAACGTTGTAGCACCATCTGTCTCCAGAACCGTCAAGTACCAATCTGTCAATGGCTCGAAGGACGGTGGCAGGTCCAAATCCTCAACAATGGCGCCGTGAGCCTTCAACAAGGCAGCTGCCTTGGCGAGAGCCTGGCGTGTGGCTTCGCTGGCCTTGTGCCAGTGGTTCGTCTTGCATAAGGCGAACTTGGCGCCGCGGATACTGTTGAAGGTGCTTGGCTCATCATCCTCAAGGCTAAAGATGTCGGCGAGAAGAACCAGGTCTGAGACGCTGCGGCCATACCATCCCAGAGTGTCAAGTAATAGAGAATACAGTTTCTGGCCCTCGCGAGAAACGGCATTCCAGGTAGGCTTGATACAGTATATGCCATTGTAACTCGCTGGACGGATCGTCGAGCCCCCGTCTGCGTAGCAAGGGCCACCGGGATCTGGCCGTCGGCAACGCCAGCAGCAGAGCCGGACGAAGAGCCTCCGGGGGATCGAATCTCGTGTGGTGAGTGTGGATTCATTGTCTTTGGGCCAATAGTGATGGCAGCAAACTCGGTAGTAACCGTCTTGCCTTTCAGAACAACCCTATTAGTAAAAAGGGTCCACCAAGCCTGGCAGTGGAATCACCTACCAAAAATGAGAGCACCAGCGTCGCGGAGAATCATTATTGACGCAGAGTCGACCTGGGGGAAGCTCCCCTTGTAAATCTCAGAGTTGTGCTCCGTCGGCATATCTAAACCAGAGTTATCAGCACCGAAGACATCATCACACGTCCATGAGGCATGACCAGGACTCGAGTCCAGAAATACCTACCTTTAGTGTAGATTGCGTCCTTGACTCCAATGGGGAGTCCATGTAAGGGGCCTCTCTCCTTTGCAGGAACTCTGTCCAAGGCTCTGGCTTGCTCCAAAACAAACGCTGGGTCAAGGTAGGCCCAGGCTTTAACCGCAGCATCATGAGCCTGGATGCGGTTGAGCAGAGCTCGTGCATACGCCTCCACGGTAAGGCTGCCTTCACGGATGCGCCGCAACGCCTCGCTGCCTGTGAGAACGTGGAGGGGTTCATGATTACCGTTGCCGTTGGTGGTTCCGTTGGCATGCTTTTCCACCTTGCCATTTAGATGGGCTAAGGGGACAACTGAAGGGACCGTCATGGTTTCGGTACAGGTCACCCCTCGGGGAATCGACTCTCGAGGAAAGGTAGGGAGAAATGGGCTGTTGCTGTTGTTGCTCGGAGAGGAAAAAACCGGAGGTCTGTAAACGGCTCCTTAATAATAATTCTTTCGTTATCCTCAAAGATAAAAGCAGGGAATAAATGGCCAGATGAAAACCCCTCAGATACCTAGAACTTAATGGACCCTTGGAACCGGGGGGAAGGGTGTCGGTGGATTCTCCCATGTGGACGTGGAAATACACGCTCTAAAATACTCCGTAATCATGGCATTACTGTGTTTGCAATGTAGGTATTGGTATCGCGCACGTTCGTTTGACACGAGGATTCCCGGGGGACCCTAGTCTTGCCCTCGACCCCTGCTGCATGTGCGAGGCACGTATGTGCTCCGTACAGTTGATGCATGCCCTTTGCCGGGCATTAGTGGCAGCCAAGTCCACGCCCACACACCATTGTCGCTAGTAGTGGTAGGTAGCAATTGGTAGCCGCTGTAAGAGCAGTAGGGCGGGCGAAGGCGGGGGTTGCGCGATAATAGATTCCATTATGCTCCAGTCATTTTGCGAGAAAGTATATGCATGTCCATGTACCTATTATAGGTGCGAGGTCTAGAAACCAACCGCCTTTCTGGGAGACCACTTTGCTTGCCTTATTCGTCGCTTTCGCTCCCGGAGTTTTACGTTGGGTCATAGTCAAGTCAGTATGCATCTGTCATGCAGTTTCGTGAAACCAGGCATTGATCAAACTCCAGGCTTTCCCTGATGCGATTGGCCAATAGCCAGCTTAGTCCACTTCCCAAGCCATCCAGTATGTGAGATGGAAGTATCTACTGCACAACGTCTCACCCAAGAGTGGATGGAGGATAGTATCTGGCGTGGGCGTGGGCGGCACGGGACGATTGCTAGTCGGCTAGAATAGGTCGGCTTGATACCTCAAGAGATCGATCTAGCGGTGAGCAGCGCACGCAAAAGCAAACATGATCCATCTCGCGTGGCTGGAATCTTGGGATGCGGGCTACTTGATCGGCGCATCCTGGGCATATGTGGCGGCATCGAGCTACGTACATGGTGCCCACGTCGGGCACATGTTTAGATGCATACTTGGTGGGTATGGCTTTCCGAGCAGAGCCCGTACCTTGGTCTCGGGGCGTGTGAAGGGGTTTAGCGTCTCCATTGGTCACCTCAGCAGACATAGTGATTCTGTCACGGGACGGGGTCGGCCAGGGGGAGGGCTCTTTTGCCTATGTCCGAGCTGAAAAGATCTCCGCCGCCCACTGACACTCGCAAAGGCCGATCAAAGACTGCCAAGGCGAGCCAGGCAAGTTTGACGGCCTATCAGGCATCATAGGATATGTTGGTGCAAATGTTTGGCCGAGATAGGCGACAAATAAAATAGCCGGAACGATGCCGCAAAAGCAACTTGTGTGTAGCGCGGCTGCCAAATTCGTCCAACTGCATCTCGGGGAAGACTTCCAGGAGGCGGTATGATAGTCCAATGATGAATGCGCGCGCCGAAGAGGCGATGGGTGGTCGATCCGGAGTATTTAATATCACTGGGATGGATGAGTGACATCAAGTCACCGTAGTGGAAAAAAGAAAGCACACGAAAAAGAAAAACCACGATGGTTTCTTAAGAGACCAGCTCCTAGACCCGCAAACAACTCCAGGTCCATCAATCAAAGGCCAAGGCCTGAAATCAGAGAAGCAGTTTTGGGCATCAGCGTGATGCCGTTGCATCACTCGATTGACGCGCAGTCATCGTGATTCGGTCAAAAATGCGAAGTCGATTGGAGGAGGTGTGGATTTTGAGTGGCCAGCCAAGTTCCAGCCCAGTACCCTGCTTGCCTGCCAGGCCAGGAAGCACAAGGTTTAGTAGTCCGGGGCACTAAAGACCGAGAACAAACACCTTTTTGGCGGTGTGAAGGAGCAGCCTACCGGCTCCTCGACCTGCCGTACCGGCTATAGCATACCAGATATTGTAAGTCAGAAGGACGATTCTCGATGACTAGAAAGGAGAGCGGAGGCGGGTTGACGTGATGAAGTACCGTAGGGTGGCTCCCGTGGCTGCATAAACCGTGGACGACCGGTGAGAAAGAAAGGAGATGACTGCGCTCAGCAAGTCGTCATCCCGACGTGGCCGCAGGAGCGGTTGCCTCCATCTCTAAGCCATCAATATATCATGCGGGCGAAGTTGAGCCGGCGGTATACGCGCATGTGGGCCATACTCCTCGTTGTACAGAAAAGTTGGAAGGGATGGAAAAGTTGGACAGATGTTGCCGCCAAGAGCGCGAAAATAGACGGCATGGGACGGAAATCTCATGAGCGTCGTCACCCCCAAACGAGCGGTGGGCGGACCATCTTTCATCATGCGGTCGAAAGTATCGATACATAAGGTAAACACCGGCCCAACAAAAGCCGACCTCGTCGACCGGTGAATCTGGCTTGGGTAGGAATCGTGTGCAACAGCATGCACGTGAGCGAGCGAGAGTCGGATCGTACATCTGATTGGGGGAGCATGGTCACATCGGTCACTGCTTGCTCAGCCGCTCGATGCATCAGAGGGGAGAGTTTCAAACGGCGATGGTGGCGGTTTGGGCTCCTTGGAGGACGCTGATCTCCTCTAGCCGGCAGGCATGCGATAAGACCCAGGTTAGGGAATCGGGCACTCGGTCAAGATGCAGGACGAGCCGAGACTTGAGGGCGAAAATGGCTTCATGCATGGGCACATCAGGTTGGGCGCGCATTCGTGCATTTTCGTTGCAGGCCGTAGCCAGATGGGCGTGCCGCGTGCTCGCGAGTGTGAGGGGTCGAGAAAGAACAGAAATCTGGATCATGACACCAATATTTGAAGTGGCACTGGTGAGAGACATGGAAGGAGCCAATTACGACACAGGTGCGACGACAGCTACGGTTGTGAGTGATGCAGCAGCAACTCGGGCAGTCCTGCGCGACTCCTTCCGTGTTTCTGACCTGGACGTGCCCGACCAGCAAGTGCGACGGCCCAAACATGGAAAGCGCAGCCCAGGTGCCCAGGGTAGGTAATTTTACCGGGTGCGCATGACGGGCAGTCTGCTTGCTGAATAGGTAGGCATCGTGATGACCAGAGCTAGATGGATGTGCGATATCGTTCAAGTCTAGTTCGCTCTCATGATGGTGTTGGACTCCCGACATTCTTTACCTACCGCGCTGGAGGGCAGAGAGAGTGGATAGGTGTCTAGGGTAGGTAGAAAGAGAGCCGCCCGGGATTTTCTCGGCTCCATAAAATCTACCCCGCTCCATCCAGCTGCCGCCCTACCGAGCTGCCTTGAACCTCTCCTCTCGAAAAATTTCTGAGAGCTGCCACCAAGCTGCCCTGACCTTGAAGCTGTCATCACTTCGAGCCCACTCTGTTCCCTTGCCTTCCCAGCATCAATTGAAGCTTCCCAGGTAAGTTTCAAAAACATTGGAACCCACCTTCCTCTTTCTCCAGCTCGACCTGCATTGCCAGCCAAGCCTATCCCCCTCCCAACGCCCCACTTGCCGTCGCACTGCATTCGGGACGCTACTGTAATTTTACGGTTGCTCACTGCTTGCTGGCGCTGACCGCTGACCATCACCCGCTGACCATCGCCCGCTGACCAGCCACTGACTGGAGCTCCCGCTAGGGCCTGTGTCGGTTACCGCTTCCGCTTTTGCAGATTTACCCCTCTATTTCGAGCGTGCTCCACGCGGTTGCTTCCCGCATCTAGATTATCCCCTCCTTTTGGACGTCTAGATGCATCCCTTGTCTCCTCTCCGACCAGGATCATCAGCATCGCTATCCTCCCTGCGTTCTGTGTTAAAGCAAGCCTCAAGGCAGTACGCTCCTCTCCGTGCATCACCAATTACTGGATTTCGACAACCGTCTATCTCCTCCCCGGCCGCGCGACTCTACTGCTCCTCGAACAAGCCTCCCAACTCGTCTGCTGCCAGCTTCCAATCCACCGACTGCTCCCTGCCCAGTACCCAGCGAACCCACGCCATGGATCACCAGGAAGTCATCAAGTACCTCCAGCAGAGCCACGACCGCATCTTTGAGAATAACAAGAAATGGGCCGAGCAGAAGCAGAAGAGCGACCCCGAGTACTTTACTCGTCTCGCTTCGGGCCAGACTCCCGAGTACCTCTGGATCGGCTGCAGCGACTCGCGAATCCCCGCCGAGCAGATTACCGGTCTTGAGCCTGGCGAGACATTCGTCCACCGCAACATTGCCAACCTTGTCGTCAACACCGACCTCAATGTCATGAGCGTCATCAACTACGCCGTCCGCCACCTCGGCGTCAAGCACATTGTGGTGTGCGGCCACTACGGCTGCGGCGGCGTCAAGGCCGCCATGACACCCAAGGACCTCGGCCTCCTCAACCCCTGGCTGCGAAACATTCGTGATGTTTATCGACTTCACGAGGACGAGCTCGACGCCATCCCGGATGAGAACAAGAGGTACGACCGCCTCGTCGAGCTCAACGTCCTCGAGCAGTGCCGCAACATCATCAAGACGGCCGCCGTCCAGCAGTCCTTTGCCAAGAACGAGTTCCCCGTCGTCCACGGCTGGGTGTTCAACTTCCATGACGGTCTCCTCAAGGACCTGGAGATCGATTTTGAGGAGATGCTGCATAAGATCCAGAAGATCTACAACCTCACTGAATAGGGTGATGCCCTCGATCAAAGCCAATTGTGTGGCGGCGTATATGGAAAGAGGTGGAACACGGGGCGTTAGAGGGAGGAACTTGAATATAGTGAAAAAATTATGTTTCGCAGGTTGAGAGCACCCTGATGGATTGAACCTGCTCGTGAAAACCCCACCAGTGTCCATGCTCTCCTCTCGTAGATTCGATACTCTTTTGCACACCAACCTGCCAAGCCGCCGTCTTCCGCCGTTAGTAGCATTGGCCTTTACCCGTCCTGTTCCTGCATCGAGCCATGGAACCCTGCGCCAATCAACAACCCCAGGCAAGCACACGGAAGTTGCGCCAGATGACCTTGTGCTGCAGGTACAGCTTTCATGCAAGCTGCCTGGGATCTCCCGGTCAGATTGAGCCTGCCCGGTGCGGGGGTGGGTTCGAGAACACACCGACCCTTGCTAGATCTGTTCCCGCGAGGCATCAGAGCTTTCATGCCACGAGCAATGCTAGTCTCCTTCTTGGCCGTGCTTCCTTCCCGTGACCGCTATTTTATCTCTAGTCTTATTTTCTCCGCTCCCCGTAACTCGGTGGTGGATGGTCGGTCGGGGAGGCCGACCGATGGACCGATCGGGTTCCGAAATGGCTGAGATAAAAACATGGCCTACCAGAGCTCTTTTCGTGTAAGCCAGAAATGTCTTTCTCTTATTAATAGTATTTCAAACAAAAACAGTACAATAATGGGTTATTCTATGTAAATTAGCTTGGTGTTATATTGACAACTGGATTAATTATTGTAATATTGTCAAAATCTGAGGCTATATGGAGGCTTTGGTGTGCCATGTTTTATTTAAGCCTCTTGATGACCCCCTTGCTGGCCACATACAACAGCATGATGCACATTCTGTCTGTTCTGTCAAAGCTTAAAAAACGCACAAAAATCGCACCTCTCTAAATAATGGAATATCGTTGCAGCTTTTCCTGAATACGTCGCCTAAACATCGTCCTCAGTGTCAGATGCCCAGATGCTGTGGGGCTTCCTCCCAATTTTATGTGTTTCGGGTGCTCACCTGCCAGCCTACATTTAAACCGATGCCGTGCATAATCTCGCCAACTTGCCTTCTTGCTGAGTTCTGAAATGTCTCGTCCCTCATCTACATGATACTTGCTACGATACTTGCTGATTCCCGTAAAGTATCATTCCATAATCCACCGTGGTAGTGTGAAGACGGGATGGATCCTGTACGGTTTTATGGCCGCTGCTGATCCTTACAGCCCCGGCATGGAAGATCTCGCCAAATATGATAGATCTCGATTGATATTCAGGCACATCACGGCTTGTTACACCAGGCTTAGGGATCTCTGGCTTTGCACCCCTCATATATCGAATTTGTTTCTCAATGAGAGAGTTGCAATCTCATATGAACGCAGCATCGCCCTTGGATTGCAACACCGGGACTGTGTGAAAGAAAGGTAAAACCACTTAATCAGCCCACGCTCTCTTTGAAGACTTCATTCTACCTAAGGTAGGTGTACTATCGGACGTGGGCTAATATACCTTTGCCAATACCGAGTCTAGGGTACAAGAATACCCTACGGGCCTCGACATTTAAGAGCTCCACGAGCACAGACAATTATTATCGCTTTGCCTTCGCCTATCGACAACATTAAAGCCATTGACATGCCCTATCGCGGAATAAAGGCTTCAACGGTGACCGCCGAGCTCGCCCGTGAGCGTCTCCTGAACGGACCCTTGGCTCTCCGACCCCGGCGATGCAAAAGTTGAGATGAAAGGCGAGGCGCATGGCCCCAGACCAGGGGGTGACCTCGTCAAACGAGGAGGTGTGGCACTCCATCGCGACCCCCAGGTCCATTGCGCCTGCGGGCAACCCATTTAGTACGTCTACATGCTACGTAAACCTGACAAGGCGTCGGGCAATTTGACCTGTCAACTTCTCAAGGCTGACGCATAAGGAAATTTATGACCGCCACCCACCCCCCTGACGTTAAGGCCTAGCTTGCTTCTTCCCTGGTCTGACGCATGTATCCCCATGTATCGTTTCGTACCGTTTCCACCGTGGAGTGGGAGCGTTGCAATCTGAGATGCTTCCTGCAGGGTCGATGGCTTGCATATTGGGGAAGGGGGTCCTGCCGATCCAAGGAAAAAGCAACTACACGCTCAATCAGAGCGTCGAGATTGGAAAATATTTTGCCCTCTCCGCACGAGGAGCAAACAGCGGTCTGCAACTTCATCTTGATCCGGTCTGCCAGGCGGTAGGCGAGACCTTGTTGGCACCGCTTTCGTTTCCTTGGCACACTTGTTCATACATCATTTGTTCCAAAAACCCGACGATAATTGGGCAGGCTGCGGAGCCCTTCCAATATAATGCAAGTGAACCCAAAGCTGAGTCCCTCTGTAGGCCAAGGGGGTCCACTGCGGTGAAATCCGTTGAATCTCAATGGGACAGCTCACGAGCTGGAATCCTGTCCTGGAGGAAAGGGGTACGACTCGGGTCGCAAGGGTTTATTGGGTGGAATGGCATGCCCACACCCTGGTCGGGATTCACGTCTTCTGGGATGCAAAGCCATGAGCACCGAGCAGAGGTTGGCCTCTGATGGACGCTCGGTCCTCTAGGTAGTTTGAGACACGGCATCTCACTTACACGAATCTCCAGACCTGAACAAGGATAACGATCTTCTCAAATTATCCGAAGGTCCCCTGTCCCGTGTGCCTGTCACTAGACCGGACAGTTGTTCGGCCGCTAGGTACGGGTAGATTGGCGAAGTCGTTGACCTCATCGCTCCATTGCCTGCCTGTCTCGCATTGTCAACCTACCAATACGGCAGCAATGCCCAGTCTTTGGATAGGGAGATGTAATGGTGGAGAGCCTTGGCGCTGATGCAAGCTCCGTGATTGATCACACAGCGTGGCATTACTCTCCGTCTTGGACGCCATGTAACTTGATGCTGGGCACGGTGGGACCGACCTTCTCGGGTGGTGTGGGCGGGGCCGGAGGATAGAAGACCAGCCAGACGGAGAGATGCTCTGGAGAGATGCGGCTGATCCGACAAGAAGCGCTGCTCCTGCCATGGACGGAGGTAGCTGGCTTGCCCGTATACTGACTCTTGTCGCATGCTGAGAGGGTGCTAACGGGAGGCAATCGATTTCAATGGAGACCCGGTCGCAATGAGTGATCTTCTCTCGTTGGTCGTGCTAACTGCGCACACGGATGACATGGGATTTGACCTGTCGCATCGCATCACATGCATGGCTCTCCATGCATTCAATTGACTCTGTTGGTGCTGGGCTGGTGTTGTGTGCGTGGTATTGCATCTGATCCCAGGGCCAGCTGAATGGATGCAACCCCTTCCCTTCTAGTCGATCGATATGGTCTGGCCATATTACTCGCAGTATCAGGCTGTGTTATCTTTTGGGAGAAGAGAACGCCTTGAGATGTGGACGTCCCGCAAATAAATCAATAGTGTCGCGAGTCTGGACGGTTCTAGGTTGGTCTCTATGCCTAATGCGAGCCTGGGCGGGTGGCTTCGAGACTCAGGTGCAGCGTGGCGCATGCATCGTATAAACGAGACGAGGTGTCATATTGTCTTGGCTGGCGCTCTCTGGTCTTTCTCGCCATTTCATTGTCGTCAAGGAAAAAGAAAAAAAAACTGATCGATCGTGGCCCGATGTCGAGTCTGTTCAAGAAAGCCAAGAGCGGGGTCAAGGTTGCGTACAAGGAGGCCTACAAGGAAGTCAACGGCGTTGTGCAGCAGGGCCAGCAGAAATGGGCCCAGCACCAACAGCAGCAGTCGCAACCGCAGGCGCAGGCGCAGGCGCAACAGCAGCAGCAGCAACCAGGGGGCCAGTACAGCAACACCCAGTACGGTGATCAGTACGGCCAGCAGCAGTACCAGCAGCCGGCAGGTGCTCAGCAGCAGCAGTACGACCCCTACGGCCAGCCGCCAGACCCGAATGTGACCTTCCAGCAGCAACCACAAGCTACCCCGCCATCCACTCAGTATTATCATCCCGACCAGCCTCAACAAGAGCTCGAGGACTATGCGCCACCGCCCGGCCCGCCGCCTTCCCATCCTTCCTTTGCCCAGCAGGACCAGTATTCTATCTACCAGGCACCGCCTGAACCACCACAACAGCAGCAGACCTACCAAACCCTTCCCTCGCCGTCGGCTCCTGCTCCGCTCAACACCTTTGCGCCGCAATCCTCTTCTCCGGCTGAGCCCTTGCAGCCTTCACCTATTCCGCCCGCCCAACATGATCCGCTCGCGTTCAAGCTAGGGTCGCTTACCCTCCAGCAACCTCCCATCCAACAGTCTCCAGCGCTTGAGAAACAACTACCTACTTCCCCGACTTTCTCTCCTGAACCCACGCCGTCTGCGCTGCCCGCCCAGTCCCCGACCACATCCCGATCCCACGAGCTCCCGCCACCGACGTTAGCAAAACCGAGCCATGGCTGTCTGGCGTTGCTCACCGTGATGGTGGAGGCCAACCCTCCCTATGTCCTCCATCCACAGACTCGCGCTCAGCTTGGCATCGAAGAGCTCGACCTCGCCATTTGCGCCAATTGCTTCGCTGCCTATGTTGCGCCATATCCCAGCCTAGCTCCCTACTTCGTCCTCTATCAGTCGCATCCCAGTGATCCGAACAGTCGCGCGCGGATGAGTTACTCCAGATACACTTGCGATCTTGGCCTCCCTCGCGGTCTGCAGACTGTACGTCAATGCGCGGCCCAGAACAATATCCAGCCCTTGCTAGGGTTGCCTCAGGTGCTGTCAAAGTTCCAAGACTGTATGGGTGTTTTAAAGCCCTCTACGGAAGGCATGTGGACGGTCCAGGAGGACAATGAGTGCGGCTTATGCCACGCATGCTACGAGCTGCACATCCGTTCCACCCCATTCGAGCGACACTTTTACTTCAAGAATGGCACCAGTACGGAGACAGAGTCGCAATGGGCTTGTGATCTCGGCCTTGGTGGTGCGGTTGGCCGCATGCTTACAAAGGAGCTCCTGTCTCCTTCTCCCGACTACAGTCGCTGGGTATCCATCTCCATTGTGCGCCACTCCTTGCCATTCTCATGTCCAGGAGTAGGCATTACGCTCACAGAGACCCAGAGCGATCTCGTGTATGCCGCCAAGGCTCCTGATATTGGCATCTTCTGCCGCTCTTGCTATTACGATCATGTCTTTGGCACGCCTCTGGAGAGCGTCTGCCACGAGATCCAACTTCCTCCCGAACAGTTAGCTACTACTGCCTGTAATCTAGCCAGCAGCTTCTCTCAATTCGCCATGAGAATTGCAGTCAGGCGGGGTGATTTCTCTGTCTGGACCAAGGCCGTCGAGATTCAGCCCAAGGTACCTGCCTGTGTTGGGCTTATTGGCGTCGACGAGGCAGAGCTGCGCTCCCCTCAGGAATTCCATTGGTACAAGTTGCGCGCCCACCCAAACATCGAAATCTGCCCATCTTGCTACCACATATGCATCCAAGTGTTTGGTATGGATAGCCTCTTTGAGCGCCTGGACCGGCCACTGGTCGATGGGCTTGTCCGCCAGTGTTTCCTGACGCTCGTTGTTGAAGACGATGATCATAGCGTGGACGACATCAACAGCTTCACCAGCACGGTCTCATGGCGTGGTAAGGTCCTCCGGGACGGTATCGCTTTCAATAGCGTATCACATGGTGACATCCGTCCCTTCAATGCCTACGCCGAATTGATCGCTGCGATGCCGCCCCCTTGCTTCATGAACTCTCGGGTATGCCTGCCTGCGAACAACAGACAGTACCTGGGCCACTCGGCCAACCCAGACGACCCTGACGATTTCCACTTCGCCGTGTGCGCCGAGTGCTTCACCAACCACGTCAAAGGCACCGACCTGGAGTATATGATGACGGATAAGACCGCCGCCGTCAACGCCCTGCCGGAAGGCTTCGTCTGCCAGTCTCATACCCTCCGGGTACGGCGCGTCCTCAGCGAGGCCATGACACGAGGGGACTGGGAACACTTCGCCGAGTACTGGCGGAAGAGGCAGGAGGTATTCCAGAGGTTCCTGGCTGCCAAGGCACGCTACGACGCCCAGATGCAGAAGCAGCTGGCCATGAAGGCGCAGGTAGATATGCAGGGCCAGATGATGGCCATCAACCTGATGCAAAGCCTTAATGCTAACCAGAATGCCATCATCTCGGGCATCGGTGGATCCGTAGCCGAGGCTGCCGCGAGTGATACTGGCCAGCGGTTTGGAAACTCATCGGTAAGTTTGTCCAACTCACATCTTTCTCAAGATATGAGCGTCCGCCTCTTTCGCAGGACATCGGGCATGCACTGTATATTAGTGAATTATTGGCTAACGGATTGTGAATAGGCCGGTCACGGATATCTGACAGCGAATGGTGCAAGGGCTGCAATGGACCAGCAGCAGGCACTCCAGTTTGCGGCTCAGATGCCGGTCAAGGACATGAATCTATACCAGGATAGCGGGAACACAATATCGGACAGCTATGTCATCCAGGCTATTTGGGATGAGGTGAAGAAGGAATGGGAAGCCATCCAGTAACACGTGTAACTTAGTGTTCTGTGTGCGATACTGCTACTTTAGCTTTGACGGTCTATAATGAGGAATTATAATCAAGCAATTTGCATTGGACAGGTGCATCTTTTTTCTTTCTTTTGCAAGTATAAGAATGATCAATGACGGAGGATGGGTTGAGTACACGCCCCATCCCCTCCACTCCATTCTGACGAGAGTCTTCGGAACATGACCAAGGGTCAAACGGCATAAACACCCAGCGATCATGGCCAACCCTTGCGTGACATCTCCTTATCAACGCCAAATCAAGAACCCAAGGGAAGGTCAAGTCTCACGTATGATGTCTGAACCTACCCATATGATCTCAGGTAGTTAGGTGGTAGTCATTGATTGAGTTCTGCGTATCATCGCACAAGGTAATATATTTACATCCAGCCCTGCCCCAGCGTCCCGGTTGTTAGTTCGCTCAGCGTGAAGACTTGATTGATCATCACATGTCAAGTGGGTGACAGGCGAAATGAGACGCCTAATGGAACAGTTGGTAATGAACAGGCTACTGTCTACAATACTTAGAGACATTCAGTAGGACATATAAAATAAAATAAAGGCACAATATCTACTATATTATCTCTGAGGTATGCATTATTAGCACTCAATGGTCTGATAATACCGATCGCAGACTCGAAAATAAACAGCTAAATGTCTGAGTATCTCAGTTCCAATGTCACTCACTTGATGTGTATTGTAGATCGCTTAAGTGCCATTGCCCTGGAGTTGTAGTTTCATATTTCAACGTGGATAACGGCATAAACACAGACAATCCCACTCTAAGAACGGCCCTATAAGCGAGATATTCTACAACAACGTCACCAAGTTCGAGGGTGCACAGTTCTTCTCCAAGGAGGTGGCCATCCAAGCCCGTGACTTCTGGAAAAGCATCAGCTCCTGTACAAGCTGCAGCTTTCTGAACAAGTTCGAACCATCGATTCAAACAGCATGACAAATTCACGGGATGAGCTTCCCATTACTGTTCAGAGTCTGCCCCAGGAAAAGCTGTCGATCGAAGAGACGCAATTATCTCCTCAGCCACTCTACAAACTCAACGATTTGAAAAGTTACGGCATCCCTGTCGTCTACAGAATAAAAAAGCTGGTGTAGTGCGAACAAGCGCTATTTTTATCGAGATATAAACTCGTCAATCCATATCAGCCTCTGCTTTTCCCTCAATCCCACAGCCCTATTTAACTTGGCAGCTACTCAAGACCAAGATGAGATGTCGTGAGTGTCCAGTCTGACTCGGAACTCCCCTCCGCCAAGCACACGGCGCGATGTTCGCAGAGAGAACCCCTCCAACCTCTCGAGGAGGCCGGCGGGGCACGCCGAGACCGAGAAGACGGAGAGGCCAAGTCTGCGCCTGGATGACACAAACGCCTGGGGAAAGATCCCCCCGGTTCTCCACAAGACCTCAACACAGCGCCGGAGCATCGCCAAGACACACTATGCGTACAGGGAGGCTCGAGATGTGGCGAGGCGGAGGCTCTGCCGCCGCAGATCCAGCCTATTAACGGAATGCGCTCCGGCCGGTTCGGTGTCTATTGAGCAGAGGAGGCCCGCACACGAGATGAGATGGACGGCGTTCGCCAAATAAGCGACCAACCCCTATTTCCATCTGCGTGTACAGCCTCGGACTGCCCGGCACGGGATCCGAGGCGGAGTTGGTGCAGATGCAGGCATGGAATGTCATCGGCGTTACTCGTTACTCTTACTTTGTGGCTTGCGGTTGGGTTGGGGGGAGACGGAATACTACCTACCTTAGTGGAACAAGTTGGTTTTCTAGAACAAACCTAATCTGGTTCGAAGGGTTTCTCAGCGCTAAAGGAGCTAAGAAGGCTAAGCTAGAGGCACATGGGGTGGCGGAGTTTGACTCGACAGTTGTCGTTCGTTTGAGGTAGGCCATTCGAGCCTACCCTACATCAACCATCCGGTCTACTCTAGAAATGGGTCTCGCAAAGACAGCTATCCTGGGATTCAAACAAAACATTCTAATCTAGTAGACGTAGAATCATGGTGGGAGATTAGTTGAAGGTTTAGATCTAGATTGTTGACGTGGGTCTGCTATTAGATATCACACAATATGGTGCGCCTTGGCAACCATATCGGGAGCTTGGTGTAGGTAAGAAGCGACTGAAGTCCGAGCCAGCCACATTGTACCTATCATAACAAGCTAGAAGTCAATTGATAATACACTCACCGTATAGTCGTGGTGCCCAACACGAGGAGAAAGAAAGACCTGCGTCCATGGCGTGCCGCAGTCGGATCCCGACTTATCTTGACGTCGTCACCTACCTCGGCTGGGTCATGGTCCACGATGGGATTCACTTATCTGGCTCGAATCAACACCTAGATGCCTGCTCACCGCCAAGACCCAAACCTGGATATATCATATCACAAAAGCTAGAGTCAGCCCGACCGGGTCCGTTTGCCCCCAAAAAGACGACGACCAGGTCCGGTCGGCGCCGCGTGGCGTTTTCCGATCGCGAGCACTGGAGCAAGCGCGAAGGCCGTATCTATGTCCCGGTCCACCTGGAATGTAAGACTGACATTGCCTGCCGCCCCCGGAGCTCTCGCAAGCTGCGCCACGGCGATGAGTCCGTCCAGGGAGGTGCGTGACTGGTCAGCTGACCAGAGGCCGGGCACGTGATAGCGCGTGCACGGACTTAACCGGGGGACGGCCAAGAACACAGGAGAGAAACTAGCAGGGGTTTCAAACCGTCCATTGGTTACAGGAGACAAGAAAGGTGGGGGGCCGTAGTGTCCTGTTTTCTGTCATGGAGACGGGGACAATGGGCTTCTTTCGTTTTCGTTTGCATGCCGGCAAAGGTTGGGCTGCTATTGGCGCAGGCTGGTGGACTTATCTCTGGCACCTAGGCCTTGTATTGGAAGAAGCCGAAATACTAACCGGGTGTACGTAAGCCGATCCGCTATATCGGCAGGATCTAAGCTGTTACGTCGTGTTTAGTATCAGTAGCACGTATGCGTAACATAGGCAGTCTGGCGTGATTGGGGGCTCCCCAGCCGGGTGTTTCTCGGTGTCTGCCACCCTTCTGACCTCATGGCTCACGGCTCGCGTCGAAGATCAGAGGAGGCGAGACGAAAGGGACAAAAGATAGGCGCGTGGGCAGCAATTTTTGCTGCATCCTCCGCTGTTTTCCCTATTCTATCGCAGTGCATATGCAGCGCGGACACCCAAGATAGGATCGCAGGCCGGCGATTGGCAGCGCCGGGCCCCCATGGAAAGCCCAAGGTTGCACTGATGCACCATTATTACTATGACTAATGGGCCCGGTCTAGTCGCGAGTAGCGGCTTTTGCAACCCCCGGAGGCAAGCATGAAGGTGGTAGCGATATGATGTAGGGCCATGATTGGGCGACTCTGCGTTTAAGCTTAGGCGGTTTAACCTTAAAAAATGATGCCTTCGATTTTCCCTCCAGGCTTCCCCTCACTTCGCGCTGCACCAGGACAGGAGGGGAAAGGACGCAGAAAAAAAAGAAACAACAAGAGGAGTCATTCTGAGACACGCGCATGCAGACGAATTCTTCCCTGCCGGTGAGCGGCCGCGACGGGGGAAAACGGAAGCAGGAGAGAGTTGGAATGGGTGACAGCGCTGGATGGGCCGCTCATTTGCTGAGGGCTTGCGCGCGTGCAGAGTTTTTGTTTGGGTCGTCATCAATGCGTTTCTGAAGCTTAGAGAGAACCCATCGCCAAGACACTGACAAGCCTTGGCGTCGTATTTCCCACCACCACTAAATCCTCACCAGGGCACAGTGCGCCCCGTACTGGCTGGTTGAGCCTCAGTGGAGAGCTGGAGCGCGTGGGAGCAGAGACAAGAGCCAGAGACAGGAGCAGTGATCAGGTCCAGGTTCAGGCCCCAGGCACTGGCCAATGTCCAAGACAAAAACCCAGGCCCCTAAAAGACGTTGTAGCACGCACAGGAGTTCCCGAGCCATCGCCAAGGCAGAATGCATGGATAGCATGCCAGGGGAGATGAAGCTGTGCCGGCCAAGAAGTGTCAAGCCAGCTCCCATTCTGGTCATTCGGATGTGCACCGGCAACAGGGAGATGGAGAAAAAAAAATTCAATGGAGTTGAAGTCCGGATCTGGCCTTCGTCATCAGCAGGGGCCAGGCCGAAATTTTTCTGCCGCCTTTGTTGATGTGTCCCGTGCCGTAGTGTAGCATTGTGAGACATGAGGAAAGAGACAAGGACGCATGGCAGTCTGCCGCATCCTCCCCATACTCGCGCTCGGAGAAGAGGCGAGCCCGAGTCACTGGGCACATGACGGGCGCATCTCGACTTCGTGGAGGTAAACGGGATTGGCGATAACAATGTGAAACAGGGGGGACAATGGAATGACAGAGAGTTGAAGGCATCCCCAGGTAGTCCATCTTAGATTAATTGGGCTAGCTATGCAGACATGGTACGATCTCCACGAGCCAAGCGATCGCCCGGTGGTGAGGTCGATAAGGTCGGCAGGCAGAATGATGTCGATTGGATGCATTCTTTTGGGAGAGTGGAAGAGCGACTATTGAGTGATAGCCAGCCATCCACCCTCCCAACTCATGCCGTAGTCTACGAAAGCTTCCCTCGTGTGTCAACACTCGCGTCAACGGTGGGGGGAATATGTGGTGCCATGCTATAGCAGGCAGCTGCTGCGTATAGTTCAATTGCGCACATCAATGATACTCAAGGGTTGCAATTGGGATGGAGAAAGCCACAGACGTAGCACAGGCAGAGGGGAGAGGGGAGATGATGTCATGTTGGCTGGCCGCGATGTGGTGCAGGGCCTGGAGCCTGCTGAGGCCGGTGGAAAGACGCTGCTTGCAGTGGAGGGAGGCTGGATACAACCCCTGCGGAGCGCTGGAGGAGGAGCGCTGAGCCGTCTCAAGATACAGGGCAGGTCAGGTGGGGGACAGTGCGACTAAGGCCAGCAGCAATGGGACCGGCTGGGGGGCACGTTCTGAACTCCAGGCGTTCCCAGCACTGCCAAGCCCCCGCCGCAGCGCTACAGCCACTGGACAGCAGCGCACCTGGGCAGTTCTCACCACACGCACCCACTAACTGCTAGGGGTGCCCTAGGCCTGTAGGCTCGCAGCTTGGGGGATGGATCGCTAGAACAAGGTGTGGAGGGGTCGCCACTCTTGTGGGAAGACCCCTGCCACTGGCGCTAACAAGTGGCTCAGTGGGGCTGGGCTAAAGGGCTTGGCGCAGGGTGCTATTGTGACAGCCAAATCCGCTGCGCAGACGGACTGTTTTCTGTCCGCTCTGTTGGGTGTAATTCCAAAGGCAAATAGAGGGATCAATCGCTGCCATGCGCTGCGTCGGCAAGGGCCCCATGTGCGAGCCCGAAGCCGGTCCAGCGTCGTCATTGTCACCATGGACAAGCTCCGTGGGCGACGGCAGGCGCACCTGCCAAGTACTTATACCTGCCCTTTCCCCCACAACCGGCCTCTTTCTTGATCCTCTCTCTTCTCCAACAAGGTTTAATCCACTCTCTTTCTTCCAAGGTGCCAAGCTTACATCTTGGTCCTCGAAGTCTTGCCTGTACAATCGTTTCAGGAAGAACCGCATTGCCCGGTTCTCCTCCCGGACCTCCTCCAGGCCCGTATATATTCGTCTATGAAGCACTCAATCATCAGCATTGCCATCGCTTCTCCCTCCATTTCAATTGAGCAGCGAACCCCCTCCTACCGCCACCATGCCGAAGTCTCAGACGGTGATAACGGCTGAGTACCCCAAGCATCCCTTCTTGCTCACTGTCGAGGAGACCGCGCAGGCCCTCAACACCGACATCGACAAGGGTCTGACGACAGCTCAGGTCAATGAGCTGCACTCCAAATACCCTCCCAATGAGCTCGATGTAGGGGGCACCGTGCCCTGGTATAAGATCTTTGCCAAGCAGCTCTTCAATGCTATGATTCTGGTAAGCTTCCGCCACTCCAACTTACGTCCGGGCCGGCGCTGTCATCCGACTGCGCCTCCCGGCACATGTACGCCGAAAAGGACGGTTGAGTTAATATGGAGATGTCTCACAGGTTCTTGTCTTTGCCATGGGTCTTAGTTTTGGTATCAAGGATTACATCGAGGGTGGTGTGCTTGTTTTCGTCATCGTCCTCAATGTGACTATTGGTTTCTGGCAAGAGTACCGCGCTGAGAAGCGCATGGATGCTCTCCGCGCCCTCTCCTCTCCCAGTGCTATGGTCTTGCGCGATGGCAAGACTCAAGTTATTTCCAAGTAAGTGTTACCGATCGAGGCAATTGACATCTAAAACTGCTCATTTGCCTACTGTTGTCGACGAAATTATGACTGATCCATATTCCATTTATAGCCCCGAAGTCGTCCCCGGAGATATCGTTCTGCTGAAGATGGGTGACACCGTCCCCGCAGATATGCGCATGTTCGAAGCTATGAACCTTGCCTGCGAGGAAGGTCAATTGACCGGCGAGTCGATCCCCGTCGAGAAGGTAACAGACAACAACATTCTCGTCCCTGGCTCAGAAAACCTTGCTACCGAGGAAGGGGAGGTCGGCATTGGTGATCGAGTCAACATGGCATATGCCACTACCGTTGTCCGAAAGGGCCGTGGCCGTGGTATTGTTACTTTCACCGGCATGTCCACAGAGGTCGGCAAGATCGCTGCTTCAACCTCCAAGAAGACCCGCAAGGCTGGCCGCTCTATGAACTATAAGAAGTATGGTAAGCGCCAGCCCGTCATTGGTTTGTCCAAGCGTATTTACGATGCTGTTGGCAAGTTCCTTGGTCTTACTGAGGGCACTCCTCTCCAGCGTAAGCTTGCAGCCCTTGCCTATGTCCTATTTGGCTGCGCCTGTCTGCTCGCCATTGTCGTGTTTGGTGTCAATAAGTTCAACATGCGCAACGAAGTCATCATCTATGCGACTTCTCTGGGTATCGCCATCATTCCTGAATCGCTTGTTGCCGTCTTGACCATTACCATGGTCGTTGCTGTTACCGTTATGCGCAAGGCCAACGTCGTTGTCCGTGACTTGTCTGCTCTTGAGGCTCTCGGTGGTGTTACCAACATTTGCTCTGATAAGACAGGCACTCTCACCGAAGGCGCTATGATTGTCCGCCAGACGTGGATTCCCGGCAACCATCTATACACTGTTCATGACTCTCAGAGCCCCAACGACCCCACCAAGGGACGTGTCACGTACTCTCAGGCTAAGAACGAACCTGTTGCCCCCAAGGAAGAGGAGAAGCGCGACTATGACCAAGAGCGTAGTGCCGCTGTCCTGAAGTTCGATGTTCCTGATGAGAAGCTCAACCCCTCAAGGAAGCCCGAGCCTGAACCTGAGATGGCTGTCGAGATGACTGATGCTCTCCGTGCGTTCCTTTTATCGTCTGCCTTGTGCAACCTGGCTACCGTCAGATTCGACGAGGAAGAAGAGAGGTGGCAAACCACTGGTGAGCCTACTGAAATCGCGCTCCAGGTCTTCACCCACCGTTTCAAATCTGGCAAGAAGACCCTCGAGGGCAAGGGCTGGTCTCAGGTTGCCGAGTTTCCCTTCGACAGCGGCATCAAGCGCATGTCCGTCATCTACAATGCCCCCGAGGGAGAGAGCGGTTCCATCATTGAACAGAACAACAGCATGGTCTTCACAAAGGGTGCTGTTGAGCGTGTACTTGACCTTTGCGACTACATGGGCACCGGCGAGGCTCAACAGCCTGTGACTGACGAGCTCAAGGAGACTGTCCTCAGACAAATGAATGCTCTTGCTTCACAGGGACAGCGTGTTCTTGCCATTGCCTACCGCCCTTGGGACGGCCGATATGAGGCCAAGCCCACATCTTCTGCCTCCGAGGAGGAGAAGATCCGTGGCGATGTTGAGAAGGGCCTCATTCTTCTTGGCCTTGCTGGAATTTACGATCCCCCACGCCGAGAGACGAAGCCCTCTATTGCTGAGTGTTCCAACGCTGGTATCAAAGTTCACATGCTTACTGGTGATCACCCAGAGACTGCCAAGGCCATTGCCAAGGAAGTCGGTATCATTCCTAAGAACCTTGGTGTTCTCCCTGCCCAGGTTGCTGAGTCCATTGTCCAAAAGGCTACCGAGTTTGACAAGATGTCTGATGATGAGATTGATGCCCTTGAAGAACTTCCCCTTGTCATTGCTCGATGCGCTCCCGACACCAAGACCCGCATGATCGAGGCTCTCCGTCGTCGCGGTGCTTTCATGGCTATGACTGGTGATGGTGTCAACGATGCTCCCTCTCTGTCTCGTGCTGATGTGGGTATTGCTATGGGTTCCGGTTCCGATGTCGCCAAATCCGCGGCCAAGATTGTGCTCACTGATGACAAGTTTAACTCGATTGTTGCTGCTATTCGTGAGGGTCGCCGCATGTTCGACAACATCCAGAAATTCGTCTTGCATCTGCTGACCTCTAACGTCGGTGAGGTTATTCTGCTGGTTGCTGGCCTTGGCTTCACCGACAGCGATGGCTTCTCTGTGTTCCCCGTCTCTCCTCTCCAGATCATTTGGATTAACATGGCTACATCTTCCTTCCCTGCCTTTGGTCTTGGTCGTGAGCAGGCCGCCCGTGATGTCATGCGCAAGCCCCCTCAAGACAAGAAGCGTGGTGTCTTCACTAACCAAATCATCGTTGACATGATCGTTTATGGTGTCATCATGGGTGCTTGCACCATGATTACATTCTGCATCATCATTTACGGTGCCAATGGTGGCAACCTGGGTACTGGCTGCAACCAAAAGTACAACGACTCTTGTGACGCTGTCTTCCGTGCCCGTGCTGCCACTTTTGCCGAGCTTACCTGGTTGATTCTCATCTCTGCCTGGGAGTTCAAGTCTCTCCGACGATCAATGTTCCGCCTCCACCCCGATGATGATAGCACCTTCCCCTTCTTCAAGGACATCTACGAGAACCGCTTCCTGTTCTGGTCCGTCATTGTCGGTGGCCTCTCCGTCTTCCCTGTCGTCTACATCCCCTACCTCAACACCGACTTCTTCAAGCACAAGGGCATCACTTGGGAGTGGGCTCTTGCTGTTGGTTTCACTCTTGTCTTCGTCGCCGGTATTGAGGCCTGGAAGTTCGTCAAGCGCCAGTTCCATATCCTGGAGGACCTCCCTGTCAACCGTGGTCACTGGGGCCAGGGCAGCAACGCCGACGACGAGACGGGTACCAAGTTCCGCAAGACCATGTCCATGTCCAGCTTCAAGACGTGGGCCTCATTCTCCCGCAGGGACACTGGAGAGTCATTCGGACGTGCAAGCACTAAGGTGGGAAGAACAAGCACCAACCACGTCAGCACTGGCGGTATTGTGGGCGGTGCGCAGGCTATTGCCCAGCAACAGCAGAAAGAGGAAGTTTAATTTGGCGGCATGTTTTTGGATATATCCAAGAGGATTTTTTGTTGAAGTTTATTAATGATTTTCACGGCCGTATTTTTTGCTCATGATATTAGAAACAGAAAACAACATGGTCTGGTTAGTAAAATCAGATCTGGCGTCTCAGAGATGCGAATATACGATACCACTGTAGTCTTAGGTTCTTGATGAGGTTGGATAAGTCCATCAAGTTGGTGAGAACGGCATAGTGGAAGAAATCAAAAGTTATTACAAAACCAAGATGGAACCGCGTGAGACTGACAACCCGCAATAATCGCTAAGTGCTTCATCGAGTCTTGGTGGCCTGAATTAATATGATTGAACTCGTACTATTGCCAAGATCTACATCTGCAAACATAGATAGCATCACAAGTTTCATCTCCTCAGTCCCTAAGATTAACCAGTTACTTTATCCTGAACTCCACGCCTAAATCCCACTAGATCCCGTAGATATATCATCAAACATATTTAATGAAGCCAGGTCGCGAACAGTCATCACAAAGCCAACATCAAAACAGCAAAGCAGCCAGCAGCAACCGGTGCCAACCCACGATGCCTAGACCAAGACGTCGCAGCAGACTCACCGCTCTGCGGATCAAGGCCAGTAGCGCTCGACCCGAGATACCACGAGCCAATGTCGGTCAGCTCGCCGGCCTTGTTGAGGAACACGGCGTTGGGGCCCACGTTGGACTTGTCGGAGCGGAAGGCGCCGAAGTAGGTGTACCGGCCGATGTAGTCCTCGGAGTCGAAGAAAGCGATCGACTTGTTGTAGAAGGACTGGGTGGCGGCGAGGTCTTTATTCGCGTATGCGTACTCGGTAATCCAGATCTCGGCATCGGGCCAACTATACCAATATTAGCCAATTGATGTTTTAAAATAGACTTATTATATTTCGGTTTGGTGACTTACGCAGCTCTGCGCTCGGCAATGTGCGACGACAGCCCCTCGAAGTTGTCGTACCAATGCACGGGGAGGAAGTCCCACGTGCAGTTCTTCGTCGCGCCGCCGGTGCTAACGAGCTGGGAGCAGTTCCCGAGGAACTGCTTGAGCCAGGGGAGGCCGTCCCAGCCGCCGGTGCACGCGGGGAGGCCGAGCTTGACTCCCAGCTCGGCGAGGGGCTCAAAGTTGGCGACCCAGGCCTTGGCGGCGTCCTCGGGGACGATATTGCTGCCGCCTGAGCCGGCCGTGCCGTCGGGCTCGTTGAAGCCGAGGACGTGGGTGATGTTGGTGCCGCCGTCGATGAGGGCGCGGACCTCGTCGAGGAATCTCGTGTCGTTGAGGTTGTTGGCGTCGACGCCCCACATCATGGGGACGAATTCGAACTGTTCCTGGGAGAGGTTCGAGTAGGCGGGCGAGGGGCGCGAGTCGTAGTTGTAGTACCAGCTGAGGGACGTGCCGGCCCGCACCCAGATCTTGTTGTCTTCGGGGTGGTTTGGTTCGGGGACGAAGCAGAGGCCGCGCTTGTCGGAGCTGGCGGCTTGGGCGGCAGCGAGCAGGCCCAGCACGAATAGGAGGAAATTGGCCATGTCGGTTTGGTGTTGTCGACGGTATTGGGATCGCGCTCGGTAGTTTTGGGGCAGATAGACTGCCTGCCTGCCTTCTCTTGGTTGATACCAAAGTCCCGCAGTCAGTTCATGTCCTGGGTTCCTGGGCGCCAAGACTTCCTCAGGAAAGGAGCGACAATGGATGCGGAAAATAACGTCAATGGAAACAAACACAGTCAAGCATGGCACGGGGAGAGTTGGAAAGACACGATCACCATCGAAGGGAACGAAATTGCGAAATGCAGGCGGCGCGGAACGAAAGCAGCCGCCCGCAGATTCCGCTGAATCCTTTATCAAGAAGGCATGTCGAACACGAAGTTTTTCTTGGCTCTTGGATGTAACCGTGGACAGGGATGTATAATCTCACTGGCGGTTAGCATAGAAGGGATTCCCACAGGTTGACAGGCATGGCACACATGGCCAGACTCCTCGTAGATTGAGCAAAGGGCCGTTGTATTCGCATCGCCAAGTGGCCATCAATGCTTGTCGGTTCGTTCATGCTCCAGTTCACCTTGGTGGATGGGGCATTTTGGGTGATGGACCTGTTGTTTGTTTAATGGAGAGGACTGGCGTCGATGATGGAGCATTTAATGGGTCCATGCAGGGCGTTGGAAAGAGGTGGGACGGGGATGTTGAGCAGAGTGCTCCCGCTCCTCGTCAAGGTCGATTGATCATCTCATGGCTGGGTTCAGACGATTGGTCCATTAATAGGCAGGAAGCATCTATGAAGTGGCCATGACTGATGGATGGTGCCTGTCTGTGGTGAAGTTGCTGCTTCTAGAAGGTCTCCATCTAGATCTTGGTGGACCATAATTACATAATGTGTAGACCGGATCAACTGAACGCCGATCTCCGAAAATGCCTCGGCATGTCGTCGGCCTCGGCCCGACCCCACAAAGTCAGGGACGGAGTGCATAGAGCCCCGGTTAGAGGAGGCAGTGACATCGGAGACAGCCTTTAAGCTACTCCGACACCTCATCTTCAGCCGGACCTCCATTTCCTGATCATCTCCCGATTCTCTACACCACACACAACCTCCTCCTCCCCCCAAACAGGAAGACACCATGGCTGCCGAGCGTATCTCTTCCATCGTCCGCCACCTTACCCCTGGCACTCCCCTGAGCAACATGTAAGCTTGCAAGCCACCGCGGAGTAGCTTCCTCCTTGCTGCGTCCAAAGTCAAAAACATGCCATTCTGACCGTATAAACTCATACAGCCAGGCTAAGAATGCCGATGACATCGTTATTACTCTTGCCATCCGTACCCCGCTCACCAAGGCGAAGAAGGGCGGGTTCAAGGATACGAGCCTGGAGTACCTCGTGTACGCCCTCCTAACCCAGGTCCGGGAGCGATCTGGCCTCGACCCCGCGCTTGTCGAGGACATTTGCCTGGGGAATGTAAGTTTCCATAACACGATCCTCCTTTCCTCTCCCGGAAGAGTCCACAGCGGTAAAGAAGACAAACTCACGATTTGCAGGTCTCAGATGGCAAGGCTGCGTATAAGCTCCGCGCGGCCGCATTAGCCGCTGGATTCCCCAACACGGCTGGCGCCTCGTCGCTGAACCGCTTCTGCTCGTCTGGGTTGAAGGCCATCGCAGACATCGCCCACTCCATCAGCTCCGGGTCGATCGAGGTCGGCATCGCAGCCGGCGCCGAGCTCATGTCTGTCGGCGGGGATCGCCTGGAGGCGCCCTTCGACGAGGCCGTCCTGGCCAAGAGCCAGGAGGCGGCCGACTGCATGGAGCCCATGGGCTGGACCAGTGAGAACGTGAGTCGTGACTTTGGCATCACCCGTGAGGAGATGGACAAGTTCGCCGCCGAGAGTTTCCGCAGGGCGGAGCATGCTCAGAAGGAAGGCTGGTCCGTGGACGAGATCGCCCCAATCAAGACCAAGGTCAAGGGCGCCGATGGGGAGTGGACTGAGGTGACGGTCACCAAGGATGACGGAATCAGGCCAGGTACCACCGCCGAGGGCCTGGGCAAGATCCGGGCTGCGTTCCCACAATGGGGACCTACCACCACCGGTGGCAATGCGAGCCAGGTCACTGACGGAGGTGAGTTACTGCAATCTGGCTTCTATTTCTTGAGAGATGAAAGATCAACGTGCTTTCTTCTCATCGAGATTGAGTTTTGTTTTTGTTTACTGCCCAATCCCCGCCTGACTCTAAATCACGGATCGAGAAGCTTATTTACTAACTATGACATTTTAAACTAGCTGCTGCCGTGCTCCTCATGAAGCGATCTACTGCTATCAAGCTTGGCCAGCCAATCATGGCAAAGTACGTCGGATCGACGGTGGCTGGTCTCGCGCCCCGTATTATGGGAATTGGTCCTAGCATCGCGATCCCCAAGCTCCTCTCCCAGCGCGGCATCACTCTGGAGGATATTGACGTGCTCGAGGTCAACGAGGCGTTCGCGTCAATGGCCGTGTACTGCCGCAACAAGCTCGCCCTTGATTGGGACAAGATGAACCCGCGAGGCGGGGCCATCGCGCTGGGCCACCCCCTGGGTGCTACGGGAGCGAGACAGGTTGTCACGGGTCTGAGCGAGCTGCGCCGGACGAAGAAAAAGATGCTCCTGACCAGTATGTGTATTGGTACGGGACAGGGAATGGCAGGCTTGTTCGTGAATGAGCAGCTGTAAGGGGCTTGGAAGGATACAGCTCCTCTGGACGTGTCGATTTGCTCAAGCAGCCCTCCCTCCCAGGGGATCAGTATATTGTATGATCATGGTATAGCGATCAAGTTGAATAGTACATCATGTTTTTCTCTGTGAATACACCAGAGGCTGGCGCGTCGCGTCAACCAAACCTAGTTGTCGTGCAAGGTTAAACTCCCGAGATACGCTATAGGAAACTCTGAGCTGTTACGAGCCTGCAGTAACATCTCGATCTCCCCCTCGACGTGCGGTAATGATCGCGATCCCGCATATACGAAGAAAGGTCAATGGCGCAAGAAATTGATGGGCCGCAACCCCTCCTGCCACTGACGAGTTCTCGGGTATAAAGCTGGCCCTTGTTTCCCTCTAGTCGGCGGAAACAACAGCAGCATCCCCAGTCGTGAAGACATCAAACAGCAGCAGACTAGCTCAGATCTCACTGCTACTCCAACATGCGCTACTCAGTGGCTCTCCTTGCGGCGGCGGCTGCCGTTGCGGCCCATCCTATCCAGCAGGAGTATGCATTTACCCCAATGATCGACTTCGTCAATCCTCAAACCCCCAAACCTAAAGATGATGATGGCGACCGCCTTGTGTTGAGTGTGAGCTAACAGGCCTTTCCCTAGATATGCGCAGGGCATGATTGCCCGCGACCCCGAAGCGGGAGATGACATTACCAATGCTCCCCTCATGGTTCGTCTATGGCATAAATACAAATAAAGCTGGCCAGTTTTGACGCTAACAAAAAAAACTCACATACAGGCCCGAGACGACGCTTGCCCTATACCTGAGAAAAGCGAGTTTACCGTGCCTGAAGCCCGCGATCATCATGAAGATGACGAGGGAAAGCCCATCAGAGCCGCGACAAAGGAGGAGAAGGCTGGGCTCAAGCAGAATAAGAAGGACGAGACCCAGTCGAAGCAGAGCATCGAGGACGTCAAGACTAGGCTCAACGACCTCTCCGTCGAGGATGAGGACGAGGATACTGCGCTCCGGAAGAAGCTGACGGCCGAGTCCGAGGCCAAGAAGCAGGAGAAGGAGAAGAATGAGCTCAAGAAGAAGCTGACGGAGGAGGCTGAGGCCGATGTCAAGGAGAAGGAGAAGCATGCTCAGGCTTCCAAGGACCATGCTGCCAAGGCTAAGGCCAAGGCTGATAGGGCTAAGGCTAGGCTTGACAAGAAGAAGGAGAAGAAGAAGAAGGAGCCCAAGAAACTCACCCAAGCAGAGCTAGATAAGATCTTGGAAAAGAGGGAGCCGGAGCCCGCCAAGAAGGACAAGAAGAAGACCAAGGCTGAGGAAAAGGAGGAGAAGCACCAAGCCAAGGTTGAAGCGGCTGCCAAGGAAGCTGCCAAGGACGCTGCCAAGGACGTTGTCAAGAAGGGCAAGGACGACAAGTCTGAGAGGAAGTCGGAGAAGAAGACCACGGTGAAGTCCGAGGAGAAGATTGACGAGAAGAGTATCACCAAGGACAAGAGGGCGCTTTCCAAGAAGGACAAGAAGAAGAAGAAGGGGAAGAAGGGGTCTGCCAAGGAGAAGGAGACTTCCAAGGTCAAGGAGACTTCTGAGGAGAAGGTGAAGGAGAAGGAAGACAAGGACTCTGCCAAGGACAAGGAAGCCGATGACAAAAAAGACAAGGCTGAGGAGAAGGAGACTTCCAAGGTGAAGGAGACTTCCAAGGAGAAGGAGAAGGAGTCTTCCGAGGAGAAGGAAGCCGATTCCAAGAAAGACAAGAGGGAATTAGCTGCTAAGAAGAAGAAGAAGAAGGATGATAAGAAGGAGTCTTCCAAGGAGAAGGAGTCCGAGGAGGAGTCCGAGGATGAGTCCGAGGACGAGGACGACGATGACAAGGAGGAGGTCGAGGAGAAGGAGAAGGAGACTGTCAAGAAGGAGAAGTCCAAAAAGAAGAAGGGCAAGTCCGATGAGAAGGAGGAAGATGACGATCTTGGCATTCTAAAGGTAAAATTTCCTCCTCGCGACTTCATCTACGCCCATGAGAATCACCCTGACATGGGACACAAGTTTGTTCGTGCCGACCCTCTGAACAACGACCATTTGCCATACGACTCCAAGGTAAGATACCCTCCTCGCAACTCTATCTGCGCCTGTAAGAACCATTCTGACACGAGACACAAGGTTGTCCGCGAGGATCCTCCCGACAAGGGCCGCAAGTTCATCCGCGAAGATCCCCCCGATAAGGGCCGCAAGTTCATCCGCGAGGACCCTCCTGATAAGGGACGCAAGTTCATCCGCGAGGACCCTCCTGACAAGGGCCGCAAGTTCATCCGTGAAGATCCTCCTGACAAGGGCCGCAAGTTCATCCGCGAGGACCCTCCTGACAAGGGACGCAAGTTCATTCGCGAAGATCCCCCCGACAAGGGACGTAAATACGTCCGTGAGGATCCTCCTGACAAGGGCCGCCGGGTGATTCGTTCCTTTTAACTTGTGACACGGTGCGAAGAAGGGGTACCTAACCCCCAGAGGTCGAGAGCCAGACGATCCTCTGGGGGTTGACCATTGAGTGAGTGTAAGAAATGGCAGTCACTTAGTTTCACCATTGCTAATATTCTTAGTCCCACCCCGTCTCAACTCATGGCGCAGCAAGGCAAGGAAAAAGGAGTTTGATTGTACGGATAACCGCTGGCGCGCGGTTCATGCAGAGGCGATAGATTCTGACAATATGGACAGCGAGGAGGGCCTCGAAACTAAAAACGAGGAAGAGGGAACACCGGTGGTGTTCAAATCGATAGAATCTATCAACGCCATTGACCGAGGGCCAGCCGATGTCTGTGATTTTCCATCAAAAGTATTGACAGTGAGGCTATATTCATCCAGTGGATGTGTTTTGGAAGTAGTTGAATATGTTGAGTTCTTCATTGTCTGCATTACATGGTTTGACGTTTCTCTTGGTGATGCCATATCTTCTTTGTCTTGCCTACCAACCAAACAGTGAGTACAGCTCATCTCGATGACCAGGAGATAGCAACCTAAGAGCTCCAGCTGGCTGGGACTGCATCTCTTCATTGCTCCCGTTTGCCCATAGACTAGGCAAACCAATGGAAGCAACAGAGCTACTCACGGGGTGGCACGCTTGTTCCACCCTCGCGAGGCGAACCTTATAGCTGACTGAGCATTGGATAGATGTAGTTGGTGCCTCGACTTGAGTAAACACTCGGACAAGTACAAATACGTGGGTTCACAACATCGTGACGAGAATGGTAGTCAGTCCTTGATGGGTGTTTCATATGGGTGGTAATCTGTCTTTGAATACCTTACGGTCGAGTCCGCAACAGCAGAAGATATGAGGTTTTGGGCTCAAGGACAAGACGCAAGGTAAGCGGTTGTAGTAGCAGAAATCAAGTTCGGCTATTGTTGAATACTTTATCCGAGGCAGCGCTCGTGTATCTTTGCAGGGTAGGATGAGGGGAGACCAGAAATACAAACCGGCGCAAATACCTTCACTTAGCTATCACCAGAACGATGCCAATTATTCTCGCCCGCAGGGTAAAAAGCATAGGGAACATGCTTATGGGCAAGTTAACTAGGCGTGTAAAGACCGCTCTGCGCTGACGTAGGTGCAGACGACTGGCGAACATCGCACAAAGTTGGCGTTTGGTGGTGCGACTCGAACTCGAATCATGTTGCAATGACGGGCCGCATGGGCTGGGTTTTTGGCTCAGAGCGTTTGTCTCAATTCAAGACAGGGATAGACGTGTGATAATTGAAGCATCTTGATTCAGGTTCGATTGAATATCAACAATAGCCAATACACTGGCTAGCGATATACATTAGATAGGTACTTTCATATATATAGCTATTCCCATTCAATAAAATTTGATCCTATATACCTCTTATTTAATAGTTTATTATCCCTTTCTCTAGATTTATAGTTATTTCTTTTTTATCTACTAGTATCTCTATTAATAAAAATAATCTATAGCGTTCTGGGTGTTTACTTATTGAAATATGTTCAAGATTATGCAAGGACAATAGTTTCCCAACTAAAACCATCCGCAGGTGTGGCCTCTCTGTTCATCATACCGTGGATATAGCATTCACCAAGATATCGCCACTGGTCCTGCCCGACTCGTCGTATCACGTACGGAACAGGGCAGCCACTGACCAAAATGATACTATCGCCTCTTGAGCTGGCGCACGAGAACAATCCAATATAGCCTTTCCCCGTAACACCAAACCTCCGACCGCTCATTGCAGCTTGAAAAGCCGAGAGGGCATTGCCATACGTGGTGCCTATGCTTCTCTCCCTGAGATGGGCTGTCGTCAGCCTTCCCCTTTCTTCCGGCAGTTGCTGCCGCTTCGTGTACGACTGGCCTGGTAAGCACGGCGTTCTTCCAGTAGTAGCATCCATGAGAACGCTAAAGACCTCTGCAAATGTGTGCGGAGCTGGTGCGTCTCCTGTCTCATCGACACCCGCAACGGTCGTGAGCGAGAAGGCGTCGAAAACGGAGCATGAGCCGGAATACTGCTTCAGCCGGGCTGATAGATCGAGACAGGATAACAAATCCTGATTTGAGGTACCAGCTTCCTAGTAAGAGAGAGACGGGGAGAGGAAAATATCACTGATATCGACTATCGTGTCAACCTGATATGCCTGGATATGCAACTGGCGGTTGTCGGCTGGATTTAGCTCAAAATTAGGTTCGCTATCCCCGGACGCGCAGAACCTGTACCCTGTGTACGTGCGACCTCCGCCAAATGGTCGGGACAAACGACGCCGATCTGGTCGCCAATCCGGAACCCAAGATGGCAGATGCGAAGGAATTGTCATCTCGAGCTGTGAAGCTTCAACCGCTGACAGAGGTGAGTGGATTGAGCCCTCATATTTCTGAATGCGCCTGGTCTCATCTATTGCCACATCTAAATAGAGATTCGAGAAGGTATAACCGCTCCTGTAATCTACCCGAAAACTTCTCTCCTCATCCTGGCTGGCCATTGCAAGCATGTCGTAGATTTTGTCACGTGGGCCACTACATAAAGCATGCTGAGTCATTTTCAGGAGAGTGAATATATCCTCGAGTCTAAACATCAGGTACGTTGGGTTAAAGTTCTTTTGGGTCATGAGTTGACGGAACGCTTGGCACGTGTTCGCTGCTTCGGGTCCGTCTTCGTCGAGACTCCCTAATCAGCCGATGATCCCAACATCAACCAGTCGCCCACATCCATTAGATACGACATCCCAGTGCAGGACATGTGGGCCACATTTTATCCATAGATTCTCAGAAAGGACGACTTCCTGGATGATCCATAGTCTGCCAAACCACGGGCGACAAAGGAGGCTGATCAAGTCTGTCCAGAGGGAAGAACCGCCGAGGGGTAGTTGAGCTTCTGTCAAACCTCCAGGGCAGCGGATTCTGTATGAGTATTGCAATTGGACGCCAATCTCGCCCAAAATGCCAAATGCACCAGGTGTCTTGCTGTCGGCTTCCCCAAGCCACGCTACCGTGTTCATGGCGAGCCCGTAAATTTTCCCCATCAGCAAGACTTGTTGTGTCTTCTCTGCCTCGTTACCCTGGTTAATGCATATTTGATCTACCCATATTAATATCGAGTCCTGGGGATGACGGAAATGCCTGAGTGCAACTTCTAGCGTCTTTTTGATGACTTGAGCATGTCCATCGCAGTCAATCGTCCCGTCGAAGACGAGTTCTCCCCACGCGTAGCTTATTGCCGTATATTCCATGGGCCTCTTCTTCCAGTACCTACGACCTGGGATTTCATTCCCAATCTCGCTTTCCATCGAGCAGTGATGGAGAGAAGCGCAAAGTCCATCGTCCCAATTGCCAGGCTTCAGCTCCATGACCCGAATCTCTTCTGCCCCGTTGAGGCTTTGATAAAGCTCGGCATGGGAACGCGGAGAGGCGTTCTTGATCGTCTCATTCGGCCTCGCAAATTGTGCTTTCTCCTCCGGTGCGTACCAGCCCGGAAGAAAATTCCGGACCCATGTGCTATCCTCAACGGCACTCATCTGGCTGCGATAGTTTATTGCCACAATGTCAGTTCTACCGAAATTGTAGAGATTCTAGAAGACAACCCGGGGTTGTTTTTGAGAACATGAACGAAAGGATCTTATCTGTCGATGCGCTGAAATGCGAGCCGTGGACTTGAGTTGCAGGAGTGATAAATGCTTCTAGTCTGACCAGCAAGTCATATATTATCGAGACCGGTCAGATGAGCGCGACGTGTATATCGCTGCGTGGGTATGCTGTCGATTGCATTGACTCTTGGCGCTGTGCCACAGGGAGATTGCCGCCATGTTGTCATCATCTTGGAACGACATATCTATTCACCCACGGTCACAGGTACAAAGAGCCTCCAAGGAATATTAATAGTTTCATCAAATAGGATTCGGCACTGATGGCCTTGTCGTTAAGACCAACAGCTAGCTTGGGATATAGTATGCATTTGTCAATACACCGTCACATACGACCATACCCGTTCGAGAACACGCGATCCCGTCTTACTCTTGTACGACAGGCCTTTGCATACTTTTCCGGACTTATAGTCCTCCAGTTCTGGCTACCAATGCCTCCGCTAATGGAGGCAATGCACCAAGCACTCTAGTGTTGGAAGCGCTGGTGCACCTAAATAAGGACAAACTGACTATCCCTGATGTTTCGATGAGCGTCTCTATATAAGGAATTATAAGCATTCTCTTTTGCCGTCGAATGACTCTGATTCCACAGATATCAGGATCTAGGCGGCTATTATAATCATCCTTAAATAAGGATATCGCTGCTATTACTCCTAGTCTTGTCCAAATAAGAAAAAAAAGTCACTGTAATATATGGTAGAGGAACCATCAAATATTATATAAGCATCACTAATAATATAATATAGGTAAGATAGCTCTGTGAATACCTTATAGATGATTATTTTCAATCCTTATAACAGGCTAGTCAGAGGCATGCAACTAGTGCTAATAGCAGCTCTTTCGCCTATTTAACTAGACCAAAGGATTAGCTATACCATCAATCCGTTGCTGTGATACACTTCACATTCACTGATAAGGGCAGCAGATGCCCGAACCAGCTGAGAATATGTTTAACCTAGTCTTAACCTAACCCTGACCCTATATCTAAGCAGCTGCTTGCCGCCCCTAACCACGACAACCGCAAAATCAAACCTGGGTCGCATCAATGACTTGCCTCATCTCCAAAGAGTAGGATTAGGAATGGCGATTCATGGATTAGAACAAAAATTCGTCAGTATGGAAGAAGTCAAGAACGTGTTTGAAGCAAGGTTTTCTCGGGACGAGGAGGAGGGTAAATTGGAGGGATGATCATGGTCTAGTATCTTTTTAAACATTTGCAAAGACTCGGACATACATGCTCGCTTTTCCAGCTGTGTGACCCTGTACAGGATGAGCGAGCTCGAGATCAAGTGAGAATATGACTCGAGAAGAACAATTTTGGAGAGAATAAGTGATTATACTTCATATTCCTTATCTTCTCGCCACTCTAAGCTAAACCTGACACACCACCAACTTTTCTAAACATCTACCGCTACTTTCAACACGGTTGAGAGGGGATGTTTTGCGCGTGCTTAGAATTTTATGTTGTTATTATATGATTCAAGGATGTAATAAAGGATTTGAATTCTTAACTGCGGAACTAAGCTCTTAAACTAAACCTCTAATTGCCTTCTAGCTATATAGTGTTAAGTTAACTATATAACTAGTATCCCACGATATTAACTATTAGATAAAAAAGTGAAAGTTACTATAATAGGGGATTCTAATAATAATAACTAAATATAGGATATAGCTAAAAGAAAGGTGAAAAATATACTTTTATATTATAAAATCTATATAGTAGAATACTACCTAGAAATATTAGGCTTAGGTTTATTAGAAGTAGTACATAAGTATCTAATCAAACGATATTTACTAAGCAAACAGATAGTAGTAAGGGTAAAGCCTATAGCTGAAGCCGAGGAATACAGGCCTTAAGGAAACTTATAGGTGTAAATGGATTGGAAAGAAAGTACATGTTTAGTTTTCTAGCCAAAGCCCGATAGAGCTCTTTTTATAGGCCTTTTCTAGCTGTCTATTTCAGGCAGGCAGCTCCTGTTTCCAGCAATCTAAGGTAACCATAGCACGTCTCGTTTCACTATGAACCAACTCCTCAAGCGTCACCAGCAGGATAAGTGTTGTCGATCTTGATCGAAACCCTGTTACTTGTGAGTATAGGCTCTTCGAATACTTTATAGAAAGACATTGAATTAGGGCCTTCCTTGACCGTAGCAAGAGTGGTCTCCTTCGTCGTATATGAAGCCCATGCCTTCGATATAACACCCCAGGCTTCGATCCAATCATTTACATTGTTGCTCGGGATAGCACAGTAGTCAGCTTTAGGAATACAATACTTCTGGAGAGTATCTTTGTAACTATTTGAGCGTTAGATATGAAAAGAATAGGGAAGTGTAGTGCTGTGGGAGTTCCATATTAAAGTAAAGGAACGGGTGAAGGAGCAAGAAAGTGATCACCCTCCTGGCTCGGGAAAACATACATGTCCTTTTTGGACGCCTTGTCATTGTTTATCGCTTTGAGAATTGTCGTCTCAACGGTCTCTAGCTTCTTGACTTTGGCAACCTGAAACGCTTTTGCAGGACCAATACCAGAGTGCATCATAGTCTTAGAGGATGGTGGGCCAAAAGCTTTGATAGCAGCAACAGCGTGTTTGGCAAGGTCCTGCGGGATTCCGCGAGTGAGAAGGAATTCATCTCTGATAAATGGTTTGACCACTGAAGTGGGGAATGGAAGAGCATTGACAGTCGTGCTAGCCAGCAGTATGGCAGAGGTAATGAACTGAGAAATGAGCATCTTGTAAAGAAGTGAAAGAGGTGTGATTGCAAAGTGAGAGGTTAAAAAGTATGTTATAAAAGACGTAGCTAAGCTGTTTTCGTTTTACTTACAAGACTTCTCAATCATCAGGTCTAGATATTAGTCTTTATATAATAAAAAAGAAAGCAATCAGGAAAATGTCCACAGTATAAACATGTAGTAAGCCTTCACACAAATGATTAGAAGGCAGAGCTCATAGCGGTCAGAATGTCCAATACTCAGTCATATCTTGCATAGATTCGTATGATTAATTATATTTTTGTCTCTGAGAATAGGTAGAAAGCCTAAGATGCCCGTCGTCGTTCGCAATCCCCTACACCTACCTGCTACCTGATTGCAATGGGACCCGCTTCCATGGACGTTTGCCTTACCGTCAGTGTCTGCCTTACTCAGACCCGCACAGTTGCCCATGTATAACGGAACGAACCGTGGCAATGCATCACCATCACGTGATACGTCGTCACGGGTTGTCAATGACTACGTTGGTCGCCATCTTCGTACCTTTGTAATCTGTACAAGACTCACCTCAACATCCTCCAACACCAGTGGAACATAGCCCAAAGCGTATAACGAACAAAAAATCGATTCTTTACTTTTCTCTGCCACTTTCCTTGTATATCGTTCCCATCTCGACAATACTCCGGAAGTCTTCTCTCCCAAAGCCCCTTGGCTCGTTCACTCCTGAAATATGCCTACAGGTAACGAGCATCCTCTAAGCTGCCAGTTGTCTACGAGATGGTAGAATTAACGATTGAAGAATCTCAACTACGCACTTTGTCTGCCAGGCTTCTCACAGCCTGCAAGCAAGGCTCCGTATCTACTGTTCGGTCCATCATACCTACTCTTTACCCAGTTGCTTCATCTTCTGCTGCAACTGCTGCTGTCTCGTCAATTGTTCCTCCTATAACCATCCCTCTCGCAACGGCAGCTTCCCACGGCCAAGCCTCTGTTCTCAAATATCTTCTCACTTCGCCCCCGTGCTCCACCTCACGAACCCCCTGGAGCCCCGATTCCTCAACTCCCATCTCGTCTCTGCCTGATGAATGGAAAGAAGCTCAATACTCATGTCTTGTCCCTCTATATGCTGTTAAGTCCAAATCCCCAAGCGTGGTGCAGGCATTGCTGGATGCAGGCATGCGCGTTGACGAAGATATAGAGAAGATGGGCCCGCCACTGAGTATCGCCATTCGAACGCAGAGTTCAGAGATGGTCAATTTTTTACTGGAGAAGGGGGCAGATGTGAATGGAGTGGAATGGATACCACCAGTCAGTTTCTTGGCCAGTGCCGCAAAACTACCATCCCTCGACGTCTTGACTGCACTGTTGGACCATGGGGCAATCCTGCCAGGATCCCACGCTCTGAGGACAGCAGCTGGAGCGGGCAACATTGGTGCGGTGGAGATGCTACTAGAGAGGGGAGCGGATATAGATGAGGTTCATGAATGGGAAATCTATGGTGATGAAATGGATATTATTGGAACAGCCTTGCACGAGGCAGTGGAAAACGACCAGGCTGAAATGGTCAAATTTCTACTGAAGAGGGACGCAAAAAGAGATGTGAAAAATGGTAGGGGCGAGACGGCAATGGATGTTGCGGAAAAGGACAACAAGGTAGAAATTCTCAAGATTCTACATGGGAACATCGCTTAAAGTACTACTACTCTATGCTATGGGTCAACCGAGGACTTGATTACATCACAAGATTGCTTCCAGACTTTGTTTTCACCACTGCCGTGTCCTCGACATTAGAAAGAGGAGAGATGTGAATTAATTCGGAAGCCGCTAAAAGAGGGAATTGAACACAGTTTATACCTCCTCCTGTGCTGCCATTTTCCTTTCAAGAGGCCCCGTTAGACGCCGAGATTCTAATGTAAATCTTGCCTCACTAGCAATGAATGCCATTTTTTTTTTTTCCAAACCGCCCTACTTCTCCTATTCTACAATTCGGGTCCGTAAAATGGATTGTTCTCCTCCTTTTTGTAATGCTCGTAAACCTAAGGCGGCTCTTTCGGGTGCCGGCTCGGTCTCTTACACTCCAGCGGCCATCTGCACCCTGTCCGACGGCCACCGCCACGCTAGCAGCCTTATAACCAGCAATGCGGTTAACGATTGTTGACAAGTAATTGTGGAAGCAACCTCTCTCATATACACAAAGAGGGCTTTGACAGGGTTATTTACCTGCACGTTCAAGCAGGGAGTGGGAGTTGGGGGCTCGCGGAACCTTCGGCATAGTAGGGAGAGGCTTTTGGTTAGAATTACTACTGTTTGAGCTGGATGACGGAGCGGGAGACGGTGCAACACGCGGGCATAAGGGGCTCGGGGTGTAAACTGAGCTAAGTATGCGGCAATTCTTAATTTATTCTCTACAATAAGCGACGCGTGGCACAGATAAAAGATAGATAATTGTTGGAACCGAGGCTTTGTGTAATCTGATATGATTAGTTATAATTGAGGGTAGTTTGCTCTAAATATACCTTCTTTTCCAGATTAGAAGAGTATTAGGTTTAAAGGAGAGATATATACTAAACTATATAATTATTCCTACTAGAAGTATTAGAATAATAATTTAAATAAATATAATTATATAATTTCTATCTATTTAATATATAAAATCTAATAATTAAGAGTTTTAGAGTTATATTTTATAAAGATAATTATAACTATAAAAATAAGTATTAAACTAGTAATATTAAGTATATTTAATTTAATTAAATAGTAAATAGATATTATAAAAGTATTTAATATATCTATTATTTTAAAAGAACTAGATAATTAGAATATTTTTAAATAGATAGTTATAATAAATATAACTAGTAAAAGAGTTCTATATTTTATATAATTTAAAAAAGTAAAATAAATTTTATATTTATTAGTTTAAAAAGTTAATAATTTTAAAATATTTATAATATAAAGTAAAAGTTCTAATTATAAATATAAATAAAATATTAAACTTTATTTAGAGAGAATAATTTATATATTTATATATTAAGCTTCTTAATAAAGATAAGAAAATATATAAAATTAAATAAATCTCCTATTAAACTCTAGTTATTTAATTTAATAAAAAGACTAATAGAATATATAATATATTTAAATAGATAATTAAATATATAGCTCTTTATTATACTAAGATCTATACTCTAGTATAATAGTTAGATAACTTATATTAGACAGGGTCTAAAGTAGATTAGAATATAACTTATTAAAGTATTATTCTGAATAGTATAATTAGATTATTATAAGCTATATAATATAAGTTACTATTTATTATATAGTATAACTAATTATATATAAATAGATATTAGATTAATATTAAATCTATATTATTTCTAATAAAAATATTCTATAGCTATAAATATATACTATATTTATAGAAATAAAATAATATTACAAATAACCCCTGTATTACCCAACAGAACCAACCTTAGTTATTACACAAGATTATATATAATTAAATAATATAGTTAATATTTTATATATTAACTATACTATTAACCGATTACTAATAATATATTCTATATTATATATATTACCCTAGTATATATATATATTTATTTTACTAGATAGAACTCTCTTTCAGATAATTATTAATATAGTTATAACCTTACTATAATATTATCTATATATTTATTATTACTAGCTCTATAATACTTATATATTAATAGTAACTTATATTATATAATCTAAGATAATCTAATTATACTACTTAGAATAATACTCTAATTAGTTTAATCCTAACCTACTCTAGACCCCTATTTAGTATAAGTTATCTAACTATTATATATTAATAACTCTTATTTAGCTAATTACTTTATCTTAATTACTATATAATAATAAAGAAGATATTATAGCTATTATAGTATCCTAAGCTTAGTAATAATATACTCCTACTACTAATAATAATTTATCTACTCTAACTATTAAGAATAATACTATAAATAAAAATAATAATAATAGTAATAAGAATAATAATAATTATACTAAGGAAATATAGCTTTTATAAAATTAAATTAACTAACTATATATATATCTTATAGATACTTACTAGGAGCTAGCTAATATAATAGCTATTATAGTATAATAAGCTATTATATATATTAACCTCTAGGCTTAAGCTATAATTACTATTTAAGAAAAAAAGCTAGAATAACTACTTAAACTATTACTATTTAAAATATTTAATAAAATCTAAAATAAACTCTAAGGATTTATAACTTAACTCTAAATATATTTTAATTATTTTTCTATTATATTTAATACTAATAAAAGAAAAATTATATATATTTATTTATAATTTAAAGAAGTTATACTTAATTAGTTTAAATCTATTATAAAGAAATATCTTAGTAGATAAAGAAGCTAATAAACTATTAATATTATAATAAGTTTTAATTATTTTATAGAAATTCTTAAATAGATCTTTAGTATTTAAAATAATAAGAAATATAAAGTAGAATATAAAATTAATATATTTACTTAGAAAGAATTATATTTAATCTTTAGTATTTACTATCTCTAGCTACTAGTTAAAACTAGATAGAATAAGGAATATACTATATCTTACTACTTTAATTAATTTAAGAAAGAAGTTTAAGAAGAACTATATAAGGAAAATAGATTAAAAAGTATTTATAAATATATAACTATAGCTATAAGAATTAATAACTAGTAATACTATTAATAAATTTATAATAGAAAGATAATCTATTTTACTAATACTAGAAAACTATAATAATAGTATACTATAGCCTTTAGAATATATATAGGATTTATAGAGCTAGAAGCTATAGAGAAATATAAATACTATAATTATAATAAGATTAGATATATTTTATCTTAATATTTAGAACCTAAGAAAAATAAGAAAAAGAAAAATTAAAAACCTACTAAAGATAGTAAAAAGTAATTAGAAGTAATTAGGAAAACTAATATTAAAGTTTTAGAAATAATATATAAAATTAATTAGAAAGAAAATCCTATAATTATTATAATTTCTAAATTTCTACTAAAAAATATATCTATCTTTAGAAAAATATTAGAACCTAAGAAATATATAAACCTTAGTATAACTAAGAAATAATAAAAAAAAATCTAATAGATCTTCTAAGAGCTTAAGAGGAAATTTAAATAAGGGGAATAAGTTCTAGGATTTAAACTATCTATTAAATATAAATATATATTCTATTATATTAATAGAGTTATTCTATAAAATACTACTAAGAAAGAATAATACTAGTAGATAAGAATAGAAATTAAAGCTAAATATAATAAACTCTATATATATTATTAAAAGAAGATATAGAAATAATATCTAGATATATTAGAAGAACTAGTTATTTTTAGAAATAATACTATTAGTATTATATAGCTTAGTAATAATATATATAAAATACTAATCTATATAGAGATAATATAAATATATAATTATTCTCTAGAATTATAAATAATCTATTATAATAATTAATACTAAATATATTAGATAGAGAAAGCTAAGAATAATTTCTTTTTATACTCTAATAGAAGGATATCTAATAAATATATTATAAAATAAATATAATAGTTTATATACTAATAATATAGTATAAAATAATATACTATTTTTAAAGAAAACTTAGAGGAATACTCTAAAGAATATACCTATAGTAAATTACTAGTAGAATTATACCCTGAGCTAAAATATAAAGTTTATAAAAAAACTAAAATTAAACTATAGTATAAGAATAAGAATCTTAAAGATTAAATAATAGCTAAATATAATAGTTAAATTAAATAATACTATAACTGGAAATATAGAAATTATTTAGAAGTTAAAATAATAGTATTAAAATTAGCTAAATATAGTAATAATAATATAAACCCTACTAAGCTATATCTATAATAATACTAATTATAGGAAAAAGAAATAAGATAATATATAAATAAAATATATTATCTCTAATAAATAATAGAGATAGTAGTAATATAGAGGAATAAGAAATTATTTCTACTAATAAAAAGAAATAGAGTAAAACTTACTTTAATAATAGAATACTAATTATAATTAATAAACTAAATAATTAGAAAAAGAAATATAAATAATTTATCCCTAGTTTTATAGATAAACTAAGAATCTTTATAGATATTCTAAAATAAATATCTAAGAAGAAGGAAGAGTAAGAATAGCTTAAATAATAAATTAACTAGATAAAAAATAATATAAACTATCTATAATAGAGCTATAGTATAGTAAAATAATATTAAATTAGAAAACCCTAGGAGCTATTAAAAGAGGAAATTTAATTAATATTATTATAGATATTAAAATTAAGGAATACTAGCTTATAGTATAAATAGAGTATAGAGTATTATATAATTATATCTTACTAGTAGTAATTAACTAATTCTACTTACTATAGAGAATAAAGAAAAAGTTCTATAATATTATAACTCTAAATAGAATATTATTTAAGTATAATAATAGAATTATTAACTCTAAGACTAATTACTTTATAATTAAAATCTAAGAAAAAAAATTTAATATTATATATAACTTAGTACTATTAAATTCCTATAATATTATATTAGAATTATTATAACTATAAGATATAAATCTACTAATAAACTAGTTTATTAGTTATATAAAGTAAAAGGATACTCTTATAAATCTATATTAGAATTAATAAAAATTAAAATTTTATTAAATATTAGAAGAATATAATAATTCCTTAATAACTAAAAGTATTACTATAAAAAACTAAAATAATAATTTATAATAATAAGTAGATATAGTAGTTATAGCTTTAATAGTATTATAATCTAGTATATTAAAAAATCTATTTTATTAAGAATTATAATAAATAAAATAAATCTTAAGCTAAATATAGAAATTAGAATAATCTCTAGAAATAGACTTTATTAATTAAATATATATAATAAATTAATAAAAATATAATTATAATATTAAGTTTAATTTATAGTATAAATAAGTAAGAAAGAAATAACTATAAAAAGATAAAGAGAAATACTTTAAAAGAGGAAAACTAGATTATATCTTAAAGGAATACTAGAAATATAATAAGTTATTTAAGAAAACCTTAGAAACTAAATTATTATAATATAGTTAATAGAATTATAAAATCTCTATTATTAAAGGAGAAGAACTAGCTTTCTATAAACTCTATAATTTTATAGAACCTTAGTTATAAATACTCTATAAATATATTAATAATATATTAGTAAAAAGCTATATATAGTTATTAACTTTATCTATAGAATACCCTATAATATTTATATCTAAAAAAAATAGTAAACTCTATTTAGTTATTAATTATTACTAACTAAATAAGATTATATATAAAGATAGAATATTCTTATTACTAATTATAGAACTCAGAGACTAATTATAAAGTAAATAGTAGTTTATTATATTAGATCTAAAGAGAGCTTATAACTTAATATAAATTAAAGAAGAAAATAAATAGAAAATAGTATTTAGAATAAAGTTTAGCTTATATAAATATCTTATTATACCCTTTAGGCTAATAAATATATTTATAATATTCTAATAAATAGTTAATTAAGTATTTTAAGAGTATTTTAATATCTTTATAGTTATATATTTTAATAATATTTTAATATTTTTAGATAATTTAAATATATATAAGAAATATATATATAAAGTCTTAAAGAAACTAGAAAATATAAATCTCTTAGTAGAATCTAAGAAAAGTTAGTTTTATATTAAAGAAGTTAATTTTCTAGAATATACTATTCAGCTTAATAAAATATAAATAGAAAAAAGTAAAATTACTATAGTTTCTAAATAGGAAGAACTAATAAATATTAAAAAAGTATAAACTTTCCTTAGATTTACTAATTACTACTAATAATTTATTAAAAATTATAGGAAGATTACTATACTATTATATAATCTAATAAAAAAAAAGAAAGAATTTTAATAAAACTTAAAATATTAAAATATATTTAATAATATTAAGAACTATATAACTAATAAACTTATACTATAGATATTTAATTTAATAAGAGAAATAGAACTTAAAACTAATACTTTAGATTTTATAATTAGTATATAAATTAGCTAAAGGGATAATAAAGGAAGATTATACCCTATAGTATTCTACTTAAAGAAACTATATAGTATAGAACTTAACTACTCTATCTATAATAAAGAATTTATAGTTATTATATATATATTTAAAAAATTTAAATATTACTACTTAGGAATATAATATAAGATTAAGATATATATAGATTATAAAAATATTTAGTATTTTACTATAACTTAATAACTTAATAGAAGATAAATATACTATACTAAATATTTATCTAAGTTTAACTATAAAATTATATATTAAAAAGAATTAGAAAATAGATAAGCTAATACTCTTAACTAGAAACTTAAGTATAAATAAATAATCCTAAAAACTAATAGATAATTATTTTTAATAAATAATAAAGGATATTTAGTATAATAAACTTTAAATACTATATTAAAAGAAATAGTATATATTAAAATCTAGATAAATATTATACTAGATATAAAGATACTATAGTAAGATATAAGAATAGTACTTATTAAGGAAATCTATAAGTATCTACTCTTAGAATATTAAAGAGTTATAAAAATATTTAATAGAATAAGATAATATTATAATTACTCTAGTCTATAAAAAAATATAAACTATAGTTTCAGAATATAATACTTATATATAAATTAAATCTATAAGATATAAACTCTATAAAGAACTAAAACTAATATAAGTATTAGAATAATTATAATAATTAATATTTTTTAATTATATTATTAAGCTATTATTATTAATAGAATCTATAATAGGAGTATAATATAATAATATCCTAGTTATTATTAATAGACTTATAAAGTATAGATATTTTATTCTATATAAAAAAGTAAGTTTTATAGAAGATCTTATATATTAATTTCTATAATATATAGTTAGTTATTATAGACTATCTAAGGAGATAATCTTAGATAGAGAAATAACTTTTACCTCTAAGTTTTAATAATTACTTATAGTATAAATAGGTACTAAGTATAAGCTCTTAATAGCTTATTATCCCTAGAGTAATAAATAAATAGAATATTTAAACTAAATATTAGAATAATACTTATAAGTATATATTAACTATAAATAAGATAATAAGGTATAATTATTATTTATAGCTTAGATTATATATAATAGTTTAGTATAAAAATCTACCTAGCTTATACTTATATATATAAACTATAGTTATAAATCAGAATTCTAGAACTAATAAATACTTAATAGACCTAATATACCTACTATTATACTTATAAAAGAAGTATTATATTTATTATATATAGAAATAAAGATAGAATTAGAATTTATCTAAGAAAGAATAAAAAAATATTATAATAAAATAAAATTAAAGAGACTAATCTTAAAAAAGAGAGATAAAGTCTATCTACTTTATAAAAATATTATAATAATATAACTAAATAATAAATTAGATTATAAAAAACTTAGACTATTTAAAATTAAGAATAAAAAATCAGATACTAACTATAAACTATTACTACTGGATATAATATATATCTATCTAGTTTTTTATATTTTATTACTTAAAAAAGTACTAGAAAATACTCTAGACTAAGACTATCTAATTAAGATTTATAAACAAGAATATAAGCTAGAAAAAATACTAAAGAAAGAAGTTAGAAATAGATAAATATTTTACTTTATTAAATAAAAGGGATATACTAATAATAATAATATCTAAGAACCTGCTAAGTATCTAAGAAACTACTAAAGACTTATTTAATAGTATTACTAGGCCTAGAATAGAACTCTCTTTCAGATAGTTATTAATATAGTTATAACCTTATTATAATATTATCTATATATCTATTATTACTAGCTCTATAATACTTATATATTAATAGTAACTTATATTATATAGCCTAAGATAACCTGATTATACTACTTAGAATAATACTCTAATTAGTTTAACCCTAACCTACCCTAGACCCTATCTAGTATAAGTTATCTAACCGTTATAATAATAACTTTCTATTAACTATCTTTTTAATTTTATATTAGTTTTCCTCTTCTTTAATTTTAACTAGACTAGATTTTTTAATCCTTTTTTTTTATAGATTATTTTCTATTAGTACTAGTACTAGGTATATTACTAAGATAATTAGATATACTTTCTATAATACTAGTAGGTCTAATTTATAAGCTAGAGAACTAATTTATTTTTTAATTTAAAATAGTCTAGCTCTCTATTATATATATTTCCTAGTTAGTTTACTAGGAATATTAAAATCTTTATATAACTTAAAATATATCTTTTAACTAACTTTAAAGTTAACTAGCTAGTAGTTTTTATTATACTAGTTCTTTATCTCGCTACTACTATTAAAATAATATATTAAGCTTCCTTAGTATATTATTAGAAGGCTTTTCTAAAGTATATACTATAGAGTAGATAGGTTAAAAATAATTAATTAAATTACTATTCTAGCTATAGAAGTAAACTGGTTATAAATACAGTTCTAGAGCAGTTCTGACTAAGTAAACTGCTCTGCTTCTAGCTTCTAGCTAGTAACTGCTAGTTAGTAGTATTTAATATACTAATACAGGCAGTCTTTTATTTTCTTATTCTGTATAAATAGCCTTTATAATTATAGACCCTTTATAATCTCTATAAATATAAGAAATAAATATATATAATTCTAATTCCTTATATCTTTATTAAAAAAGATATACTATATATATTAGTCTGAATATATATATATTTTATTATTAGGTTTCCCTACTTATTACTATAGTTACTTTTAGTAATAAGTAATTATAGATATATATTCTATTTATATTAAACCCTGTTCTATACTATTATAATATTTCTCTTTTTCTTTTCTATATAGCTACTCTAGTATTATATATATACCCTTTATAATAATCCTTACTACTTTAAATTAGAGTTTTATAGCTAACTATTTTATAGAATAGTTATACTTTAATCCTCTTTTTATATATAGAGATATATATACTCTAGGATATAGTTTTATAACTAATCTTAGTAGTATATAGTTAAACTTTTAACTTACTATTTTCTTCTCTATAAGTAGTTACTCCTTCCTTATATATTTTAAAGCTAACTAAATATAGAGATATAATATCTTCCTCCTCCCCCTTTTATCTACTTCTTAGAGCCTCTCCCCTGAGCTTATAATACTACTCTGCTATAGTATAGCTAGGGAAATAGCTATTAATTATATATACTTAGGTACTTAATTTTAGGAACTCTTATTAATAAGCTTATATAGTAGTCTAAAGAATATTAAGTATACTAGTCTAGTAGTAAGCTAAAATTAGAAAAATATAGAAAGAGCTTAGGAAGCTTAAGAGATAGGAATATTATATAGCTAAGAAGTACTCTAACTAGGTATAAATATTAATAGTCTTTTTTTTTCTTACTTCTTTAGTTAATATATTTATTAGTAGTAAGTATCCTAATAAATATATAGTATATATTAAGTTACTTATCTTAGGGAAGAGTAATAGTTATTACTTTAACTATAATAGTAATAGGATATAGTATATATATTATAATAAGAGTAGTAATATTTATATTACTATATCTAAAGTCCTAATACCTTTTATATATAACTTAGTTACTACTTATAAAGCTCTTACTAAGCTTAATAAACCTACTAGGAAATCTTTCTATAAGTATACTAAAGTATATCTTCTGGTTATATATACTAATACTATCTAGAAGATAGCTTATAATCTTACTATAAATAGTACTTTTAATAGTTTAACTATCTATTAGTAATATAGATTAAAATCTAGCTCTAGCTATATTTTTAAGAATACTATCTCTAAGGAGGTTAAATCTCTTTTAGAGTACTATACTATTTATTATTAGTTTATAAAGCCTAATAATAATAATAATATTATCTATAGAAGTACTAATAGATCTAATAATAATAATAAATCCAAGGGTAGTTCCTCTAATATCTAATTCTGATATATAGTAATAATAAACTTAAGAGTAATTCCTCTAATATCTAATCCTAATCTTCTGAATACTATTTTCCTATATACCCTAAACCTAAGTAAAAGAGGAGGATAAAAAAAATTTAAAAAAAAATTAAAAAATTAGATAGCTTAGTTAGTTCAGATAGATAGATAGATCTAATTATTAGTAGATAGTTTAAATAGATAGGGGAATAGAATAGTCTCTTATAAGAGGCTCTCCCCCTATATATTCTAATTACTTATAATATATTTAAATTCTTAGTTTAAAATAGCTTATTATATAGGTTCAGTCTATCTATATTTACTAAGCTATATCTGGTTTAAGCAGCTTCTTAATATCTCTCTTAATTTAAATTTTTAACTTATTTATTTCTATAAGTTTTAAAAGTACTAAATTAGACTTCCCTTTTATTAAAGTATCTACTAGGTTATTCTCTCTATTAATCTATCTTATTTTAGTAATTTTATAGTATTTATATAATTACTATAAAGCTATTATATTAATTATTAATCTTTTCTCTATAGTTATACTAAGCTTAATAAGGTATTTATATAGTAAAAGAGAATCTATATAAATTACTAATAGTATTTCTAGTAGTATTACTTTTAAAGTAATTATTTAAAGAGTACTTATAATTATAATATTTATATTAAATCCAGCTACTATACTATAGACTTCTAATATAAGGCTGCTTTTTATAATATATTTATACTTTATTAATAACTAGTATATAATATTCCTAGTTAGTTAGAATACAGGCTTCTAGCTCTTAATCCTTATCTCTATTCTAAATATAATTATAAAGCTAATTTAGGAGCTTATATCTTTATTATTAGTAAGAGATCTATCTATAAAAATATATAGCTTCAGATTATATAGGTTAAGTAGTATAAATTTCAGTCTATAGTTATAGTTCTTAATTTACTATATAAGCCTTTTATTTAACTTCTTAATATTATCTTTTAATAGGTTCTATTATAATTATACTACTATAGATAAATTATATAAGGCTTCTAGTTATATAATACTTATAATCTATATACTATATACTTTTTAGGTTTTATAGCTCTCTATATCTATAGCTTTCTGGAGTATATTAGCTTAGCTCTTTTAAAGGAACTTAATTATTATACTATAGAGGGATATCTTTCCTCTATTAAATTTAAAGTCTATTTCCTTAGAAAGCTTAACTCTAGCTTTTACCTTAAACTTAATCTTTTTTAATTAATATTCTTCTTCTGTAGTAAGTATCTTATTAAATAACCTGAGTATATTATTAGTTTATATTCTAATAATCCTAAAACTAAGTATATTACTTCCTATAATTAGGAGGTATAGATTAAAGCTAGAGATTACTATCTTTATATATATTATAAAGTACTTATAGTATATAGTATACTAATATATATTAGACTTAGTAATCCTATATAGCAGCTTTATAATTTTTATAACTATTCCTTATAGATAGCTTTATTTAAGGTCTTTTAGGAGTATTATATAAATTATATATTATAGTATTAACTCAGACTATAGGTAGGCTTATATAATATCTCTACCTATTAGAATATAAGTTTCTACTACTAATAATAATAGTATTAGTATAAGGATAAGTTATTAGCTATAGTATTAGATTATTAGTAACTGTATAAGAACTATCTCCTTACTAGTATTATTATATCCTTATATAACTAGATAGGATTTCTTATATAGATATATATTCTGTTCTTTTACCTTATTAATAATATATATTTTAAATAGTTAACTGCTTTTAATATTATAATTAAACTATATAAACTTAAATATACCTGCTTTAATAAGTTAGTTAATTTTAACTATTATAGAGGCCTTAAACAGAGTACTCAGGGTTATAATAACTCCTTCCTTTTAAAGTTTCTTAGCTAGCTTAAGGGTATCTTACTCCTTATATATTATATAGTTAGTATATAGTCTAACTAGTTATACTATATATTATATATATACTTTTAGTTTATTCTTTAAGCCTGTTAGTTATTCCTTTCTTTATAGTAGTTTACTTATTATAAGTAGTAAGGGGTTTTTTAGATATATTACTAGGCTAGTACTCTCTTAGGCTAGATTTTCAGTCTATTTATCTCTATAGTATAGTATTATATATATAGACTAAAAGGTCTTTAATCTATTATATATTTTAATTATAATATTATAGGAGTTATTTAATAAAAGTCTATATAGTTTAAACTACCCCTTATTCTCTCTCTATACTATAATCTTACTTAGAAGTAGGAGTTTAAGGAGTTCTATTAGGTTAGGGCTATTATATATAGCTAGTATAAGTATAGTTCTCTCTTTAGTATATAGTTCCCTTAAGGCTTTTATTATAAGGTTAACTACTTATACTCTTTAAACTATAGATTATAATAGGGGAGAGGATATAATAACTCTTAGATATACTCTAAATATAAGGAGTATTAGTATAAGGCTATTAGGCCCTACTGTATTATTAACTGCTTTAACTACTACTTATAATATTAATTCCTTTAAGGTTATCTTCTTAAGTTCCTTATATAAGATATTAAATATATATTATAGTAGTTTATAATATCTCTTAATCTTACTAATTAACTAATAGGCCTTAATTAGTATTTACTTATACTTAGAACTAATAATCCTTATATTTATATAAAATTAATTACTTATAAATTAGATTCCTATATTATATATAATATAGTCTAATAGTTCTAGATATATATCTAGCTAGATCCTTTTTAATACTTCCTATATAGTATCTACTAAGATATCTATAAGGAAGGTTATATTTTAGAATATAGTTATTATATAGATAATATATAAAACCAGTTCTTAATCCAGTAGATATATAATATTAATTATAATCTTATAGTTAAAGTTAAGATTATCTTATAGTCTGAATTTAAAGTATTTTAGAGCTAGGCTATAGGTCTAGTATTAGTAATAGAAGTATTTAATCTTTTTTATTACTTCTCTATTTATATTCTTATAGCCTGCTCTTTCTAAGAGTTTATATAGCCTTTCTACTAATAGGTAATTAAAGTAGTAATAGAGTTATTTTAGTTCTAATTCTATTAAGTAAGCTATATTAGCTATTAGTATATATTTAGGAAAGAACTATATATAGCTCTATTTCCTTATAGTTAGAATAGAAAGACTATTTATAGTTCTAATTACTTTATTAATTATATTCCTAAACTTAATATTTAGATAGTCTATATCTTAAAGGTATATTAGGAAAGAGATCTCTGAGTTTATTATATAAAATATAATAGGTCTGAATAGAGTCTATAGCTTTATTATACTAAGTAACTCTATAAGTCTCTTTCTAAACTTAATACTCTTTATATTAGCTATAGTATCTAGTTTAATTAATAAATTAATTTATTTAAGTATTTTAAATTATAGTTTATTTATAGTTAAGATTAATAAGATATCTATATTCAGTATAATCCTCTGAAATTATATTATATATCTTTCCTTAATAATAAATTATAAAGGGTCTTATAGTTTTCTCTTAATTTTCTCTCTAGAGAGTAATGTTGAAATTACAGTAGCCTACAAGGTGTATTAGGCCTTGAGACCGCTATAACTAGCAGCAGTGGAAATTTTAGCTTCTAACTTATAGTGAACACTCCTCTATAACTTAGTCAAACTTCACACTAGAAAGTCGGTTTATAGTGCATTTTATAGCATAAAAGGATCTTATTTTGGTAAGAGGAACCGGAAAAATATACCAATTTCTCTCATAGGTCTACCGACTAAAAACTACTCTAAAACCCGCTACAGCAGCTTCCCGGGCCACTTTTGATTTTCCGCAAAATTCATTACTATAGGAAATCTAAAAAATCGACTCACAACTACCAAACCATAAGATAGATATATATAACCTTTTTAAGACCCACTTTTATCTGAAAGAGCTAGTTAAGCTGATCAGTTAAGTATAGATATTAGATATCTTATCTTTAAAGCTGAAAGAGATATCTAAGATCTAAGGTCTAGTCTAGGGTAGGTTGGTTATAGGGTAGCTTGGGTATAGGTTAGGCTACTAGAAGTTACTCAGATTTTTTTCCTGAATTTTCTAGACCCTTATTTAGGCTAATATAGCCTAATAACCTATAAATAACGCTGCTGACGCTCCTAGCCCTAAAGAGGAACTGGAGCCTGCTAAGCCGTAGCGGTCATAGCGGCCTGTAGCCACTGACCCACAGTGGCTGCAACCGCTATTGGCTCGTGATCGTAGTCGCTATCGGATAGCGGTCTCAATCGCTATTGGCTAGCTGTTACAGGGGATAGCGATCGCTAACAGTTAGTGGTTGCGACCGCTAGAGGTTAGTGGTTGCAACCGCTAACTTATAGCGATACGGTCACTAACTTATAGTGGCTATAGTCTCTCAATTCAACAAGTAAGTATTAGAATATCTTATTAAGTAGATATTATATTAGGTATTATTTATTACTACTTATATACTAGTCTTCCTTATCTAGATTATTATAGTTATTAGGGTCTCTATAGTTTACTATTTTAGACTAGTTATTAACCCCTTCTTAGTCTTAAATTTACTACTTAAATTCTTCTAATATATTATTTTCTTCTGCTTCCTCTTCTATTTTAAGAAACTTAGTTATAAATTAGTAGTATAATTCAGATCTCTTCTACAGATAGTTTATAGACTAATAATCAGGCTTATTATAAATAAAGTAGTACTCTCTCTAGCTATTCCTCTATAGTTCTTAATCCTAGTTAGTAAAGCTTCTATTAAATAGTCTGCTCTATATATTTTAGATATAATAGAGCTACTATTATATTCTATTTAGTAGCTTCTAGATATATTAATATTACTAGTTAATAAGATATATATTTCTTATTATATCCTGGGCTACTAAGGTTATTAGGCTTTATTCTAGCTATTTTAATAGGTTTATTTCTAATACTAATATAAGATATTATATTAGGGCTTTAGTATTTATATACTCTCTTTAAAGTACTATTTCTAGTTCCTTTAAACCTCTATATACTCTTACTACTATAGCTTATAAGTTATTATTCCCTATATAAGTATCTCCGAGTACTTTCTATATTCTTATTAGGATAGTAAAGACCTTTTATAGTATTTAGTATACTATAAGGTCCTTATATTCTCTATTTACCTATATTAAAATAATATTAGTTTAAGTTTAGTTATAATAATATTACTATTTATTAATAGTATTATTAAAGTATTACTTTAGTTTAAGATATATCTCTCTGAAGGTATATTCTTCTTTAATATATTAGAACTAGAAATCCTATATATTCCTTTTAAGGATTTAGAAGAGAATAGTTTTAAATCTACTTAGCTATATATTATAGGATTTATAAGTATTTAGTATTATCCTAACTTTAGTATTAAGTATATTATATAGTTCCCTGCTAAATAAGTACTCTTTTATATTATATAGTTTCTAGAAAACTATAAGTTCTTATATAGCTACTATATCTATTCTAAGGCTTTACTTAGGTAGGAGGTTATAGTATAGGTTATATAACTTATATATATAGCCTCCTAGTTCTTATTTTAGAACTAGATTCCTAGGAGGTATAGGTACTTATTAGATTAACTTCTTATTCCTTTTAGATATTTCTATCTTATTTACTTTAATTATATAAATTATACTCCTTTCTTAGGGTATTTATAGTATTAGTACTATATATCCTTAAGATTTTCTATATTACTCCTGTAATTAGAATATCTAGGAGTTTAGATTAAAGGTATTTATAAGAAACTATTAATTATTTAGCTATTCTAATAGATCCTCTAGCTCCTATATATTATTAAGAGCTGCTTTAAATATATTATTTATAGGGCTAGTATATATACTACTATATTATAGAATATATTTTAACTCCTTAGTAATACTATTATTTAGAAGTATAAACTTTTCTATTAATTAGTTCCTAAAGTTATATATAAACTTACCTAGTAAGTTATTACTATATAGCCTGGTATATTTATAGTAGTATATATAATATACTATATATATATTAGTAAGTTCTTAGATAGTTATTTAGACTACTAAGATTAGATAGTTTATCTAGTTAATATTATTTATATAGATCTTTATTAGCCTAGTTATATTAAAGATCTCTTCTACTTTATTATAATTAAAGGGGGTTAGTATAGATATAGTTTATACTAGTAGTACTATTATACTTACTTAGAAGGTAAATTCTAAAGTATATATATATTTTTATAATAGGGTAGTATAGGGTTTTATCTTTATTTAAAAGATCAGGATCTCTATTCAGGAGGATTCTAGTAGGTTATAAGAAATAGAATAATAATAAGGGAAAAGTATAAGGGATTATTTTATTTCCTTCTAGAGTTAGAAAAGGAAGAATATCCTATAGAGATAAACTCTTAAAATTAGATAGTTAGGGAAAAAAGTAATCTTATTAATTACTCCTATCTATATTAGTAAGGAGGTATATATAATATAATACTCTTTAGAGGTATTTCTAGTACTAATAGTATTATTAGAGAAATAAGTAATCTCTAAAGTAACTATTTAGAGTATATAAAAGATAATAGTATTATTATATTATATATTATATATAGTTCTATAGTATAGGACTAGTACTTATAGGAGGATTATATTTCCCTAAGTATTTAGAAAATCCTATCTCTTCTTCTTTACTAATCTGTAACTATTATATAACTACTAATTAGTATTAGAAGGCTTTTCTAAAGTATATACTATAGAGTAAATAGGTTAAAAGTAATTAATTAAGTTACTATCCTAGCTATAGAAGTAAACTAGTTATAAATATAGTTCTAGAGTAGTTCTAACTAAGTAAACTGCTCTACTTCTAGCTTCTAGCTAGTAACTACTAGTTAGTAGTATTTAGTATACTAATAATATAATTATTTTATTATATTAATTATATCTTAATCTAATTATTTATTCTTTTTCAGAATATTTACTATACTATTTAATTTAAATCCTAAGATAAGTTTATTAAAACTCTATCTAATTAATATATTTATTAAGTTATTCAGATAGAATTATAATACTAATATAATATCAGGCTATAGAATATCTAATATAAAGATATAGAAATATATAGCTATCTTAACTATCTGGTTTTTTTATTCTACTACTCTCTATATCTAGGAATAGTAGCTTATACTATTTAATAACTTTATTTCTAGAAGTCTAAATAATTTAGTCTAGAAGTCTAATAGAAACTTTAAATCTCTATTACTTATTATTACCCTTAGTAGGCCCTAGTTATATATTAGTAATATCCTAAGAAAGATTACTACTTAGTATTTTACTTTATATATTATATATTCTGAGATAAGAATTAACTTCTTTAACTATTTATATATTACTATTATTATTAAATTAAATATATTAGTAATATTAGTTAAATACTAAAAAGATCTATTCTATATTTCTACTAGTAGGTCTATAATAAAATTAATTATTACTATATAGTAGGATTATATAGATATAAATATTAGTTATATTTCTCTATATATCTTTTTATAGTTTATTTAATAGGTTCTATATATTAGATAATAATAGATATAGAATCTAAATCTTTTTAATTTTCTATAGAAAGATATACTATTAAGCAGCTTATTTATTTTAATAAATCCTATATAGAAATTTTAATTATATACCTAATTAAATAATAGTTATACTACTAATAATAGTATATAAAGATAATAATAATTATTATAGTTATATCTATAAATTAATCTATACTTTAGATAGAAAGAATATTTAAATTTCTAGGTTTTTTCTATTAGATTAAGAACTATTATATTATCTCTTACTACTCTCTTAATTAATATATTATAAATCTTCTTCTATATTTTATCTTTAGAATATCCTTCTTTAATTATCTTCTTTAAATCTATATTTATTAATAGATTAGAAATTAATTCTATTTCTAGATATATATCTTCTAAGAAATATCTATTATTTTTTATCTTTATTATTCTAAATATTATCTAATTTATTTACTAGATAATATTCTTTCTTTATATCTTCTAATTAGTTTTTTTTATCTAATATTAGAAGTTAGAATAATATATCTAAGACTAGATTTTATTTTCTAGGAATATAGAAAATATTCAGACTAAATTAACTTAAATATATTAAAGTATTTATTAACTATTAGTTTACCTTTATTATATCTATTATATTAATACTTATATAGTTAACTATATCTTTTATTAATGTTGAATTGAGAGACTATAGCCACTATAAGTTAGTGACCGTATCGCTATAAGTTAGCGGTTACAACCACTAACCTCTAGCGGTCGCAACCACTAACTGTTAGCGATTGCTATCCCCTGTAACAGCTAGCCAATAGCGATTGAGACCGCTATCCGATAGCGACTACGATCACGAGCCAATAGCGGTTGCAGCCACTGTGGGTCAGTGGCTACAGGCCGCTATGACCGCTACGGCTTAGCAGGCTCCAGTTCCTCTTTAGGGCTAGGAGCGTCAGCAGCGTTATTTATAGGTTATTAGGCTATATTAGCCTAAATAAGGGTCTAGAAAATTCAGGAAAAAATCTGAGTAACTTCTAGTAGCCTAACCTATACCCAAGCTACCCTATAACCAACCTACCCTAGACTAGACCTTAGATCTTAGATATCTCTTTCAGCTTTAAAGATAAGATATCTAATATCTATACTTAACTGATCAGCTTAACTAGCTCTTTCAGATAAAAGTGGGTCTTAAAAAGGTTATATATATCTATCTTATGGTTTGGTAGTTGTGAGTCGATTTTTTAGATTTCCTATAGTAATGAATTTTGCGGAAAATCAAAAGTAGCCCGGGAAGCTGCTGTAGCGGGTTTTAGAGTAGTTTTTAGTCGGTAGACCTATGAGAGAAATTGGTATATTTTCCGGTTCCTCTCACCAAAATAAGATCCTTTTGCGCTATAAAATGCACTATAAACCGACTTTCTAGTGTGAAGTTTGACTAAGTTATAGAGGAGTGTTCGCTATAAGTTAGAAGCTAAAATTTCCACTGCTGCTAGTTATAGCGGTCTCAAGGCCTAATACACCTTGTAGGCCACTGTAATTTCAACAATTAATATATAGTTTATTAAGATAATAGATTACTTCTAATATAAATTAATAAGTACTCTATTCTTTTTATATATCCAGACTAGATATATAACTTCTAATTCTATTAAGATATATTCTTTCTTATCTAGTTTAATTATTCTACTTAGAAATATAATTAATTAGATTTCTTTAATAGATAATTATTTATTATTTTAATAATCTGATACTAGATAAAAAATAAAGATATCTATATCTTATTTATTTAAATTTAATTTAATAAATAATATTTTATTTAGATTTTAATAATATAATAAAATTTCTTTTAATAAATATATTTAGAGAATATTAAAGAATTATATTTCCTTATTAGTTAGCTAAAATATTATTTTAACTATATTCTTTACTCTTATAGCCTTATTAATCTTCTATACTTTAATATCCCTTTTTTTTAACTCTTTTAATAAAGCTTTCTTCCTTACTTTAAATAGCTTAACTTTCTATATATATTAATAAATAAAGATATATAGAAATCCTATTATTCTAAAGTATATTTTAAGTAATCTGAGATTATTAGGTATTTTAATTTTTATAATTACTACTATTCTTTCTTCTATAGTAGCTATTCCTAAAGTATTAACTTTAAAGCCTAATAGTATAATAGAAGGGTAATAATAGAATAATTTATAAGGTAATAATATAAAGCTAATATCTTAGAATACTATAAGAATATTCTTTATATATCTATAATATTCCTTAAATAAATTACTAAATATAAAGATATTATTAATATTATTAAATTAAGAGACTATAGCTATTATAAATTAGTAACTATATATTATTATAAGTTAGTAGTTATAACTATTAATCTCTAGTAATTATAATTACTAACTATTAGTAATTATAACTACTAACTATTAGTAATTATAACTACTAACTATTAGTAATTATAACTACTAACTATTAGTAATTATAACTACTAACTATTAGTAATTATAACTACTAACTATTAGTAATTACTATCCCCTATAATAACTAGCTAATAGTAATTAAGACTACTATCTAATAGTAATTATAATTACTAGCTAATAGTAGTTATAATTACTATAGGTCAGTAGCTATAGACTACTATAACTACTATAGCTTAGTAGACTCTAGTTCCTCTTTAGAACTAGGAGTATTAATAGTATTATTTATAGATTATTAGACTATAATAGCTTAAATAAAGATCTAGAAAATTTAGAAAAAAATCTAAATAATTTCTAGTAATCTAATCTATACTTAAGCTATCCTATAATTAATCTACTCTAAACTAGATTTTAGATCTTAGATATCTTCTTTAGCTTTAAAAATAAAATATCTAATATCTATACTTAATTAATTAGTTTAACTAGCTCTTTTAGATAAAAGTAGATCTTAAAAAGATTATATATATCTATCTTATAAGTTAGTAGTTATAAATTAATTTTTTAGATTTCCTATAGTAATAAATTTTATAGAAAATTAAAAGTAGCTTAGGAAGCTATTATAATAGGTTTTAGAGTAGTTTTTAGTTAGTAGATTTATAAGAGAAATTATTATATTTTTTTAGTTCCTCTTACTAAAATAAGATTTTTTTATACTATAAAATATACTATAAATTAACTTTTTAATATAAAATTTAACTAAGTTATAGAGAAGTATTTACTATAAATTAGAAACTAAATTTTCTACTACTACTAGTTATAGTAGTCTTAAGGCCTAATATACCTTATAGACTACTATAATTTTAATAAATATATATATATATATAATTATAATAAATATATATATATATATAATTATAATATAGATATAAAAGTTAGTCTATAAATTATTAAGTATAAAATAAACTATTTTTAAATCCTATTATTGAATTTACAGGGGCTTTCAAGGTGTATTAGGCCTTGAAGCTGCTATAACGCAGCAGGAAGTTCGCTATAACTCATAGCTTTTCAAGCTGAACACTTGCTAATAACTCAGTTAATTTAAGTACTAAGAAGATAATTTATAGTATATTTTATAGCATAAAAATATCTTATTTTTATAAGAGTTCCTAGAATTTTATCCTATTTTCTCTTATATATCTACCGACTAAAAACTACTTTAAAACCCACTATAGTAGCTTCCTGGGCTACTTTTGATTTTCTATAAAATTTATTACTATAGAAAATCTAAAAAATCAACTTATAACTATTAAAACCTTCGACCGATATATATACCTTTTTAAGACCTACTTTTATCTGAAAGAGCTAGTCTTTCTGATCAGTTGAGTATAGATATTAGATACTTTATCTTTAAAGCTGAAGGAATTATCCAAGATCTAAGGTCTAGTCTAGGGTAGGCTGGTTATAGGGTAGCCTGGGTATAGGTTAGGCTCCTAGAAGTTAGTAGGATTTTTCCTGATTTTTCTAGAGCTAAATATAGCCTAATAACCTATAAATAAGCTGCTAAGGCTCCTAGCCCTAAAGAGGTTGCTGGAGCCCGCTAAGCTGTAGTAGTTATAGTGGCTATAGCCACTGACCCACAGGGGACTCAGTTACTAACCTACAGGGCTGTATCGCTATTGGCTAGCGATAACGATCACTAATAGATAGCGATCTCAACCGCTATTGGCTAGCTGTTGCAAGGGTCTAACAGCCACTAATGTATAGTGGTTGCTATCACTAACAGCTAGTGGTTGCAACCGCTAATTGCTAGCGGTCCTGACCACTAACTTATAGAGGCTATGATCTCTAAAATCAACAGTATTTACTAGAATTATTTAAGGATTAGATTAATTATTATCTATTTAATATTTTAATTTTAAATAGGGGGTTAGAGTAGTTAAAAGAGTAGAGATAGAGAAGGAAAAGAGTTTTATATTATATTATAATAATATCTAAATTCCTCTATTTAGTTAAATATTACTACTAACTATTCTATTATTATATTTCTACTTATTAGTTAATTACTATTATTTTCTTAATTTCCCTAGCTACTAGAGTTATCCCCTAGTTAACTATTAATCTAACTATCTAGTTAACCTCTAGTACTACTAGCTAAAGAGCTACTCTAATTATTATTTCCTAATATTTTATTTAACAAATCAGTATATATAATAGAATAATAAATATTACTCTTAAGATTAAATAATACTTATTTTAATTAAAATAACTAACTAAATCTTAGTTATTTTACTAATTTTCTTTTTAATTAAACTCTTCTATCTCTCTATATCTATTTAGTTTAAAGTATTAATAAATTTCTTAATTAAATTAATATATCTTTCTTATATAATTCTAAAAGTTAATTTAATTATTTAGAAGATTTAGATAATAATTAATCTATTAGTATTAATTAATCTATTTATATAGTAGATTTAATAAAAGATACTACTACTAGAGGTATTATTATATAGATAAATATTTAAATTAGTTAAGTAAATACTTATATAATAAAAAATACTATTACTAATACCTTAGATATTTATTTTACCTAAGATATTAATATTTATAATATTAAGTTAAGAAAGGAGTTATAGATATTATCTCTTTAGTTAAATAGTTTATATACTTACTATTTAAAGATAAAGTCTAATTACTATAATATATTATTCTTTTCTATATCTACTAGAATATATATTTTTATTTATTAAAGAGGTTCTAAATAGTTTAATAAAGCTAGTAGATAGATTAGTATCTATATTATTAGATTTACTAATAAATCCTTTTTATATACTAATTAAACTTTAATCTTAGTTACTTTTTACTATCTGTAGATAAAGGCTTTAAATATATACTTATTTATCTATTTAATTAAGTAGTTATATATTTAAGCTCTAGAGAAGAAAATCCTAATTATACTAATAGATTATAATTATAATTAGTCAATTCCTTAATAAATTTATATCTAGTTATAATAAAGGAAGATAAAGATATTAAATTTTTATATAGATTATTATTTATTTAATCTTTTAATCTAAAAAAATTAAAGATTAAAGATTTTAATAATTAATACTACTAATAGAAGTTTTTAATAAAGATTTAGTTATTAATATTTATTAGTAGAATATATTCTGAATTTAATAATCTAAGGATATAATACCAGGATAAATATTCTATAGTATAATTAAAAAGTAATAATTAATTAGATATAGTTAATTAAGAATAGTTTATATAGTTATAGTCCTCTTAATATAAGAATTACTACTAGTTAGTATAGGTAAAACAGATAATAATAAGCTTAAGTTCTATTCTCTATCTCTAGCTATAGTAATAAACTAATAGGTAGATTAGTTAGTCTAGGTTAGATTAATTAATCTAACTATTAGTATATTATCTATACCTGATAATTAATAACTATTTAAAAAAGTATTATATTATAGAAATAAATATATATATATATATTAATATATTTACTAAAGCTTTATTTCTTTTTATTTAAACTTTACTTATCTAAAGTAAAATTACTCTTATTAATAGCTAAGGTAGGTCTATTCTATCTATCTTATATATAACTCCCTGCGGCTCAAAGGTAGCCTTTATTCATAATATATACCCAAAGGAAAATACGCGATCCTATTCGCTCTCGCCTAGTTAAACGGATAAGGGGTGGATTAATAGTTGGGTCGGTGACGACCAGCGAATACCCGCTGTTGTATGTTTTTTTTTTCTATTTTTCTAATGTTGTCAAATTTTGCTGCTTGCTATTTATGAGTATTTTCTTTGCTCTGAGGGTGTTGTGAAACTAGTCCTGCATGACCCTTGTTGTCGGGACCAACAGCGCTGAGGGGTATCAGCAGGGCGCACCGCTGATGTCATTGGGTCGTTTTGGATGCTGGGTGAGGTAATTGCTTTCGTATTGGTGGTATTGCTCCAGAAGCAGGTCGTCAATTTCAAAGCAACACACACCGCCGACTACGGACCTCCACAACTGTGCCATCTGAAGCCTGTGCATGGGTAGGACAGTCGGTCAGTTGGTGCTAAGGCATACACCCTCGAACCGTGATGGGGCTTCTCCATCCAGTCGCTAGCTGCGTCACGGGTCAGGAAGCTGGACCGTGATCAGACCAGAAAGAAACGAGAGTGCCTATGATTGTAATTGAGTTAAGGCGTCGTATTGACCATCGCGCTTTTCCCTCTCCTTGCCCTCAGCTTTTGGCGACAAGTTTAGCCTCCATCTCAAACGCGTCCAGCCCAATTACGTCGTAGGCAGGGTGCTAAGCTAGCGTGAAGCAGCTGTTCGCTACATCCTAGCGCATGCTGTTATTCCCGGCTGCTCGGTGAGGACTGCGGCGTGCGGCGACTGCAGAGCAAGGGCTGTCCAGAAACATGAGATAGATAGCTTCATAGGATGAGGAGAAGGCGGGAGACACAATGATTAATACGTAACTTAGGAAATAGTAATTATCTTGAGATGCTTTGGCGATTTTGGCTGTCATTGTGCATGGCGCTTGGTTGCGGCTTCCTTTCTTTGTGCATGAGGGTACGTACCTCCTGCCTGCCAGCCCAAACCAGCCTCCAGGTGACCAATGAGCCATCCTGGATGGAACGTGGGGAAGCAACGGCCCAGGGACGACCCTTCCATTCCTTGTGCTCTTCCAGCGCCGTAAATGGCCAGCCGAGACCTCTCCATCTTTTTCTTCCTCCTCCTCCTCCTCAGCTTGTCTTGTCTCACGCCCGTCGACTGCAAGATACAAACCCAACAAGCCACCTCAATTCGTTACCTCCTCGAATCTCCAATGAGCATGCCTTGAGCACAGAGCACTTCCAGTCCTCAGCGCGCAATTCCATCACCTCTGCCATGTTATAGCCCTCGTCGCTGACCTGCCTTGCTCTCTATGCCTTTGGGCTGTCGTCATCTGAACCCGACCGGTCCCATCATTGCATCCTCTTGCGGCGCGATCAACCGAGCCTTCCTCGATCCGACCGACTCGGTGCTTGTCCGTTCGATTTCCTCCCTCCCGCCGCCGGGATCACACACTTGCCGAATCCGTTGTCAATACTGCCCATCCCTCGTAAACCATGACTGGACGTCCTGACCACCAGCGGTCGAGTTCCTATAACGGAGACTATCGCCCGAGCCAACCCAGTGGCCTCCGTCAGTCTCACCGCGTGCCGAGCGTCAGCAACCAGCTTTCTGAGGGTGCTGCGTCTGCCCAGGCTAGCGAGTCTACCCCGTTGATCCAGGGCCAGATCATTGAACCTTCCCACCGTCGACCAAGCATCCACCCCGCCCACGAAGGACTCTGCACTCATGGAACCTTCAGCCCAAGGGCTGAGAGCCCAACCGAGGCCTTCTTCGGAAACTGGCATGATGAGGGACCGACATCCGACCCCAATAACAAAAACTCGGATTCAGACTCGTCTCTGCCCAATTTCACCCCATCCGATGATTGGCACAGATGGCTGAGGAGGCGGATCAAGACGAGGAAGATGGGCCAGAGTAGTGAGCTGGCTCAGCAAGCTGGGATTCGAGATACCCCTCTCATGTACGTGTGTTCCTCGTCGGCCTAAGCCTAAGGATACCTTCATGGTACCCAAGCATGGCGGGAAAGAAAAGTTTCATTATTCTAACAGCGCGCAGGTATTTGTCCTACTACGTCCCTTTCTTAACATGGATTCAGCAATACAACTGGTCGTTTTTGAAAGGCGACCTCGTCTCCGCATTGACCATGGCGTCTTTCTATTTGCCCATGGCACTCTCCTACGCCTCCAACCTGGCTCATGTCCCTCCCATCCACGGTCTCTACGCCTTCGTGTTCAATCCCTTCATATACGCGGTCTTCGGTTCCTGTCCACAGATGGTTGTTGGGCCTGAAGCCGCCGGGTCACTGCTAGTAGGCGCCGCAGTAAAGCAGAATCTATCAGATGGTGGGGAGGACGATGACGTCCTTCACGCCCAGATTTGCGGTGTAATCACCGGACTGGCAGGTGCCATGGTCCTGATTGCTGGGCTGGTGAGGCTTGGCTTTTTGGATAGTGTGCTCAGCCGTCCCTTTCTCCGCGGCTTCATCAGCGCCATCGGTTTTGTCATCGCTGTAGACCAACTCATTCCTGAGCTTGGACTCTCCGACCTCACTGCCGGAACAGGTGTTAGCCATGGGAGCAGTGTGGACAAAATCAGATTCATTGTCGGCCATATAGACAAGACTCATATGCCTACATTTGCTGTGGCCGCCACAAGCTTCGTCATCATCATGGTGTGCCGGTATGTATACGTTGAACCCTGCTATTACGAATCAACATCGAGCCCAGTGTCCAGCTTCCATGAATTGTCCAGCTAATCAATCTTTTTTCCATCTACAGTGAAGGCAAGAAGTATCTTCAGCCCCGTTATCCTTCTGTTGTGTTCTTCCCTGACCGGTTTATCGTCGTCGTTGTGTCTGCGGTTCTCTGTTGGAGATATCAATGGCATGATCATGGGGTTGAAATTCTCGGTGAAATCAAGACTGCCAGCGGGGGCTTGTTTGCTTTTCAGTGGCCATTTCAGCCAGCGCTAATGGACCATATTCGCGCAGGAATGACCAACTCTTTTCTCATTGCTCTCCTCGGTTTCTTCGAATCTTCCGTGGCTGCCAAGAGCTTGGGTGGAAGCAAAACTATTCAAGGCATGCAGCTCAGTGCAAATCGTGAACTGATTGCTCTCGGAATTGCCAACTTTGTGGGCGGGTGCTTTTCCAGCATTCCGGCATTTGGAGGTTACGGCAGGAGCAAGGTGAACCAACAGACTGGCGGCAAGAGCCCGATGAGCTCCGTATTCCTCAGTATCATCACGCTTTTATGCATCCTGTTCTTGCTACCTTACTTTTATTATCTTCCTGTTCGTACCATCCACCTCTCCCTTTTCTCCTTCCCTCTCCGTTTCTTTTACCTCAGTCTCGAAGCCACAAGTTACTAACTAGCCCATAGAAACCTGTCCTTTCTGCTATGATTTCGGTTGTTGCATTCTCTCTCGTAGAAGAAGCGCCACACGATATTGCCTTCTTCGTCCGCATTCGTGGGTGGGCAGAACTAGGGTTGATGGCTATGATCTTCCTTGCCACAATATTCTATTCATTGACGTTCGGTATGGCTCTCGGAGTCGGCGTGTCACTTCTCATGGTGATCCGGCACAGCACGCGTCCCAGGATACAGATCTTGGGTCGCATTCCCGGGACTCATCGCTTTGAAAACGCCGAGTCGGCAAACGCAAACGTGGAGTTTGTCGAAGGCTCCCTGATTGTCAAGATCCCCGAGCCGCTGACGTTTGCCAATACTGGCGAACTAAAGGCACGATTACGGAGGCTGGAGATGTATGGGACTTCTTCGGTGCACCCAGCCCTCCCCGCCTTACGCAACACGGACGCAAACAGGAATATTATCTTTGACATCCACGGTGTGACATCGATCGACGGCTCTGGGACTCAGGTTCTAACCGAGATCGTCTCCGACTATAGGGCACGAGGCGTGCGAGTGTTCTTCTCTAGAGGGCCAGCACCTGGAGGGAACAGCCCGGTGTGGAGGCTAATGGAAAACAGCGGGATTGTCGAGATGTGTGGCGGCCCGAGCCACTTTGTCAACGACGTGGAGGAGGCTCTAAGGCGGACAGAGTACGAAGAGAGCATCTTGACGACTGAGTAGATATATACACATGCGTTAATGACCAAACGATATAGCATTCACAGTCATGACGGTGAGGAGGGAGAAATAGGGTGAGCAATGATCCTCTTTTCCAGCTCTAGGTTTACCGCACGGACGGCCACATTACAAGCTGCCAGGGGGATTTAATGATAGAACATTCTGCATTTACAGCTGATTCAGGTTGATATTTAGCGGCTTTCTAAGCATTTTGAATAAAGAATAGTCTTTGAGCATAGAGATCACATCCAGAAGAATAGGATGGCAAGACGCCGTGCAGAGTTGGAAGCTTGGGTAACAAAGGGGTCGGGATCTCTATTCTACCTACCTGCCTCAGCAAGCGTCCTGCATCCAGCCACCAACCGCCATCTTGTTTTGCCTTCCGAAGGCTTGCTGTCGGTATACGATATCCATCCTGTCGGCGTAGGCTGTGAACCCAATGGCCTGCTCGCCAAGACGGTATCGGCTTCCCAAGGACGAGAATGATCTCCCACGTACCGACCTACCCACTTGCTCATCTGCAAGACCTGGAGGAAGAGCTTCCTACCATTTCGTGCTACAATCGCGTCCGTGGCCGGCCGGCCGCAGACAAAACGACGATGGCCTTTGTGATGATGTTCATAGTGCCGAGACACTACAGAGTCTAGTCCATGGCGATATGTCGGCGCAATCCTGTATGATGAACAGCGTAGTAGCGGCCGGTGAGGTGAGGCGTCATGGACTTTGCAACCTGTCAAAACGTTACGGGTTAGGATGGGAGACATGGGTGACTGACTGGCTGGCCTGGTGGAGGGGTCTGGTTAGGGGTGAAGGGGGACTTCATGTTCGAACGCCTTGGGAGCAATCGGTTCGCAGCGGCGGATCGGCCATTGCCAGGTTCGCCCGAGACATGCCGTTGGGCACGTATGCTATCACAGCCGCCTCAGGCAAGAGCAAGAGTTCTCGCCCGGGACGTGATAGATGGACTGACACGGGTGGGTGCTCAGCCGGGCCTGGCCAAGGCTGCAGGCACCCGGGGGGGCGGGCTGCGGAGGATGCTATGGGGTGGGCGCATGGAGAGATGATGATGAGCTTCTCTTGCTCGTTCCTTTGCTCCTTGCAAGCCTGGATGTGATGGTTCTGGGGGCCTTGGCCTGCCTGTCAAAGATCCCCCATGTCTTAGCAAGGGGGTGAGTGACGGACGGGCAAGACAAGGCCAGTCAATAGGTACATTAGGGTGGGTAGAGAGGCATCTGCCTGTTGCGTAGGTAGTAGGTAGATGTACATAAGTCCTCGCCCGGGTCCCCTTGCTCGCCCTCTTCCGGACCGTACCCTGTCCAGAGAACCGTAGGGGACTTTTTGATTTTAAAATTGTTCTTTTTCTCCGTCGCATCCTGTCAACCAGGGTGCTAATCCGCGCTGCGAACATGCCTGATGATGTTGGATGAACCACCCTCGCGGGCGAACCATTGAATCCATCTCGGTCTAGTGCGTGCATATCAGATGTACATAACGTAGATGAAGGAGTTGTTCATGTTTCAATGGGGCGCTGTTGGCCTTTTCCCCTCCTTAAATGGCTGCCTAGTGTATATTTCCTTTTTTTTTCTTGGCCGTTTTTTTTACACATCACCCTCCCACCTCTCGGCGATAAAGTAGATCAACACAACGCGCACGCACACACATACAGATCAGGGAAAACTTGGTCTCTGCTCCTACTCGCGCCCCCCCTCCCTTCCCTTTCCTTTTGCTTTCCTCTCCTCCCCCCTTCACTCCCGCCAAGAGATCCGCTGTAGACGTACCTTGTTCCTTCTCTCTTGCTTCCACCGCCGTCTCAGTCCACGTCTCCCACGCCCCTCCTTCATCACTCTTAGTCTAATCCACGGGGGAAAATCAACATCGGCGTTGTTGTCCTTACCGGCGATCTGGGGGCGACGTGGCCCGCCATCTAAGGAGAGTCAACTCATGTGCCCTGGGAGGATCTCTGATTGTCGGGTTGGAGAAGGAAAAAAGGTACATGCATCTGGAAGAGCGGTCGGTCCACGGGCTGCTGCACCGCACCGGCTACCTTTTTTTTTGTCTGTGAGAAATATGCAGTATCACATCAAAATACCCGCCTTCCTGCTGTATCAGCACCGAGGCCCTTCCCCCAACAACATCCAACGCAGTTCCTCTGAAATGTACCCTTACCTTCTGGGGGGAGGATGATCCCATGTGCCGTCCTTGTTTCCTCCACCTTTCTCCCCCCCGGGCAAGCAATCATTTACCTCTCTGCCTAGAGCAGAGCTACGCGCTTCCCTGCCACTAGTAGATCGACCCCGGGGCCCCCTCCCCTGCATTGCTGGGTGGGACAAGGCTGGCTGCAATGTACTGTACCGCGGTCAGGCCCCCTCCCAAGCCCTCTCTACTGAAGTAGCTAGGGGTAAGTCCCTTTCAGCACGACAAGGGGGGTGGGTGCTTTGCATGATGCGGCTAGTGCTCCTCCGTTCCGTTTGGCGGATGGGATGGGGGCGAGGCGCTGGCGGCGCTCTATTTGATCATGGATCTCGTTTTCTACTACGTCCCGTGTGGACTTTTTGGTTCCCGTTTCGCGAAAGCATCGAGAAAAGTGGTGGCGTTTCTTAAAGCCTCTTGGCTGTTTGGGGCGCGACGATGACGGACCAACCACAGCGGGAGGGGAGGATGGTCATCTGGATGGCTTTGCTTTTTCCTGCCGTTCTGAGAGAAAGGCAGGCGGCTCCGTGACGATCTCATAGGTAGATGGGATGGGGAATGGGCGTTTGGGGAGTCGGGATGAGCTGACAAGATCATACGATGAGCTGGGGAAACATGATAGACTAGGTGTCGCGTGAGAGAAGACGGTGGTGACTTTTTGGTCAGGGTGGCTCATTGGTTTGGGAGGTTTGTCTATTCCGATATAGGTAAATCCCTATGTAGCCACACGGTTCTAGCTGAAAGTACTGCGGAAACAAACTGGTCAGGAAGATGTCGGTCAAGCCTTGTCCGTCAGTGAAATTGACAGATGGGTTCTCACACGCTACTGCGAATTATATGGTCAACATTCACTTATCAATCTAGCTGCTCGTGATTCCAGGATCAGCCTGGCCGCCTTTCATGGCTGGCTTAACGAAGCAGCGTGATATCAATCACAGAGAGGAGGCTCAAGACCTGGAGTCTTGCTCTTCGTGTGTGTGGATCTCGTGGCAACTCCTCCAGGCTTCATCAAATCATGGGCCAACTCGGGGTATGTCGAGACAGTCGGAATGCCCGAGTCACAGTGGGCGGCAAATGTATCACTCCAGTCCAGTCGAGGTGGCTAGGGCTAGACATTTGCTCTTCACACCAACGATGCCCGGGTGACACTCTCAGCAGGCGATACATGGCCGGGCTTGCTGGATCAGCGCCCCCGCCTTATGTTTTTGCGCCATAAAACACGCGTGCGACCAAGTCTCATGATTGTCGTTTTGGGCTTGCGACGTCAATCAGAAGGTAAAAACCACCCTGCCACTCCGCGCTCATGAAGGAGCTCTGCACGTCAAGACCTCTTGCGACAGCCATGCCCACCGTAGATCACTGCAGGTCACCAAATGGCAATTGAAAAGTGTGATGCTGCTGGGCCTTTTGTCCCCGATCACACTGGAACGGTGAGTCAAGAAGGTCCGCCTGGTAACTACGCCGTGCTCAACCCTGGCCCTGCAGAAGGTTGGTGAGATGAGCTTGAATCGAGTCGATTTGCGTGCTTGGGCCGATCAAAAGGCTTTCTTCTCCAACCAGGGCTCCTGCACACGCGGGATTGGGGATGTATCAGTAAGTTGTCCCTTCCTGCGATTGCTTACCGAGAACTCCGGCATAGATGGTCGGGAAGCCCCAATGCAGCGCCAGTGCCGCCAAACGACCTCCGCAGGGAGTCAGCGGTTCAAAGGATCATCAAGGAATCATTGAGGCAAGTTCTGCTGCACAACAATACACGGCCTGCGTGCCGCAAGTGGGCACAGCATATCTGGCCCACAGAGGTGGTAAGTTCATGCCAGCGTAATCATTTGTACCGTGGCCAGATCCGCGACTCCGGTCGCTTGCTTTTGGGGTTGCGCATGCAGGATTGCTGCGTTCTCAGCAGAATCTCGGAGTAAGCACTGCATCCATATCGGCCAGGTCCCCAGCCGTTGCATAGGCTCACGACAGCCAATTTCGTGGTAGGCTTCTCTCGTGCTAGGGCAATGATAATTGAGTCTCTGTAACCAATTGGGGGCTGTTAGTCACCTTTTCACGAGGCCTTTGGGTGATATGTGACACAAATGATGTGGGTAAATTCCAGAAGCGTCAATGAATTACGATCTTCCTTTCTCGAGTAGATGGTAATAGATCAACGTGTTGGCATAATGCCTTCAGGTGAGAGAGAAAAAAAAAGCACATATAGATGAAGATTTGGTCATGAAGCAGTCTTGTATGAGACTAGTAAGGGATATCCGCATACAACTGACCTGGTAAAAGAGCAGTCAATGATTGTTTCAAGCGCGTGTCGCGTCTTGTCGCGTACTCAGCGCTCAATCCGCTGGCTCCGGGAAAGACAATTTTCCCAAAATGTAGATGAAACACCAGCCGTGTACACCGTACACTGTCAACGATAGCAGAAGCCTACTCCAAAGCGCATCGTAGCCCTAATAACTCACATGACGTTAACTGTGTGAAATATTGAGCTTTACTTGCCCAGGAAAGCATAAGCCCTAGATAGGGACATATTGGCGTGAACGGGACACATATCAGGGACTGGAGAACTATCGCACACTCACATGTAATCGCAGGACGGTCTTAGTCTGACACGGCTCAGCTACTTTGCTTCAAGTCGAAGCATCGGAAGCGGGAACCGGCTCCATCAATGCACGAATGAGCAAGCCATTTAAGCGCTGCGTCAGTGCAGATCCGATCCAGGGCTCCCCTAACTCTCTCCTAGCACCCATGAGCTTGGTTCTGCAGGGGTTGTGCTTTGATCTCGCGCCTGGGCCTCCTAGATCTTGGGGGTGAGGGCATCTGAAGATGAACGAGTCCTAGCAGGTGGGTGGGACCAATCAATCTCGCTTGATAAATGATGTACTGCATGCCGATGCTTTCTTTTTCCTCCTCCACCGTTCATTATTTGACGTATTTGAAGCTATGGGCAACTAGTTGGCCAAGCCCAATTTGCAAACCGGGGCAAAGCAGGTCCCTTGGCCAGGTTGCTTAAGGCGGCGCAAGCGAGAGGCAGCCTCGTGGTTGGTCAACGTGGGCCTAAGCGACTGCTTCGTACAGCAACGCCGAACTCGATACACGCCTGCGAGGTTATTTTGGTCGACGCCTCTTCCAGAAAGATACAGGCGTGCATGCTCACGGACCCATCGCTCTGACCGCACGTGGCTTTGCTTTTTCCCCTTCCCTTCTCCCTCCCTCAGGCCTTTTTGCGCTTGTGCGACCAACATTGTTTGCCGAGGGTCAAGGGGCGGGAGAGTAGAACTGGGGTCGAGCGGATCTAACACCTGCCCTGGAATGTCTGAGATCTCGGTCCTCTGCCGACTGTTGGACATCAACAACCAATGGGTGGCAGGTTCACGGGGTACTGTATTTGTCGCGCGTGTGCTGTAACTGTGTCACTGAGTGCTTTATGTGGATGATGATGAGATGATCACGGTATCCGGGATTCTGGTCCATTGACCTGAAGAGGTCCGGGCGATAGCGTCCAATTGCCCCGGCATGCCCGTCGATAGCCCATATCTGAATGCAGGACGGACTGCTACGGAAGATGTTGATGCAGGATGCACACCCTCTACGTATTAAAGGCCGCCGCCATTGGGTGGAGAGAAAGAGGTGACGTCGCAGCCAATACCCCTTCGAGGTGATCGTTGGAGGTACAGCAGCCACTGCATAGACGCGGTCTCGCCTAGCACGACCTCCTATGGGCTGCTCGTGAGGCGCTCGTTATTAACCGAACTCGCAGCTCACAGAAAAGCAACTTGTCGTAACTGCAAGGGCCCCGGTCGCTGCAGGAAGCCCATTCTGGTGGTTGACTTGATACTGAATGGCAGAAGTGGGGGTTTGGCACTGGTCGAAATCGCACCGCCAGCAAAAGAACCTCGGATGGCGTTAAAAACAAGATGAAGACATTCTGTGGTGGTAGCAATTCGGTTCGATTGAATGGAGCACGGCGTTGAATGCGATGTCTTAGATCTTCTGTGTGTAGTTTTGTCCGAGGAGCAGCGCTGAAGGAGGTGGACACCAGCCGCGTGATGCTCTGGCGGTTACTGCCCAGGGTTCATCGAGGAAGAATCATGACGCAGGACCTGTGCAGACAGAAAAAAGAGACGAAAAATCGCTCGTCAATGAGCATGTGAATTGATTGTATCTCCCAGGCATAGCTGCGAGTGTAGAAACGAGAATGTTGCGAACAAGCCCATAGGGTAGGTGCATTGAACGAAACGCCGGCCGAGATGGAGCACGATGAGGTTCATGAGCAAGGTGAGACTTGTCTCCCCTGCTAGCGGTACCTTGAACAGTGGGCAGTATCCGCAGTGTAGCCAGGTACACCCAGCTGGAATCTGAGTACCTAAATATTAATGTTCTATGGTCATGGTCTGGTCTGATGATGCGTCGGCCAGGATCAACCAAACTGGAGGCAATCTGGGAGTCGTGCCTTCCTGCCTCCAGAACCTTTGCTCGCCAAGAGTCAGGTGCAGGCAGGAAGGACCCCGCGGCTGCTTCCCTGGCGCTGGGCTTAGGCCAAAGCGGGCAGTGACCTACGGGCAGGTACCGACCTACTGCCGTCGTGCGTCCTGCTGAGGCACACCACCACCGCACCACCGCACCACCGCACCGCACATGCAGCATCGTCAACTCCCCAACCACCATTGGTTCCATACCGACGCCTCCTGGATGGGGCAGAGCAGGCCATTGACAAGCCGCCTGGGCAGTGACCGACGAGATTCCCATCAAGGACCCATGCGCGCCGACACCGCAGGCCCGCAGCTATCAGAAGGAGGAGGAAAGCTGGTTTGAGTTTCCGTTGCGACTCATCACATCGCATCTGGATCGAGGTCCATTGCACCCTGCTGCACAGACCTTCCTGGCTCGAATCGTTGTGAGACCGATACAGCCTCGATGCCTGTGCGAGTGCGCTGTTACGCTGCGCATCGTTCCGGTGTTTCCAAGTTTCTGTCTGTCCATGTCCCTCACCCCAGCTGGATGGGTGAGGCGCGGGGCTCTGGGGAGACAAATGATGCACTGTTTTGCACCGGCCTGTTGCATTCACAGCTTGAGCCACACCACATGCGTCCCGTCCCAGGTCGCTGGGTGCAACCCGGGAGCCAGACGCTGTCCCACAACCTTGGGATCAGCGGGAAGACGCAGTCAGCTAGCCACCACCAAGTAGCCGAACGCGACACAGATCCTTCTGCCTCCATGGCTTGGCGCGAGTTTAATAGATCATCGCCGTAAAGCATCAGAGTAACCGTCAATGGGCAGCTGCTATTGAGACAGGCGCCTTATTCACCGCTCATACAAACATGTATTTTCTCACGGAAGATGGCTATCGTATGTTTGCGAGCAGGATATACATTCATCTGATCTGGGTTCCAAGACCTACGAGACGAACTGATTTACCCATGGTGCTTGTCGCAACTTTATCCGGGCTACCAAAGCTGCTGGCGACTGTGCCGCCATGCCAAACCAGATCACCTGCAGCCGATATCATTCCGCGGATCCAACTTTCCCCACCGTATCCATCGCAGCCGGCCATCGGTATATGTTATACTTGTCCCACTGGAGAGAGGGCTGATGGAAATCCAACAAATTGAGTTAATCAGGCATGATATGCGACGCGCTTGTGGCCGAACGCGAGCTCAACTTGTGGCTGCTCGTGGCTGCCATTCCCATCTTTCGTCGCTCCTTTCGTTCCGTTACCTTCTGTGAGCCCAGTGAGAAGCGTTGTGTGGTTAGCTACATATGTACAGCTCCATGGTCGATCCGACGAGAGCCAATCATTGGCGAATGAGCCTCCCCTCATCCGCCCTTCGACAGGTTGCTATCTCCCACACGTCATCGACGATGGCTGCTCTGTTTCCCATTGCAAGCCGGATTATTAGTGAGTGATCGGTACACTCAGAAGATGCGAAGAAACTGCAGATGGGACTTCTGGCTTGCGGCTCTACCAGCTGATGTTTGCCATCAACACCCCCTGGTTAGAACGGCACAAGGACGGCTATTGTATGGAGTTACATACATGCTTTTACCTCTAGTCTGTTGGACGAATCGAAGCGAATGTACGCCAATTAAATCGCTTTGCTTTAGTTGCACTACGTCGACCTTGTCCGACCACCTGTGCGGTGGTGTTCACCCCTAAATTTCCCCCCAAGCACCCTCCCTTCTCAAGTCCTTGATGATATGCATATCCCGAGATGAGATGTACAATGCCATTGATGGGCTACCCACAACAAACAAGTACGCCAAGAAGGATTTCTTCCTGACTTGCCGAGGACTGCCCAACTTCCTGCGAGATTGGAGCGCTGCTGCAGGATGATGTGAACAAAAAGCCGATGGGGCCAATGTCACCACCACCTTGTTTGGGTAGATTAGCTGCAGCTACGGCGCTGATCTTTCAGTTGGCCCTAATACCGGCAACGGGACCTGACGACCCTTGCGCCCGGCCCCGTTCTGCTAAGGAATAGTGGCCGTCCATCACAATTAAGTAGCTTCTTGTTGGGCATCCAGCATCCTGCCTCTAGGGCTATGGATATTACGCACGTATCAGCATTACTGTGTTCATACGGCACGCGCTTCATGCATCTGCCTTCACAGCGGCCGGCCCGGGGTCGCTGTTTGACTGGTCGGCTGGCGACCTCTGCCCCAGCTAATATGGCGAAATCCCTGCTGTCTAACGATGCTCGACATGACAAGCGACTTCCGGCCGACGACACCATGCCATCGCAGCCAATGCCTAATTTGCGATCATTGTGCAGCGGCAGGACCTTGTGCGATCAGACTTCGAGTTCGGCACTTGGACTTGGGCGCAACCCTTTTCAGGCCAAAGGTAGAGGTATCACAAAGAGAACCAAATTCTTGGGCCCGAGGTTGGCGTGGTGCTTTCCAGACCTGCTGTACCGCCTACCCCGACGTACCATGCCGCTTCACCATAGCCTCATGTCTCTGATACCTGTACTCTACCTGGAATATGGACCGTGTAGCTGGTCCGGTGCACAGAAAGATCAATGTTGGCATACAATTACTTGCGGCAACATAGCCATGTCACAGAGCCTGGCAGCCATATTTCTTTCCAATATAAGATATCTGGCATTCCCACAAGGCCTCTTCGCACCCTTTCCTGTACATTCTGACACTGGTATCCAGTATCAACCACATCTTTCATCTGGGTGGTCCAAATACTGTAGTTCTCGCTTGTGCAGTCCACGTATGCCTGGACTGGAATACGACCCTGCGACCCCACGGCTTTAGCAAAGAGTCTACGGCACCTTGGCTCTCGTCCGGTCCTTCTTGAACGATATCCGTGCCCACAGATCACCACTGACTGTCAGAACCGTGACAGAAACGAAAAAAGGTGAGACAGGGCCGATGACCAGGATAGCCTAGCCCGTTACTGACAGCTGCAATTCATAGCCAAGCTAGTCTAAACCGTCGGGCACGAAAGTACATTAGAGCCTTGTGCTTAGTCGGTATGTGTTTCCCCCCTGCCTGCGTTGGGGACAAGAGCCTGCCTCCTGCTTTCCTTCTTGTATTGCCCCACCCTCGCTCGGTCCTCCTCCCGTCTTATGAGCTCTCGACTTTCAGCTGGCCTCTGTGAGTCGCCGTCATACCTATCTGGAGTTTTTATCTACCCGATCCCAGAGTGCACGGGCAATTTAATCATCAGCCAGGAACGGCTTGGGAGCCTCAGACTTCTTTGGGATGGTTCATAGCCGGGGTAACTCATCATTTCCTATCAGGCCAGGCAAAAAGCCCTTGGGTCCCCAAGATGGCCCAGCCTTGTACTCAATGCCCCCGCTCCCCACACCCTACTTCAAATTGTCCTGAAGACCTCACGACTCACTCGTAAGAGCGGTCTGGAGGCAGTTGCAGGATACAGCCGATTCATTCCGGGCTGTAGGGGGAAAGGCCGAGTGTCTCTGCCCATTTGTGATTAGCAAGCCATCAATCGAAGGCCACGAAAGTGATACGTTCGTTTTTCGGGATGGCCAGCCAGCCAGCCATCCAGCGAGGGAAATTTCTTGCAGGATGCCCAAGAGAGGAAAAAGCAAAACAGCGGCTGACTTGACAGGGAGCGACTGTACAGGGACCCACGGACGATACTATTGGGCCTCTGCGGTGACGGCAGGCTTGGCTCGAAGGAGCCTACACTCTGTCCGCAAAGGCGAGCGAATCGCCCAGCTCTTTACGCCCTGACGGTGTATACGTGTGAGGTTTGTCGAGGTAAGCGACCAGTCAAACGCAGCCTGTTCCATCAGGGTCGGTCATCTGCCATCATAGGCTGGTCACTCTGTCTGTACATGAGAGCAGCCCAAAACGATCGGCGGCAGTGCATCTGCAACGCGGGCGGCCATTTTCGACCACAGGCATCATCATCAACAGCACCAAAAGCACCTGCAGATACCTAGATACCTCGTTGACCGACATTCGTGCGTCTTCAAAAAAACTTCTCATCCGCGTGTTGCGCTCCGGTTTCTCCCATCGGGCATTTGTTGTGAGTATTTTGCATTTAGCTCTCGCCTATCTTGCACTTCCCGACGCGCTTATTGGAACAATCCCATGCTCGCTGGTTGTTGTCTGTTCCATTCTACCTTTTTCATCCCCAACAATCCGTGCACAGCAAAGTAGTGGCGAACACGGCCGGCAGTCACATTCCCCTTTTCATCATCAATTATCCCTTGCCTTTTGAGGTGGTGCGCACCCGTTGTACATCACACACGTTGAGAAATGACACACGTTGGGCCCTCTCCGCTCGAATCAGACGAGCGGGAAAGTTTAGGGCGGCCGGGGCCGTTGTTCCAGTCTCAGAGCTTGTCGAGCCTGTCGGCGATAATAAGCACGTCGAGAGCGAGCCTTGTCTCTCGTTCCTATCACGTCTGTCCGCCTTTGGGTGGAGAGGACGACAAGCCAGACATAGCATACAGGCCCCAAAGAGAAAGACGTGAGATGGATGAAATGTTTCCCCGCAGATCGAGCCTTGGACGGACTGATGCGCAGATCTTCAGCCCGCAGGGTCGATGACTGCCGACGGGACCAGGCCCCCCGTTGATACACCTGAACTAAACAAATTCCCTTGTCCCGCACCCTGACGCAGCTGCTCACACCCCTGTTTAACGTGTACATACACCTTGCACGGCTCCATAGGCCAATCATTCGCTAATGGATACAGCCACTCCCGGCGTCTGCGTCCAAGTCCCGTCAGTAGACAGGCAGTCAGTTGCAGCTATTGCCCAGAGCCCTTGCAAGTGAAGTGGGCTGGCCCCAAGCAATCAACCAGAGCTTTCGGCTGCCGAGATTGGGCTTTGTATTTGTTGAAGGCCTATGCGGCACTTTTCAACCCATTAGATACGAAGCTGGGTGTTGGGGGAGGTCAAGAGGGGACCAGTCATTTATCAGTAACGCCAAGGTAAGGGATGTTTTGTTCTACGGCCTTTCTGGCTGTATTCATTTGGTTTCTGACCACCCCCGCTCTCTCTCTCTCTCTCTCTCTCTCTCTCTCTCTCTCTCTGCGGTGTACTTGATACTCAGGGTACATTTGGATATGTTTATCTGGCCGACTACCCTGGCACTGACCAACCGATTTGAGCACTCCAGTCTTGCAACACGGACTAGTTCAGTTTGCCCCCCTCCCGATGGAGCAGTCGGTTTGTGCCCATTACTCGAAAGAATTGATCTGCCACCATCCTGGCCCCCTTACCTTTCCTTTCAATTGCTGCATCTTGCCGAACAGTGTCGGTGGGGTGTGTGTATCTGGCACAGACAGCCGTGCCAGAAGCCCAGATGCCACTGGGCCAGACTACGTGTAGCATCTTGCCTAGCCCATATCCACCGCCCATCCATCCATCCACCTTCCCTGTATGCGCGCCACTTTTGACTTAACCTTGGCTCGACTTGGCCTCCAGATACCGGCTGGATGAGGACCCGAAGCCAGCTCTCCCGCCTCTACAATCTCATCACACTCGGCGGTATTCGCATCGCTGGCGGGTAGCCTCATGTTATTCATTCACCTCCGTTCGGCGGTTGTCTCGCCCCCTCCTACCCCCTGCCTCACATCAACGTCCACTCTAGTAGCGGCCACCTTGTATATTTCCCACTGCATCATCTCGTTCTATCCTTGCAGCAGACTGCCGAGCCTCCAACTCGACGATGTGGATCTGGCATACTGCTAGCATTAGTGTGGATGAGCAAGGATACATTAGGTTGGAGGCTTTGTTTTGCAGCTGCCATTCGTCATCAGTGTTTACTCAGATCCCATCCCTGCCCTCCCCGGATGCACATCGCCTTGCCACGCCCCCTGGTTGTATGTACAGTACATGGCTTATGTGCTAGGATGGCGGCAGCTATCTTCGAGCCCGTCCATCGGTTTGTACGACGGGCGGGGCATCTGTCAACATTGCCCTGCTACCTACTTACGGGCATACGAGACCAAAGCGACGACCCTGCTGACCGGGGTCGGTAGCTATCAAAGTTCTTTCCATGGGGGAGAAGAAACTATGTCCTGACGTCCCAACCCTCCCATGCTGTCCACCCCATTTACATGCTCATAACGTGCTTTCGCTCCGATCTTGGACCCCACACTCGGACTCTCTTAAGGCTAGTTGCCTCTCCTTCTTTCCTGTTTCCTGCCCCTCGCAGCACTGGGCAGATACTCGATGTCGAGCCAGACTTTTTTTTTGGCTGTGACGTTGGACTTGCAAACCATTTGAGCCCGCAAAAAGCAATGCTGCCATATGTCTCTGATCCCCTTTGCACATCCACCATCCCCTGACATTGAACCGAGACCTTTCATGCTCTGAAGTGGTTCTGTCCTACTGGATCCACGGCATCCCTTCTGATTGATTCAGGTACCCCATTTTCAGCACACTTGTTGAGATAATACCTGCCAAAGGCTGGATCCTGCAGGCTTGCCCGAGCTGGCTGACCCGTTGACTGCCTAGACCGCGTCACTTGCATTCCCAAAAGTCAACTTGGTTCCGCTGTCTTGTGCGAAGGCGGGCGTCATCTGGTACTGCTGCAACAGCGATTTGCTACACAATCAATACTGCCACGACCCTGCAGTTACTTGGTAGGTCTGACCGCATCCCCCTTATTGCGTCCCAACAGGTTAGAGCAGATCCAGATCAGGATGGGCGTGTGCGTCCCTCCCCCTTTGCATCGATGTCTCCGATGCCAAAAGGAGCTGCGCTGGGATCCGATACTTCCCCAAGATGTACACGGGCTAAGTGATACCTCGCTCTGTAGGTCTTCCCGCGGAAGAGAGCGAAAGAAGCAAAAAAAAGAGAGCTCTCATAAAGCCTCATATGCGCTCAGGCCGCTTCAATTTCAGGAACTGCTGCCTTCCGTTCGCCGGCAAGGGAGCCTGCCTTGTACCATTATAACACTCTCCTCCCCTTGGAATGGGACTGTCTCTATTGAGTATTAAAAGTCTTGGACGCCACTCGGTGCTTCTCAGTTTCGCCAGTAAGATCCCTCGATGACCCCATTCTGTCTCACCCCGAGTATCTCCCCAACCAGAAATGACCAAGTGGATGTGGTTCTAACGCCAGGGAAGACATTTGTCAAGCAGATCGGTCTGTAGATACCAGCATATCAAATCTCCGGGAACGAGGCCTTAACAACTGGAATTCTCCTATATTGACTGATCCAGCTGGAAGGGCCCGCGACGAGACTGGTTTAAACAGCAGAGGCAACCGCTTTTCTTGTTCGAGACAGTGGTTTGCATTTCTTACCTTTGTTCTTCCCTTCAAGAAGAAAAATTACCACTTCCCCAGAATAACTCCTCCCACAGGCAGCTTGATGTCTGCTCCCAAGTTCCAGTCCGCGTCTTACAAGCTTTTCGAGGTGAGTCGCCCCCTCAGACCTTGTTCCATCAACTGGCATACCACTATCACCACTATCTGGCCTTGATTCCTCCCTCTTTCACGAGCCTGCCAGACAAGAGAAGAATCTCGTCTCGATCAGTTGCGTAGGAGTTGCTGAACTAGAAGAACCTCCTTTGTTTTGTTTCGGAAAAAGTCCATTTCCTTTGCTGACTTGAAACGGCTGTGCAGCCTGACTACCACCCTCAGAAGCCAATTATTGTTGGCTTGGACGACAGGCTCGAATCGCCAGAGACGCTCACCCTCAGATACGAAGAAGCTGCCCGCGCAGCAAGCGGGGGAGACCCAAGGGGGGACTCCCCGCCTAGAATTCTAGATATGGCAGCCTACGGAAAGCAGGCACCGCCGCTACCTTCGATGCATGGTACGTTTAGTTGAGAAGACATCCACAAGACTCTCTCCTCCAGGATGGGAGACTTGTGATGCTTGAAGCCACGGCACGTGGCTTCGTGGAGATTAAAGGCTAAGGGGGACGAATGAGTAGGTTACGAGAGCACACGATATCAGCCGGCATCCTACGACGCCTACTCGACACAGGCGTTTCCTCCACCCACAGAGAAGTTTGCGCAGTTGAACCAGCAGGCATTCTCGTCGAACAATGCCGTGAACACAGGGGTCTCCCCATACATGCCCGCGGGACCGGCTGTTCTTTCGTGGCAACCACAGTCTGGAATCTATGGAACCAAGGTCTTCCTCAAGTTTTCAGCCCAGTATGACCTTTTTGGGCTTCCCTCCGCGATCCCCTACTTTTACCTGCAGTTTGGTTCAGAGAAATGCCCGATGCACGACGTGACCAGGGACAACCAGGATACAAATGGGTTTGTCTACTCGTGCAGCGCCGACGCACCTCAGTTCCTGGTCACAGGTAGCGAAAGCAATAACGTGCCACTGGTACTGCTGATTGAAGGCGCGGCAGGAGAGGAGATCTCGAGGACAGCAGTCGGCACCTTTCAATATGTCCCTGGGTCGGGGGATGACATCACGCGCCCAGGTAAAGGCTCGAATGATGGCGCTGCAGGTGGACCGCAGACTCACGAGAGCGTGTCACCGAAGACTGAGCCGCCCTTGTCGGCAACGGGAGACGCAAGTACAAATAATTACGAGGACCCTTCGCCGCAAGGGCCATATCCAAGTGCGACGTTCCCGCAAGGAGCCCCAGATATGATCAGCACATACAGAAGTTCGAGCTTTGCCGACCCCCCTTATCATAGGCGGTCGGCCCACGGTTGGAGCGGCTTTGCCGGAACTCTGGCGAGCACAGGGAGGAGCCCCATTTTAGGCCAGCCAGGTATCACGGGACGAAGCGCTCTCAGTTCGCTGCCTATGCCCGCCTCTGGGTCCGGGACGCCACAGCTCGTTCGCACAAGCACGATTTCCAACCCTGGCGGCAGTGGTCACTATCACCATGTCTCTCTATATTCGGCCAAGGCCGTTCTCAAGATCAACGGTAGACTGGAGACCATGACGGAGAATTGGACCCCAGAGGAGTGGTCTGCTCGTCGTCGTATCGTCATGTTCCGTCGCTCCCAGCAGGGATCGACACTTACAGCCACTTTCCGGTCTGTTGCTGTAAACGAGCGACCACCCAACAGCATCTGCATTTCATGTATTTACTGGGCCGAGCGTGACTCATACTTTGTTACCTCCGTCGACACTATCTACCTCCTGGAACAGCTTGTTGCAGCACCAAGCCGGTTTAGCGTGGAGGAGAAGAACCGCATTCGACGTAACCTCGAGGGTTTCCACCCACAAACCGTTTCCAAGGTCAAGGCGGATAGCGAGGAGTTCTTCAAGCTCATCATGGGCTTCCCTAACCCAAAGCCCCGCAACATCGAGAAGGATGTCAAGGTCTTCCCCTGGAAGACGCTCGAAGCTGCGCTCAAGAAGATTATTGGAAAATACAGCGCCAACCCCAGCACGCCTGCCATGATGACACCCACACCGTACACTCTTCCAACACCCCCCGGACCCGGCCAGAGCCTGTCGTCCCAGGCGAGTGATCACCACAGTCAATATTCTGTGCACACCAGTCACCATGACGCGATGCCATCGCCAAGATCTCTCTCAGGGTCACAACCAGCATGGACACCCTACACAGCTGCCCCGGCTTATACAGCTGCGCCAAGCCGCACACTCAGTCCCAACATGCGGCTACCGAGTCCGCAGCATCCTCCCTCCCTTCGTGTTGGCGCCAGCCCTCTACCCGCGGTAACGACATACGATACGCGCACGGTGACCACGGCTGGTTACGCCCCATCGGGCTTGCATGCACCGATAACCCATCACACTTCCACCACGCCTCCTCGCTGGGATGCACCCACGCCCAGCTACAGCGACAGTTATCCCAGCCTGGCATCTCACCACACCCAGGGTGGACATGCCGTGTATACGAATGCTACCGCCTCGTACAATGACGCCGGCGTGCCGCGCGCATAAGTTTGAGGTTGGGTAGATGCTACCAAGAGCACCCAAGCCCCAGAGGCGACGCCATTTCGTCGTCATCTCACATGGCTCTTGTTAGCGGGGGAGGAGAACCCTGTATCCGATGCAGGATGAGAGTGACTTGCAGCCGCGCGCAAAGTGCCCAGCGGCAGGCTAAGGAAAGCATCTGTGGTCAATCATGGGCAACAACATTGGACAGCCTCGTGAGAACTGACGGCACATTTTTTGGGCAGGCAAAGGGGGCGAGAGGTTGCCATCCGGTTGGAGGGTCGTGCGGGCAGGTCACCTGGTGCATTGAGCCCCAATCATGTGGTCGGCCAGACCACCACCATTGCGACCTTGTCAGGTCTCCACCACGGCAGCCTGCGGGAAGCGTAACCCCATGATGCGAGGCGGGATCGCCATGTTCGCGCGTGTCTCACTCTTGCCGTCTATTGGGAGGAATTTGCCCGCTGCCCTTGGAGCGTGGGTCTTGGGCTGATGGAGGGTTCGCTCGCTCTCCTTTGGTTATGCCTCGCATACTTGATCCAACTACTACCACCTACTGCCCGTCTGTCTCCTATGCGCACCCGGGGGTATCTCCTCATTTTTTTAATATTTTTTTTTTAAACCCCTGTCTTGAACACTCGCGGGTTGCAGCGTGGTGGGGTTTTAGCGATGCGCGGTATCATGGGATTGCATGATTGTGTTAGTATCTCTTACCCTGTCTGCATCCCGCCTAATGTTCCTATGTCTCGATACCTTCTGCCGCAACCCCTGGCTCCTCCTCTGCCTTTTTCCCTTCATGATCGACTCGCCATGGGGACCATTAGAGCTGCCGGTGGGTCGCTAGTCTGTCGCTGCGCATGACCTCTCTAATGTTACGACACGCATGCTGTCTGGCAGGAGACTTTGACCAATATCAGCGGTCCCCCTTGGTGCAACTTTGATTATGTGGTTATGGTATTGTCACCACACCTTATCTCCACTCCATGAGCTGGTCGAGGCATAGCGGCTTGCGTTTTGCTCCAATATTGTGGCAAGGGTAAGGGGGATTGATAGACTTGGCGCTCGCATTTCATTTTCTGTTGATATTTCCTTTGAAGACCAAATTGAGGATCCTGCTAGATGGGGATTCTGGGATACAATATATCATAGACGGTAGGGATGGACATGTTATGGAATGGATACAGGGAACATAGGGGAAACTGGAAGAAGTTTTTTATTGGATATTCTTCCGATTTTGTCACTGGGACGGTTCTTGGTTTTTTCAGACTTTTTTTTCTTTCTGTTTTTTTTTTCTTCACATCATCTCGAAGCCCCCTTCTTTTTACCCCATCAATCATTTCACGTTCGCTTGTCCCTCCCGTGGTTGCGGGACAGGATTATCATCAATCGCCTTATTTAGTGTGTGCAGGCTCTCCTGCAAAGTGGCATATACCCTTTTTGAGCATTATTCATTATTCGTTCTGATCGTTGGGATCTTACCATCTTTTCATGTCAATCCCAGGAGTGTCTCGGAGGGGGTTTTCTTTCGTTATGGCTGGCACTGGATTTGGAAGGGAAAAAAATTAGGGAAAGCTCACGGAAATCTTTCAACTCACCATTCTAGTTGGTTGTTGGATTGGGATTGGGAACGAATGAAGCAGCATTTGGGTTGGTTTAGGTTCCAAATGGCTCACTGGCGGAATGGTATGAGTTTGGGTTTATAGAGCATCGCACAGTTTCGTAATGATAATTGCATTACACTGAAGATTGATTTTTGGATCTCACGCTCCGTTTATGATGTGAAAGCTCCTTGCTAGAGTACCAAAAAAGATGGGAGGGATGCATGTGAGGTTATCCACCACATGGATTTGAGTAAGACTCGGCCTCTATCGGGGCTATTGTTGAATGGAATCACTGTTGCACCTCATTGATTGTTTGTATTGTCATCGTCATTACTAGGTAGCTAATGAATACTTGAAAATGGTACAAAACGCCAACTTATTATGCATAGTCGCAGAACCTAGGGCAACTTGTTTTCCCCAACCGTTAATACTCTTACGCCGACGTGATAGAAAATCACCAGACTTGCTCGCCCCCCTCTCTTTACTCAATTGTAAGCATCCTTCAGACCTCGGATAGCCACCATGGCGCCCCAAGCACCAGGGTCGGGGGGAAGTTCAGAGTTATCGCTCGATCCACCAACATACGTCGCGCGGCCAAGGCGAGGGGTCATGGTCTTGGTGGCCTCGGCGCCCTTGATAGCCTCGTCGACGCCCTCGGCGAAACCGGCCTTCTCCATGGCCTCAGCGAAAGGGATGAGGGTGTCCATGACGGTCCGGTCGCCGACCTTGGCGGGGGTGTAGCGCCTCAGGCTGGACAGGGCGGAGGACAGGGCGGCGCCCCAGAGAGCGACGGGGCCCTTGGAGGACGCGAGGGAGATGTTGGACTCGACGGCGGCGCGGAGGGAGACGAAGAAGATGCCGAGGATGCCACCGAGGGTGCCGCCCATCTTCGACTCGACAATCTCCTCGAGCTCTAGGAGAACCTTGACGGCGGAGCCGAGCTTGGCGAGGCCGGCGTCGAGGGCGGAGAGGAGGGCGGTCGCGCCGGTCTTGAGGGTCTCGCCGCAGTCGCCGTCACCCATGATGGTGTCCCAGCGGGTGAGGTCGGGCTCGGAGTCGACGACGGCGGCGCAGGCGCGACGGAGCATTGCCTCGAGAAGGGCAGGGTCGACCTTGAGGTCGCGGGCATCGTCGACGGGTCTGGGCTCTTCCTTGGGGGCGGAGACGATCTGGTCCCTGCGGCGGCGGCGAGTGGACTGAGCGCCAGTCATGGACTCCCAGTAGGTGGTTGTGCGGACATCGAAAAAGGACTTGATCTGGTCGAGGGAGTAAGAGCAATTTCTTGCGGTGGCAGAGGCATTGACGACGGAGACGGAGAAAGCAGGGGCGTTGAGGGAGGTCTCGAGGAAGCCGCAGACGACGCGGACGGGCTCAATGGACCAGGTGTTCTCGAGCTGCTCGAGGAGCTCGTCGACGAGGGCACCCATCTCGAGGTGGGACATGCCGCCGAAGTTGCTGACGAGGAGGAAGGTCTCGTCGCCGGGGGCGAAGTGGACGTAGCCGCGCTCAGGGTCGGACTCGTCGAGGCAGTTCTTGAGGATCTTGGCGACCAGCTCGGAGGGAGAGGGAGGAGGAGAGAGCTTCAGGAAGCCGGGTTCGTTGTGGGGGCCGGTGCCGAGCTCGACCTCGTCTTCTTTCAGGGTCGCGTGCTCGGTACGGCCGGGGACGTGGCAGTGATCGAGGGTGGCGGCGATGGAGACGATCTGCTGGGAGAAGGCGACACCGAGGTCGTAGACTTCGTCGAGGGAGCCGCCCGCGCCGGCAGCACCGCCCATGACCTTGAGCACACCGATCTGGCCGGCGAGGCCACGGCGACCGACCATGGAGCCACGGCCCTTGCCGACTGAGACATCGTCACCGCAGATGATGATACGGCAGTTGTGGCCGCGGGCGTTGGCCTTCTCGTTGGCGAGGCCGAAGTGTAGGCAGTCGCCGGTGTAGTTGGTGACGACGAGAATAGTGCCCTTGTCGCTGGGGACGGCCTCGACGGCGGCAACGATCTGCTTGGTGCTGGGACTGGCGAAGATGTCACCGGGGACAGAGGCGGCCAACATGTTCTCGCCGACATAGCCAGCCCAGGCAGGCTCGTGGCCGGAGCCGCCACCGGAGATGAGGGAGACGTTGGCGCGGTTATAGGCAGTATCGTAGACGATGCGGTTGCCCTCGTCGAGGGAGAGGGACGGGTTGTAGGCGATGATGCCGCGGAGGGCCTTGTTGACGAGGCCGTCGGGCGACTCGAAGAGGTGGCGCTTGGACATGGTGGGAGATGTGAGGATGGGTATTAGGAGGGTTACACAAAGAAAGAAACACAGAGAAAGCACTCGCTAGAGACAAGATGCTGGAGAGATGATGTGAGATGTATATCGATGGAAGGAGGGGAGGAAAGGAGGAGGAGAGGGGAAACGAGACACAGGCGAGAGGAGAGAAGAGGGGTTGTGCGACAGATCGGCTCGAGTGCCTTCTCGTTCCAATTGGGAGCTATGTAAGAATTATGTATGCAGGGCAGGCCACCTGTTTACGTAGTAGCAGAGCACAGAAGCTCAAGCTCTAGCTCCGATCCGAACTCGGCTTGCCTGGAAGAGAGCGAAAGCTTCTGCTGTCCTCGTGGCCAGAGCCCAGCATCCATTGAGTGGGTTCGGGCGTCTGCATTCGACACGGCGACGTGATGCTTGATTCCAGGGAAGAGCTGCGAGCGTGTGTGTCTAGGTCGATGGCGGGTTGGGAAGAAGCCCCTCTTTGGCCCCTCCTTTGCGCATCTCGACGATTTTGACGGATGTTGGAGAAGCAGGGGTTTGGCAGCCAATGACAGGCCGCTTAATGGATCTAGGACAATAAACTTCTGGAGTCTCGACACGAAGAGAGGCGCGAGAAGGACGTCGGATTTCCTAATCTGGAAACCCGACCCCCAGAACGGCTCACTCTCCGCCTCTCGCCTCGCCTCCCCTGGCCTTTAGCCTGCCAGCTCTCGTCTGGGTTCCATTGAGGTTCTGCCGATGTGGGTGGCGCAGAGTCTAGAGCATCATGGAGGGGCGACAGCTCTCCTAGCTGACATCGGGATGCTGTTTCGGAGGCGCGCCGTGTCCTCGGTGGAGATTAATGAGCCGTAGCAGCATGTTTCTTTTTCGGTCAATGGCACTCGGCGGTTGATTGATGGCTGGGAATGAGTGGCTGTTGGATCCTTGTTGGATTCCGGAGCCAGCTATGAGCGACGGATGGACATTGGGAGTAAACCGTGTAAGTGACGGATGGGGTTTTTGATAATTTCTCGATACTGCCACCTCTGTCCTGTCCGTCTCGTTTCTCTTGCGAGAGTTGTTCATCACCACCGTTACTCTACTCACTTGTTTCTCTTGATACGAATAATACAATACAATACACAATGGCACCTCAATGGAGAATCGTCATGGGCTGCGATGTAAGCACTCAACCATCCACGCACTCACCATCTTCTACTACTGACGACACATCTGCAGGAGGCCGGTCTCTCGTACAAGAACAAGATCAAGGCCGACTTGGAAGCCGACCCGCGAGTCATCTCAGTGGTCGACGTCGGCTCAGGCGCACCCGACGACAAGACGCCCTACCCAACCCGCGCTGCCGCCGCCGCCCGCCTCGTGGCCAAGGGCGAGGCGGACCGGGCGCTCCTCGTGTGCGGCACCGGGCTGGGCGTCGCCATTGCGGCCAACAAGGTCAAGGGGATCCGCGCGGTGACGGCCCACGACAGCTTCAGCGTGGAGCGCAGCGTCAAAAGCAACAACGCGCAGGTGCTGTGCTTCGGCGAGCGCGTCGTCGGCATCGAGCTGGCGAGGAAGCTGGCCAAGGAGTGGCTGGACCACGAGTTCGACCCGGCCAGCGCGAGCGCCAAGAAGGTGGAGGAGATTTGCCAGCTGGAGGAGGAGGCTTGATTGGGCGATCCCGATGGCTGTAGAAAATAGAATAATGGCACTAGCATCTGTTGTACCTGCTACGCCCGTGTTTGTCTGCCTGTTTGGATAGGCTGCTGATGATGCTGGTGATGATGTTTTGGTTCCTGGTCGGAGGTTTCGCCGATGGATGTCGCTGGACATTCTGGGCTGCTCCTGCCGTATGTTTTCTTTGGCTTCTCTTTGATGACAGATACCTGTTCAATCATAGTAATTCACACACAGCTGAAGGTACCGTCAAATCAGCCACCAGACCTTGCTGAATCAGGCTAGACGCAAATACGGCAGAGCTTCCCACCTTGAATAAAAGTGCCGATTTCGAGATGCCAAACAAGCTTCAATTCATCGCAAGTCTCCGAGATGGATGGATGCTCGCTGGATCGCCGAGTCTCGACAAATCCTCCGATGCCGAGAGTCTGTTGTACACCCTCTTCGCAATCAGCCGCTGACTTTATTCAGGACGTTCGCTGGTTTCCCGATGACGATGCATGGAGACGACAAGAAGAAAGGTGTGAAGCAGGGTCAAGCCAGACTGAGCTAAGGCATAAAGGATGGACTGGTTGAATTAGCCCCGCCTTTGCATGCGTCTGCCCCTGACTACAGCATGTCCGTGAAGAGTTGGTAATACAGACTTTCGGTTTGGTATGGAGAAAGACAGAAGGTTCTTGAGGCCATGTGACGCGAAGAGACTGCTTCCCCGTCTCTCGGGTCCAGAAAGCCAGTCTCTGGAGGCTGTTCGGCATCCCTGATCAGGATTACGGGCTCCATCAGCCATCCCCAGCAGAAAGAGCGGAGCGTCGATGGAGATGGAGGGGTAGCTTAAGCTCGGCGAGCTCGAGAAGAGCTCTGAGTTGGTGTTTGGCGGGGCAATTGGTGATTCACCATCAGTCGATGAAACCTGCCAGCAACAACTCCAAGCAGCACATCACCATAGTTAGCGAGCGTCTTTTCATCAATCTCTAAACTCAATTTCTCGAGATCGACACTTACTCATCATTTCGTCACACTTGGCGAGACAGGTCGCTCTCAGTTGATCGCACATCACATCTCACTTGAGTTCAACAGCTACGTCTCATCTGCGGACTCACCAACACAGGGAGGCAGGCCGTACATTCTCCAGCCTCACAAAATGGCCTCTCCCCAGCCTGAGCGCCGGCGCATCGTCGGCCTCTCAACCAAGATGTACTTCTCCCTCGCCCGCCAGGCCGAATTCACCTCCGCCGCCCTCACCAGCCTCGGCGCCGTCTCCCCCGCCTCCCTCTCAGCCGTCGACGTCTTCGTCATCCCCGACTTCCTCAACATCCGCTCCACGGCCGACTCCCTCGCGGCCGCCGGCGCCTCCCACATCTGGGTCGGCGCCCAGGACTGCCACTGGGACGACTACGGCGCCTTCACCGGCGAGGTCAGCCCGGCCGCCCTGGCCGACAGCGGCGTGCGCATCGTCGAGGTCGGGCACGCCGAGCGCCGGAGACTATTCGGCGAGGACGACGCCGTCACGGCCAAAAAGGCCGCCGCCGTCGCGCGGAACGGCATGGTCCCTCTCGTGTGCATCGGCGAGAAGACCAGGGGGACGTGGCCGTGGCCGTCGAGGAATGCCGGGTCCAGGTCGACGCCGTCATGGCCGGGCTCCCGTCTGAGGATGCCGAGGTGGTGCTCGCGTACGAGCCCGTGTGGGCGATTGGCGCGGCGCGACCGGCGGGCGAGGAGCATGTGCTGGCCGTGGTGGCGGGGATCCGGGACCTGGAGAGCGTCAAGGGGAGGAGGGGACTTACAAGAGTGGTGTATGGCGGCAGTGCTGGTCCGGGGCTATACGAGAAGCTCAAGTCTGGCCTGGATGGTTTGTTCTTGGGGAGATTCGGGCATGATCCTCAGCAGTTTGCCAAGACGGTCCAGGAGGTGGCCGAGGCGTGAGGCAGAGGATCGAGATTGGACAGATTTCTGGGTAAAGTTGGGCAGGTTGCTTCGTAATTATTTAATGGAATTGTAGATCATGAAAGATCAATTGGATGTCAAGGATGTCTACATGTTCTATGCAACTTGTTGATATCTCCTATGGCGTGATTGATGCTCAATTGGCACCCCATAGCCTGCAATGACACTGACAACCTGTTGATCAATCTCGATGCAATTGATACCCCATTATCTGACACATTCCTGACACATCTATGGGAAGTCAATTCGGCTATCGCATCGCCGGCTACGTCCGGGTTACGGCCCGCGGAGAGGGTCACCCTCGGCCACCCCAATAGAAATCATCCCGAAGCCAGCCGAAGTCGACCACCCTTCCCTACCACACACTAAGTAATGAGATGTGACGTGGCAGATGCGGTTGCGTCAATTGTCAATCATCGAACGCTCATCGGTCTAGTTACCCCTCTTCTCCGCCAAGAGGCCTGAGATTCGCGGGATATATAAGCTCGAGACTCGGCAACTTGGGACATTGCAATCCTTTTCAACGTGACACACACCGATCGATCGTAAACACACTTCCAAAACTTGCAAGTCAAACAAACCACCAAGCTTCAAAATATAACTTGAAGAAAAGTTTGTATACAACATGGCCATCTTGAGATGGATGAGCAGGACTGACGATTATCACTGACCAGCTGTCCCTACTCTGGTAAACTTCTGCCGCCCCTGAACCTCTCTGCAAGAGGAGCAGCCGCCGTCATGGCACCTTTCAGCAGGAATATATTATCCATCAACCGTTGTTGTATCACAGGTAAAGTTCAAATGCGTGAGCCGGTGCCCGCACCTCCGGGTCATTGATGAAAGGGGTCCGTGATGGTTCATAATCGTCATCCCTCTCATCGATGGCTCGGGGGAGTGTGGCTGAGAATATACGGCCAAGGAACTTGATCTGGATAATACCAGCGAAAGAATCATGCTCTCACCCCTACCACCCAACCTTAACTCGCCAGCAGGCCAGACTGACACTGTCCCTCAGATCCAAGATGAGCCCCCCGCCGCCATCTCTCCCACCCTCGCAACCGCCACCCCCGTGGCAGCAGCCAAGCAGGCCAGCCATGACGACGGCGCCGTCCAGAAGCACGAGGTCTCCGTCGCCGACATGCACGGCAACTGGGACGCCTTCCGCTTCGCCCCCATCCGCGAGAGTCAGGTCTCCCGCGCCATGACGCGCCGCTACTTCGCCGACCTCGACGCCCACGCCGAGTCCGACGTCGTCATCGTCGGCGCGGGCTCCTGCGGCCTCAGCACCGCCTACGTCCTCGCCTCACGCCGCCCGGACCTCCGCATCGCCATCGTCGAGGCCTCCGTCTCCCCCGGCGGCGGCGCCTGGCTCGGCGGGCAGCTCTTCTCCGCGATGGTCATGCGCAAGCCCGCCGACGCCTTCCTGCGCGAGGTGGGCGTGCCCTACGAGGACGAAGGGGCTTACGTCGTCGTCAAGCACGCCGCGCTTTTCACGTCCACGCTGCTGTCCAAGGTGCTCCTCATGCCCAACGTGAAGCTGTTCAACGCCACGTGCGTCGAGGACCTCATCACGCGGCCCGGTGAGGATGGCGACGAAGAGGGGATCCGCGTCGCGGGCGTGGTGACCAACTGGACGCTCGTGTCGATGCACCACGACGACCAGTCGTGCATGGACCCCAACACCATCAACGCGCCCGTCGTCATCTCCACGACGGGCCACGACGGGCCGATGGGCGCCTTCTGCGTGAAGCGGCTCGTGAGCATGCAGCGCATCGAGAAGCTGGGTGGGATGCGCGGGCTGGACATGAATGCCGCCGAGGACGCCATCGTCAAGAACACCCGGGAGATTGTGCCCGGGCTGATTGTCGGGGGCATGGAGCTCTCCGAGGTTGACGGCGCGAACCGTATGGGTATGTTTTGACTGTTTCCCTTGTGATGTTCTTGTCTTGTTGGATGGTGTGAACTGACGGTTGTGATGCAGGCCCGACTTTTGGTGCCATGGCTTTGAGCGGTGTCAAGGCTGCCGAGGAGGCTCTCAAGGTCTTTGACCTTCGTAAGAAGCAGAATGAGTTCTAAATAGGCATGGTCAGGATGTTGACGGTACACGACTTGGTTGGCCTGCAGTAAAGAATTGAATCGCTCTATCCATTCGTTTCAAGAGTCATGTTCGCTCCTTTTATCGACGCTGTCGCGACGGCTCGTATGTTGATGGAAACGAAGTAGTATGAGCATACAGTCGTTGCTTACATGAACGTGTCCGTCCTTGGCACGAAAGAGAATAAATGTCTCGTCATCGTCATGAGCACTGCATTGGAGTGATTCGTACCAGCAAACACCAGTGACCTCTTTCCCATCCCCGTAAATAAAAGTTTCAAGTACGCAGATGGTGAATGCTAGCCATCGTTCCCGTATATACCATGTCCTCCAGGCAATTGATTTGCGGCCGGGAGCAGCCGAAACCAGCCCTGATCCGTCGCCTGGGTTCCGAATAAAAAGGGTCCAGCGCCGCGTATAGAAAGAATCCAGAACGGCGCGACGAAGCAGAGGGGGGATGCTGACTGATGGAATGTCACTGGATGGAGAGGCCCCGTCTCAGGTTCGACACGAGCTTTGGCCAGGACACGTGAGGCCGGCATCGTGTTCAGGAAGTCGACCAATGCCGTCGGGACGCTGTAGGGCTCTGCCATCGTTTGGTCCAGGACGGCAATTCTTCTGAGCTAAGCGGACAACGCATGGCACCCTTGCTTGGCTCTCGGCGTGGGAGAAGGGATATGTTGAGCTGAAGATGCTATGGGGAGCAAGCATCCGTTCGCGTTTAAGGGTCTGGTACAGGCTACGGCATGCGACATAGTTAAAATCAGCTTACCCACCGCGGGCTAACTAGAACCGATGGATGTTCCAGATTCTTAGTGCCAGATTGGGAAGCCCAGAGAAGAGATCTCAGCGACAATTTGAATGGAGTTGGAAATAGGGGACCGAGTCACAGGCGGCCTCCCAGAACATCGGCATACAAAGCAGAAGGCAGGCAAGCGGAGCGGAATCATCGTCCGGTGCCAAGAGTCATAAAGCCAAGTAAGTAATACCAGAGTCCCTTCGACCAACAGCTGAAGTTTGTTGGTGATTGATTGTGCGTCGTGTTAGACGGGCAGATCCTTGTTGGCTGCCTCCCGCTCCACCATGGTCTGAGCAAAAAAACAGCCTTAAACCCTCAGTCATGCACACAAAGGTCTGGACTCTGGGCGCTGGGGTCGATTGGACTGCAGTACGACTCTCCCATAGGGCCAGCGTGGGATTATGGCGTACAGCATCAGCATCTGCATCCTGGCCACCCCTTTCAGCTGAATGGACCGTTTGCAAAGAGAATGTCGTATTGAGATATTGTCATCACACGAGGATGCAGTTGGCACCGGAAAGTGGGGAGGACGTAGCATTTGCTTATTCAAGGGAAATTGTATTTGTAAAGGATATCAAGAGGAAGGAAAAAACTCCTTTATTCTACCCGAGGGTGGGCAAATCGTATGCCAGCCAAGCCCGTTCGTTTCAGCCCCTCCATAGGTATCTCAGTTTCATTCCAGCGAAGCCATGAAGTGAACACATTTTCCCAAGGCCCTTATCCTTCTCATCTATCGGTCGTGATGGCCCAAAATCCACGGGGCACAGTGAATAGCAGTATTGGTGATGTTAGGTAGTAACAGTAAAGAATTAGAATTATCGGGGAATCCGGACAATGTTGTATTTAAATAACAGAAGAAATCGCTCGTTTAGATCATGATGTGTAATAAGATGGTGAATTCCACGGCGTGTTGGACGCGCCTCCGGGCTTTGTGTAACTGTTCAGAGTCACGGGGCAGTAATGCGGATGGCGATCTTAGGTTGCGGCCTGGGCCGCGGTGACTCTGCCAGCCGCCGTAGGCTGTCGTCGTCGTAGCCGTGCAAGTCCTCCTCGCCCTTCTCTGCGTCCTGGTCCAGAAATGCCCGCCTCTCCTCCATGCCTCGCTCGCACCGGTCCAGGCACACCTCCCGTGTGGCGCGCTCTGGGCTCCAGGTGAAGTGGAGGAAGAGGGAGACGGCGCCGAAGAGGCCGAACAGGAGGATGACGAGGGCGATGCTGATGTACAGGTGCATTGCGCCGTTGGGGTCGCCCTGGTCCACGCCGGCCTCGTCGATGTTGAGCGAAGTCATGTCGGTAAGGGAGGAGAAGCGGCGGGGGAAGAGCATGCGAGGCATCTCCTTTGCTGTTAAGGCACCGTCCATCCTGGATTCCGCCGTGTCCTTGGGTATATTACAAAAGCCGCTTTGTATGTAACCAGATATTGGCGAGTGGTAAATAGTTCAGATGCGTGAATAGTTGGTTTTGGAGGAAGAAAGAATGGTGTAGACGGGAGTGTGGTTTATTAATGAGCGCCTGGCGGGATGCCTTAGTGTCGGTAGGTATTAATAGATGTTACTGAAGTGATCAAAGGGAGATGACAAAACGAGAGAGGTCATGCAACGCCGGGAGGTTTCACACAGCCGGCCTGGGGAACAGACGACTCTTGATACATAACAGGGAGGAGAGACGACAAGGCGAGCCGACTGGTTATATGATCCCAGAGAAAGGAACCGCCCAGCTTCTCGGCCATCCGATCCGGCCCCAGCCAAGTGCCTACGGCGCTAGACCAGGGGCACAGCACAGGGGGGATTCGAGCACGGCAGGGCTGGACGACGGTGTGTCTGCTTGCGTGTGGAGGAGGACTAGAGCCGATCAGGACTTTTGTTGGTTGCTTAGAGTTCAGGGCCTGGGCTAACCCAAACCGAGAGAAGACGCTGGGGTCTAGAAAACCAAAGAGCTTGCCGCATACGATCAATGCTAGGTACGTGGATGCTCCCGGGCGTACATAGACACATACGTACGTCCACAGGCGCCACATACCGACGCTTCAGGGGTGTCCCCAGCCCGGAGCCCAAGAAAAAGAAGCTTGTGTGCCTGCATGTGTAGATCGGCTCTGATTTGATTGGCCTAGGCGTAGCAGGCGGCCTCCCTGCGTACAAGAGAGTCTGGAGAGGTCTACAGCCTGTGGTAGGTCTGGTATGTACGCGGGACACCAAACCATATCATCTCCCATCTTCCCTTGGTCTCAAAGATGCCGGAGAGGGAACTGAGGGGCATCAGAAATCCAGGCCACACAGTAAGCACACAAGTGCTCACGCCGCGCACATGCATTCAATGCTGGCATGGATTTGCTCTGAGGCTACGGCTGGCCTTATTGTCTCCAGTCTTGGGCATGCAAGCCAGATGCCTGCCCCTGTCCCGTTCCTGTTCACACTGCAGCAGTTGATCACTCCTCGACGGAGTATGAACAGGCCGATGCCATATCGACAGGGAAATTGCATTCCTCCCTCCTCAAACTCTGCGTACTAAGCACATCTTTAAGCCCAGACTCGGCCCCCATTCCCTACCTTAATATATTAATTAGGCAAAAATGAACTTTAGTATTAAGCATACAGATCACCCCTTTTGCTCCTTTCGTGGGGCCGGCAATCCGGTTCGCTACAACAGGAACAGACGCGGCAAATAGCGCGCGGGCAATGACAGCCAGAGTGGATGATGTTGGTGCGCGACTTGGACCAACGGGCAGTCAGGCCACAGTCAATCAAACGCAGAGGAGCCAGCCAGCGCTTGGCAAGAATGTCATGCAGGCAGTGCATGGAAAGAGAAGGAGAAATTGACACGATCAAGGCGCCCAAGGTGGCGCTGGCCAATACCAGCATCACATCATCGCTTCACGCACGCACGTGGTCAGAGGCCACCGCGGCCTGCACGTCCTCTTTGGCCTAGCCAATCCGCCCGGTGCGTTCTTGTCCTTGCCTCTTTTCTTCTGCGAGATGGCCACAGGGGTTTTAGCACCTCGTTGGCCCAAGCGGCGATTGATGGTGGATGGCGATCGCACGCATACAGATATCTCTCTCCCACTACTGCCGGATACCCGGTCATTGTCTCGAGGCCTGGGACGTGGCATTCAAGCCGTCGACTTCGTCATGCCTTGCGTCGTCTCTTGGATTAGTGGATGATGGTGCCGCCACAGCGCCTTTGCCGGAGCTGGCCATCCCTGCGGCCAGGCCGTTTCAATCTCTGCTTGCCAATATATTGGCTCCTGATCCACTGGGAGACGAGATATTCCCGAGCATTAACATGAACCCACTTGCCAGCTTTCCCCCACAAGAACCCGTTATCCGGGTTGGGCTGGTGATTGGTCCCGGCCGGCCTCTGTTCCCATTTTCACTATTGGGCTATTGATTCCAACGGGTCTGAACTAGTACAATACTGGTGTGTTTTCCAGGTCCATCTTCAAGTGCCATTGGGACCGCATGAGAGCCCTCTGTGGCCGGAATGTGCTTGGCCTGGGAAGCCAGCATGGAGCCAACACCAGAAAGCTTCTTTCCCATCATGTCGCTTTCCCGTCATGGTCTCTCACTTTGCTCAAGCCACTGGCTATTACATCTCACTTCAGTAGCTTCACTGTCTCATTGAGGCGGTCACGTTGACATGAACACGCAGGAGCGCTGGAGGCCTCATGTGCGGTGAGGGCGTCGGGGTGAACATGCTTGAATCAGATATGGACTCATTTACCAGCCCAACCCATCTCACCGGGATAAAGGGAGGCGTCCAAGTGAGGTCACCCACTGAGGCAAAGCTGTCTCACTAGGGAGGGCTCTGAATAGCTTCGTTTTGTCGTCTCTCCACCTCACCGCCAGCGCGCGACCCTTGCGCTCTGTAGCCGTCAGCTGAACACGCTTGCAGGCATTCGCGATCGGAGAAGGTCCGTAAGGCAGCAATTCTGAGACATCGCGCTGGGCTGAACGTTGATTCATTGAGATCGTCATCTTGCCTTAGCTGAACGAGTAGCGCACGCCACATTTGCCGATCGCTGTGATGAGATATCAATGTTGAATGGCGCGCTCGGCTAATCCACTGAAGTAGAAAGGTCCAGCTATTATTCTTTCCCAATGGTGCAGAAGAAGATATGAAATCTCTCGAGGGTGACACCATGGCGATTTCTACGTGTGAGTGATGGCTCGTGACTGATGTCTTCTCAAAAGCCTACTCCAGTGCGGGAACAGTCTGTTAGTCGCATACGTGCATTCATTGCATGGTGTTATTCAGGTGAATATGGTGTACCAACCTTGGAAGAGCTTCTTTCGCTGGAGACGGTTAATCCTGGGCCCCATTGGGTTAATGTGAGGGTTTCTTACCAGCTGAAGCTCAATGAGAACTATCGCTTGACTAGCTCAATATTGATGGGATAACCAACAAAGCTTGAGGTCGACTCTATTCCCCTTGGGTCCTGCCTTGGAGAGCAAATTTGATCATTCCAGTGATAGGAAACCATCCGGTTAGTGATGCTCATGGTGAGTTGCTATGCCTCGAGTCAGATGGCTTTGGTACGAGCGCACGTCGAGCTTTAAGACAGAAGGGCCACCGCTGAGCTTCCCCCCTGAGAGGCATCCGGAAGACTCGTTCCGAGTTTCTTCGGGTACTGATGACCACTCACGTTATCATGTTTGAACCCCATTCACACCCATTCCTGAGGAATGGTCTCATGTGGTAATAATATAATCCAAAGGCAACGTGAGTGTCTTGTAATTCTCCGACAAAGGCATGTGCCATATTTTCTTTGCAACTCTAACTCCTTCCCTCCGTTACCACTTCACATGTATGTGGCATGTCAAGATCAACACCTATCTCTCTGAGCAACTCTGGGAGGCCAATGATCTGCTAATCAACCAGAGAACGACCAGGTTGATCTCGACAAGGTAGTGTATAAAAAACCCAAGCTCGATCCAACTTTTGTTCTTGGATATGCCGAAGAGTTGTAGGTAGAATAGCTGCAATATGGGGATGGTGCCCTCGGATGGATCGTCCAAGATGAACACGTTCGACGAGTGAACAAACACGACACCTCGACATATCCTCGGCGATCTATTATGACAGGATTCGGGAAGAGAACACCGACAGTCACCACGGGATGCGTATTCGGGGCACATTGAAGGGTGGCATAAGTACATTCTTTGAGTGCCCGGTCACCCTGAGCAGCACCGCTGAATGGGCTGTTGAGTTTTTTTTCACCGCGCTTTCCACAATTTCCCCCAGCCCTCCTTTCCCGCCATCGTTATGCCCGGTGCCAAGGATATGACTATGAATCTCTCTCGGTAACGGCAAAGAAACAGGAAAGGAAAGAGACCAATGACGGAAGAAAAGGAAGACGGCCTACTGCTTCTATGCTCCTTGGTAACAAATCTCCGAATCATCAAACACCGGCGGGCGAAGAAAAGCACCCTTTGTGTCTGCCTGTGCTCCAAGCCAGATACAGTTTGCCAGTGGAATAAGGTGTCCAGTAGCTTCGGTATCTTCCCCGCCATCTATATCGAAGGCACCGCACAGACTCGGACTTGAGCTGAACCGGGCTGAGAGAGAATATAGGCTATGAACTGGAAACCGTCCGCTAGTCGACTTCGTTACGCACACGGCGATTAATTATGGGGAGCACTGTTCACCCTGGGGGAGGTCCACGCTCTACACGCAAGGGTTCACTGGTTACCAAAGTCCGTGAAACTAAACGCATGATTACAGAGTTGATTTTGGTCGAGCAGTACCGTGTAGCATATGACGCACCTGCCAGACACCCTGAAGCTGCAGGCATTGAACATCTCGACTCCTTGGAGAACCTTGTGAACCCTACTATAGCTTGCACCTCGCCTTGTGAACAAGCAACAGTAGGTCCAGGGTGATACATCCTGGAGCTTGCGGCTCCCGCGGAGTCCGATCCACAGGCTGGGACCCTTCCTCTCGCCCAGGAGACCCTCCTGAAACTGGCCGCCTAGGAGGGTACGGCAACAAGGATTGAAAAGATATTTCCCTCCTTTATGGACAAACGAAGGGTCCTCCTCGAGCATGGCGCAGCAGAGAAGAAAAGGGACGGCGCTAGATTACACCCGCTGCTCCATGCCCCTAAGACCATGGAGTGAGTGGTGGAAAGCTGCCAAGACGATGGACAGTTGAGGTTGGTCCACAACCAGTAATCAATCTACCGGTCTTTGATCGTGAGTCAACAATGAACGACAATCAAAAGGCAAATGGCATCTATGCCAGGACTTACAGTAGCATCAATATGGACATCTCCCCAGGAAATGGACCAAAATTCGATTATTCATGACTGAAGTATTCATTATTGTTTTCGCTTCCCGTAATGAAACGCCCTCTACATAATACAACTCCAACAACTCCGATCCCTTGATTAATAAACGTCAAAGAAACAAAAACGAACGCCTAGTTCCACCAGTGGCATAACAGGTAAGAAGGATAATGTATCACCCTCTCCTTCACCTCACATCTTCAACAGCACATCATTCTCAACAATCTTATCCTTCCACCCTTCCGCCGCCAGCCGCACCATCGCCCTCCCCAGCTGCAGCATCCCGATCCCATGGGACAGCGGCCCAAACAGCCTCTTGGGCGCCCTGATGCTGGCCTTCGTCGGGCCCGTCGTCGTCGTCGTCGTCGTCAGCCCGCCCGGCCGCGCGATGAGCACCTCGAACCGGCCGGCGCCGTACGCCTCCTCGAGGTCGCACAGCGCCCTTTCGACGGCACCCCTCCTGGTCCTGCGCGAGTCGTACAGGAACAGCAGCGGCTTCCTCTGGTGCTCCCGGTTGGCCCTGCTGCCCCCGCCGCTGCACAGGACGAAGCGGAACTTGCGACCGGCCGGGGTCCTGGGCGCAAGGCGGGTGCACATGACCTTGGCGCCCGTGAGTGTCAGGTCGATGTCAGCCTTGAGGCTCTTGTATATGTCATCCGTGGGCTCGTCGGACTGGCCGCCAACTGCCCTATAGATGGTATTAGTATTGCACCAGGTATGCCGACATCTATCAATACGCAAAATCGCAATACGCAAACTCGTTTATATCAAGATGAGATACTACGGACGAAAACAGAACAGCAATGGCATGGCAAAACTCACCATAGACAAGCCTCGGCTCCCACAAGCCTCTCCATCAACTCGTCCGGGTAGTGCGAGAAGTCGTGATGCATGATGACCTCGGTCTTGGGGTGGCTCTCTACCTCGCCCGCGACGGCCCTGCGGGCGAGGATGACGACCTTTGTGATCCGCGGGTCGGCGAGGCAGGCCTTGATGATGCCCCGGCCGGCGGTGCCCGTGGCGCCTGTGACGATGACCTTCATTTCCGCTTAGTCCTTACGCGGCTGTAGAGGAGCGAGCCAGACATCCAGAAGAGTCAGTGAGTCAAACGTGTAAATCAGCCAGGTGACTGAATTGGCGGTAGAGATGGTTGATATTGGGTTTTTTAATCCCCGGTGATTTTCTTCAGACGAGGTTGATTTGATATGTAAGTTGATATGCAGTGCGTGACTGGCAGCGCTCGGCACAAAGATGCCGATCGACTCGGGTCGTGGGGGAAGCAGTGCCGCCCAGGTGAAACCTAATAACTGCACCTTCTTTGTCGTCTGGGTGGTATAATTGCACTTTGGGTTGCAGCGAGAACAGAGTGAAGGTGCCCATTCACTGGCTACAGCTTTGACAGAAGGCGGCGGCTTGGTAGGCGCGGGGATGAATATTCTCTTATATGTACCACTAACATGGCATGTTCTATATACACAACCAGCGACGACGACGCCTTCAGTGATGCGAGGACAGGGTATACGCTAGACTGACAGTTTTTTTCTCATCCGCGGCATTGATTACCGCCCTCTGGTTTCTGAAACTTTGGGCATCATATGGCAGACAGAATCCGCATGGGCCTCTGAGGCCGTGCAGGGCGAGCCGCATATCCGGGCCGAGTGGAGCTCGCGCTCATCTCTTTCGTAAGTGATTTGCGGCGCTTGGCTCGATGGGAAATTCGAGACAGATCAAGAACACAGGTCAATTTGAGATCTCAGTGTTGGGTTATGCGCCGGTGCCTTGCAGCTGACTCAAGTCTGAGACGACTCCCGAGGCCATCATTAACCTCGGGCTCGCTCAACGCCCACGAGAGCCGGTGATGGGATCGACCAAAACCTTGGAGTGTCTGTTGCCTGTCACGAGCATGCACAAGTTGTAGTGCTAGACCCAGATAATCCAACCAGTCATTCCTAGTGGCAGCGCGGGTACAGCCGAACCCAGCAACCAGTTTGTTCTCGGCTCACAACATCCGGGTGGACGCACTAAAACCGCCGTCCGCACATCACCACTGCAACTCTTCTGGTGCTGCCTATTCTGTGCTTGTAGTTGATTGTCCTGGTGCCAGCCTTTCCTTTGTGCTGTTAGTCGCACACGATGTATCATCACCGCATCATGTAGCAACGCATACCATACTTCAACTCCTCAAAAGCAACGTCTTCCCAGCATAGCACAGCAGATCCCCTCGCGCCGGGCAATTCGGCACGTCCCCCACACCTTCATTTCGATGCCGTTTGTTCCAGCGGAGAACTCTTGTCCCCGACATTCCGCCCATTCGCTCCATGAAAGAGGCCGCAATTAGACCCTAGATTGTCACACGACTGGGCCAGAAGTTGCCCCCATCCACATCATCTCTGTCACGTCCATTGTTCGTCTTCGTATGTGTACCGTAGACCCTTGGTTGCCTAGTCTGCTGCCCCCCGGCGCTTCTTCTGAGTCCCGCTCAAGTGAGAGATCAATAGACGCTGCGCCACTGGAATATTCGAATATTCTATCAATCTTCCCGTATGGTCTAAGGTACTATAACCCTGTTTTTTCCTCTTTCGTGACTTGTTTTGTGGTTTGAATGCCGCAAGCCTTGACGCCAGTGCAACGATCGACATTGATGTTTCATGCACTGCATCCCAACAAACTTTGCGCTGGCAGTGCTATGACTGCACTTACAACCAGTCTCTGCCTAAGGGCGGGGAGCTGGCATGTCGTAGTAAATGAATCCCTCTGCGCGCGAGTCAACCGAGTCAAGTTAGTGACGCCAAGATGATGCATTGCCGTGTTCCGCGAGGTTGCACATTCGGTATCATCGGGCGACAAGTCATCAGCATGTAGAATTTTTTTTGCTTCTCCCCTGTTCAACCGAAGAGCATGGGCGTATGGTCGCTGCGGACGCGATTCCCGAGCCTGGTGACAAATAGCCAGGCTGCCTGGGATAGCTTCTCGGTCAGCTCGCCCTGCTGGACGACCTTGAGCCGGCTCTGGCCCAGCACGAACCCGCCGCATGATATCTGCTCTATCCGGACAGAAGGGTGGAACATGTTGAGGGCCAGGTGGTGGTCGATGTAGGTGGCCAACGCCTCGAGAAAGGGCTGGCTCTGGGCCCCCTCCTCGAATCTCCAAGCCCACCCGTTGTCGTTGTTGGGTCCTGCAAGCCGCCGGCGTTCACGAGCGTCCTTCTCCCATGCTGCGTCTGTCTTCTTCTTTTCGAGCGTTTTCCCCACACGGACAAGTCTTTGTAGATCTTTCGGTTGAATCATAATGTCCATCGTCCTAAGCCCCGATTGCGTTGATGTTTTCTTTTCCTCATCCTCTTCGTCGCTCGGATCCGGGTCTGGGAGAGGTGCGTTGAAGCCCAACGTTATGACAAAGTCCGGACCTCGTGGTGAGAGCCCAACTGTTTGAATCCAATCCTCCCACACTGCCGTGATCGTCCTGGTCCCCAGAGCAAGCCTGCTCACCCGACAGTCAAACGTCGTCGCCAGCCACTCGCCGATCACGTTCTTCAGAGCAGCAGGCATGCGCAGCAGCAACAAAGGCAGCCGGAGAAAGTTGCCATTATCGAGCTTCTTGCCCGTCTGCTCCTGGCCCGGGTACATCTCCCAAGAAGACTTGCCCAATTCTCCTTGCCCAGCCGATCCCGGCATCAAGATGGCAACGTAGGCCGCATTCTCGTGCCGTATCTGAATCCACAGCCCTCGCTTTTCCTCGTCCGACAACTCCTCCCAGGCGTTTCTCTCCCCTTGGAAATCAGTCGCGCTGCCCAGGACTGCCTTGGCGTCGAACCACTGCAGCTTAACCGACCGCAGAGGCCCGACCTGGCCGCCGGGCGTCAGAGATGATTCCAGCCCGATCTGAATCCCGCGCACCACGTCCCCAACCAGAACATCCCGCAGGCGGCGACCGAGAAGCTCGAGGCGAACTGGCGTCAGACCACCGGGCCCAACGTAGAGCGGCGACACGGCGTGGGTAGAGAATGTGGTGTTGAAGAAGGGCGGCGCGGCGTCGGTGTCGGCGGCGTTGGAGCTTTGGAAGGCGCTGGAGGCTTGCGAGACGCTCGATATCCGGGCGCTACGTCGGGACATGGCTATTCATGGGCATTATAGAGCCCTCGGTGTGTATTTTGGGTGGTTCTGGTGTTTTCGAAGGGGTTGGAATTTGCTGTGTTGGAGAGAGTTGAATTGGAGGTGGATGCAGCTTTGGTGGGGGAGACGCGCCTTGACGCGCCTGTTGAGTGTGCTCTAGCTTTCGCAGCAGAAATATGTCAAATCACTGCACAATCAAAGTTTCCTTCTAGCTAGGGCCAATGACATCGCTGAGCCCTTGATTAGAGAGGTTCATATCCCCTCTATATTGAACACTTAAAGTTTTTTTTAGTTTTTTTTTTTGGGAATTACAATGGTAGGTTTCTTCGTCACTAGCAAAGGTGCAATATCATTCAACATGTGACGATATCATCCTATTGATGATGACTAAGCTGGACTTGAGACAATCTATTTCAACATTGAGGATGTTCTTGGCTGCATCCTACCCTGTCGAAACCTCATTGGGTGCCATCTTCCTAGCGAGCAGCATTTCTAAGCCGAGTATCTTGTGGGCTTGATTTGTCAACCAATTGCCAAGATACCAAGTCTGCTGATATCTTATTCTGACATCAGATCAGCATACCCATACCTACCATAGGATGGCAACAATGAGAGATGATACATTATAGCTCATCATTACTTGTCGTTGAGTCTTAACTGTTTACTCAAATGATGCCAATTTCGTGACTCAAGGTTCTTTAAAGAGTCTGAGCGCGCCACAATACAGTCCATATCACCCGTCCACGTTTTATTTTGATAATACTCAACCCTTTCATAAACTTGGATATCACGGGTCGTGGGTAAAGATGAAGGTATAGAGGGGCAAGGGGGTTGCCAAGTGCGTGAAATAAAACATGGCACATCGAGATAGTTCAGCACTGAAATTCAACACAATATCACAATGAATAACCTAGTACTGAATACAATATCAAGCTAAATATTATAGAATAGTTTATTATTCTCTTCTTATTGTGTTTAGTTAAAAAACGAGGTCCCTGTCTCACGCGGGAAGAGCTTTGGTGTGCCACGTTTTATTTCACCCACTTGGTTGCGTTCGGCCAACTTGGCCGTGGTGGGTACATGCTTACCCACTATCGTAACGGTTGTCATGAATATGGGGATTGGGATCCGTTCTCGAGTCATAAATAAGGAGTCGTTCTCATGACCGTCATGAGAATTTTGACTCAACGAAAACCAAAATCTCCCCAAAGGATCATCATGGCACAAACTGCGCTTAGTTGGAGCATTGACTCCCAGGCGAGTGACCTTTCTGGCCTTGTTCTGCAGAACCAACGACCCGTCCCCGAGCTAGGAGACAAGGACGTTCTGGTGGAGCTTCGGGCTGCCTCTCTCAACTACCGTGACCTCGTCGTTGCAAAAGTGAGTCTCGAGTTTCCCATCTCTCGGTTGAGTGTTGCACTTCATTCTTTTGGCTCACAACAATTACCCAGGGCAAAGGCGGTTTAGTTGCACCCCCAGGTGCCATTCCAGGTTCCGATGGCGCGGGAGTCGTGGTCAAAATAGGAAGCCAAGTTCAAAACCTCCAACCAAATGACAGAGTCGTAACGCACATGGTCCCGGACAAGTTCCCAGCTGATGCTACCCCTCCCTTGGGGGATGATGAGCTCCCGGGGTGGAGCCACATTTGTGCTGGCTTGGGCCAGGAAATGAATGGTACATTGACTACATATGGCGTGTTTCCCGAGAGCTGTCTTGTCAAGTTTGGCGACGGGATGAGCTTCGAAGAGGCGGCCACGCTTGCCTGCTCCGGAATCACAGCGTGGAACGCACTTATGGGTCTCGAAGGGAAACAGGTCAAGAAGGGAGATTGGGTCTTAGTCCAGGGGAGCGGTGGCGTGAGCGTCGCCGCGCTGCAATTTGCCGTTGCGGTTGGCGCTATTGTAGTTGCTACCACAAGTAGCGAGGAGAAAGGCTCGACGCTCAAGGCTCTAGGTGCGAGCCACATTGTCAACTATCGCCAGACGCCATCGTGGGGTGCTGCCGCCAAAGAATTGACTCCTTCTGGCCGCGGGTTTGACATCATTGTGGACGTGGGTGGTAATGCCACCCTGTCCCAATCGGTGGCTGCTGTGCGACGAAACGGTGTGATAACCGTCGTTGGTATGATCGGCGAAGCAGATGTCGAGCCAACCCCGATGATGGCCGTGCTCTTCGTTGCTTGCGTTGTCAGGGGCATTTTGCTAGGGTCAAGGACAATGATGAGAAGCATGGTTAAATTTGTTGAGGACAACGACATCAAATTAGCACTCGACGACGAAGTCTTTGCGCTTGCAAACGTGAAAGACGCTTTCAGAAGGCTAGAGGAACAGAAGCACTTTTCTAAGGTGGTAATACAGATCCCAGGTAAGATACAGAGTGAAGAAGCATAGGGACGGCGGCGGCTCAGTCGTCCGGGGCCGAGTGAGCGTATGGAATATGCCATTGTTAGTCTTTAGAATAAAAATACAAGATATTACTAACCATGCGTAACAATCTGTTGTCTCCCATGATCCAAGTGTCGCTAGAAACTCAAAATAGCAATGATCTGGTATCTTGATAGGATGATAAACGCCAAATAAGATATTGACTGGGCCAAATTTTCCCGAGTCATCCGACTCATTATGCACCAACGCTGAATCCAAAAGAACCGTCAAAGACATCCAGTTTCGAGACGTCCGTGTTCTTCTCGCCACGGAGAGCACGAAGAATATCAAAGTCGGGGACCTTGTTGGCCGGGTAAAAGAGAAGGAGGTTGTCCATATCATCTTCGGTTAATTCGCACATCTCCTGCCAGTTGTATGTGTCGCTCACTTTCGACATCCTAATCATTGTCAGTTTCGCTATGATTGACCAGTTGACCATATTTTCACCCACCATGTCATCCGCTTGGGGCCGTCCTCCGAGTTCGGCGCGATCTTCCTCAACTTGACCCTCAGCTCGCCAATTTTCTCGATTGCATTCCCGGCGTTCTCGGGCAACGACTTGGCGATGAACTTGCGGATCAGAGCAGCGATTCTCGGCCCTTTGCCGTTGGTGCTGACCATGATCTGGAGTGGTCCATCCCGGTGCACACTTCCGAAGTAGAAATCACACTCAGGGGGCACATCCGCAATGTTGGCCGGGATCTTCTTCTCCTTGCACAGCTTCCATATAGCGGTCGAGGCAGCGGGATCGTCGACGGCGACCAGGACCATCTCTGCACCATCGAGGTCAGAAGGCTCGAAGACACGGTCCACGTGAGTAACCTGCTTCTCAGCTATTCTGTGGCGAACTTCGTCGTTGAGACCCGTCGAGGGCGCCACGACGGTGACAGCGGCGTCTGCATTGAGGCAGTTGAGGATCCTTCCAGCAGCGACCTAATCCAGACCGCAGGGTCAGTATCCACGATATTCTTTGTCCTGCTGCAGCTCGGGTCTCACTCACCTCCCCACCTCCAACAACCAGAACCTTCTTGCCCTTGATCTGCCATGCCAAGATCAGGCTGCCGCCGGGCTGGACTTGGGGGAACTTCTTCGCCATGATGGAGACCTGAGAGGGATCACGCGTCATTGCGTTCCACGGGGTTCAGTTGGGTTGAGACAACTGATAAATGATGGCTGCCGGACCGACCCTTGCACCTTGCACTGCAGTGACGCTACGATAAGATAAGCCCAGCCAGCGTAAGCCTAAAACTCCAGCTGTGGCGGCCCGGTAAGGCGGTACCTGTCCCCCCGCTGTATACAGTCTGAACTCGCATGTTCCCCCCTATCGCCTGCTTCAAGCACAGGCCGGGAAACCATCCCATCTGAACCCCGTTCCCGTCGACCTCCATCCAATTATAACCAACCCCCTGCTGCGTCTGCCTTGATTCAAAACCCCGGAGGAACATGCCTGCAGCCCTCCAGTGGCTACGACACCAAACCTCCAGTGCAGCACTGCCTACCTGCCCACCGGTTCCCGCCTAGACGAACAAGTAAAGACAGCTCGAGGGGGCGCAGTTCGGCCAGCTGACGATCGCTCTACTCTGTTCAATTTCAACTCGCCCCCAGCCTCACCGCCGCTGCCGCAACACTGGTGCTGATGCTCCTCCCACTTTCCCCGTCCCTTTGTGCTTCCCGATCGCAACGAGATGTCCGGACGCAAACTCGGTGGCGGCCGCATCCTGGGCAGCGGTAAGGGCCTCGCTCCTCCGACCCCTCCGTCTGGCGCCCCTCGTTCACTCAGCCCTCTTGCGCCCTCCGAGAGCACCGTTTCCCTAGGGTCTTCCTCGATTTCCCCGCCTGGTTCGGCGACTCTCACAGATCTTGGGCAGGACATTGGCTCGAGCATCAGCCTGGGCGCGCAGTCCAAGCGGTCAGCGGCAAATGGATCGGCCTTGGTCTGTCCCATTTGCAATGAGGAGATGGTATGTCTTGAGGATACTGCTCGTTGGCCCATCGTGAGCTCTTCCACTAACCGCCGCAGTTGACGCTTCTACAACTCAACCGACACATCGACGATACCCACCAAGAACTTCCCGAGGAGGAGCAGGACGAGGTGAAGACATGGTTCGACAAGCAGGTTCTCAAGGCGAAGCGATTCCAGCCACTGTCCCTCATCAACCAGAAACTCCGCGGCCTGGACGTCTTCGAATCGAACGAGTCCACGCCAAGCCCCCCACCCGTATCCGCATCGTCCGCCAAGTTCCCCGTTGAGGCCGCCCCGATCGACCCAGACGACCTGATCACACGGAAACACTGGCAGCGAACCACACACGATGACTATTGTACGGACCCAGCCTGCGGGCGGAGCTTGGGTGCGATCGTGGGAAGCGTGAACTGTCGCCATTGCGGCCGTCTCTTTTGCGAGGAACATACCATGTACCAGATGAAACTGAGTCGGAGCGCCAACCATGAGCCAGTTAGAGGATACTGGGCAAGAGTATGTGAGACATGCTACAAGTCGAGAGATGGGTACAAGGATCACAGCGGGCTGGTAATAGATCACACTGCCACGTTTGCCGACATCAGAAGGAAACGAGTAGAACGACACAACCTGGAAGTCTCAAGACTGGAGAAGCGATTGGCTAAATTAGTACGGTTACTTGAAAGCGCGCCAGAGAAGGTATCCGCGAATGCTGGATTGTTATCGCCCACATTGTCTGGGCAAAAGAACCAAAGAAAGCTCCTGGAGCAGTCTGTTGTCACGTGGGAGGATGACAATACGGTGCCGAAGTGCCCGTTTTGCCAACAGGACTTTGGGACGTGGACTTTTAGGAGGCATCACTGCCGAATATGCGGAAGGGTTGTCTGCGCTGATCTGCAGACTGGGTGCTCCTCCGAGGTAGCCATCGATTCAGCTGGCTGTACGTCTTTTCTCCCCAGTGGACATGTTTCCCTAGCAAAATTAACAGTCACAGTGTCCACAGAGAAGCCCATAGCTGTCGCAGCACCGGGGAAACTAAGCATAGACGTGCGCATGTGCAGGGAATGCAAACACACCATCTTCTCCGGGCGCGAGTTCAGCGACTCGATCCATTCAAAACCACCCGACCAGCGGGCCTACGAAACACTCCGCCAATTCGAGCGCGGAATCCGCCAGCTTCTCCCCTCCTTCCACCGCACACTCCTCGCCCTCCACCCGGAGAAGTCCGAGACTGGCGAGGTAGATCTGAGCAAGCCACCGGCCACGCACGCGCAGATCCAGGAGGCTGCCAAGATTCGCAAACGGTTGGTGGACAGCTTTGGAAAATACGGACTGGCGGCTAAGAGGATGAGGGATCTGCCGAGCGACAGCCCGTCGCAGAGGAAGCTGCAGATGGCTGTATATACGTACGCGAGCGGGTTCCTCCACACCAACATGCTTCCCCTGAAGAGCCTGCCGCAGGTCCTCCGCTCGCGATCATCCCTATCTACACAATCAACCATTTCACGAATATCCCAGCCTAATCCTTCCGGCCTCCGCCACTCAGAACTCGTCGATTCAGAAACCATCTCCCAGGGAGGCACGACAGATGACGGGACAAGCACTGTAGTAAGCCTTCTGGAAACAGAGGAGAAGGACTTGCGGGAGAGGCTGGTCGTGCTGGAGGAGCAGAAGTTCATGGTCGACGAGATGCTCAAGTCCGCCACAAAATCCCGTCGCTTCGAGGAGGTCACGGCTCTCAGCAGGAATAAGGACGAGCTGTCGGGGGAAATCGACGATCTGAGGAAGAAGGTCGGGGGCGTCGAAGCGCGCTGGGAAGGCATCTACCAGAATGGTGCGACGGCAACATGATACCTACAATTGCGTCTTTTTTTCGCCTATTCTTTCATGACTTTGGTTTCGGTTGGGGTTCTCATCTTTCACCCCAACGTTTCTTACAGAAACATGCTTTTTACAAAGAGGGCAGACTGCTCGGGAAGGCCGGGGGGTGGTTACGTGGAAGGCGACGGCACCACAATGAACTACTAATCCTAGCATATGTATCCAAGGGTTCTTGCATGGCACGGCGTTTTGAGTTTACACGGTGGTGGGAAGAGAAAGAGAAAGAGAGCTCTTTGAATTTGTTTCCATTTCAACAACACTTTATCTGGGTCGTGAACTTTTGAGCAATTTGTTGGAGTTAAAGCAGATGCATTGCTGGAATTCGTAGGAGATGAAGCGGACCGTGATGGAAACCGGTCACCTCGAGAGCGTTGAATTCAGAGTCCTCTGAAGAGACAGCCTACTATAGGCAATATATCATACCTAATTAGATCTCGGAACGCATGGCACTGTGAGCATCAATCATCCTAGAGCGAAAAGTTCTCTGCACGTCGAAATCTTGAAACTGCAGTTCAAGTCGTTTCATACATTACTATGCGAATCCGCCCAAGTAACACGGGCAGCGAGACGTTGGGTATTTACCGCCCGAGAATCAAAGAATGAAAACAACACCATATGTCCCAGAAAAACGCCCAAAAAAGCATACAATCCCAATCCACCTCCCCTTGCCCTGAGCCAGTTGTAGAGGGGCTCTAGTCGGTATGACCATGTCTCGAAACATCTAGCCGTGTCCATCAATCCCACATGTCCAGATGGTGTATATACAGGGCTTCGAAACCTAATGAAGAAGAATAACAGGTAATGTAAAGCCAAGGATGCCGGAATGTAAAAAATAAACAGCGAGTTCAATCGTCGTGACATTACTAATGCACAACGCCCTCGACGCCACCGAGGAAGCGTCTTACTCTGGTCGGGTCCAGCTCGTCGCTCTCGCTCTCAGCAGCCTTCAGCAGGCCGTCCACTGCGGCGTCAACCTCGTCCTCGGCCACGCCTGTGCAAACTGAGATGACTCGTCGATACTTGAACTCAATGTCTCGACTTCGTCCTTTCAGCTTTTGAACCATTTTCCTCGTAGCGTCAGCGCGACTCTCCAGAGCCTTGATGCGAGTGCGCAGGACAATGGAAGATGGGAGGAACCCTATAGAGGCCTCGGCCGGAGATTCCAGAACGGTGGAGAGCTCTGTTTCCCATGATCCGAGGGGGTTGGATCCAGCTTGTTCTTGCATGAGGCGAATCTTGTCATCCTGGCGAGTACTGGCCAAGTTGGTGATGATCTGGCGGGCAACCTGCTGCTTTTTCAGGGTGGCAGAGAGCTGCTCAACAGTCTTTCTGGCCTCACCTAACTGTGTCGAAGTCGTTCGCAGTGTTGAGTGAATGGAATCCACAGATTGTTGTTTAGCTTTGATTTCCTGCTGGAATGAGGTGCTTGTCTCCGTCAACAGGTGGGTAATGGCTGTTTTGAAATTAGTCATAAGGTCTCCTACAATAGGCAGCAGAAGAAAGTACTTACAAGTGATGATCTCATCGCTGCTCTCCTTATTTCGTTGGCTAGAGCCAACTGCGCCGTTCGTATCAGACTGCTCCACTACTGTCTTCTCCTCTGCGTTCTCACCACCGATGCCGAAGTCAAGCGGTCGCAGGCCAGCTCGGTTGGCAATCTCGGGATCTGCGCCCACTTCGAGCAGTTGTGACACTATGCTGCGATTGCCGATCCTCGCTGAGATGTTCAGAGCGGTGTCGCCAGCGCTATCCTGGGCGTTAACTATTTCGCTCATGAACCGCGCGATGCCCATCTTGGGCGTGGCTGTTTGCGAGCTTGAGGGGACGTTGCCGTTGGCTTGGCTGTTCGGCACACTTCCTTGGCGCACAACCCACTCGAGCAGACTCTCCAGGTAGTACCTGCTTGCCGAGCTGCGCCCCTTGACTGCGCTGGTTACAGCGATGTGGTGAAGAACTGTACGTCCCTTGTGATCGCGGGACTCAACAGTACCGCCCAAAACCTCAAGTAGGTCGGGGAAGGACCCATGATCCATGGAATTAGTGACTAGGCAGGCCCGCATTAGTGCTGTCTCGCCCGAGGTATTCACTCGATATGCAGAAGCTCCGCATGAGATGAGGGCGCGTAAAAGGGGCATGCGTGACAGGGTGGCAGCCCAATGCAAGGCTGTATGGCAATGCGCGTCGATTGGCATATCGAGTTCCTGGGGGGTAAAAGTTTGGAGAACCTCATATCGAGTAATATCTGGCGCACCGTCGTCCATAAACAAGTCCATAAGAAGGCTGCGCTTGTGTGTGGTTTCGGGCGTGTGGTCCATGGGCAAGGGAGCGAGAGGACCGCCAAGATCCTCGTTGGGACTCTGGTTAATACCATTATATACGAACGATTCGTTGGGTTCGGTGGGAGACCCGGGGAATGCGCTTGCGTTGGCGTACATGTCGAGAGTCGGCCCGTAACTAGCAATACCGCCAAAACTTTCACTAGGTGTCATGGCTGTGCGTTGGCGCTTTCGAGGCGGTTCGGGCTCGGTAAGGGCGCCTTGAGATGAAGGTTGTTGCTGTGCCGAAAAACTCAAGTCTGGTTGTTGACCGTAATCGGAAGCGTAGCTCTGCTGCGAATTCCCGGGGAAGTCATCGTGGCCCGATGCTTGACGGTTGAAGCTTGGAGCTCTCGTAGGCCCATTTCGGCTCCTGGGGCCGGGAGAATCGAATCTTGCCTTACTGATTGCCGCAACTGCGTGAGATGCGGTGGTGGAAATGCTCTTGAAGAAAGTGCCCGAGAGTCCACTGGCTCGGCCATCAGCGTTCGAATTGTAGAGTCGCTTGCGTTGAGCAGCCATTGCCTGCTCCTTGGTCGGCGTGTTGAGGTCGCCTCGACCGGCCACACCACCGTCCTGCCCCATGTCGTAGGTCAAAAGCGGCCGTAATAGCTCCTCGACTCCATACTGGCGGCAAACTTCGACTCCTCGATCAAATTTAATCCAAGTGCCCTGGTATTTGCCGTAGCCGCCCTGAACTTTTTCGTGTTCTCCCGTTTGGATCTCCTTTTCGAGGATTTTTGTGCGCTTGCCCTTATCTACACCGGCGACTTTCAGAATCTGGGTCGCATTGAGCCATGAGTCGTTTCTCCTACGCATGACAGCGATGCCATTGACCTCCATTTCGTATACATCGACGCCCGAGTATGAGGCCTAGAGAGGAGAAAAGATTTGGTTAGCCTGACTGAAGAAGTCTCTTCCTATCGCGAAGCTGTGACATACTGAATAGATGGGCGAATCCATTACGGCGCTACCGCCAAATCCGCGGTGGAAGGAGCCCTGCAGCCCCTGTTGGGATTGCTGGCTCATGGTGAAGGATTGTTGGGAAGATTGCGAAGCTGATGGCATGCTGGAGGCGCAATTAGGTTCCGAGTCGCAAGACGACCTGCGCGGGAAGCTGGTGGAAGATGAATCGTCAAGGGCCGCCAAGGGCCAGCAAGATGTCTGTCACACCCGCCAGGATGGATGGTTGCCAAGGGCGAGGTTGCCAGCCGGGTACCTTTGTTGGATTTTCCAAGCAGGAGCGGGAATCCGGGGTAGGCAAAAGCGAGTGTGGAAAACACGGTGGTCGAGGGAGAGTTGTGAAGGCCCGGAGGGGAGGGAAGAGGGAATGATGGGGGAATGGACAAGTTGAGAGTGGTGCGTGGAACTAATTAATTATTGTACTAGGCGCGCGGAAATGGGTTGCAGCAGTAGCGACCGGGTGGTGTGAGAGGTGTTGGTGGTAGTGGAGCGGCGTCGAGGTGGTAACAGAAAGTGGGATAAAAGTATGCAGGTGATTGATTGATTTTAATCGAGAGTCGTGGGCTCTGCTGCTTGTTGGATCCCAGTCAGTCGTGGAACAGGGAATAAGGTACTTGAACAATTCGGAGATGGAGTAGTGCAAGTGAGGTAAGGTAGTAGAGCCGAGGGGAGCAGAGCAGTCTCCGCTTCTGCAGCCAAGTAATTAACCTGAGCGAACACCTGCCTTTGTTCCTAAAGCCGTGTCTCAAACCCCCTCAATGGTGAACGAAAGAGAAAGAAATCGTTTTATTACACTGAAAGGAAGCCAGTTGCGAGCCCAGGCTGTGAGTGTATGCAAGAAGAGCTGGGGCAAAGTGAAGAAATCAGCTGGACGGGAAGACGGAGGGAACTCGAAACTATCTGACAAAGAGAACTTACGATAGTGCGGTACAACGTTCATATCACAGCCCTCCAGCCTCAAGCGTGAACGCACGCCTTCCCTTCCATGGCGGCGGATCTGAGGATGAGCTGCATTAGTGAGCCCGAGGCCTGATACGCGTCCCGACACGGATCTCGGTGAGGCGACCAATTTAATTGTTGCAGGGCGACGTGTCTTTTTCGTGATTTTCGTGACGTGACGCGTGACCCGCGATGAGGCCCTAATTCACGGTCGCCTGGGGCATCTCGCTGCACAATGCGCTTCGGTGGCCGCTTATGTCAGCAATGCCTCACCACCTACAACAAAGATGTGCCATGTCACCAACAGATCGGTGCATAGAACGGATCGAATCAGGTGCATATCCGAATTAGGATATGCTTGCATGATTGTAGAATCTATAATCTTTATCCCAAGCTTGCAGCCGAGGTACCACCCACCTTTATGCGTGCACTTCCAGGCCGCAGGGCACTGACGATAGGTACCTGTCAGTACGTACCACAACCAGTGCCAAATTTCCCTCCAACTTCAATGCATCTGCGTACTGTCCAAGGCCATTTCATATCGCCCAGTCTTCCGCAAAACAAGTGCAGGGTCTTCTACTTATTTCAAAGCTCTATTTTGGCCGTGTCTCAAGTGCTTGTACCTGACCCTCGTTTCCTCCTTTGTGCTGTAATACAATGCCTGCGCCTCCGCCACTCACGCCCACCAACATCAAACCACTCCATCTCTACCGACAGCTCCTCCGTGAAGTTTCCTACCTGCCCCCGGCCTTTTCCGACTCTATCCGAACTATAATTGCCCATCGATTCCGCCTCGATAGAACGAAGAAAGACCTCGACGTTCCGGAGCGTCTTGCCCGAGGCAGGAACGCCTTGCGCCGACTACGGGACGCCAATCATGGCGGCTCTGGCCCCATGCTCGGGCTGTTGCTGAGAGGATTTGCCAGGTCGGGCGCATCGCGGATCAGCTTACTCTCGAAGCTCTCAGCAAAGGACGCTCCTAGTGACTCTGAAGCTCTTGCGAAAGCTATGGCTGAGCTACAACCCACCCGCGATGGCGGTGATTCTGCTCCGTCGAAGAAGAAGACAATCAAGTACGGCTGGATGGACAAGCTGGATAAAAAGAAGCTATCTAGATTCGCGACGTCCCAGAGACGTCAGCAGGAACGGATTGGCTCTAGCACGCTTTCAGATTTCTCCGGTGTAAAGGCACCTCAAGAAAATCAGCATGTGCCGAAATTGAATACATGGGGAAAACCTCCTTCGGAGTACGTGGTGAGGGCCAACCAGGCCAAGATCTGGAAGAAAACACTCGGCATGATACTGCCTCCTCTGCCAAAGCCGCAATGGGAACTGCTCCGAGATTTGGCCAACGGTGCTCAGGAGACAGCTCAGTGGAAGGTGCCTACCCGCAGGCCAAAGGCGAAGCCTCTGTCTGGTCCTATCGAAGACTCTGAATGGGACTGGAAGGCATACGCCCTGAAACCGACTACTACAATTGAAAATCGTTCCAGTCTCCGGGAGTCACGCTTCTCTCTCGCGCGAGACGAGGGGAATCCCTTCACTCTACGAAAGAGGGCTTCGGCAACCAGGTCAGATCGATGGTTCCGCCGCGCATACGACACGATATGGAGGAACAGCGCTGTCATGGAGCAAGACCCTCAAACATTGAATTACGACATCACCTGGGGAGGTGAGGCCAACAAATACCCCCGCCCAACCCAACGTCAACTTCAATTCCTTGATTCGGCTCTGCCCCAACCCGAACCTAAGACGACATCACGACAGCGATGAATGATTCTGTAATTCTATTTCTCTATATGCCTCTAAACCTTTTTTTTTCCCTCAGTCTAATGAATGGGCCAGCTTGTTCAAGCCCTCTCCATCAACACGCATACCCACCCAGTCGTTCATGGCAACTGCTCCGATGCTCTCATAGAACTTGATACTTGGCTCGTTCCACTTGAGCACAACCCACTCCAGTCTCCCACCGTCCATGGCCAGCACCTGCCTGCTCAGCTCCACCAATAGCCGCTTGCCATATCCCTTGCCGCGATACTGGGGTCGGACGAACAGATCCTCGAGGTAGATGCCAGCCTTGGACCGCCAGGTGCTGTAGTTGTAGAAATAGAGCGCCATGCCTGCGGCTTCGCCCTCCGGCGTGAACAGCAGAAGGCAGCGCGAAGGCCGGGTGGGCGATGTGGGTTCCGTTACAGGCACCGAGGGGCTGTCACTGGTGGCGTCGTCTGGAGCGAAGGCGACTGTGTCCTGGATCGTCTGGACCGTTGCCTTGACGGCGTCGGACTCACGCTCGTAGTCGGCCAGCTCCTGGATCATATCAAGGATGATCTGCGCTTCTGTTGGTGGTAGGTCAGCTCCGATCTTCGGCGACTGAACTTTCAGGGCCCCTCACCTTCGCGGCGCGCATGCCGGACGACAGCTTGGTTGGCGCTCATGATGAGACTACGCTGTTCCTATGAATTGGGGGTTCTGTACGAGGAGATTGACAAAGTTTTAGTTTGGCGACGAGGAGAAAAAGAAGCTATCCAATCTCAATATATAATTCCATCGTGGGGCAGCATCTGCAGATTCGCAACGGAGGGCGTCGCAGACATTTTGGTGGGGCGATGCACTACACCGAATTATGCAGCAGTTATTACTCCGATGTACAATCTCTCCGACCGACCGACTTTTCACATTGAAGGATCTTGGACATGGGCGAGGAACATTATCAAGGTTCAATCACATCTGCCTTGATAACAGAGGGTTTTCAAACGAATCTATAGAGCAAAATAGAACAATGAAGTGGCGAAAGGAACGTTTGGCCGACCAGTCACAGATACTTGAACAAGGTTAAAGTTCCGAGCTCCTCAAACACCGGCGCCTACGAGGATAGCATACATCTTAAAGAGCACAACAACAATTGCGTGCTTGCTGAAATTGCTAAGACCGCAATCGGCATATTTCCAAGAGCCCCCCAAAAAATAAACATGAAATAAAGTTATTCTTCCCGTGCCAGGGGCACTTGCTAGTGACTGTCCGATGCTGTCATGCCCCGATATGCTCTGGTCTGAAAACTCCTCCATCAAATTCCCAACTTAAAAGCACACATTACTTGACGCCCAGGGTGGTGTCTATCGCCTCAACCATGAACATTCCCTGTCATCGGTCTGTGCTATTTGGTCTTTATTTGGCAATGTACTCCGGCCACACTGAGCAGACCTGTCACTTGCGGCACGTCGTTATTGAGCACAGCAAAATGGATATCAATCATTTATTTAATCATGAATCGAATGGTGGTTATCTTGGCGTTAGTCTTGCGGTGATTGAATTGTAATATTCTCACTCTCCTTAGCTACAGCTTTGATCCTATTCCCATCTTCCCATCACCTACAGGGTCACAAGCTCAGTCGTTCAAGAGATCTGGGAGAATGGGTAAATTATCAGTGTGATCCCGCTCAGCTATGATCAATCGTTTGCCCCCAGTACGCCAATACCCCCGTCCACTCTTCAACCGACATGGTGGACTCTCTATTCGACCGTCCGCTACAGTTCTCTGCGTCAATCCCGTCAGAAGTCACATCGCCACAGTAAAATATTCGCACACGAAGATTCTCAATTGAACCCTTATCCGAAAGGGTATTGTATTACTAGGTATAGTATTTGAGGGCTACAGAAAAACACTCCATGATGCGATCCCCAAAATGCTTGAGAAAGAAAGATGTTAATAATTGACATGCTTGTTTCCTCAGAATGGCAGTCTATCAGATCGGACACGCGAACAAAAAAGGGAGATACTCCCATCAAAACGTCAAATTAGAGACGGGGAATTTGAATGCCACCCCGCCCACCTTTCCACCATAAGCTAACAGGTCGAAACGTTCACTGCTCGACAGGGATATATAAGAGAAAAAGGCGTGGTTCTTGTTTTCGGTCATAAACGCTCAGGGCTCACTGTAGAGCCGAGACGAGTAGAAGAGAGGGCCATTGAGTCGGGTTGTTGGCGGAGAGAGATGAGAAGAGTAGGTGTGTCGGCAAGGCGTTTACAGGAAGAACACAGGGACGAGCAGGACGAGCCCGGCGATGATCGAGGGGACCGCGAGGGTGCCGGCAGCGTTGCAGTCGCCATCGTCGCTGCCGCCGCCGCTGCTGTGGCTGCTGCCACCACCCTTCTTGCGCTTGCACAGATTAGAATTGCCAATGCTGGTTGACAGCGCAGTGGAGGTAGTCGAAGAGGAGGAGCTGGTGCGGGTGGACGCGGCGAGGAGGGTCGCCGAAGCGGAGGTTGTGGCGAAGGCAGTCGAGCGGGCGGAGGTGGAAGAAGAAGACGAAGACCCAGAGGAGCCGGTGCGGCAGCGCCCATCGGATGTGCAGGTCTGGCCGGCGTTGCAGTAGGTTCCGGCGTCGTCACCGCAGCAGATACCAGTGCTGGGGATGCAGAAGTCGCCACACTTCTTCTTTCCAGTGTCGCAGGTGGCGGTGCCAGTGCAGGTCTTGCCGACGGGGCAGCAGCCGTTGGATTGGCAGACGTAGCCGGCCTTGCAGGAGGCGCCGTTTCCGTCGCCGCAGCAGGTGTTGGTGATGGAGATGCAGTAGTTGGTGTCACATGTCTTCTCGCCAACCTCGCAGCTGGACTGGCGGTTCTCTAGAAGAGGGGGAAGTTTGCGACGCCTCGGGGGAGGAGGTCTTCTTGGACGCCGGCAGGAATATCCTTGCCCTCGAACTCGAAGGCGAGAGCAAACCCAGCCAGGGCAAGGGCGTGAATGAGACGGACCATGGTGTAAGCGGTTGGTCAGAAGGAAGACCAAGTTGCAATATTAAGTTGAAGGGTAAAGAGAAAGAAAGAATGAATAGCAACCCCGTGCTCAAGAAGAGAGGAAGGAAAGAGGATGATAGGGATATTGACAGGAGAGGTCTCGGGACGAGGTGTGGGATACCGAGCTCTTCATATATGCAGTCCCAGCTGCATGTCACCGAACCAAACAAACTCAATCAGAAGCCAGGCCCGTTCTGCCTGCCTGTCAGTGAACCACAACAACCGACGAAGAAGAGTCTGCCTTGTGCTAGCGTGGCCGCAGGGAACCTGGACGCAAAGCGCTCAGAGGAGCGTCCATGGGCTGCCCTACCATTCTGCATTAGCCTGGGGTTTGAGATTGCAGTAGCGCGATGAGAATTTCCCGAAGAAGGAGATGAGCGGTCATCCCTGCAAGGCCGTGTTGCTCGTGTCTGCCCTCCCATGCTTTCCTCTGACTCCTGCACCAGGAGCGGGCAAGACTCATCAATATGCCAAGACTGTGATCATGAAAGTGCTCAGAACATGTCAGCCTCGAAGGCAAACTTGACACTCAAGAGGAGTGAGAAATCAGGGGTGATGGGGTTAACACCAGAGTGAGTGACTGACACCGGGCGATGGAATCAGTCACCGTGGAGGGTGGAGCCTCATCTTTCAGCTGTGAGCGCTCTGTGGGTGCGTGAGTGAGTTGTTTGCAGTGGTGGGTCATGACTAAAGGAATCAGAGACCTCTAGCAGGCTACACATCGGCAAGCTGGCCGGGGAGAGGCTTCTGTCGCATTGATGGTTGTGCGTCTGGACAGCAGAGAGTGGGCGGCGAAGGAAGTGAAGCTCATGCTGATGCCTGTTTTGCCTGCTCCTGCCTTGGTAGCCATGCCTGGGTGCATGTCTGGTGGGTGTAGGCTCCCCATCTCAGGCAGCGATAGTGATCATTAATCACAAGCCCAACAACAGATCGGTACATCAGGAAGCATTGCTTTACCTCACAAGAATTAGTCCCGGATGTCACATGGCCGTTGGGATGGATGGTGGAGGACTGAAGGGCTCGGGATGTGGGTGGCGGGCAGTGCAGCCCAGGAATGCAGCCAAGGGGCCTCTGATCGCCAGGCGGCACCTCACTACCCAATAGGCGGGTTTGGCTGCAACTGCCCCCTGAAGCCGGCCCTGGCAGCACTCCACAGGGCTGAAGAGCTAATGCAACCCTGCTAAACCCCGCCTGGATGGTTAAATTTACTCTTCACCACTCACAATTAATTCCTCGAGTCTCTGGTGCTCGGTTGAACAAGGGTTCCGAGCGCTATGCCTGTTTGCCGCAGCGCGCTGCCCATCCAAGATCGTATCTCTCGTGTCTGTAGCTGAGTGAAGAATTTTGAAATTACCACACAAAAGACCTCTGCGCTGGCCATTTTTCTCACCACCCTTTTGGTAATACGAGCAATTAGCCATATGAAAAATATGAGCAATGCCCCTATCATGAACCCACAGCCTCAGCCGCCAAGACCTGCCATTAAACCATGGCAGGAGGATCATCGTCAATCATACGGCAATGCGTGGAAACCGGCCAGATCCAATCGAGAGCATAGCCCTATGACCTTGGCATACCACATACCATGTACTCTAGCACAGTCAGACAATGCACTGGTATGGCAGCAGAGAGAGTGAAAGCAATCAGAATATGAAATGTATCCGCCACCGTGGTCCTCGAACTGATAACCATATCCAGAAGAGGGACAACCCTATTTCTCCATGCCTGCTCCATGCTCTGTTAGGAGCCCCTCTCCTCCCCGTCTTCATGCCGCAGGTGTCATGGATGTCGGTGTAGCGGGATCGGCAATCAATGGCCTACCCAAATGCCATGATGAAGAAAATACGTACAAACGCGCTGGTTACGCGTGACCCACACCCAAGATCTAGGCCACGGTCTGGAAATGTTCTTTTTTTGGCAGCAGAGTGCAGCCATCACCGCCTGCTTTTCGTTCGGCTTTAGCTCACTACTACTTAAGGCAGACTGGTTTTATTATGGCCCACGAAGGATTGAGATGTGCAGCAACCTGCCAGATCGGGAACACGACTGGGCGCTGGCCAGATTGATTCTCTCTCCCGCCAACTCAGCTACCCATCTTCACGTCCGCACGGGAAGGAATCATCCGGAGAGTGCTCTGACTCCCTTCACCTGCAACCACAATTTCATGAGCTGGGTCCAAAACCGACACCAAAGATTCTCACCGACCCGACGCCTCCCCGGTTGGGTGGTCCTTTCTCCCGCATGTTTAATGACAGGGAGCGCGGTGGCTGACACAGCGATGGCCGGTGTGCTAGTACTAGCTGCATCGACTCCAGAAGGGCTTGGCCGCTTCTGGAATTCTGTGCGACAGCTCACGGCCGTGCGTCTGGTCAGCCGTAGCGCAGAGGCCAGCCGGATGGATGCGACATGGTGATGAGAATTTCACACGCGCGTGAGCGTGCTTCAATATGAAGACTATGGAGTTGGAATGGGATGGGGACGTTACTGCCAGCACACCCGGGTACTGCTTCCCTGCGTGCATCTGATCAACCACGTTGTAGTGCATAGAGATTATCGGCCAATCCAACAACTTTAAATCAGTGTTTTTGTTCCAGATGTGTGGGAGTCAGCAGTAATTTTTACACCAATTGGCTCCTTGCCCAATGTTCAGCTACTGGCAAGGGTCCTCTTACTAGTACTATTCTATGCAGCATCAGGATGAACCAATTGGTCCGGGATTACACCTGATGTGACATCAACTGGCGTGGTGGCAGAGTGGTCTAATGCGCAAGACTAGAAATCTTGTTCCTTCGGGAGCGTCTGTTCGAATCAGGCCCACGTCGACACCTTCTTTTTGGTTCTCGCGCCATTGAGAATTATCAATTAATCCGTTAATTACAAGAAATAAATTACAGTACCTGTAGATGTTGTAATTTGCATACCACATGTATGTTGTTAACTCTTATCACATGTGCCTACCCTACATCAGGCGGATGGCGATAACTTCAACCAAAAAATAACATGCTTGGGCCACGAGAATCCAAAACCGCAACGATAGGTACAACCAGTGTTTTTTTTTTACTTTTTTTTGAAGAGCACACCTTTGACTACATGGGCTTTTTATAAATTTAGGGCCGTAATGATTGCATCATCACATTTCTTGCATACGATCATCTAGATTCACCCCACTGCTAGTATTCTATGTTCACTTACCAGTTACACCTCTCTTCACTTTTGATGTCCACCTTTCGTCATTCTAGAGAATTACAGCTATCTGTGATGATTTAACTCGTGCAGTATGAGTGAAGTATATTTCCTAGAATAGGAATATTGAATTTAGGTATCATCATTACGAATCATCATTGTCGCAGATTAAGACCGAGCAAGCCTGTGTCGGCAATGGAGAAATTACAGCAGGTAGAAAATTCACTAAATCCATGAGCGCTAAACGAACTTCGTTTCTCTTACGGCATGATTCTGTCATCTCGCCGCTGAGCTTTTGAGGGTCAAGACAAGCGGTTCCGATGTACGGCTATAAAACTCCGTTTCTGAAGGTCTCTTGTCTTGTGTTGGGAGATTCCACCAGTCGCCGCCTGCCCCTATATGAACCTAATCTTCGTTCTCAGAGATGTCATTTAGTTTATTTGGAGACTTTACGGAACGATGACCATAATCTAATGCTGAAGCTCAATCCTCCTGTTCCCCTAAACTCTAAGAAATCGATAACTTGATGCTACATCCAGTATCACAACGCGGTCAACACATCAAAGTTCAGCTTTTTGCTCGGCCATATAAGATTTAAGGCCAACAATGGCCTGTGCCAACATGATGACTTTGTTTTGGTTGTTGTCTCGCTGCCCGGAACACTATCCTTTGAAGTATTGAAGTTCGCAAGGCAACTACCTAACTGCGTCTCTGGCTCATTGCCTGTTCTGATAGTTCCAAAGCGACCTTCATCGACCTCTTGTCCTGAGGATTCTTCATGGTAGCCACTTCCTCGACTGTATCCATTCTTTCAACTCTAACCACATCTGCTCTATTTTGGCACCCTCGCTCCCTTCTCAAAGTCAGCGTTGATGTCGACATCCTCCAGAACAACATTGCTGTTCTTGGCTGCATTAATTCTCATCTTCCTTAGATGCCAGGTCTGGCGCTCCGTGTGTCTCGTGAGCCACCAAGCCCACAGAGTGGCAAGAATGCACACCCCGCTCATCCCCATTGCCACTGCGAACGAGACTGTATATTTCGGGGCGTACTTGGACTGGAAGATCTGTGGTCCGACAATCGTACCGATCTGGCCGAGGGAGTTTGAAAATGCAATGGCAAAGGCCGAACCAGTGGCTTTGGATGTAGTCTGGAGGCGCCACGGCCACATGGTCGAGAACCAGGCTAAAGACGCCGAAGCCGCAATGGTCGTGGCGGCATATACGCCTCCGAGGTTGGGATAGGTGACCATCACCGCGTAACATGCCAGTGTAGTGACCATGTAGATAAGTGCGATGAGAGGATACGGGACACCCTTCCGGCCGGTCAAGTATGCGCTGAGGCCAATGAGGAACATGGGTATAACCGCGGAAGGGATAGTGAGCAATTGACTTTCGGCGATGGAGCTGTGGGAAGAATGTTAGATGTGTTTCCGGTATGAAGTTCTTGAGAAGTGGGAAGCGGCTTACACAAGCCCAAGATCAGCTACGATGGTGGGCAGGTAGAACGAGAGACCTGAGCCTCCAATTGTCTTTGTCGCCCAGATCAGTGTGAACCACCAGAGACGCTGGTCCTTGAGACTCTCCCAAATTTCGCTCACATTAAAGTCGGATTCACTTGATCGAGGAGCATTTGCAGGGAGTCGGGCTTGGAGGAACCTCTTTTCCTTGTCGGTGAGCCATTTTGCTTGTTCAGGGACTGTATCGAGATATAAGCCTTCATTATCCTCGTGAACTGAGGAAGTCTTCTTACAGTCAGGGAAGATCCACCAAAGTGAAATACCGAAGAGAATCGTAAATATTCCTTCAACAAGGAAGAACCTATAAGTGTGAGCGAATAAGTAAGTCGAGGATTGCGGGTACATAAGATGGGTATATTTACCATTGCCAACCGGACAAACCACCTCGTCCAGATATACCGTTGAAACCAAAAGCCAGGACTGCACTGACAATATTGGCGAAGAACTCGAAGGAGTCTGTTGTAGAAGTATGAGTAAGTTGCTTTGTTATACTGAGAGGGTGGGTACAGATGATGACGCACAAAATATCAGGAGCCGACTTGTCATCTCATCAGCCCGGTACCAATACGTCAATTGTAGAATGATGCCAGGGAACATTCCAGCTTCGGTCTGCATGCAGTTAGCATTGGCGGAAACACTGCTACGGCTGAACAAGTTCACTTACAAGACCAAGGAAGAATCGAGCTGTCAGAAGTCCCGCTTTGGACGTGACTGCAGCATGACATGCCAGTGTGATTCCCCAAGTCACCTAGTCCGGTCAGTTTGTATGTACAATCTCAGCTTGAGAGGACCTATAAACAGACCATAATTCGCGACTGGAACCTTGAAGGGAGCATTTTCTTCATGATCAGGTTCGATGGTATCTCGAACACAATAAAAGGGATCTGTACACCATGTCAGTTCTAAACATTGAGATATCGGCTGACGAGAATTCATACAAAGTATATTGTGCTGACCCAGTTGTAGTCGTTAGCGGTCATTTTGAGCTGTGTCATAATGTTTCGGTCGGTTCCACGGTTCATAATACGAGCATGCGCAGCCTTCAGAAATTAGCTGGGTTCCTATTGACCGTGTGCCCCACGGTCTGGACAGCACCAAGGTCACTTGGACTCACATTGTTCGCATCGACATTTTTGATCATGAAAATGCAGGCACACAGTATCATGAGGCGAATGTCTACACGGCGGAGCAGCTTCTTCTCCTCTTCATATGACAGAAGACCGCGATCCTTCATGCGTTCGTGGTCATAACCAGTGATCTCGGCTACATTTTCTCCATCGACATTCGCGTCTCTTGGTTGGATGTGCAATTTCCCTTCAGCGGAGGTCTCTTCGCTTCTTGTGACCGGGTCTGTCTTGTCAGCGACGGGGGACGCCATAATAGACACGAGAAGTGATGAAAATGGGTTTCTAGAGATAGAGACGTCTAAGTTCACACGAGCCAACAAATGAAGTCACTGAGAGACATGCGCCTTATAAATTGTTTATTTCCTGAGGGGCAAGCACGCCAAACCGGATTTGAGCCTGTTTTACGTAGCCCTGCTTGGTGACTTTACAACCCAGAGCAAGAATTTTTATCTGATGAGATGTTACCCAATGATTGGCCGGAGATGGATACCATATTAGGGTTTTAATCAAAGTATTATCAAACCATGTAAGCATAGCAATGTTTGATGGGAGGAACGGGGAGTGGACATAACTGCCATCGTGGGGGTTGGCGGCACACTATCCCGGTTGGCTTCTCACACGTCTCGTAGCTGAGCTCGGAGTCCGAGCACCCTGGCTTTTGCCCCTGCCACTCACTTATTAGAGAAACTCCAATTATGTGCATTGGGAAGGTCAGCTGGGAACTTTCAGGGCATCAATAGCAGTAAGATCAACGCCTAGTGTCTTGAAGTCTTGCAGATCCATGTCGTGGGAGGCGAAGTTTTTGTCTTCGCCTGGATGGAGGTTGCTTGGTTCACATCACAGTAGTGTGGGTTGTTGTACATAACTTGGGCCAGAAATTCGTGAAAAGAAAGCTACACTACCCTAGCCGAGAGCTAAAGGTTATCAATCTTAAGAAGGTAAGGGGGGAGATACAACGGCCCCTTCTTTTGGACTTAGACTGCATGCCACTCTCACGCTTGTCTTTAGATGCCCACACTGCGGAGGAGTGGGCAAGGATGTTGCCGTTACGGGGCATTTCTTTAGTCACAAATGAGGGCGGAGGAACTAATCAGATCTTCCAAAGGCGAACGTGACTTGGACGGGGTTCACTATCGCTACACCTCTTCGCGTATTCCCACCTACCATGAACTAGGTGTGTTGAACGCCTCTCGGGATTGACCGGTGTTAACCGCACGCAACCCTGCTTCCTGTTCAAAGTGGGCTTCTGGTAGCAATCTCAACCTCGTGTGGTTTTAGTCACCACCTGCTGGGAGGAGTCGAGGCTGGGGGCGGCGGTTTTTTGCAGCCGATATTCCTCAGACTCGATTTCATCAAGAGCATCTCATTCGACCACATCCGCGCCAATTAAACAACGCAAAGAAGGCTAAACAAGGAAGAATTCTTTAGTTTTTTTTAACTAACGTAAGGCCACGGCCGGTTCTGTCATGTTCATGGACACATCCATTCGTCCGTCCATCTTCCGGCCCGTCAGTGACTGACGGAGCTCATTGACTGCCCCTGGTAGCGCTCAAGGCCTTCTTGGCCCTTGTAGTCCCCTACTTTCGGGGTCATCTGTTGAATGGCCCGAATACCGCCGTGCGTATTGTCTGCATTGTAGCCCTTTGCTCGCAGGACACTCGTAGCGACACGAGCAGAGTCGCCATCGTAGCACATGATCAGCGAGTGCTTGTCCCGAAGCTGTGAGCAAATGTCTTCGTCGTTGGACTCGAGCCTCGCCTCAAATTCTTTCCAAAGCCAGGACATCACCTTGGGGTCGGAAAACGGACTGGCGGTGCTGGCCTCAACCAGCGGGAAATTGAGAGATCCGGGGAGGCTGAAGCACTCGTAGTCCTCGGCTTGTCGCAAGTCAATGATGACTGTGTCTGAGCAAGGAGATAGGATTTGCTCCCAGCCTTGGCGTTCGTTGGCACGCCTCTTAGACATAAATAGTAGAATATCCCTGTCAAGCACGTTGTTGACGCGATAAAACTCGGCAAGAGCAGTCAGTGGTTCCTTTTCCCAGGCCGAGTCGTACCGGTACAGGTCAACATCTGCCAGTTCCTGAGAAACATCAGATTAGCCCAAAGACTCCAGCTGCCTTGAAAATGGAGACTCACAGAGTTGCTGATGGTGGGGAAGTGCTCGGATCCCAATTTGGCAAAATACTCGTCGATGTATTGGTATGGAAGATCGCAGCAGAGGAAAGCACAGTGGATCTGACCATCATCGCCCGCCAGCTCAGCCAAGGTTCCCTCATTCCTCCTCTTCTCGAGGAATTGGAATAACCCTTGGAGGTTGAAGCCGGACGATGGGCCGCTGACGATACCGTTACGGCAGAGCTCCAGCGAGAGAGAGAAGGAATGATGGGATCCCACTTCTTCAATGTGGTCGACGGACGACTTCCAGGGGAAGTTGACTGGACCAAGTAGAGCCAAAGACCGAGGCCCTGGTACTCGGTCACTTGCAGCAGTGCATACACTATGTTGGGGCCCGGTTAGACTAAGATTCGGAACTGAGCTATGAGAAAACATACCCTAATCGGAAGACAGATGGTTTCTGTTCCTTGAAGAAGCTTCCTAGGCCTGACATGGTCCCTGAGTTTTGAAGAAAGATCAACACTTGTAATGAAAAACATGTAATATTGCTAAGGCTGGAGCATACCTGAAGTGCCCATTCCCGCGCAGATCAAGTTGATTTCGGGCAATTGCTCCAGAATCTGAGGGCCTGTCCATCGGATGTGGGACTGCCAGTTCTTGATTGTTTCGTTAGAAATTTCAATAATCATGACAATGATTGACCCTAGAACTCACAAGATCGTTGTCATACTGATCAGGATTGCACACGGACTCGGAATTTTTTGCCAAGCGGTACGCGGCGCGGATACCTCCACGTTCATCTTTCGGTTCTGGCTGAGAAGGGCCGCCAAACAGAGTACTGCCACGGAAGATGTGAGTCAAACGGGGAGCTTTTTGGACATTAATCTCCAACCAGGTGCTCTTTAACTTACATGTTCAGACCAAAGAACTGCATCAGTCTCAATTTGGCGGCGGTGGTCTTATTGCTCAAGAAGGCATGCACATCGTCCAAGCCGTGGAAAACCCGTGAGATCATTGCCATGGAAATGACGGTCGACCCGGAGCTGTATTCCACGACTGTTTTGGTTTTTCCGGGAGCAACACCATGCTCGAGAAGATTCAATGCTATGTTGATTGTTTAGCCCAACACATTTTTGAGGCCTTGTAGCTGAATATTTGGATAACAATGGGTGACCTACCTGGCATGGCCTTGACATTGTTTGCGGGATGCATTGTCATCATCTTGGCATAGATGCGTACTCCATCTTTATGGTATGGGTTCAGGGACTCGGGAATTTCTACCAGAGGCAGTGGCGGTGCAATATCAGGATTGAAGTACTCCTTGAGGGCATCAGGGCCCTTGTAAACGTTGAGATTATTCCTCGTTTGCATGGTCGAAACTTTATCAAATTATGAAAATGGGGAAGCTATTGACAAGGACGTATTATAAGTGCTGATGAGTTGGGACAAGAGAATTAGAGGGCAGGTGAGAATAATGGCTTTGCGGTTGTATTGATGATATCTTATCAAATCACTACCAGATCTTCAGAACAGAGGCAGGAGGTGGGCTCTGATATTGTTCCCAGTTTTTGCTCTGATGACGCCGAGGTATCTAGAAGGCTCAACACCCGGATCATCGATGCAGCCAGTCAGCCACCTATTCAGCAGAGTTACATCATGGACGGATTAGATCCATCGTTCGATGTCACCATATGGCCATGAAGGTCCTTGCCTGGTCAAGTAAGAAGCTAGCAATTGCCGCTTCTAGGATTGTAGTTTCTCGGACCACTCTTCGTATTCCGAGAAAACCTCTTCATCATGGTTTAGAGTATCAAGCTTGGATTCAGTCATGCATAAATGAGAGGATGATGACATTTAAGCTTCCAAACTCGACATGGCGTAATGTCGTGGGCCAGCTAAATCCACACGGCTAGCCCTGTGTGTATGAAATTGCAACGTAATTCATGACCCGTGGTTATTCTGCCGTTTTGAGACATATGTTGATCCTAAGCGAAGTTCGTTTAACCATGAATCTAATTAGACTGGTTTCCACATGTAACATGACGAGATCAGAGGTACATTCAAATTATGTGGGCTGGGTTGCCACAAAGGTTCTTCGGCAGTCTAAAGAGATTTTCAAGAAGATTTCTTCACGTCATTTTCAGGGTATCGAAGAAAGTTGGTCTCCGTTTCTCGGAGCCTGCCATACTATAATTAGATGACAAATTTCATACCAAGTTTCTGTTGCTAGAATCCCACAGACACCTGATCAACCTGCTTGTTTTGCTGAAAACAGAGTAGTATCTGCAGCTCTGCCTAGTTTCATCCACCAGCAATGAGCCAGCTCATTAGTGACGAGAACCAAAAGCCTCAGGCAATGGCTTTTGCGGACCCTCAGAAGTCGGATGCTTCGACGGAATCACCGACATCCAGAGACAACAAAGAAGAGGCACAGGTGTTCAACGAGCAGACCAACTATGTTTCCAAAAGCAAAATCATCACGGTAGAGTACCACACAACCCTTTTCAATACACTAGGGTACTGGTCATCCTAACTACTGCAGCTAGATCTTTCTGGCATGTGCCACCGTCGATCTGGTGGCGCTCATGGACCAGACCACCCTGGCTGCTAGTTTGACCATCATCGGCAATGCGCTGCAGGCTGGACAGCAGCTGTCTTGGCTAGCCAATGGCTACTTCATGTAAATTCACTGAGCTCCGAGGCGACTCCCGCGTGTCTAACACTTTTGTAGAACATCCACGGTCGGGCAGCTCTTGTACGGCCGCCTCTCAGACATATGGTCCCGCAAGGTTATCCTCATGATCGGGTTAGCCATCTTCGGCATTGGGTCACTGGCGTCATCACTGGCCCAGACAGCCACTCAACTCATCATCTTCCGCTGCTTGACCGGTTTTGGAGGCGGCGGGCTCATGACGGTTGCGCAGATGATTGTCAGTGACGTGGTGCCGTTGCGAGAGCGAGGCAAATACCAGGGTATCCTGGTAAGTTCCCCGCGAGTCCTGCACCTCTTCCACCACCGGATTATCAGATCCATCAGATTAGATTAGGCGAGACGCCGTTGATTCTACATCGTCCACCCCCCAAGCTAATTCCCGTGCCTCGTTCATATAGGGAGCGGTAACTGCGCTGGCCAATGGAATCGGCCCGGTGATCGGTGGTGCCCTCTCGTCTCGCGGGGGCGACTCCTGGCGTTGGATTTTCCGGCTCAATTTGCCGTTGACGGCACTGTCCGCAGTATGCGCGTTATTCTTCATGCCACTAAAGAGAGTGTCGGCCGAATGGAGGGTGTAAGTGCTGCGATCCAAATATGTTCAGGTTTGCATATGTTGACGGCCCAATGTAGCAAGCTGCAGGCCATCGACTTCACCGGAATCCTGCTAGCGTTGGCCGGCACCACCAGTCTCATGCTTGGCTTGACTTGGGGCGGCGGCGAGTACCCCTGGGATTCTGCGGCTGTTCTCGCAAGCCTGCTCGCTGGTCTGGCCGTCTGCGTTGCCTTTGTTCTATGGCAGTGGAAAGGGGCGAGTTACCCGCTCATGCCCGGTACGTCCCGTTCGGCACTTTTCCTCCATTCTAGCTCTTGCACAAGGCTTACTCTGGTCCCTGTCGAGGGCTTATAGTGGACATCTTCCGTTCTCGAATGACGGCAGGGGCATGTATCACCATGTTCATCAACGGTTGGAACTTTGTAGTGCAGGTCTACTACATCCCCACCTTCTACCAGCTTGTCTACAGCTACGGGGCTACCAAGGCCGGCGTCATGCTGCTGCCCATCACGCTCGTGCAAACCGCAAGCAGTACCCTCTCCGGCCTAATAGTTCACTGGGCGGGACGGTACCGTGAATGCATCCTTTTTGGCTGGGCTTGCTGGTCTGTCGGTTTGGCCCTCATGTCCACCTTGGATGAGACGTCAGGCTTGGGCAAGCAGATCGGATATTCCCTGCTTATTGGTATAGGGGTCGGAAACACGCTCCAGCCGTAAGTATCTGGGTCTGATCGGCTGTGTCCAGCCCCCTTTGGCTGATTTGGTGATTCTAGAGCCCTGATTGCGATCCAGGCAGGAGTGCCGCGGAAGGATATGGCGGTTGTTACATCATTCCGCAAGTAAGTCTTATGGCAACCCTGACAGTAAAATGACCACCTTCTCATCTTTTGTCATAGCTTTGTCAGGAATTTAGGGGCCACTTTTGGCCTTGCCATCTGCGGGACCATCTTGTAAGTCAGTCCATGAGATTTGTGAAAGTATCTGGTTGTGCTAAGTGATATTCGAGGAACAACGTGGTCCGAGATTCGGTAGACAGCCTGGATTTGGAAGCTGAACCTCGCAATGACCTATTACGTAATCCACAGCAATATTTATCAAAGCTGTCTGATGTAGATGCCGAGCGCATCGGCGCCGCTCTTGCGCCAGCCTACCAGAGGTCATTCAAAATCATCTTTCAACTTGGCGCGGGCCTCGCAGCTTTTGCTTTCTTCGTGGCTGTCTTTCTGATGCCACATATTGACTTAGCTCGTCCGGATGATGCCAAACTGAAGGAAGAAGGTCGCCAACCACGTGTCAAGGAGAAACCCGAAGCATCTGCATGAATTGGAAGGAAGAGAAAAGATCTGCAATTTCGTTGTCAGTACATGGTTGACTTGGGTCCTAAGCTCAGCAAGGTTCCTGGGCTGAAAAGATGATGCCATTTACGCCAGACTTAGCACTTTTAGAATGCATTGATCACTCCTTCCTTTTCAGCTCATCTTGGCAATAAACTTGATGATCAAATATGACTTACTCCACACATGCACCTTGTTGTTCTTCGTAGTGAGCTGAACTACCCTGACGGTAACCATGATTGAGCCGCCTAGGTCGTAAAGCAGGAATGAGTTGTTATGCTTGATCCTCAGCGGCTAAGACTAGTAATTAGTTGTCAGTAGTTGTCACGAAATCCACATCGCGTATGCGTCTCGTAAACCGAGCCGCAGATCCCTGACGCTAAATGGCAAGCTGAATTTTCACGCAACACGCATTGGATGGTCCTGGATTTCTCACCTGGGGTTTTGTTCATTGCAACCATCAAGGTGTCACCATCAAGGTCTTCCTCCCGGCCGTTTTGATGTATGGGGCATCACCCTTAGCCAAGCTACCCCTGTCTTCGCATATGCAACCCCATGCAGCCTTGCCTACACTTACACCCCATCTCCATGTACCTAACCCAACACACATGTACCTCGGAGACTCGGTGCAGGTACTTGGCATTGGGATCCTGAGCGGGTGGGGAATGTCTGTATCGGCTGTCGTCTTCTCGACTATCAATCTGATTAAAATTCAAAATCAGGTTGAGAAACATCTCGTGTCCACGCCTTAATCGCTCAGTAGCATTGGACCTCGGAGTTAAAGCGTTTGGAGGAATAATTGTGGATTAGTTGCTGTTCACGCAGGTTCGTCTGCTGTGGCGTTGTCTGTTGCCTCATCGTCATGACTGACCTGAAGAGGAAAAGAGAGCTTCGAAGTTTGGTTTGAATGTCAAGCAAGAGGAGATGGGAATAATTACTGGGAACACTAGTCGCCGATTAAGCTCCGAGAGAGAATTGGTTAATCCCAGCTCATGAGTTCCTAAGTCTCGGAGGTCATCGTCATTAAGAGGCATGGCCTGCTACGTTTCCCGCTACTGCACCAGTCCATGAACCGTATTCCCAAACATCTCTTAATATGCTTCGTGCAACATTCCTAGCTGTCTTGACCGCTTCATGGGCCGTCCCGTGCCTGGGGACTGCTGATCCTCAGAGGCCTTTACTAAAGGACTTTGACGCTCTCGGCGCCTGGTACAAGGACGTGGCTTCCATCAATGCTACAACATCTCTTCAGGATGTCGAGAAAGCCAAGAACACATCCATTGCCATTGTTGGCGCCGGTATCACCGGCCTAGCCACTGCACTGTTCCTCGACAGCGTCGGTGTCCGCAACTGGGAGATACTGGAGGCCAGTCATCAGGTTGGCGGACGTCTGCGGACGCTCTACGTTGGCGATACCCAGGAATGGGCAGAAATGGGACCTATGCGGCTCCCGTACCGGATCAAGTACAAGAGTGACAACGCTACACTCGAGTACTCGGACCATGCCATGACTTTCCAGTTAGCAGACTGGGTCAATGAGCTGAATCGAGGCAGCCATGATGATCTCAAGGTCAACTTCATCCCTTGGATCCAACACTCGCCAAACGAGTTGCTTGGTCTTGGCACTGGCAGGCATCCCGATGGTAGCATTCCTACACGAGCAGAAATTGCCGCAAACTCCAGCCTGGGCAAACCGGCCCCGTTGGATACGGAAGAGTACAAGTCCACCAAGGCAAAGATGAACGAGATTCTCCTCAATGAAGCGACCCTCAGACAGATCCAGCGAGATCCGTGGGGCGTTCATGGCCGCGTCATGAAGCAGGGCCTGGACGACATAAGCCAACAAAGCATGATGCGCAACTTTTGGAACGCGAGCGCCGAGGTGGCAGATGCCGTACATGGCGCAACGGACTATGATGTCTTTTGGGATGAGATGCACCACAATTCAAATCTCGCCCAGGACGGCAGCAAGAGCACGCTTGGTGAGACGGAGTGGCGATGTGTCGACGGAGGTTTCAGCCGCCTCTCAAATGCCATTCTGCCTCATGTCCAAGACCGCCTGATCCTGAACCGCCAAGTCCGCAAGATTGAAGCCGTGAAAGACGAGCAAGGCAAAACCGCGACGGGCACCAAGCTATCCTGGGTCGATGTCGATGCCAACAGAACCCAGACGAAGCCGCAGCCCCAGCAAAGCAAGAACTACGACTACACCATGCTCACAGCCCCCTTTACCATGACGCGGCTGATGAGTCTTCCCCAGTTCTCACCGACCCTCTCACGGGCCATGGCTGAGCGCGGTCTCCGCTTCAAGGATGCCTGCAAGGTCGCGCTGCTCTTCAGCGAGCGCTTCTGGGAAAAGGGTGAGCGCCCCATCTTTGGCGGCTACTCGACGCCGCCTGATGCCGCCGTCGGTGCTCTCTACTACCCAGTCTACGGGCTCAATGAGACGGGCCGCCCGGGCCTGATCATGCACTACCGCGGCGGCGACTGGAGCAGCCGCTTTGCAAGTCTCAGCGAGGAGCAGCATGTGGGCATGGTCCTTGACGCCATCGCCTCGCTGCATGGCGAGGAGGTTCGTGAGCTGTACACGGGTGAGTATGAGCGCTTGTGCTGGCTCGACGAGCCCTTCATCGCCACGGCGTGGACACGTCCAGACGTTGCACAGCACGCGCTGTATATTCCGGCGTATCATAAGACTGAGTCCAATGTCATCGTTCTTGGTGAGCACACGGCGCCTACCCACGCCTGGATCAGCTCCTCGCTCTACTCGGCCGTTCGTGGTGCAGTTCAGCTTCTTCTAGAGATTGGGCTAATTGACGAGGCCAAGGAACTTAACCAACGATGGATGGGCCGATGGGTAAAGACGGAGTAGATAGTTGGTCACGTATTAGACGTGTGAATATCGTAAATCTAGATGTATATCTCTTTGGCGTACCCCTTTGCCTATCGGAGTCGTAAACTAGGAGAAGTGATAGAATAAGGGTATTATTGACCGAGCCAGGGCAATGAATCAAAAGTTGCAATAGCATTTTGTTAAGTGAGTCAATTGAGGTGATTAAAATGACCGAGGAAAAAGAATTGTGGCCTATCTGTGTATCTAAAAATTTGCTATATCTAACTCCTTGTTCTCATATTTCTATGGCATATTTACATTGGCTATTGTCTAGAAAAGAATTGGGCCACCACTCATGCTGCCACCAACTTGCGGAATCTTCAAGATACCTTCACCCACCAGATCCATCGCCAGCCGAGCGAGTAGTCCATCACAGCCCTTCGCAGCTAGGATACCCACTGCAACAGGCAACTTTTCATCATTATCCGTCAAATTACTGAACTTCGATACCTCTCCTACTGGATATATAAAATCTGGGCAGCCCGAGAAGACGGAGATGCGGGCTGCTGAGAAACCCGTGAACGGCAAGGGAGGCGCGATATCATACCGATTCCTCGGAGCCTGTGTCCCTATCTTGCCTGGATATAGAATGAGGGAAGAGGAGCATTGAAGGGGGTCATTGACAGGAGGCAGCATTTCATCATTGAACCAGTCTGCAAACATGGTCTTGTTATGCAATGCTTCATCCCATGAGTAGTTGGCTGCCCATGCCCAGCGCGCGAGTGGGGATGGGTTGACGAATGGTCGACGGCCATTATGAAGACTTGCATAGTCGGCGAAGAACTGATTGGTCAAGTTGTCTTGACCTTTGCCTGTAAGTACTGGGTAGGTGATGCTGAACGACTCGGTAAAGTTGAGATTGGCATAAGGGTTGGTCTTGCTTCTGGCCCAGGCACTGGCTACATCCAATGTACTCATATTGCCGCCTAGGAACTTGGCCAGCGCTGCTGCAAAATTATTGAGAAGCCTGCCTGCCTCGGTGCTGGAGTCTGGGTACGCTACTGTCATGATGTTGACAGGGTACTTTCGCTGCAAGCTGGCTAGGGAGGAGTAATTGGACCCGTACATGACGGCCTGCAGCTTCTCCCATAGCGCGGGATCCCGAACAAGGAAGCCAGCGGTATCCAAGGGCTCGGAAAGGGGCATGACATGGTCCAAGCTGACAAGACCATGCGAGGCTCTGTTTCCAAAGACGCCGCTGATGCCTGCAGGACTTCGTATGCTGCCGCCCGTATCTGTGCCTACAGCGGCGTCGAGCCAGTCGTACGAGGCCACAGACGCACCGGCGCCGGAGCTCGACGAGGAGGGATCCTGGTAGCCGTCGCCTCGGGGGTTGAAGGGCGAGTGGTAATCGACCCAATCAACCGTAGCGACCTCGCTCGTCGCGAACTGAGACAGCTTCTGCGTGCCCACAATGACAGCCCCCGCCTCGATGAGCCTGGAGATGGCAACTGCAGTGACGTTGCTTGGCGGGTACAAATGGTACCATGCCCTGTTACCGTTGGACCGTTTGACGCCCGCCAGCGAGAATATGTCTTTGACGGCGATGCGGACTCCAGCAAGTGGCCTCTCCATTGACGGCTTGTAGTACAATCGCGAGGGCACACCGATGGACATTGTAGCTGAGCCGGCGACCTTGGCCGACAAGACCTGAAAAGTGCCGTCATTATTATCCAGCAATGCCTCAGTAAATGCTCCGGCAAAATCGTCGTACAGTCGGTAAGCCTGGTGTAGATTGCCACTTGTCTTATCTAAGAAGTACGGGCCCTCATACGCTCTAGATTTCGTCACATAGCTGACCACCGTCGAAGTGCCTTGGCCGGCGACTTCCACTTTTTGCGTGGTTGAGTTACTTAAGCTTTGTGTTACGTTGAGTATCAGCTGCGAAAATCCGGGCTGGAATACATCATCGGTAGCGTTCCAGGATGTAAAGACCGTGGAGATGTCATCTGGCTGTGTTCCTGGAGGCAGAACGGAGACCGGGGCGAAACCAAAGGCGCAGTCGATGCTGTCAAGCGCACGGACCTCAAGGGCGATATTGCCTACGAAGTGAGGACTTATGTAGTATGGGATATTATTCAGGAGAATGGTTGAGCCCGTTGAGGTGATTGAGGCCGCACAGACTGGCAAGAAGACGAGAGAGAAGAGACGCATCTTGCGCAAGCTAGTAATAGACTTGAACAATGCGGTTCTTGATTGATCTACGGCTTTACATCCTTCATAAACAAGTTGCGGCTGCTGTTAGTTTTTGAGGCCAACAAAACCATGCTCATCTAAGGAAAATGCAAATGAAAGTGTCCGATCCCGGTGGATGAACCATGCCAATCCACAGAAAGATGAGGAGCATCAACGACTCGCTCAAGGCAAGGTAGCTAGCTACATTAGACCTTGAAGCCTGACCCAGAGGTGACATGGGATGCTACTTTATCAATCTCAGAAGTACATCCGTTGCTTGAAACCCTTCTAGCGACACCCTCGCCCCGTATGCCCATTTAGCCCCCCTGCAGGTCTCGGTAATCAACTCGGAACTCGGAACAAACATGGATCATAGCTCGTTATGGGCTGGAATTGCCCTGCCCCTGCAAATCCCTTGGTCCTGCAGGCCCCTCCTCCAGTCCATTTCCCCTCGCTTTGTCCTCTCGCCATCGCCAGTGAGGGTACATGTACGAAGTACTCTGGGACCCGTGTTCGAAAATGTCGACAGCATGCTACGTTAGCCTCGGAGTTAGTCGCCGAAACGAAAAGAGACGTGATGTGTATGGACAGCCAAACCTTTCCAAGGACAGGGAGAAATTTGGCTCCATGTCCGCTCCCACCCGTGCACACGAACAAGGACTGATCGCCATATGACGGGATGTAATCGATCTAGGGGATCCCGTCAGTGTTGGTCTGCGCTTTCAGTTGGGGCGCTTGGTCGAGGGGTTGGTGGAAGCCTACCAGAAACGAGTTGTCAAGAGAATCCGTGTACCAGCAGAATTTTGTGGGACTGAATGGTCTGGTGGCGAATTCAGGCAGGAAGATGGACACGAATTGGCGAATAGCCTCAGTAGCAGCCTCGGGGAGCGACTTGGACTCGGCGTATGGAAGTGGAATTGACCACTTGCCATCCTGCGTAAAAGCCGTCCCCTGAGGCGCGGGCACAAAATTCGTAAACTAGCAAGATGCTGCGTTGAGTGCAATTCTACCTCTCGGTTGATGCTTACGAGGGAAGTCACTCACCTTGATGCCTCGGTACCCAATCTTGATGAGCCCATTCTCAGTCCTAGGGAACACGTAGACGCTACCTGAATCTTTTCCATTTTGATCTCGAGGCGCGCTCTTCCACGTCAGCACGGGGAATCTGTCTGGAGCATACTTGTTCCACAAATCAGTTTCCGTCTTGTCGATCTTGAAGGTCGCTACACTGCCAGCGGAGGACTCGAGGTGGTATGATAGGTCTGGCAGAATCTGAGTTGAGAATGATCCGGCTAGATGCGCATCCTTAGCTAAATCGACGCCTTCATGCCGTTTCATTGTAATAGGGCAATCTTACCAGCAATGATGACAGTGTCGCTTTGGTGGACAACTCCATCGCCTGTCTTGATGCCCACAACCTTTCTCCCATTTTTACCAGTGCCACGAGGCCCTCCCTCGATAACCAAGGATTCAAAGCTTCCAGCGTCAGCTCCAGCCACAAACTTTACTCCCAGGGATACGGCCTTGTCCAGAAGGTAGGCGCAGGCTTCACTGCACTTGACAAAGCCCGAAAGGGAATCTAGCACCGCTTCGAAGTGACAGCCAGCATCCTCGCCAGGGATTTTGAAATCCAATAGCTTGTCCTGCCAGCCACGTTGGGCAGCTCGTTGGCGGTCATCAGCATTGCTCTTCACAAACTGGGTGTCGCGAAGTCCATCTCTCTCCATGTTGGCCAGGGTTTCCTTCTCCAGCGCCCCCAGATGGGCAGACGGCTGGGCGCGGAGCATGCCACACCCAACAAACAATTCGCTGCCGTTGTCTTTGTTCATTTTCAGCCACTCTTCGCGGCTCTCAAGTGCCAATCTTTGGTAGTGTATTTTGGTCCCATAGGATGGTCGCAGCTTTACACGAGAGACGGTTAGACAGCGATTTATCGGCGTAGGATTGCAACCTACAATTTTGTTGTGATCAACCGACGCTACCTGGCCATTAGGGTGGTGCTCGGGGTCGTATCTCGACTGGATGTAATCATGTTGGTCAAATACTGTGACGCTATGGCCTGGCCTTACAATGAGCTTATATTATTATACATAAGCAACTCAGCAATCAAAGATACCTTTAGCTCGCAAAGCCAGAGACGTAGAAAGGCCAAATATTCCAGCTATTATTCTGGTTAATTTTTGAGACATATCAAGTCAGAGGTGGTGAAATGTTGAGTACGTACCGCCAACAATGATAACAGTGCGAGGCTGCGACATCTTAGGTTAATAAGACAGGAATAAGATAGATGTAAGCCTTCGATGTCAGGTGAATGAGAAGCTCTGGTGACCAGATTTATGGCGTGCAGGCGTGGGCTAAAATACCTCTAGTAGTTGTTGGCTAGGCGAGGATGGCGCTATGCTGTAATAATACTGTATATAATATATAAATAAAAAATTCATAGAATTACATAATGCTCTATAGTTAAGCTAGCTTTGTACCTATATATAATAATATAAAAAGAATATAACTTAGAAAAAGAGTTTTTTTATTATATTAAGATTTATTTTAAGAATTCTATAAAAGCTTGAATAGTTGTATACAGCTAATTATAATAAGATAAATATTTTATATGTTTTTTTACATGACTGCTCGATGTCACATGAGTCGGAAGACGAGCTGGTGGCGTCCATACTCCAAAACCTGGGCGATGCGATTGAGGCTACGGCATAGCGCGAAGGGAAAGGCCTGAGCTTCGAGTACATGAACTACGCGCACCACTATCAGGACCTTATAGCGGCCTTTGGAGAGCAAAATAAAGCTTTCTTGCTCAAAGTGAGGTATTCCAGCGCCTGAGACAAGGGCCTTTCAAGTTGGAAAAAGATAGGTGAGACTGAAATCAGAGCCTAGCTCAGCAGAAACTGTACACAACAATAAGGCAACGGAATGAGATGGCATGGATACAGAAACTGCAACTCAATCTAAAATCACTCTTGCATGTCGTTCAGTTGAGTTACGCCACTTTGACGCACTTGAACATTCCTTTTCCAGTAGCTTAATATACTGATTGTACATTGATTTTAATTGGCTTCAGATGAGCAGCAGCGAGGGCACAGAGACCAACTGGACCGTGGCATACAACGACAATGTTTGAAATCATAATGATCATTTTTCGCCGTTCTACAACGCTCTTTACGCCGAAAACCCTCGTATGGAAAATATATGCCCTAAGAAGGAGGGCATCATCGGAGATATTCGCGGGGGCCCTGAAGACTGTACCATCGGCTGAAGCAACTCGGACAAGTTCAGCGTGTCCCTTGACACAACGCGAGCTATTGCCATTGCTGTAATAGAAACATTCCCCACTTCACATTGTCGATCTCTTCTCAGGTTATCAAACAAATACAAATCCCAGATTCAGCCTAGGCAGCATACCATGGGGTCGTGAATGCTGAGACCACCCTCCCACCGAGTTCCATCGTCCGAACGGCATTGCCTGTGGCTACCACAATGATAGAGGGGTTATGTCTTATGATAAAGCATACAGGAGATTTTTGATGCTCCCGTTAACATGAGTTCACGTTTTTCGTTAGCTCCAAAGAACACTAAGCCAAGGTATTCGAACTATTTCAAGATGCCTATCGCTCGAGCTTCTGAGATGTTTGTAGTATATGAAATGCCAAGGAAGCGCCCAGGAAAAAGCCCAAGTTAAAGCCCTGTAGAAGTGACAAAGCAATAAAAGTACATCCAATCATTGCCATACTACAAAGTGTCAGGCGCTCCAGTCCTATAGCGGTGATATTTCGTCCCATTGCAAGGATGATTCGTCCTGTACCAAGGATAATTCTACTCGGGACCTGAATGAGTATGTTATCGTGTTCCCTAAACGGGGTGTGACTGCCAATGTCATGACCTGATATATCCTCCTCAGGGTTTCCCTCGACATTGATATTTAGACCCTCGACGATCGGTTGATTTGATGTTCTTTCAACCTGTGAAAAGGGAAGAATATTCCCTCTGTGTTTATGTACGCGTGCTATGCGGCGTAACAGCAACATTCTGACTTCAGAATCACATATCCGGTGCCCTCTTCACACATCAGTGTTGGCTATCTGTGCGTGGAAAACAACGATCAACTTACGAATTCCAAAAGATATCGATGCCAGAGTTGGTGGCTCAAGGAGGCTATGTTATTCATCCACCTTTTGACCTTGCTCGTAAGGGTGCGGGGAGCGTGGCATTATGCAGGAAGCAGTTCAGCTGGCCAATAATAAGGTATCAACAAGAATGATGATATCACGTGAGGGATTTCTTCAGTCAGCTGAGAATCCTACCTGAATACCTAACCTTAGTTGTTTTTCGTCAATCAGACCACATCTTGCGTACTCTTCCACGTGGCCCTGATATAATTTGATACTCAAGGTCAATAAAACGGACTGTTGCCAAGTATTCCACCGATCAACATGGCTGAGGCATTGGCCATCATTGGTCTCACATCGAGTATCCTCACATTTATTGAATTCGGCCTCACAATAACATCTGCTGCTCGCACCATCTATCGAACAGTAGATGGCAACGTTCCTGAAATTCAGGAGCTGGAGAGGGGGCTGAACGAGATTGATAGCAGGAACAAGGAAGTTTTGAAGCGCAACACTACTAGTCCGCTGTCTAAAGCGGAGCGCCAAATAGTTTCCACCGTTAAGGAATGCGATAATATATCTGGCGACTTGAGAAAGCTGGTTGCAAGGCTGGCTAAAAGACCAGCTGCTAAATCCAAGGCCTGGGAATCCAGCCGGATCGCCATTCAAGCCGTCATGAGTCGAAACGAGCTAGAAACGCTGAGGCAACGCTTACTACGACAGGACAAGAAGATTAGAGAGGGCTTGCGATCTCTTTTAGAGAGGTGAGAATGTGCTTCGCATTGATTTATTACCTAGGGGCCCTTGTCACTGTTTAATATCTACTTGTTCTTTTATTTTCACCATCCTCGATCTCTATATCGTAGGTGGTAGCTGCTAACGTTACTCACCTAGAGACCGCCATTCGGAACTAGTTGAAGCACTGTCCTCTATCCAGCAAGCACATATGGTCCATGATATCAATCACGATATGAAATTTGAAAATCTTCAACGACAGATTTTCGAAATATCCCGCAGCGAAGAAGACAACCTATCCAGGTTAGTGGCTGAGGTGACAAGTCTCCGAACTAAGGTGGAAAGCCTCAACAAGGAGGCGGAGCTATGCAGGAGGCAAGCCAGGGTGATCAAAAGCTTCTACTTCACTGAAATCCATCGACGATGGGATAAAATTGATGGCGCTGCCGAGAATACCAATGCGTGGCTCTTTCATTCGCCGGAGGTTTCTTTTTCTTCCTGGTTGGGATTAGACAGTAGGAGCATGTATTGCATTACCGGTTTGGTGAGCCACCCTACCTTTCATATTTCGTGCATCAAAATACTCCTGAACTAATATTTACTGGCGTTTATAGCCTGGGAGTGGAAAGTCGACCTTAATGAAATATGCCTATGATCATCCAGATACGCTTCTTGGACTTGAAAAATGGGCAGGCCCATCAACGCTCTGTCGAGTAGCATTCTTCTTCTGGAACCAAGGGTTTGAGATGTAGAAATCCCAAGCTGGGCTTCTACAATCACTCCTCTATCAGATCTTGAGACAAATTCCCAGCCTTGTGTCACTTGTTGAGGAAAACAAGCAGCTCCACGAGATTTGGCAATTCAGTGAATTGAAATTACTGTTCACTCAGATCATGTCGGAGACTGCACTCACAACTAAGTTCTGTTTCTTCATAGATGGACTTGATGAGTATGACGGGGATGAGGAAGATATAGCCAAGCTGCTTTGTTTGATCAGCGAATCACCGCATATCAAGATATGTGCTTCCAGCCGACCTCGCACCGTATTTGATAAGACACTCTGGTCTGAACAGTACTTTCTCGCTATGCAAGACTTCACGAAGAATGACATGAGAAACTACGTGCGGACGAAGCTTCGAGAAAATTCTGAGTTTAAGGCTCTTGAAAAGTTAGACCCAGATTGCACGATGGTGATGGACAAAATCGCCGAGGAAGCCAACGGTGTGTGGCTCTGGGTCGACTTGGTTACAAGAGATATTATACGTGCCGCCAACCGGAATGAAGGGACGGGGAAATTCCACGAGATCGTCGCAGGATTTCCTCGCAAACTAGAAGAATATTTTGCGCTTATCATAAGCAGAGTCAATCCCGTTTATCGCAAGGAGATGGCCCGAGCCTTCCTTGTTACTATTTATGAGGTACAGCCTTTACCACTTTATGCATTCTATCTTCTCAATAAAGAGGAGGAAAATGCAGAATATGCCAGTCAAGAAGAAATGTGCAGGCTTTCTGAATCCAAGGTCCGAAGTATAGGTAAGACTTGGAAAGCAAGGATCCATAATAGATGCAGTGACCTTCTTGTTGTGGACGAAGGAAAGCACCCTATCTTCTTGAACCAGCCGGTAGACTTTCTTCACCGGACAGTTCGTGATTTTCTTCGAGATTGGTTTCAAGATAAACTCGAAGAAGAGATAAAAGAGTCCTTCGTCCCGCCAATTTCTCTTTGTCGAATAATGCTCTTCTTCCTAAAGAAGCAGCCTCGGGGCCATCTCTCATCTCAGATACACTATAATCGCATGATTGCGCTCGTTGATGAGCTCCTTTATTACGCCCGAGAGGCTGAAAAGCATCCCTACTGTCGAGATTCCGAGCTATCGCCAGTAGAAGACATTTTGTATGCCGCTGACCGGGTAAATAGTTCCTTGATGCAGAACGTCATGAAAAATCATTGGACCCATGCAAGAGATCCCCCCAGATCTCGAGGGTTAGACGAGTACCGCGAGAGAGGTAACTGCAACTTTCTTGCCCTGGCCATACAGGCACGCCTCTTCAAGTACGTCAGAGCAAAACTTGAAGCTGACCCTCGCCGGCTGGTGAAGCCAGGGCGGCCACTTTTGGACTATGCCCTCCGTCCCCGGCGAGTGACGCCACTTGCACTGCCCTATCATTCGCGAAGGGATGAGCCCAACATTGAGCCGGAAATTGTTTCCCTGCTCCTTAGCCTTGGTGCGAAACCCAATCAGGTGGTGCACTCTCATGAAGACCGCACCGTTTGGGCATTATTCTTAATCTCTTGTTGGGAGTCTGTTAAACGTGGCGAGGCTACAGAGGTATCTAAAAAGGCATGGTATGAAGTTAGCAAGATGATGATAAAGCATGGAGCAAGCCGTGATTGTTTTAACAGCATCGAAGGACAGGAACTGAGCATTGATGGTGTTGTCAGCACAATTTTTGGGGAGGACCAGGCATCAAACTTGCTGGAACAGATTAACGACCAGATTCTCAACAAAGGAAATACTTGGAGCGGTTGGATTTCGTCTTTTTTCTGACGCATAGTGGTTCTTGAATAGATTTAATTATATGTTTAGTTCGACAAGCATTGATATCTATGATATACTTACAATGTTAACAAAAGTGAGAAGAGAAATGGTTGCCCCCACCAACGGCCATTCTTCACCCCCTTGGGCTCCTCGTTGACGCTTTACTCTAATCTGCGAGGAATAGCCGTGTGAAGCGGCAGTATTAGGTTTCAGTAAGTGTTGTTCATCAAATCTAAGTATGTAGTACTGACTAGTATGCCCATCTTCCTCTTGTAGTTTTCGACTTCCTATCTTTGGCTTTACTCAAAGAGGATTGTCCCAGGATAAATTTTTACAGTGTTGAGATGTCGGGTCTTGCACCCCCATTGCTGTTCTTAACCCTGTACTCGAACTCTTGTCCGTCGTAGTGTGCATTTTCGAGGAAGCATCGAGATCGAGCCGTTGTATCGCTTCGTGAGGGAAACTTTTCAGTTTCAAGGTCGAGATCATCTGAGAAATCCGGTTACCTAATATGAATTATAAGCCGCTGGATCGACCTCTGTGAATGATCATGCAAAACTGGGAATGGAAATCAATGGAGACACATACTTCTGAAGGCAAGTACGTACTCCTGTACGCGACTGCCTTCTACCTGCCGTCACGTGAACTCGCCTGGCAGCCTTCGTTGTGCCTGAGGTACCTACCTTCCATTTGTTTACTTTGCTGCCTCAGGCTCCCTCTTCTCTTCTTCTCTACCCTCACTTTGGAACAGGACAAGCAGCCTTTTCTTCTTCCCTCGTCATCTCTCGTTACGTTTCCAAAGTGACGTCCTTCAATCCAACTATCGTGCTCTCTTCTCGCCATGGCCTCAGGCGGAGGCGCAGAGGAGGCAACGCGAGGACTCCCACTTCTTCCTACCCTCGTGCTGCACCGGATCTGCACTTTCCTTTGCACCCATTGCGAGCCAACACTTCCTGAACTCGAAGGGTGCCAAGGCGAATGTCAAGGCCAGACCACGCTGAGAAATCTTTGCCAGGCCTCTCGACTCCTCCGATTTGTTGCCGAGCCGATCCTCTATCATCGCGCAAAATTCAAATATCTAGCGGTGCCTGGGGTTCCCGATCACTTCGGCAGCTCCTCACTCCGCTTCATCCAAACTATTCACGACCGCCCAAGACTTCGAAACTATGTCAAGGTTTTAGATGTGCGGGACAACGCTCGTCGACACCGTAATTCCGACATCGATTTCAAATATTTTTCTCGCCACGAGTGGTCAAATCGGCGACCAGTGACAAGGCGCAACTTGGAATACATCAACCAGCTTGCTGCTCCTTTCCGAATCACGTGCGTCGCTGATAATTTCGTCCCGGATCGCCTGGTCGAAACATTTGTTCAACTAATGCTAATTTTCCTTCCTGGTTTGATTGAGCTAAAGTTGACGGCAGAAGGATGCTGGAAATTCCGCCTACTGTCAGGTGCTCTCCAGAGAAAGAACACGAAAATACCGGCTGCATTCCTTTCCAAAGTTCGCAATCTTTGTCTGAACTTTGAAATCCCGTCATGCGGATGTTATGAGTGCGAGGGATCAGATGTAAGATTGCTCGACAGAGGCGCCGAGAAGCTCCTGCTTCAAGCTACCGCAAGAAATCTACAAAACCTCGTCTGCTCCGTTGTAGCCTTGAAAAACGCGCCTGATTCACCTCTCCTGGAGTCGTTGAGAGTAGAAATAACAGGCGACTGGCCTTTTTACAACACCTTCCTAGCCCAGCTCAAGTGTCTACGCCAGTTTTCTTGCACCTTTTCCAGCAAGGACGGTCCTATGCCAGATGCTGTCATGAAAGCGATTACACCCACAGCCCAATCCCTCGAAATGTTGAAGGTTTGCTTTACGACACCGTGGTTTCATGAGCCTTCTGGGTGGAATAGGCTTGAGTTGGAACCTGCCGGGTTGGAAACTCTCGAGGATCGTTTTGACCTCATGCTAATATCCCTTGGAGATTTCACCCAACTCAAGCATCTTTCTATCGCGGCCGAGATGATCTTCTCCCAGACCACAGACAGACCTTATACACATTTGGTACGTCGACTTGAAAGAATTATCGGTTGGCTCCCAAATTCTCTAGAAGTTCTCCATATCAGCACGACCGAATTTGGGTCAGATATAGAGAGAATTCTAGACGGACTCATAGATACGTTGAGAAGAAATGCTCCCTGCAGCCTGCACAAGATCCTAATCTCCTGTAATTGGGCAAGGTTCAAAATACTCCGCCTAGATGGATCGCAGGGTTCACGCCAATGGTCAATTATTTTTGGACCGCGTGCTGGTATTCCGGAATAGAATACGACCTAAGATCCGGATAGGGGCAAATTTCAGTGGTAGAAGATTGCTTGATGGATGGGTAATGTGGAATGATAATGATGTACGCAAATAAGAGACAGAGAGAATCACATGGAAATGAGAACATGGAACGCTTTTCACATCAAATAGGACCTTTCATGCGCCATGTGACATGCCAGCCTGTATCTGAACCGGTTGTAGGGCAGAGAGCTTCGGAAGCTCTACCTGTGCCAGTAATATTCTGATCATATCAGTTGCATCAACTACGTCAGAGACCATGAGCCTTTGCATTGGGAACCCACGTTTATTAGCTCTCAAGGCTGGCGCCGTGTCATTCTATAGTCTAGCAGTTCGTTGGTCTGTTTCTTCGCCAAGGACACCGTGAAGCGATGTAGCTTCGCTCAGCGTCCCCTCTCTGCGTTCTGGAGCATTGAACCTTCATCGATCACGTCCCGCGACACACGGAGATTGTGAATCGCGTCGTTATGGGAGTGGATGATGTCCTTGTGTGATTGGTCATACTTTACCTGTATCTGAGCAGCTTTTCCCCGGGATGCTACCACATCGTCATGTTAGAATCGCCGCAGTGGCATGTGAGGGAGGCTTCGCTTTCTTTACTACCTCGGCTACACTCCTCCTTGTAATAAAATGCACCCATGCCAGAGCACCAGATCCTCCAGCTTGGGCATCCCCAGCGCGCCCTGACTGGCAGTTTGGCAGCGAGCTCTATCCGATGCGCATTGGAACATCACCACCATCTCCAGGCGCTACAGCGCGTCTCGTCCAGCATACCTTAGCGTCAATGATGGAACCTACCGCCTTACTACAACTACCTTACGCTATGGCACAGAGACGAAATTATGTAGCCGAGGGAGACTATGATATTCCCGAGAAATAGTATCTAAGACGATAACTTGGTGATTATGAGTAGATTTCTAAAACTCTTTGTTTCCTCAGGCAGGAGGAATCAAGCCGCCTAGGGAAGTAGCGTTGAACTCTGAATGCCGTGTGGGGTAAATCAGAATTCCCCAACTTGACCGGTTTGTCATCATTTGCATCTTTGCATCATCACTATGCACCGTCTCGGATAGGCCAGCTATCCAGAGTAAGGGCCTTGCTGTTCCTTCCAGCTACCAGTCCATCAAGCAATCATTCCAGGAGTCAAAGGGATTGATTGGGTCTTGATCTCCCCCTCGCCATGCATCCCGATGACGGGTCGCGCCCGATCGGCATGCTCAGCCTCTCGGTCGAACTTTTGGACCAGATTTTTCGGTGCTTCGACCACTCTTTCGTTGACCGAGGCGGGATCGACCTAGATCTCATTCATGAACAGTCGGCAGAAGATCGCCGAACCATCCAGCACCTGCGGCTAGTGTGCCGTCTTTTCCACAATGTGGCATCGCCAATTTTGTTCACGGTGCTGAGAATCTCTCTCAGCCAGAAATCCCTGGACTGTGCTCAATTTGTTGTACAACATCCCATTTTCGGAGCAAGTGTCAGGGGCATCCAGGTCTACCTAGAATATCGCCCGGCGTCGCTAGCCTCGGAGATGAGGGAGTATGTTGAGTTTCAGAAACGAGCGCTGGGCGACTACGTCAATTATCGGACGGGATCTGACGTTCGGAGTGGACACGTTCGGTCATCCGACGGGCGTTTTATCAAGGTGGATGGAGATCAAGAAAAAAGAGGCGAAGAAGATAACTTTGCCATCTGGTCTCCAGGAGATGAAACCAAGGCTTTCCTAAACTTTCGGGCTTTCATCGCGGCCTGTGATCGATTCATCAAGCACCAGGGGAACATTTCTGGATCCGGGAGGTTGTTTGGTGTCAACGAAGGGCTAGTCGATCAGTACATACAGCTGTTGTTGCGATCCTTTTCCGAATACTCGAAACGTTACGACGAGCAGATGGAGCTCATCATAAGCCAATCTTTTGTTGAGACTGTCGCCCAGATAGTGTCCCACTTAGGACGTCCCGTCACGCTACAAGTGGATGATGGCGAACAATCGGATAAAAAACTGCTCGTACGCGGCCGTCTTGCCATATGCCTCGACGACGAAGCGCTTTTCCGTTTCTTGGTGGCGCCACACAAATGGGTAGATGTCGATAAAGCTGGAGGACCCAAGTTGATTACCCCAGCGCGGGTCGTCCCTGACTTATCTGTTGCAATCAATAAAGCTGGAGGTGTGGTCTCCCGATTTGAGCTCTCGTGTTTGCCCGACCTCCATCATTTTGATCCGGAGCCCTCTGGAAACTCGGTCACGGGTGATCGTGACGCATGGGGTGATCTCCGGGAATCTTTTCGGGGGCTCAAGGTTCTTAGACTAAAGGGGATGGCATTAAAGGCGCTTAGACTCAAGGGGACATCTTTTATTCAACTCCTTGTCCAACGTCGACCACCGCTGGCGCGGGACAAGAGATACCTGGAGAAGTATTTGCAGATGATCCTTTCCGGTCAATTTCTGAAAGAAGTGATATTAGACTTCTCACTACTGACTGGGCTTACCTATGAGAATGGGGCAATCATCTGGTGTCCACTGGGCTCCATCCTCCAAACCAGCCGCCCACAAGCCATCAAGATTACGATACGATGCATGTCCCTATCACAAAATGAATTGGAAGACTTCTTCCAATCATTAAGTCCAAAGAACGAAAGTCTATGTTTACAGGGCATCAATCTGGTAGACGGAAGCTGGATCCGTCCGCTAGCTATTTTGAAAGAGAGGGTAGCACCAAGATGTGTGCAGGGGACATTCTCTTTGGTCCTCAAAGACCTGACCGGCGCTGAACTAGGGCCGATGAAAAGAATGACAACAGGAGCTCCTCCTTTGAAGATGAACGAACGCGAGGATATTGGCATACTGGAGGTAGTCACTCGATATGTCCGAGGTGATGGAGTTACAGAGAATCCCCTACAAGCCGAAGCAGATCCTTCGGACTGAACCGAAGATTTGATGATTGATTAGGTATATGAGATTATGAAGGAACTATTAAGATAAGACTTTTGTCGTCAGGGAGACTTATATATGAATCTGCTCAGCGCATCTGGCTTCTCCAGATTGACGAATTAACCGATGATTCTCTTGAACTCTGCATCCAAACCCTGCCATACCTTGTCCACTGCACCCTCATCCCTGTATTTGGCAAGGCCGTTGAATGAGTTGGAGCACACCTCACTTCTTTCATCGACAATGTAGACACCACTTCCCTGCGACCCGTCGCTTCCCTTTGCCACCTCAAGTTGTCCCTCAAGGGGCACCCCAAGCGCATCATCCCCGTCTTTGGGAGGAAACTGCGCACTCACACACAGAAATGTATGTCTCTCACCCGTCTCCTCGGGACTGATCCAAGAGTTTCGGTATCTCCACTGGAAGAGATATTTGAGCGGTCGCAGCATCAGTCCAGATTCTTTTCTGATCAGGTTCGTCATCACCGGACCGGGGAAGCTATGCACGAACGACACCTCGGGCGCCTGTCTCGCCAGTCCTTCAAGGCCGAGCGTCATGGTCGTGGCGGCATGCTCTCGCCCGTGGGCGGGGTTGACCCTGCGAGCTGGAATATCATCGAGATATAGTTTCCCTTCTTTGCCACCTGCCATCACGGATACGACTCGACAGAGAGACTGGCCTTTGCGGAGGAGAGGCATGAGGTTCTGCACCATCCGCAATCGTCCCATAATACCCACTGCTGTAACGTATGGGAGGCCCTCCTCAGTGGCTGGAGGACATGCGCGATTAGCAACTTATCCCAATCTTCAGGCTTCGCAAATTCGCATGCGAAATCTCAGCCACTTACTACCAAGTTTCAGCGCGCCCTGGCTCATGAGTAGAATATTGATGCTCTTCTCCTGCTGCTTGATTTTCTCGCACGCTTGGTCCACATTCTTCATAGAGCTAAGGTCGGCTTTGACGAAAATGTACTCCCCTTCTGCATTTTTCTCCTTCAGCTGTTTCGTCAATAGGTCCGCTTGCTCCTGTGAGCGACCGAGAAAGTAAATCTTGGGTCGGATGGCATGCTCGGCGAAATGAAGAAGCGTGAAACTTCCGATACCTGCTGTGGCTCCCGCAAAGACTGCGACGAGCTTAGGAATGGCCAGCTTGGAATTGGTGCTCTTCACATCATCAAGAGAAACCATGGTCAATTGGCGTTTTCGCTTCGACCTCAAAACGGGAAAGGGAATATGTCTAATAAGATGGATTACACTACAATATGGGGAACAGCAGCATGGCATCATCATATTTGTATCATATTTATACATGTTTTTTAAGCTCTCGCGGGGAAATTCTTCCTGCCGATATCAACACACCCCAGCATCGCCTTTGTGTTAACTGCGATAGGGGTCGGTTCTGTATGTCCGCGTAGGTATTGCGGACTGGCTAAGCGGAGGGGTTGCGGAGTTTTGACTTCAGCAGCCACCGATTCGGCTTGATCCGTAGCCGACACGGAGAAGACGCCTACCGAGCTCCGATGAGCCAGCTAGCTAGGCTGAATTGAAGTATTGTCTTGGCCGTATCTGCTGGTATGCTGGCAAAAGCTTCTGAAGCAAAACAAGCCTCAGTTGCGTTTTTCCTGCAACCCGTGGTTATCTCCATGGACCCAACGAAGCCTCATGAGACTGCGCCCACACATCTACTAATATCATGGCTGCCACACGTATGCTAGGCTGAGGAAAATCTTGCATGGAACGAATATTCGTGGAATCCTACCTTGGTTCAGATACGATTGCATGAGATGGTCATTTCCAAGGGAACTGGGGCAGATCAAATGAGGGAAGGAGACTCTGATTTGAATACACACTATTAATCACAGTATCACAAGCCTTGAATAAAGAGCGGAAGAAAAGAATCAAATCAGAACCTCACACTATCTCCAAACAAATTTTCTCGTACAAGTTATCAGCGCAAATAGCTGACCCTCGATTAGAGGGTAACCTTAGTGCCCTTAATCTCAACAGTACCGCTGAACGTGATCCGTGATGCCGTGCTACTGCCCTGGCGCCCGTGGAAGACGACATTCTTGCCATTAGGGTCAATGTCGAAGCCTCCAGGGCCGATCGCCTTGTACTTCTCGTTGTTCTTGCTGCCCGTGGCAATCACCACGCCTCCCCACTTGAACGGCCCCGTCACCGCGTCGGCGTAGGCGTACTCGGTGTGGTACTTGCTGTTGGCGTAGCAGTGCGAGCTGTAGAAGAGGAAGAACTTGCCCTCCTTTGACTTGTACAGGGCCGGGTTCTCCGTGACGCCGTCGTCGTCGTAGGTCTCGCCGCTGGCGAACTTCTTGGGCGCGTTGGGGTTGTTGTCCCGGTTGTCCCAGATGGTCGTGGGCGAGCCGACCACGGACAGCCCGTCGGCCGTCATCTTCTGGACCTTGAGAGGCGTCGGCTTGTACTTGGGGCCGGTGGGCGCCGAGCCGCCCTTGCAGGTCGTCGCGCCGCCGAGGCCGTTGCCGTCGACCTTCCAGGTGAGCCAGCGGTCCTTGCCGTCAAAGAAGCCGGCGGCGTCGATGACGCCGCCGTTGTCGTGGTCGCAGACGAGGGCCTTGTCGTAGGGCTCGAAGCCCCCGGCGGAGGTCTTCGAGGTGGCGGCTCCGATGCAGCGCTTGCCGTCCTTGTGCACGCCGCTGAAGTACAGGACGTATGAGCCGTCCGACTGTCGCGCTTGGTCAGTTCACGAGGCCAGCGAGAGTCGCTCGGGGGGTTTACGTACAAGCTTGACTACGTCAGGCGCCCAAAGGCCTGCTGTCGTGGCCCACGAAGGTCGCTTCTTTAGTGCGTCGCCCACGTATGTGAAGTTGAAGCCATCTTGGGCAGTGGCGTAGGGGATATTGTGTCCGTTGCTTGTGCCATAGGCTTTCCAGGAGCCCTCGCCGTAGATTAGGGTGGGGTCGGCAAAGCTCCTTCCTTCCATCTTGCCGCGGATATCGCGAGTAGAGAGTTTGGCATCGGTAAAGATTGGTTTGATGTTGGACAGAGACACCTCAACGGTGTCGGTGTTGGCCTCACTGGTAGGAAGAGCAAAGCTTGTCCCTACAAGGAGCGAGCTGAAGAAAAGGCCCTTCATGATGAAGAGGAAGAGCAAATAGAAATATACTTAAATAAAGAGATATCCGAAATCAAGAAAAAGAAATAAAAGAGCGTCAGGTGTGTCAACAAAGCTGATGAGAACCAAGACTAGTAGGACATGCCAAATCATGTCGAGGGGCGTGAAAGCCCTTTATGCAGATACAGAATGAGCAAGCATCGCAAAGGGATAGCTATAATTGGGATGGTAATAGCTTAGCGATCATTGCTAAGTTCCAAAATAGCTCACATCTCATTCGGCAATGCCCTTAGTGGTATTGAACAGTGTTTCGTTTAGAGTGGGAGGGAACCCTGCCAGATGGACTGACACGAGTTCGGCAATGTCCCAGTTCGGAAAGCACTAGGCCTGCTTTTGTAGTTGTCGCGTGCATTGCCTGATCCGGGGCAAGGGGAAGGACTTTGGTGTTGGAGAGGGGCGGCGATCAACGTAATATAAAATTAGTTGCTCGCGATGTCAGCGTGGTGGAATTGGAAAATGGCAACAATAGACTACTATGTTATGAGAAGCCTACGATAATCCTATGGTATTGAGTCAAATCAGGGCAGTTTGTTCTGAAAAAAGGTGTGGAGGGGATGGCTTCATATTGTGCCTTCTACTTATTTCCCTCCCGGTATGCCTGAAGAGACAGTCTTGACATACAGCGCTATTCATATGATCGAACCAAGTAGAAAGTTTCATCTTCGCATATTATTCCTACTAATAATATATAATCAATGACACTGCTTGCTTTGAAGTGACAGAAATGTCCAGATTTAGAAGAACTAGACTTCCTACCGAATTTACTCGTGTTCAAAGTGAACTCGTGACGATACAATTCTCAGCCTGCCTGCCTTAGAAGCGGGCTAGGAATTTGACCGACTCTGCCACATATGAGACCTAGCAAATGCCTACTCTAACGGGTGAGAACTATCCAATCTCGGATGCAGAAAACTACGTAGAGTAGCCCACGACATAGCTCGAACATTCCACTTGAGTAACTCAGTCAGACTGATCAGTTCGAAAGTATTTTCAGATTCTTCTAGAACTACAATCATCATTAAAACCAAAATTTAGGTTCGCAACCTTTGAAATAACCAGACGCCCAAACGTGAAAACATTACTGGGGAATCTCGTGCTGACCGCTCCAGAGCCACCGATCCCGGTTTTCCTCTTTATAGCTACAAAACAAATTCATTAACTGGTTCCAAAAGAAGAAGAAAACACAATCCCGCTGGACCTGTGGTGCCGCCATGAGCTAGGTACGATGAAGCGTCAATTATCGCGCTCCTCCATGCTGATAGTAATAGTCTCCTGGAAGTTCCATTGGCGGAGGAGCCCATCTATGTTGTTGTGCTTGCTCGTTTGGACCAGGAGCCAACGCCGTATACTGCTGGTTAAACTGGTTGTAGTAGTCCGGGCCAGTCGGATACTGCCGAGGCGTTGCTTGTTGGTTCGCTACCGGGGCTTGTGCATACATCGGATGCGGTTGATAGTCAGGCGGATACTGCGGTGGCTCGGGTATCATGGACATTCGCTGCTGTGCGGGGCTCTGCGATACCGGGCGATTCTTCTGCGACAGATCATTGGGGTTGAGCGTCTTGAGCCGGCCGTCTGGGGCCATCATTGCCTTCAACGCCCCAGAGTCAAGCAGCTCGGCCTTGCGAATAATCCTGTCCACCATGTCCTTGGAGGCTGCTTTCGCCTGCGCCTTCACGAAGCTCACGATACTGATGTTGCACCGGATCTCGATATCCTCGCGAAGATAGAGCCCATCCGCCGGGATATCAAGCGAGTCGAACCCAAGCTCACGATGCTCTGGCGGCTCTACACCAGGCTGGTTCCCGGCGATGCGATATCGAACCCGCATGTCTATGCCGAACGGGGCGTAGATGTGCGTCTGTAGCCCCCACGGCATGTCGTGGAAGCAGCCGTTGAACGTGATCTCCTTGGCCCCGACCTTGCCGGTGCCGGGGATGACCTGTACCCGCTCGTGAATGGCATACCAGGTGCTGTGCATCTCATCCGGGGACGCATTGTCGGGAGGGCTGATCTTGGTGTGGCCCAGGACCAGCGGGTTGAGAGTGATGACTTCGGAGTGCGAGTGCAGGATGTCGAGGGCCAAGCGCCGGGGGATGTAGCTGGGTATTGGCGTCACCACCGTGAAGACTTCCTTCTTTTTGAGCAGCTTGGACATTTTCGCTCCTCTCTCTAAGGTGTTGGATCTCAGGCCAGGTATGTGTGCGCGCTGTGAACCGCCGCGACCGGTCGATACGTGGTAGAATCCGGGGGAAGCGAGGGGTATTGAAGATTGATGTATGATGGAGAGGAGGGAGATGACGGCAAACGTCATTTATGGGTGATCATGTAAGAGTAAGCAGAGGCCGTTGGTTCAGCACACGAGGAGCAGCGGGTATCGAAACCAATCTTGCAGGCCATCATTGCTATTTCCAGCAGGCTAAGGCGCCTGTGCTTACTGGCGCCTGCTGACCGTCCAATCAGTATATTCACAGAGTCCAAGATGACGTTTTAGTTTCATTCGGCTGCTGCTCATCCGGCGCTTACATCTCTAACCTGAAACGGTTCAGTCAATCATCGCCTCACTGCTGCGGACGAAACACTGCCCCCAAATCCATCCCGTCGATAATAATGCATATAATTAGACCGGATAGGTCTGCTCGCCGTCAAGGCTGCGGACAAATTCAAAGACATCCGCTGTTGTATAACTAGGGATTCGCTGGAAATACCGCCATTTCTTGGCCTCGTCTGTCTGGCCGACCTTGAGGATCTGCCTTGAGAGCCAGATGAGGCCGGGAGAATTCCGTGCCACGCCCAGCCACTTGTGCTGGTTTTCTGGCATTTGCTTGATGGCACTGGCCCAGAGAAGATCCCACCGATCCAGCGCGCGGAAGAGAGTGGCAGAATGACTGGCTGGAAACTTCGAGGAGTGAAGATCAAAAATGACTGGCATGAAAGCTATTCCAAAGTTAGTAAAACCTGACCGAGGGCCCTCTGGGAGTTATATCGCGTACCACAGCTCATCGCGTGTAAGTGATACGGGCTGATTTGGCTGCTAATCAAATGTTGAGGTTCGGTCCAGTCATCGCTCATCAATTCAGTCATTTGGTCGACCAGACAATGGGAGTATGACACAACGTCTGCGTTGCGTTTGATGAATTCCTCTTCTGTTTCAGCATCCCAAAATTTTGCGCTACATGGCGACTGACCGCGCATTTCCGAGAGCAGCATCAGGGGAGGATGATTGGTGGCCAATGTCGCCAGGCAGTCGATGTAGAACGACCACGATGCGAGGCGGATCTTCAGCTCCTTCCGAATAAAGGATGGCCATGATTCATCATCATCGTGTTTGACCTGGGCTAGATGATGATCCCTTATGACCCTGTTGAGCTTAGGACTGTACTTGCAGATAAAAGTGCGTCTAATCTCCTGATCTTTCACCCATGTACCGAGGCCGATCATCAATAGTGCTGCCTGGCAGTACTCTTGCAAGTTCTCAAACTCAGAATCGGCATCTATTTGCTTTTGCAATTTGCTGAAAATATAGGGGGCGGAAATGCTGTGGAAGGCTCTTGCTTGGACAGCTGGATCAGGTTCAACGCCAGGCGTGTGCGAATACGCCGCGCCCATCATTGCAACCGAAAGAAGCAAAGGCAGGGGAGCCTTGAGAATGTCGAATGTTGGCCAATGGATGATGGGGAGCTGATAATGCCTCTTGCGCGAGAAAGCTATCACAAACCCTCGCACATTCTCACCTGTGAATAGACTCTGAAAGGACTCGCGATGGAAGGAGCCACTCAGCTTCGGCTTCCTCCAGGAATATGTTTCCAATTCATGAGAAAGGAGGTCTAGACGGCGTTCGAGAGTGTCGCCCGGCATAATTGGCGCAGGCGATCCAGGGGCTCCAGGACCAGAGTCATCGTACACGCCATCCAGTTTCAAGTAGTTGTTCAAGAATGGGTCAATGTAGTTGGATAGGAGGAGCGCCGGGTCAATGAAAGCCATAGGTTCTCCTGTATTGCTCTCGGGTGACAATCTGGTGGAAGGGCCGCCGACGCTGCTTTCTGGCTGCCGGGCAGCATCCCTCTCGTTTTCAAACTGCGTCGTCGAATCAAAATTCCTAAGCAGGAAGGGCAATCCGAGGTCTGCGCCTCTTCCGGAAGCTGGCTTCTTGGAACCCACGGGTTCGATCAGTGACTGACGATGAGATGGATCACTGCAGAGCCAGTTGTATGAACAGTCCATGCTCCTTGAGCTACAGCGCGCACAAGGCTTCTTTCCATCGCACTGGACTTTCACCCGGGAGCACTGGGTGCATGCCCGCAGCTTCCGGCCTCGTCTGGCGAGTGGGGGCAGGGGTTGGTTTCCCTTCTGGGGGCAGGTTCTCGCATGTCTTCGGGCTCCATCTACCCTGCCAAAAGACTTGTGGCAGAATGGACAATGATGCCGCCGGACTCCCAGCCTAGGACTCTGACCGGTGTTGTCTGCGAAAGGCAGCTGGCAGATGGGGCATTCCGAGGTAGCGAGATGATTTGATGCGGAGGAAACCATCCTTATACTTGCATACAGCTTCCGACTTACTCAGCTGCATCGGGTTACCGGCTGTACAGGTAAAACGTAACCACAGACGTGTAGAGGAGGAGAATTAGACATGAGTGAATTTCCCGAGGCTCGTTGTGCCAAAACGAAGTACGAAGTGGATCCCGGTGCCGTGGTGGTGGGTCAAACAGGTGGGATATTCCCGATGCCGGGTGCTCCTATAAAGAAGAATCACTGCTCTCTTCCCGGTCCATTCCATTGGCCAATTGCACTAGATCTCTAACTGTCAGAATCCCTCAAGAATGGCTCTTGCTGGTCGATTGAAAAGTATGCCGAGCTGTACTGGATCCCACTACCATTGAGACCAAGCACTAACACTTGATATCTAGCAAGCCTCAGGGCTCCTGCCCTTTGCCTTCGTGCTATGGCTAGCAAAAGAACTGTCGTCATAGCTCCCTCTTCGATATGTTTTCAACGCCAGTTTACCCAAACGTCCTCATCCTCTCGACCTTCGCCGAACATGGCCCTCTCCACCGAGCAACGACCCACGAGTGTAATCGAGCATGTGCTGTAAGCCACTGCCCTCGAGGATAAAGAAACACAAGGACAGAAGCTTACTGGTGCTAGGACAACGCTGGATCAAATCGTTTCCTGGGCTCGAAACGGCTCCATGTGGCCCTTGAGTTTCGGTCTCGCCTGCTGCGGCATTGAAATGATGCACGCCTCCATGCCCCGATACGACCAGGATCGGCTCGGTATCATCTTTCGAGCGTCTCCGAGACAGGCAGACGTCATGATTGTTGCCGGGACCGTGACAAACAAGATGGCGACAGCTGTTCGACAGTGTTATGATCAAATGCCAGAGCCCCGGTGGGTCATCAGCATGGGAACTTGTGCCAATGGGGGAGGCTACTACCACTACAGCTATAGTGTTTTGAGGGGTGTTGATCGCATCTTGCCTGTGGATATCTACGTTCCGGGGTGCCCCCCTACGGGAGAGGCGCTTCTGTACGGGGTTTTCCAATTGCAGAGGAAGATCCGGAAGACGAAGACTACCCGAATGTGGTACAGACGTTGACGGCAACATATCATCAATGTTGGCTGGTTATTCAGATAGAACAATGTATGAAGATTGTTATCAGATTGTGCTTGATAAAAATAGACAGAAGAACAGCTACAAAATTCATTCCTTATTAAAATAGAGGTCAGATATAGAAAGAAGCAAGTTCGCTCATCCCTACAAAGGTCCGCATGCCCTGTGATGTTTAGGGTAGGGGAACATGACTGCGGCGATTGCCGAGAGTGATGAAATCTCCGAGGGCGGGCCGTAGCTGGACCCGCCAAGGTTCCAGCCATATGCATCTCCTCCTTGTCATAAATTCTTCGTGTTGGTGAATAATGCGGAAAGGCAACGAGCAGCATGTACCAATCACAAGACTACGGAGATCACTGAGGCCTGACTTCATTGGAGGAGACGGAGTTCGGATTTAACCAACTGATTAATCAGTCATTGTGGGGACAAGACAACCTGACCAATGACAACATTCCCCGATCATTTAGAACAGATCCTTGAAATACGAATGGAAAGCTAGACTAGACTGGGTCTAGCGTTATGCAACCTGCTCACATCCAATCTAGACCTAGTTTGGTGATAGCTTCATGCTCAGGTGTTATTCAAGGACGAGAAGGCTCAATTCGAACTGTATTCGCTTGTTGGTTGGTTGATTAGATTCGGAGTTAGGAGAACGAAACAGGCAGTTGAATTACGTTCAATGGAATCCCAGAAGTACGTATATAAGGAGGTGCCAGTCTCACTCTACCCTTAGCAGAACCATCAAACCACACATCTAAGAACGGGCACACTATTCCTGCTAAGATGACATTTCACCCAGACTCTCTTCCAAGCCTCTCAGGCAAGGTCTATATCGTCACCGGTGGTACCGCTGGCATGTAAGCAACTGACTTCAGACATCCCTTTCCGCCATCAACAACTAAGTAGATCCTAGAGGCTACTACACAGTAGCTCGTCTCGCACAACGTGGCGCCCATGTATACCTTTGCGCGCGCTCAGAAGCCAAGGGTCAAAAAGCAATTGAAGGGATACAATCAATCTACCCCAACTCTAACCTCAGCGTACTGGTTATGGATCACATGTCCCTGCCCACTGTCGTGGCTGCAGCCAATCTTTTCATGACCAAGGAAACAGCGCTGCACGGTCTGGTGAACAACGCAGGCATTATGGCCACCCCTTTCGAACTTACAGAGAACGGTTACGAAGCTCACTGGCAGATCAACTATATCGCACACTGGCTGTTTACCTCACACCTGCTCCCTCTGCTCCTCGAAACCTCCAAGACCCTTCCTGCTGGTAGTGTACGCATCGTCAACCTGACATCCGGCGGACACATGTCTGCTCCGAAGCCCGGCATTGACTTTGAAGATACTTCGCTGGCGAAAGCAACCCCAATAACCCGATATGGTCAATCCAAGCTGGCCAACATTCTGCACGCCAAAACGCTCAACAAACGCTACGGGCCTGGGTCGAGCAGCGCCAAGAATGGTAAGGGAGAAATTTGGACCTCTTCAGTGCATCCTGGCATTGTAGAGTCGGAGCTGGATGACCGGGCCCTTGAGATGCCCTGGTTCATGACCATCGCTTCCGGCATCGCCCAGGCCATTGGGGCTAGATGGCCGACTGACAAGGGCGCGTGGACTCCTGTGTATTGCGCCGCGAGCCCTGAGATGAAGCCAGAACAGAGTGGAGAGTACTTTGAGCGAATCGCCAAGACTGGAGGCATGCTACAGAGTGCGAAGTCAAAGGATTTGGAGCTGGCTGAGAAGTTGGAACGATGGGTTGAGGCGGAGATGAAGAAGCAGGGATATATCTAAAGTGTGTGCGCTCTTGGTCACCAATCTATGCTTTCGGACCGTTTCTTCTTGATGTTAACTTATTCATTTCCCATCATCAGTTTCATTTATTCTCCTCGTTGGCTCACTTGTATTTATAAAGGATATCTCTCAAGTTATAGTTCACAAATGCTTAATCATTACGTCTCCTGCGTAGCGAATGTGTTGAAGGCATTGATCGCCATCCAGGAGCGCCCAAGTACCAAGGCTTTCTAATTGTATTCTAAAGAAATCTAAAAGTAGACTGTTGTGTCACTTAACAACAACAGTATGACGACGTATATGAAGCACTATGTGAACTTTCACAGAGTGGTGAAAAGTCGATGAAGCTATGATTTCTCAACGATGATTTTTGAGAGCCTTCGCTTTTAGATAGACTTATCAGGTGCCCAAAAATCCTGCATGAATTTCAATGACTGTCGTTTTTAAAGGAGAGGGTCGCAGTGATAATATCACAGAGGGAGGCAAACCTGTTTTGGCAAGCAAGTGTTGAATCACCGGCCCTTGGAAGCTACCGTCCATATCACATATCAGGCTGTGGACGGCAAAGCAGAAAGATATGAGGCAATGTCTACAACGTCGGATTTTGCGACTTCTAGAGGTAGTACACGTCACGTTATTGCTGATAACCAACAGCCACCTTTCGGCTCTCCCTATTTCAAGCCGAAAGACCAAGATAATTTAGACAAACAGGACAAAACAGTCATTGCCCTCGATTTTGCCCGCGTGTTCAGGTCGTCCTTGAGAACTATGTTTCACTTGAACTAACACAACCCAGGAGGAGTTCTAGCTGGAATAAGCGTAATCTCGCCAGTATAGTGAGCTGCATACTTAGATAATTCCAGAATCAAGGCGGCAGGGCAGAAACCATCTCGGCGTATGCCAGCTGCCCATGCTGTGTTGCAAGAAGGCAATGATTCGAAAGGAAGTAATCTCTCTCGGGAAAGCTTAGCATACATGATATGGCTTGTCTGAGTAAGGTATAGGAAAGTCTTCCGGAATCGTTAGCTCTCTTTTATCGAAATTGTTTGGAGCCACGGATATACACGCAACGGTGGCGGAATTGAGGATCACCTGAGCGCAACAGGACGCAGCTGCTCGTAAACCCACGGTGCTCAGTGCCATTGTACCCTTAAAAAGCCTAAAGAACTGTGCCGTGATACATGCCGTCACGGCGGGGTCATCCCCTAGTATAGTAATGTGTACCCTTGTAGCATTACTGCAAGCTCAGCATAGAACTGGGACGACGACTCTCTTAGAGGAGGCCTCTCGGGAAAATAGATTCGCTCAAATCCTATCCACATCTTAGATAATACTTGATCAAAACCTATTAAACGATTATATGAAAGCTGGGATAAATGGATAAATGCAACCTTTAAACACATCCATATCCCGCTCATAAGCCACGGAAACCGAGGTGGTATTGCGCTACACTTAGCAAGTAGGTGGCGTTATGTATAGTTCGAAGTCAATGTGTTGTCATTTCAACTGAAGTATTCCTTGTATCGACACGAGCTTTGGACCAAGTTTCTAAGGGTGCACCGGACAATAACTGTTCTGTCTCTGCTGACGAGAGATCTTTATGAGATCCACATTACCTGCATAGCTCTCCATAAAATTAAAAAGCGGAGAGTTTATGAGCTTAATCAGTTATGCAGCAGGAATGGCCCTTCTTTCGTCCGTACTCTGATAATAAAGACATTAGTCAGGCCTCACGATCCACCTATCTAAGTTGCTATGACCATGCATTTTCTGACACAATGCTGTCAAATTCAGTAACTAGGTGTCCTGAGGTTACCCTTGAAAAACCTTGATTCCTCGGAACTCGCATGAAAACCCTAGTTTGACATGCGAGAAGGCTACTATCTCGCAATAAGCCTGGGGTCGGCACAACCCTGATCCCGTCGATATCGAGAAATTGGGTGTGATTGCACCTGAAGTGCCTGTATCGGCTGACTTGATTACCCGTGTCAAGTAAACTACCACCTGGATTGTCAGCCTGCCCCTGAAGGGATCGCCACTGTAACATCCTTATGGGTAATAGCGTGTGATTTAAAGTCTCCTACTTGGCGATCCCCTAGTTGAGAATATGCATGATTGATTGGTTAGCGCTGTAGTATCAATCCATGCTGACGGTGAACGGATGTGTGCATTGCTTATGATTTGAGGAGAGACATGGCAAAGTGCATACACAGTTGCCTCCGATCTGGGGGTGCCTCAACGAATTACTATCAGGCTATTGGGTCTAGTAAATATGAATACCACTGCTCCTATACCCGGTTGTCCCCCCTTTCCTTCTGGGATGCGCCACGAAGGTTATTCAATGTGATACAGCAGGCTGATCTTCTTAGTCAATTCCATATTGGATTACAATCCGTGATACGCCCGGCTACACCTTCCAGAATCCGCCTGAGAGTAAACTAGTATACTGTAACTACACCCAAGAGCGCAACAGGAGTGTTTCCTTGGACGGAAACTGAAGGCCAGTGTCTGGTGATATTGTTGGGAGCTTTACCCACCAAGTAAGTGCTGATCTCCCTCACCAAGCACTTGGTAAACAGGACACAATACACATCGTCTTCTTTTATTTTGACCGTGGTGAAGATCCCTAACGCGACTGATGTTCCAGACCATAAGTTCAATTGACCATTCCAGCAAGCGGGAAACCAACACTTGCTAGACCAACCTCATCTCATCAGCCTGGAACTCGCTAGAAGACAACCTCCGTTGAGGTCCAACCATCAGAAAAACATGGCTGGAACCACTGAGAAACTGCCAATCGCCATATGTGGAGCGGGGATACGATCTACTGGCGCCATTCCATTGTTAAAAGAATCCACGGGTTTACTTGAGGATAATGTGAATCAGACGGAGGCGACCCGGCGTCATGGCGCCACCGGTGAGACTTGTGACACCAAAGGTGAGTCTACCACCGGCTGTTTTGACCTCTTAAACCAGGGCTCTAATGTCGATTAATTAGAAGTTGCAGGCCTCCATATCCTTTCTGATGTGGTACAGGAATGCCTGGAGGATGCGTGTGAGACAGCTTTCACTGATGAAGATACTTATATTGGTATTTTTCTGGGAAATTCGGGTACCGAAGGACAGGGCGACTCTGAAAATGAGTCCAAAATCGCTGGGAGCCTTGGAAGTAGAATTGGTCTACGTGGACCCTGGTAAGCTTCTCCAACAGCCTGATGGTGGTCGTACTCTAACGCGATATCAGTGTGAGCATTGGCTCTGGTCCATCGGCGGCGTTCATTGCTTTACACGAAGCGTGTTACGCAATTGCATCTGGAATGGCTGACTCTGCTGTAGCCGTTTGCATTGGACCCTCATCGAATACAACGGCGGGACAGGGAGAATTCGCGGCTGTCTATGTCAAACCACTAGATGCTGCTCTGAAGGACGGGAATCCTATACGAGCACTCATACGGGCCATCGAGACGGACTACTACAGCTCTGCTCATGAAGATGAAATCACTTCGGAACTGGCGTATGATTCAATTATCCGCAGAGCGTACCAGAAAGCAGGCTTGAATCCCATTGATACAACCGTAGTGGAGGTGAGTTATAAATTCTTTACCATCGTCTTCTTGGTTCTTAGGCGGTAACTACTATGAACTTGCTTTTGTTCGTTACTAATTAGCAGTAGACTACTGGACACATGCGTCCATCGGTCAATGAAGCCGAAAGAATATCCATCAACAACGTGTTCGACGTGCAACATGTCAATATCAACTCGATCAAGCCACAAAGTGGCAGTGGACAAAATGTGGCAGGAATGGCGAATCTGCTTAACACCATGCTTTGGGTGGAAGACAGGGAATCTTCCTCGGCCGCATATCCAAGTCCTCAAGATCAAAATAGAAGGGTCAGCATCAATTGTTTCGATGCCGGAGGGTCCAACGTTCATGTATGTTTATTGCCTAACCTTATGCATTTATCTTACTCATACACGAAAAGATGATTATCGATCCGCCTCCCGTGGCCCATCAAGAACAACAGAGACTCACGGATCCGCAACTCATTCTCTTCTCTGGACCATCGCCCCGTTTATTGACAAGGCAGATCGAGGCGTATGAGAATTACTGTCTGGCTCACAGTAATCGGGCGGTCGACGTTGCTTACACAAGAGCAATACGCTGCAAAGCGTTGGATCACAGGGCATTCTCCATTTTCTCCCAAGGAAAATTCATTAGCATTTCGAACCATGTCAAATTGCCCTCCAGTCCTCCACAACTTACTCTCATATTTACGGGCCAAGGAGCACAATGGGCTGGTATGGGTGTTGAACTTATTGAAGCATACCCAAGTGTCAAGAAAGATCTTGAGATGATGGATAACATTTTGAGTGGGATAGTACAGCCCCCATCCTGGAGCATTTTAGGTGAGTGAAGAGCCCATTCTTCCGGTTTAAACACGCAACGTTGGTTAACGACTGTTATTTTTGCTAGATGAAACCACCAGGAGCCCCAGTGACCCCAAGAATCGCGTCAATCACGCTGAACTGGCCCCAACACTATGTACAGCCTTACAAATTGCCTTATTGCGGCAATTCGAGCGACTAGAGATTCCGGTGGAAGCTGTCATTGGGCACTCAAGTGGTGAGATTGCTGCTGCCTATGCCGCTGGCTACTTGAGTCTACACGATGCCATTGTTGTGGCTTATCACTACGGGAAAATTGCTGCAGGCCGTACTAAACATGGCGGTATGGCAACTGTAAGCTTGGATGCCGAGGCAACCCGCCCTTTTCTTCGTGAGGGTGTTGTTGTCGGCTGTGAGAACAGCCCTGCGAGTTCAACTCTTACGGGTGATCTAGAAACCTTGAAGGAGGTCCTGGCCACGATCGAAAACGCAAGGCCTGATGTAACTACTCGCATGGTGAAGACAGAGATGGCTTATCACTCTGGTACGTATATGTCTTACTCTTGATAATACCTCTACGGAACCGCCTTTCTAATTCTACTTTAGATCAAATGCATGAGGTAGCTGGAAAATTCTTACAGGGAATGCTTGAGGACGATGTTAAGTCTTCTCGGCCAAACAAGGAGCAAAAAGCGGCATATTACTCATCCACGTACGGAAGAAGGCTGAGTGAAGACGAGGACCTTGGACCGGAGTACTGGGTCAAGAACTTGACCAAGCCAGTTCTTTTCGGCTCCGCTGTTGCATGTCTCCTTGGGATGTCGTCTAGAAATCAGTTCTTTCTTGAAGTTGGACCTCATTCAACTCTTGCTGTGCCCCTTCGACAGATCTGTGATGCGAAGCACGTAAGCTTCAGCTATGTCTCGTCACAGACAAGGAGCAAAGACAACATATCGCGGTTCCTGACCTCACTCGGCAGACTATGGCAGGAAGGTGTACCCTTCAACTTGCGGTCCGTGTTTTCTGGTGGGAAGCCCATTGGAGGTCTCCCAGTCAACCCCCAAGATGACGATGAGATCGCTGAGGGGCCAGTGGAAGATGTCGACTCTTCCCCCGATGTTTCGATTCTCAATTCAACGGCACTTTCAGCCAAAGAGAAGAGAGATCTCATTGTGTCCAGCTCGCTAGAAACGACTCATTCACTACCAGACGAGCAGGTTCCGACAACGGAAATCGAGGTTATTCTTAGGGCAATCTGGACCAAGGTTCTTCAAGGGATAGCCTCCATAAGCCCACAAAAGATTGGCAAGAGCGATAATTTTTTCTTGTTAGGAGGTGACTCCCTCGTGATTATCGAGATGGTCAAGGTCGCTTATGAAATTGGACTTCGAATTGCACCGGCGGAGGCAGTGCAACATCCCAGGCTTTCAGATATGGCTGGCATTGCTACGATCGACGATGATGGCACTACACTGGTGAGCGAGCGCTTTATCATGGTTGCTCCACTAGTGGAAGACACATCGAGTATGATAGAAAAAGCCATTCAAGCTTGCTCTCTCTCTGATCAGCGATATATCGAAGACATATATCCTTGTACTGCTCTACAAGAGGGGTTCATGGCTCTAGCAGTAACTCAACCGGGCTCTTACGTTCATCGTTGGGTATACAAACTTTCTGAATCCGTTGATGTTGCACGCTTCCAAGCTGCATGGAATTTGGTAATACAGAGGTGTTCGACCTTGCGCTCCAGAATATGCAGCATAGATGACAAGGCCCTCCAAGTTGTGGTCCAAGACGATACCTCCTGGGAGCAGCCGCCATCGGGCCTAGATGTACATACTTATGTCAATCATGCTCGGTCTATCCGAATGGCCTATGGCGATCGTCTGAGCCGATATGCTCTCGTGCATCAAGACGACGGCGCTATTTACTTTGTTTGGATCCTACACCATGCTGCTTTTGATGGCCTCACGATGAAGCTAGTTTTGGACGGGCTGTACAATGCCTATCACGATAGCCAAAGCATTGGGTTCACAATGCCTTACGCCAACTTTATTAAGTACGTTGAGTCTTTGGATATAGAATCAGCGAGAGACTACTGGCGTGGACAACTTGAGGGCGCAAAACCAGCATTATTCCCTACTGCTCGGCCAACCACCAATTCCAAAATGTCAGGGCGGGTGAAGAAACTAACCATGCCCTTCCACAATTTCTCAAAGCCTGGTTTCACGGCAGCTACGATCCTCCGTGCTGCCTGGGCCTTGGTCCTGGCAAAATACTGCGACACAGATGATGTGTGTTTTGGCACCACTGTTTCTGGCAGACAAGCTCCAGTTCCAGGCTTAGGAGACATCCCCGGCCCAATGATTGCTACGGTCCCAGTTCGTGTCCATCTTGTGGAAGACCAGAAAATTTCGAGCTTCCTTCAGGACATTCAAACTCAAGCCACCGAGATGGTTCCATATGAACAGCTTGGCTTACAGAATATCGCAAAGCTCAGCCAAGACGCCAAGGAAGCTTGTAATTTCTCAAACCTGTTTGTCATACAGCCCTTGAACCACCTGTCGTCTGCTGCACTAGAAGCTACCGATGCTATTCTTTACCAAGGCAAAGAGGAGATGAGTCTTTCCGAAGAGGCTATGAATAATTATTTCACCTATCCACTAGTCATCCAGCCACGTATTGGCAAGGGCTACATAGAAATAGACTTCACTTACTACGCTGATATCGTTCCGGAGAAGCAACTTGAAGCGGTGTACCATCATCTAAAACACGTTATTGATCAGCTGCTCGTTCCCGAAGACAGGCCCTTACACGACATCTCCGTGTCAGGCCCATGGGACATTGCCTATTCACGTGAAGCTAATGTTGGGGATGTTCGCATCGTTGATGAATGCTTTCACCATCTTGTTGAGAGACAGGCAAAGCTCCGAAGTGCAGAGCCTGCCATCGATGCGTGGGACTTGAAGCTGACATACGGAGAGCTGAATGATGCCGCAAACAGGCTGTCGCGACACCTTGTGAAGAGCTTGGGTGTCAGATCGAACGATTTGGTTCATGTGTGCTTTGAGAAATCGGTATGGTACTACGTTGCTATCCTCGCGGTGAACAAAGCGGGCGCAGCCTGGGTTCCTCTCGACCCATCTCATCCCATTCAACGTCTACAACAGGTTGTATCTCAGACGCAGGCTAGGTTAGCGCTGTCATCCTATGAAACTAAGCCTCTCTGCTCTTTACTCCTGGAAACAGTGCTGGAAGTGGGCCATAGCCTCCTCGATGACCTCAAGGACAGCGAGTCAAACGAGGATGGAGTTGTGGATGTATCCCCCGAACAGGCCGCTTATGTCTTATTCACATCGGGAAGCACAGGCATCCCGAAAGGTTTCGTCATGGAACATAAGGCTGTATGCACTAGTCAGACAGAAGGATCGACGATGCTAGGGATGACTTCAAAAACCAGAATGCTACAATTTGCTGCCTATGTTTTTGACTTCTCGATTGGAGAGATAGTCGCACCTCTCATTGTTGGCGGCTGCCTCTGTGTGCCTTCTGAACATGACCGAACGAATCGTTTAGCTCAGTTTGTGAGCGAAAAGTCGGCCAATTGGATGTATTCGACTCCTGCGTTTCTCCGAACGCTAGTTCCACAAGACGTCCCGAGTATGGAGTTGATACTGCTTGGTGGAGAGTCTGTTGGACAGGATATACTCGACACTTGGTTTGGAAAAGTGAGGCTGCTCAATGCATGGGGCCCTGGTGAGACTTGTGTTTTCAACACAATTCATGAATGGGCTTCTACCAGAGAGTCCCCAAGGTGTATTGGCCGTCCCATGGCAGCCAATATTTGGATTATCGATCCTCAAGATCCAGGGAAACTGGCCCCAATTGGGACTTCTGGCGAGGCTATGATCCAAGGGCCAACACTTCTCAGGGAGTATCTTGCGGATAGAACCCAGACAGAATCAACCATCATTCGCACATTGCCCACTTGGGCGACACACCAGGGGCTACCTGGTTGGGGTAGGATGTATAAGACTGGAGACCTTTGTTCCTATGATTTCAACGGGGCGATAGAATTCATAAGCCGAAAAGACACACAAGTCAAGATTCGAGGCATGAGGGTTGAACTTGAAGAAATCGAAAACCACATCCGGCCACAACTACCTGGTGTCTATCAGGTCGTCGTCGATGTTCTCAAATCTGTTTCTAGCACTGTTCTGGTTGCATATTTGTGTTTCAGTGATGAAAGAAGAACCGGGAATGTTGTTCCAGAGGAAATCTTTCATCCTCCATCAGCAGAGGATCAAATTCGCATTGCCGCTTTATTGGGCCAACTGGGCTCTAAGCTGCCACGATACATGATCCCTACTCACATTCTCCATTGCCGGTTCATGCCTTCCACTAGCTCAACAAAGTTGGACAGGAAAAAGTTGGGGCAACTCACTGCCACGCTAACCAGTGACATGCTTAATGCCTATTCACGTCTTGACTCTGAGAAACGCGCCCCGGAGACGGAAATGGAAACTCGCCTCCGCTCAATCTGGGCCGAAGTTCTACAATTGCCACCGGAATCTATTGGAAGAGACGATAGCTTTTTGCGAATAGGCGGTGACTCGATCTCTGTCATCAAACTGATCAGCCTTTGTCGTCAAAACGGAATTATCCTATCCACGAAAGATGTCTTCGACAACCCAACTCTCCTTTCGGTCGCTGCAAAAGCAGTTGAATCCAATGAAAGTGTGCACGATCAAAGAACTGAATCACGGTTCGGCCTCCTTAATCAGAATATAATTGAGCAGTTGCAGGATCAGAGTATGAGGGAGCGCCTTGGGTTGTCTAGCGAGCAGGTTGTTGAAGATGCCTTCCCATGCTCGCCGATGCAGGAAGGCTTGATGGCACTTACGGCTAAGCTGCCGGGATCCTATGTTTGCAAGTACGTTTACAGAATACCCGAGTATACTGACGTTGAAAAAGTGAAATATGCATGGGACGGGGCGCTTCAGATATGTGGTAACTTTCGTTCCCGATTCGTCCTGATCGATGGCCAGACAATCCAGCTCGTCATCAAGGAGAATACCCTCTGGGAGCACAGCAGCGCCCCCGATCCGGCGACATACATTCGCCAGAAAGACTATGCAGACTTTGGATACGGAGCCTCGCTTTCGAGATACACGATTCTGTCGTGCGGTGATGACAAATACTTTGTCTGGACTGCCCATCATGCACTCTATGACGGTTGGTCACTACGCGTAATAACCGATATTTTTGAGAAGATATATACAGGACAAGCTGTGGAAGATCTATCTCCATACTCGACCTTCATCAAGTACATCGTGGACCTCGACTCCGATAAATGTAGGGAATACTGGGCCAGTAAGCTAGCCGGGAGCACGAAAATGTCATTCCCTCCTCTTCCATACAGCCCTGCAGCGTACAAGGAAAGATTGCCCCAGTACTTTCGTCACGATATTAACCTGAAGGGGAATAAGCACACTTCAATTACGAGCGCTACAATAATCCGTGCTGCTTGGGCTGTCCTTCTTGCAAGCTACAGCAACTCTGATGATATCTGCTTTGGAGTCACCGTGTCGGGACGACAGGCGCCGGTCCCTGGAATCGAAAACATGCCAGGGCCTGGTATTGCTACTGTCCCCGTGCGCCTCCGTTTGGATAGCAACTATAGTGTGGCTCAGTTTCTTCAGACAGCCCAGGAGGATGCTGTTGAAACTATTCCATTCGAACAGTTTGGCCTACAGAAGATCTCAAGGGCCAGCAATGATGCGAGAGTGGCAGCTGACTTCACCACTTTGCTAGTTATTCAACCTACTATTAAGAATAGTGACAAAGAATCTGGCGGCCACTCCATCCTTATCGCAGGTAGCACTGAACAAGAGATGGTACAGGAGACATTGGGCGACTACTTCAATTATCCCTTGGTGCTTGTCAGCAATGTCTATGAGGACCATTTCTATCAGCGTTTATTCTATGATGGCAACATCATCTCGAAAGATCAAGTAGTGGCAATGTCCAACCACCTTGAACACGTTATTCAACAACTTTTGGTCAAGGTGGAAGAGCCGCTCGGAAGCGTGTCTCTTGTCGGTCAGTGGGATATGCAGCATGCCATCGACTCTCAGCGCCTCTGCTTACCAGTCAACTCATGCACACACTGGCTTATACAAGAACAGATCAAGAACCGTCCGGATGATATAGCTGTTGCTGCCTGGGACCAGGATTTGACATACGGCGAGCTTGGAGTCTATGCTTCTCGGTTGGCACTGAAGCTACAAGAACTTGGCGTCGGTTCTGAGACTCTGGTTCCTTTCTGTTATCCTAAATCGGCGTGGGCTGTTGTCACAATGGTGGCGATCCAGATGGCAGGCGGTGCCTTTGTTCCACTTGATCCAGCTGCGCCAACTGCAAGGCTCCAGTCCATTATCGACGGAACCAATGCTAAACTGGTTATTATATCTCCGGTACTGGAGGGGAAACTGCGTGATCTACAGACAAGCACGTTGGTTATCGATGAGGCATTCTTGAGAGACCTCCCCGATGCCGTCCAACCAGTTTCATCTTCCACCAAACCAAATAATGCCAGTTTTGTCATCTTTACATCCGGCTCAACAGGAAAGCCAAAGGGAATCCTCATCCAACATGACCAAATCTGCACTGGATTCATGAACTCGTATGGTCATGAACTGAACTTAGGACCTCATAGTCGTGTTTTCAACTTTTGTGCGTTCACATTCGACCTCGGAATTTTTGATGTGATTGGAACACTTAGCAGAGGCGGGTGTGTCTGTATACCCTCCGAGGAAGCAAGACTCAATGACTTGGCTGGTGCAATAAGGGCATTCAAAGCAAACTGGCTGTTCTGCACCCCGACAGTCCTGAACCTACTGCGCCCAGAAGACGTGCCGCTGATAAAGACTGTTGGACTGGGTGGCGAGGCCATTACCAAGACGATTTCAGACCGCTGGAAGGACCATGTACAGCTCAATGGGCTATATGGTCCTGCTGAAGGTTCTTCCTGTGCTCGTAATCCCGACGTAGGGAGAGACGATAAGCCAACCAACATCGGAGTCCCAATGTCTAGCGCATTCTGGGTGGTCAACCCAGACAATATGAAGGAGCTCGTGCCGGTAGGTGGCATAGGCGAGCTTCTAATCCAGGGACCTATGCTAGCCCGAGGGTACATCAATGTCTCGCCCGAGCAGAATGCAGCTTGGATAGAGGAAATTGACTGGCTACCTGGTGAAGCATCACGTCGCAGAGGATATCTTACTGGTGATTTGGTACGTCGAAATGCTGATGGTACTTGCGAATATTTAGGCCGCAAAGACACGCAAGTGAAAATTCACGGCCAGAGAGTGGAACTCGGGGAGATCGAGGCACAAATCCACCAGTACTTGCCAAATGAGATGAGTGCAGTTGTCGATATTGTGAAGAGCGAGGAAGCGCCCACAGAGAGTTTGACGGCCTTGATATGGTACAATAAATCCTCCAATGAGATCGCTCAAGGCCCATTGAGATTGCTTGAAGACGCTAATGAAGGAGTAAAGTCTCTTTTATCCTTACTAAACGAGTCCCTGCAATCAGTCTTGCCCTCATATATGGTTCCAGTAACCTATCTGGTATTCCAAGGAAAACCGGATATGTCTACGTCTGGAAAGGTTGATAGAAAGATTCTTCTATCCCACGCAAAGACTATATCAACGCAGGATCGGCTTCGCTTCGAACTGGAGAGTAACGAAAAAATGCCCCCCACAACCCATATGGAACTCAAGTTAAGGGACCTATGGGCCCAAATTCTGTCCATTGAAGTCTCGGAAATTGGGAAATACGACAGCTTCCTGAGGTTGGGTGGTGATTCCATCAGTGCGATCCAGCTGGTCACTCTGGCTCGCGATCACAACATTCGCCTGAATGTTGCTCTGATTTTCAGTGAGGCCCAGCTATCTTCAATGGCAGAAGCGGCAGAGTACGGTTTGGGTGATTCAAAGCTCGACACGACGCCCTTTAGAATGATTTCCGAGGCCCAAAAGAGTCGTATTCTTTCCTTATGCCGCGATGATCACAGACTCGACAGCAGTGCCATTGAGGATGCCTACCCAAGTACAAAGCTACAAGAGGGAATTATGGCTCTCTCTGTAAAACAACCCGGCTCCTACATTGCTACCCATATGTACCGACTATCACCTGATGTTGATGTTGGACGTCTTAAACACGCTATAGAAAGAACTGTTCAGTATTGCTCCAACTTGCGAACGAGAATCATCGACGCCGATGGAGAAGCCTTCCAAGTTGTAGTCAAGGATGAGGTTTTTTGGGAAGTGCTGTCTGAGGATACAGAGCCTCAGGGATTATTGGATATGTCAAAAAGTATCAGCATGACATATGGCTCTCAGCTAAACCGTTTCACGGTCTTCAACAATACGGAAGGGACGAAATACCTAATGTGGCGAAGTCATCACACGACCTTTGACGGCTGGACCATTGGGATCATTCTCGATTGCATCGACAGTTTTTACTATGAAAAAAGCCCACCAAATATCGTCCCTTATTCTGCGTTCGTCTCCTACACCCTGGCCGTCGATGTCGCCGCTGCTGAGGCGTTCTGGGCCGAGCAGTTACGCGGTGCCCACAAGACACCTTTCCCTTCACCACAACTTGCAGCATCCGGGGAAACTAAGATGTTTACGAAATTCGTCACATTACCAAAATCAGAAGGCTCGTCCATCACCCAAGCTACTATCATCCGGGCAGCGTGGGCCATTCTCCTTGCCAGGTACAGCGGGACTGATGATGTATGTTATGGTGCTGCTGTATCAGGTCGTAACGCTGCGATCCAAGGTGTTGAAGACATTTCTGGTGTCATGGTTGCCACTGTCCCGGTCCACGTCTTGATTGATGGGTCTAAACCGGTTGGAAATTTCTTACAAGAAATTCAGCTCCAAGCGTCTAATATGATTGAATATGAGCAGTTCGGCTTACAGAATATTGCCGCAATCAATGACGAGTGTAAAGAGGCATGCGACATATCCAGCTTAGTCGCCGTCCAAACAAGCAAGCAGTCTGGAATATTCTCCGGCAATGACCTATTGACCCCAATGGGCCTAGAAGATGATATTGTTGAGAGCTCTCTTCAAGGATATTTGACTTACACTCTCGTTATGGAGGGTACACTGGTGGACGGTGGCATTGAGATAGTATTTATCCATGACACCGGTGTTCTGAAGCCAATCCAAATCGAAGCCATGGCTCACCAACTCGAGAAGCTTATCTTGGAACTGCGAACCGATAGCTCCAAGCTCCTCAAGGACGTCTCTATGACCTCTGATTGGGATGTCGAAGTCGCTTTAGCCCGAAACCCTTTGCCTCGGGCTATTGATACTTGTGTCCAATACATTTTTGAAGAAAAAGTGAACATTCACCCAAACGCTCCAGCAGTTTACTCCTGGGACGGGGAGCTGTCGTATAAGGAGCTCAATACTCTCGCGAACAACCTCGCTTCACATCTCATAGATGAACTGAAGGTCAAAGTGGGCGACATTGTACATGTTTGTTTTGACAAGTCGGCTTGGTATTGTGTTGTTATTTTAGCTATTCATAAAGCCGGTGCTTCCTTCTCTCCCATCGACCCAGCTCACCCAGCCAAAAGGAAACAGGAAATAATAAGACAGACAAAGGCAAAACTCATTCTAGTCTCGCCGAATCATTTGCCAATTTCCCAGGGTCTTGTGGAACACGTTGTGCCAATAGACAAACAGTTTTTGCTCGGCTTGAAACATAACCCCGAGAATCCGCAGACCACTGTTAGCCCTAACAACATCGCATACATCATGTTCACCTCAGGCAGTACTGGAATACCTAAAGGTTATGTGATAGAGCATGGGGCTCTCGCATCGGGGCAACTAGATCTCGCCAAGTGCCTGCGCGTTGGATCTGAAGCTCGTATCCTCCAATTTGGTAACTTCATCTTTGATTCTCGGTCGGCGAGATCTGGCAGGCATGGGTAAACGGCGGTTGCATCTGTCTCCCATCCGAGGAAATGAGGCTTAATAACATGCAGGGTTTCATGAATATGGCCCAGGTGAACGGGGCCTTGTTCACTCCTACCTTCGCCAGCACGATCAGGCCCGAGGAAGTGCCATCTCTTAAATGGCTTCTAATTGGAGGAGAGACCGTGCAAAGAGATGTCTATGAGAGCTGGTTCGGAAAGGTGCGATTGATAGGGGCATGGGGACCAAGTGAGACCTGCTTTATTAGCTCAACACACGAGTACACGTCTCCAGAAGACTCTCCGTCGAGTATAGGAGAGCCTATTGCTGCTTACAATTGGCTTGTTACCCCTGAGGACCCAAGAGTTCTAGCACCTATCGGTACGGTTGGTGAAATCCTGGTTCAGGGTCCAACTGTGTTTCGAGAATACCTCGGGGATCCAGAGAAAACAAAGGCATGCAGGGTCGAGAACGTGCCTCCGTGGGCATTTGAACGCGATGGCATCTCATTCAGTCGTTCCTATAGGAGTGGAGATCTTGCGTTCTATAACGCCCAGGGCAAGATGGAATTCGTGAGTCGGAAAGACACCCAAGTCAAGATTCGGGGCCTGCGTGTGGAATTGTCTGAGATCGAGCATCATATAATGTCGCTGCTGGAGGAAGCAGAGCAAGTCGCTGTTGACGTGTACAGGCCCGAGGGAGCTGTCCATCTTGTTGCCTATTTTGCCTTTTCTGACGAGACAAAGTTCGTCAGGGCCGACGGTACATTTGCATCCGACATGTTCTTGCCAGTCGCGCCAGGACTTGAACACAAGATTTTGGAATTAGTTGGAAAGCTCAAGACTATTCTCCCGGGATATATGGTCCCCTCTATTTTTATTCCGTGTGGGTATATGCCCATGGGAGGCACTTCAAAGCTCGACCGTAAAGCTCTCCAAGGATCGCTCTCGTCTCTTACGCAAGATCAGTTGGCGCATTACTCACTTGTCAATTCCACGAAACGAGCCCCCCGGACACCCATAGAAAGCCGCATGCAAGAGCTTTGGGCCTCCCTTCTCAAACTTTCCACCGATTCCATTGGAATTGATGACAGTTTCTTACAAATTGGTGGCGACTCGATTAGGGCAATCCAGCTGGTTGCTAAGGCTCGAGGGGTTGGACTCGGACTTACTGTGAAAGACATCTTTGATGACCCTCGTCTCCATGCAGTAGCTTCTTGTACCATTGAGCTCGGATCAACACACAAACAAACCAATGAAATAATTCAGCCATTTAGTTTACTGTCCCAGAGATTGCGTGGTGTTGATTGGGAGAGTGAAGCCAGAGATCTGTGTGGTCTTAGTCCTGACCAACATATCGAAAACGCTATGCCCGTGACTGCATTTCAGGAGGGATTAATGGCACTTACTGTAAAGCAACCAGGTTCACATACCGGAAAGTTTCTTTACAAGTTAGACCCCAACGTGGACGTGAATCGATTTCGAAACGCTTGGGGAAGAACGGTTTGCTTGTGTCGAAACTTACGTACCCGCATTGTCAACACCTCTCAGCAAACACTACAGCTAGTTGTGGCAAACGATGGCTCTTGGGAGGATACTACAAATATCAGTTTGAAAGATTATATAAGACAAAAGCTCAATATGTCTTATGGTTCCCGTTTGAACAGATGGGCATTATTTGAGGAGTCCAGCGGCGAGACTTTCTTCAGTTTTACTGCTCATCACGCAATTTATGACGGCTGGTCAGTTCAGCTTGTGCTTCAAACCTTAGCTGAATCATACAACCAAACAAACCACTATGAGGTCAAACCGTTTGATGCTTTTATCAACTACACTGAAAGCTTAGACAAAGAGGCTGCGCGGCAGTTTTGGCTCAAGGAGCTTAAAGACGCTTCAGCTGCAAGTTTTCCTCCTCGAAGACAAAATTTCGAGAAAACTGAAACAAGAGGTTTGAACCGCGAATTTAAGTTACCGATGTCTTCGCACGCTTCCATAACTCAAGCCACGATTATACGAGCTGCATGGGCCTTGCTTCTGGCCCAATACTGTGGCACAGAGAGCGTCTGTTTCGGAACATCTGTTTCCGGCCGTCAAGCACCTGTTGCTGGAATTAGTGAGCTGGCGGGCCCTGTCGTAACAACCATGCCCGTCCACATTCTCATCAACCCCCATAAATCCACCATTGAATTCCTGCAATTGGTACAAGCACAAGCTACCGAAACTGTTGCATATGAACAGTTTGGATTACATAATATTCTCAAGCTTGGGGACTCAATTCGTGACGCCTGCGGCTTTTCCAGCCTGTTGGTTGTTCAACCACGTGAGAAAATGGCTGAGACTGGCCGTGGGGCGGAAAAGATACTTGTACCTGTGTTAAACGATGAGAGTAACGACCCAAACATCCAAGGATATTTCAACTATCCATTAATCGTACAGGCTTTTGTTTCTTCCTCAGAGATTCACCTTGATGTCACCTATTATTCTCAAGACATCAGCACCTTCCAAGTTGAGGGTCTCATGAGCCAACTCCAGCATATTATCAAAACACTTTCCGTCGAGGGCAGCAAGCCGATTCGAGAGCTAGAAACGGCGAGCCCTTGGGATCTTAAACATGCTCAGAACCTCAACACCGAAGTCCCGGAGATAATTAACGCCACATTCCATGAGTTGGTTGAAAAGCAGGCAAGGGCAAGGCCCGATGCCATCGCTATACAAGCCTGGGATGCTACTCTGACATATGGCGAATTCAACATGTATGCCGATTATCTAGCGCGGTACTTGGTTGTTGAGCTCGGTGTTCAAAGAGGAGATCTTGTTCATGTCTGCTTTGAGAAGTCAGCATTCCATTTGATCTCCATTTTGGCCATTAATAAGGCTTGTGCCGGATGGGTGCCTCTTGACCCATCTCATCCCCATCAACGCCTGCAGCAGCTCGTATCTCAGACCAAGGCAAAGCTCATACTCACATCAGCTAAACAGGCTGAACTAAGCAATGCGCTATTATTAAAGGTCCTCCAAGTTTCGCGTGCTTTTGTCGACAAACTGGTCAAAGAACCTAGAATCACTGGGTCAGTAACTGATCTAGTAAACAATAAGGCTGAGCCCTCCGATGTTTGCTACGTTCTTTTCACATCTGGAAGTACTGGCACCCCGAAAGGGTTGGTGATGGAACATCGCGCCCTATGCACAAGCCAGACTGCCGTTGTGCGAAGACTAGGCTTCAATCCAAACGTCAGGATGCTCCAATTCGCTTCCTATGTATTTGATATGTCCGTCGGCGAGATTGTCGGGCCCTTGATTTCTGGCGCTACACTCTGCGTGCCATCTGATGATGTCCGTCTCGGTGGCGTAGCCGACTTCATTCGCGACCACAACGTTACGTGGGCCTTTTTCACGCCATCATTTGTCCGTACCTTGACTCCTGAGTCTGTGCCCTCGCTTGAGCTCCTGCTCCTAGCAGGAGAGGCAATCCCAAGAGATGTTTTTGAGAAATGGATCGTGGCCAATGTCCGCTTCATGAATGGTTGGGGCCCCGCGGAAACATGTGTCTTTAGCACTTTGCATGAATTCAAATCTATCGAAGAATCTCCACAGACCTTGGGTAGGCCAGTTGGTGGTTTCTCTTGGGTAGTACAGCCCGACGATCCTTACAAGCTTGCGCCGATAGGAACCCTGGGTGAAGTTGTTGTCCAAGGCCCGACACTTCTGCGTGAATATCTATCAGATCCGGAGCGTACAAAGATGTCGACGATTCAGAATGTTCCGCAATGGGATCACCGCGCGAATAAATGGGGTCGCGGATTCCGTACCGGTGACCTTTGCTTCATCAACAGGAGTGGGCTCCTTGAATTCGCTAGCCGTAAGGATACTCAAGTCAAAGTCCGTGGCGCTCGAGTCGAACTAGGAGAAGTTGAGAATGCAATTCAATCACATCTCTTTGGTCTGCGTCGAGTAGCGGTTGACATTGTTCATACTCCTGCTGGGGCAACACTTGCTGCCTTCCTGTGCTTCACCGATGATTCCAACTCAGTAAAACTGCCAAATGACGGCCGGTTCCTACCAATGAGTAAGGACATCGGCCACCAGGTGGCGGACATGCTTGCCAAACTGAAGGTAGCCCTTCCACTTTACATGGTGCCTAGGCTGTTTATTCCTTGCAGTCATATGCCTTTCATCACATCCTCGAAACTCGATAGGAAGACGCTCATTGCTGAGGCGTCAAGCCTTGATCAAAATCAAATTGTTGCATATTCTCTTCAAAATGCAAAGAAACGACCGCCCGCCACGGACATGGAGATCAGACTACAGAAACTCTGGGCAGAGGTGCTTCATATCTCTACTAATGCAATTGGTCGCGACGACGGTTTCTTTGCAATTGGTGGTGATTCAATCGCAGCTATTCATCTCATGACTGCGTCTCGAAAAGAGGGTATCACCATCCGCGCTGATGACGTTTTCCGCCACCCTCAGCTCTTCCAGCTCGCCCTTCGAGCAAGCAAAGCGACTAGCTCGGAATCAACTGAGCTTCATCTCGAACCATTCGAACTTCTAACGACTCTTGAGCGAGACCTGGTGCTAGGGGATGCGCACTCTGAGCTTGGCTTACCGAAAGAATGCTCTATTGAAGATGCTTTCCCCTGTTCTCCTCTCCAGGAGGGATTAATCTCTCTCTCCGTAAAACAAGCCGGGTCCTACATTGCAAAGTATTTCCTTGAGATTCCAGACCACATCGATATCGAAAGGTTTAAATCTGCTTGGAAGCAAACCGTGAAGCTGAATGGGAATTTGAGGACCAGAATCATAGATTCCGGCAACCGCCCTATTCAAGTATTGCTGAAGGAAGACTTGCACTGGGAGCCTACGCAGGGAATGAGCCTTGAAGACTTCGTTAATGTCACTCAGAGTTATACCATGACTTTTGGAACTTCACTCAATCGCTACGCGATCGTATCAGATGCCCCATCTGGTAAAACCTTCTTTGTATGGATATCGCATCATTCCATCTCGGATGGGTGGGCACTACAGTTGGCCTTTAGAACACTGTTTGAGTGCTACTGGGGAAAAGTGCCCAACCAATTGTACCCGTATGCCAATTTCATAAAGCATACTCTTGATCTCGACTGGGATGCGGCTGCCGGCTTCTGGGGCAAGCAGCTTGAAGGTGCAACCAGTATGCCATTCCCACCACCCAGCCTCAAAAACACGACGCCTATCTTCAAGTTTGCCCATCACAGAGTGCAAATTCCGGCCAGATTAGGTACTTCTGCAACCCTCGCAACGGTTCTGAGAGCAGCGTGGGCCATAGTCTTAGCCAGGCATTGCAATACCAGCGATGTGTGTTTTGGTGCAACTGTTTCCGGCCGGAACGCCTCCCTCACCGGGTTGCAGGACATGCCTGGTCCTACAATTGCTACCATACCAGTTCGAATCCGGCTTGATAGTTCTACTAATGTGGAAAGCCTCCTCCGAGCTGTGCAGAACCACGCTACTGAGATGACAACGTATGAACAATTCGGCATCCAGAACATTGCAAAAGTAAGCAATAACGCACGAAATGCATGCCAGTTCTCTAGCCTTTTGGTCATTCGGCCGCAATCCCATATTCAGGGGAATAGCGAGCATGACTCGGTCCTGAAGTTCGTCGAAGGAAATGAGATGACCGAGAAAGAGAGTGTCAACTATTTCACCTATCCCCTTATGTTTGGCCTGGATTTATTCCCCGACCATATCGGAATAACTTTAAGTTATGACAGCAATGTTCTATCCACAGACCTAGTCAACGCAATAATTCACCAGTGGGAATTTGTTGTTCAGCAGCTTTTCACGAAACCCTCAGAGACTGTTGGCAACATCTCTCTGACCAGCCCTTGGGATATTGAACATGCCCTTCGCTACCAGAATATGCACTCTCCGATTGAAATGTGTATTCATGACTTAATTCGCGAACAGATAGAGCTGAGACCTAATTCACAGGCTTTGGTATCTTGGGATGGTGAAATGTCCTACAAGGAAATGGGCTACTTTGCTGAGAAGCTGGCGAACAAGTTGCGCCATCTAGGTATTAAGCCTGGAGTCTTCATCCCAGTGTGCTTCCCTAAGTCTATCTGGGCTGTCATATCGATGGTTGCGATCAATATGGCTGGTGGTGCATTTGTGCCGCTCGATTACAAGTCGCCAGCATCTCGCTTGAAAGAAATCATCGATGACACCAACTCGACACTGGTACTTGCTGATCCATCCTGTCTTGACCTAGTTGGGCAGCTTGGAATTGATTTCGTTATTGTCAACAAAGATTTCGTCCTCGAATCGTCAGAGGTAGCTGAGATTGATCCCTCCTCGATTTCTCTCGTGAAGCCGTCCGACCCCAGTATTGTCTTGTATACTTCTGGGTCTACGGGAAAGCCGAAGGGCATCATTTTTGAGCACCGCAATACTTGCTCGACGGCGAAATGGCACGCCGATACCCTGGGCTGGAGTCCAGACACACGTGTCTTTACATATTCCGCATACACGTTTGATATGGGAATATATGATATACTGATGTCTCTCTCTCGCGGCGCATGCCTTTGTATTCCGTCAGAATGGCAGCGATACAATGACATCCACGGAGCTATAAACTCCACCCGAGCGAATTGGGCTTTCTTCACCCCAACCCTGGCTGGACTCCTAAATCCTAGTGAAATACCGACCGTAAAGGGAGTTGGACTTGGCGGGGAGAGAGTGACGCAGAAAGCCATCGACCATTGGAAAGGCCACGCCAAAATCTTCACCATGTACGGGCCAGCAGAGGCCTCCAACTGTAGCGAGATGAGAGAAATCGGAGATAACCCACGGCCCAATAATATTGGCGGCCCCTCGTCAGGTGCCTGGTGGGCTGTGAATCCCGATAACTACAGGGAGCTTGTCCCGGTCGGGTGTATTGGTGAGCTAATGATTCAAGGACCGATGATGGCACGAGGGTATATCAGTGCTAGCGAAGTGGCGAACAAGGCCTGGCTCTATGACGTTGACTGGCTTCCTGGGAGTGGTTTCCCTAGGAAGGCTTACCTTACAGGTGACCTTGTACGCCGACTTGAAGATGGATCCTTCTATTATCTTGGGCGCAAAGATACACAAATTAAACTCCATGGGCAGCGTGTCGAACTCAGTGAGATTGAAATCCGCGTGGAACAGAAATTGCCTTCAGATATGAGCTGTGTTGTCGATTGTATTATCAATGAGGAGACTGCGACAGATACCTTGGCGGTTCTACTGTGGTACACGAGTGGACCTTATGCTCAAGATACTAGATTCAGGTTGATCGACGAGATACCAAAGGAGATATATGACTTGATCGCAGGGTTTGACTCTTCATTGGGAGCAGAACTACCCGCCTATATGGTGCCTGGGATGTACCTTGTGTTTCAGGGCACCCCGGAGAGGAACAGATCCGGCAAAGTTGACAGGAGAAAGCTTCGGGAAATTGCAAACGCTGCTCCAGCTAGTCAACGACTCAAGTTTTCGAGCAGTGCTCAAAGCTTAGAAAAACCGCAGACCGAGCTTGAGATCACATTATCTCAGCTCTGGGCTCAAGTATTACCCATTGGCGCCAACGATATTGGCCGACATGAGAGTTTCCTAAGAGCTGGCGGCGACTCCATCAGTGCGATCAGATTGAGCACCCTGGCGCGTGAACAACGTCTTTCACTTGATGTTGCAACAATTTTCCGAGACCCGCGGCTTTCTGCGATGGCGAGCGCAGCGGCGCCAATTGTGGACGATATCAATGGTGTTCCCGTTGCCTTCAGATTGATTTCGGATCTTCCCCTTGATGAAACAATTCATGGAGTGGCGAGCAAATGTGGATTTCCTGATGGCAGTCAAATAGAAGATGTTCTCCCCTGTACCCCCTTACAGTCTGGTCTTATGGCTTTGACAGTGAAACAGCCAAGGTCATATATTGCCCAGAACGCCTTTCAGCTTTCAAGCATGGTAGATATCGCTGCCTTCCAGCATGCTTGGGGCCGGACTGCCGAGATGTGTCCCACTCTACGAACAAGAATCGTCCAGGTCCAGGGCAAGACGCTCCAGGCAGTGTTCAAAGATGACTTCACTTGGGAAGAGGTGTCTGCTGATACAAACATACCTGCTTACTTGGCTGATGTAACCATGTCGTATGGAGATCGTCTCAATCGATTTTTCCTCTACAAGGATGAAACAGGGACTTTCGATTTTGTATGGCTAGCGCACCACACAGTATTCGACGGGTGGACAGTACAACTAATTATGAGAGTGTTCAACCACATCTACCATAACACGGAAGTACCGCGATTGACTCCTTATTCGACATTCATTGCATATTCCATGACAATTAGCGAATCCGCAAATAAAGCTTTCTGGGAGGAGCAGCTTCGCGGTGCTCAAAGGGCTCCTTTCCCACCAGCCTCCAAGAGCCTTTCGTCCATCACCGAGGTCCTCAAGAAAACGTTGTCATTCCCCGGACTGAAGAGCAGGTCGGTCACAAGCGCTACAATACTGCGCGCTGCCTGGGCTTTGCTGCTCGCTCGGTACTGTGGATCTGAGGACATCACTTTCGCAGCTACCGTGTCTGGCCGCAACGCGCCAGTTGCCGGGATAGATCGAATTCCCGGAACAATGATCGCAACCATCCCCGTTCGCATCAAGCTTGACAAACAGAAAACTGTTCACACCTTCTTAGAGGATGTGCAGACCCAGGCGTTTGGCATGGCTGCCTATGAGCAGTATGGTATCCAAAACATCGCCAAAGTCAGCGATGATGCCAAGCAAGCTTGTGAATTTTCCAGTCTCACAGTGATTCAACCTTCGCAGCAATACGAGTACCAGAAAAATGAGTCGATCCTTCTTCCCTCAAAAGGTGATGAGAATTCAATTCAATCCTCACTAGCCGGATATTTCACCTATCCGCTTGTCATGCAATGCCTGCTGGCCGGCGACGAAGTTGAGCTATGTTTGATTTACGACGCCGGTGTTCTAAAGAGACCCCAGATCGAGGCGATTTCCCATCAATTTGAGAAGCTTGTTTCAGAAATACTTTCCGATGATCGCTACAAACGACTAGAAAATGTCTCAATGGTGTCTTCTTGGGATGTTGAGACAGCCATCACCAGGAATCCCATACCTAAAGTCATTGAAATCCCCATGCCTAATGTGATAGCCAACTTTGCAAAGAGCCAACCCGGCGCGGTAGCAGTTCATGCCTGGGATGGAGATTTTACGTACTCTGAACTTAATGATTCCGCAAACCGCCTTGCAGGAATCTTGGTAAGACAATATCATGTTGGAGTTGGTGACGTCGTCCACGTCTGCATGAATAAATCCAAATGGTATCCAGTCTCAATACTAGCAATTAATAAAGCCCGCGCCGCCTTCTCACCCGTCGACCCGGAGTACCCCTTTGAGCGGAAACAAAATATTGTACAACAGACAGGGTCACGACTCGTGTTGATCTCCCCGGACCAATCCAAATACTTTTCGAAACTAGTCGAGGATACAGTCGAAGTTACTGATGCCTTCTTCTCCGGTATTGAAGGATCAATTGATGGGCCCCAACTCGAAATAAAACCAGAAGATGTAGCGTATGTTCTCTTCACTTCGGGAAGTACAGGTACCCCGAAAGGCTTCATCATGGAACACGGTTCTTTGTCCTCGGCCCAGCATGGGATCTCAGAACGTATCTGTTTTAAGCCTGGGGATCGAGTGCTTCAATTCGCCAATTTCGCCTTCGACTTCTCGATCGGCGAGCTCTTCCAAGCGCTATACAGCGGAGCATGCATCTGTATTCCTTCCGACGAAATGAGGCTCAACAACGTTCAAAAATTCATACGAGACGCCGGGGTGAATTGTGCTCTCGTCAGCCCAGCATTTGCTCGTACCATACGGCCAGAGCAGGTCCCTTCTCTTAAGAGTCTCGGTCTGGGCGGCGAAACTGTGCCGCAGGATCTTTTCGACCAATGGCACGGAAGGGTACGCCTGATAAACTTTTGGGGGCCCGGAGAAACATGTTTCGCAAGCAGTATCCACGAGTATCAGAGTTCTGATGAAGCACCTGCAACCATTGGGTATCCGGTTGGCTCCCGCTGCTGGATTGTCGACCCTACCAACCCGAGAGAACTAGCTCCCATCGGCACTGTAGGTGAAGTTTTGATCCAAGGTCCTACCATCATTCGTGAATACCTCAACGATGTCGAGAAAACAAGAGCTTCTGTTGTTGAAGACCTACCCTCTTGGGCAATTACAGGTCAAGGATCACGTTTCAAGCGCGCTTTCCTGTCCGGCGATTTGGCCTCATATAATCCAGACGGCACATTGCATTTTGTTAGCCGAAAGGATACCCAGGTCAAGATCAGAGGTCTCCGCGTTGAGCTGGGAGAAATTGAGCACCACATACTGTCCGAACTCGGTGGAGTTTCACAGGTCGCTGTTGATGTGCTACGGAGCGCAGAAGCGACAAACATAGTGGCTTACCTCTCCTTTTCTGACGCAAGACGGACTGGCACAAGTGATCTGGGATCTATGTTCCAGACAATCTCATCCGACCTCAAACTTCAACTTCTAGAATTGCTGGGTAAGCTCAGGCTTCATCTTCCTGCCTACATGGTCCCCTCGATCTTCATACCATGCAACTTCATGCCGATCAGCGCCTCATCAAAGCTTAATCGAAAAGCGCTGCAAGAACAAACCGCCAAGTTGTCTGTAGAGCAACTACATCACTACTCGCTAACCAATACTGAGAAGCGAGCACCAGAAACCCCCATGGAGACTCGTATCCAGGCCCTGTGGGCATCAATCCTTGGCTTATCTACAGAGTCAATTGGCCGTGACGACAACTTCTTGCAACTCGGAGGCGATTCAATCACAGCAATCCACCTTGTCGCTGCAGCTCGCGAGGTCGGGATCGAACTCACAGTCATACAAATTTTCGAAGATCCCAGGCTTTCCACTGTAGCGTCTCGGGCAATCGAGATACTTTCAAACGAAGAAGATGATGATGAACGACAATTAGAACCGTTTGATTTGGTTCCCGCTGATCTGCAGGACCTGGACTGGGATGTGGAAGTTGGTGATATTTGCGACCTTTCAGGGAGTCAAGTAATCGAAAACGCGATGCCTGTAACATCCACTCAAGAGCATATAATGACACTGTCCAACGAAAACACAGAACCCTTCATCTCCAGGCGGATATACAGGTTATCCGAGGAGGTCAACATCAAAAGGTTCCGTAATGCATGGGTCAAGACTGTAGGGTCCTGCCCCATCCTGCGAACGCGCATCGTCGAAGTCTCTGGAACTATGATGCAAGTTGTTGTGGCTTTTGATGTTGCTTGGGAAGCTACCAAAAACATGGAGTTGGAGGATTACATCAGCCAAGCTGATGATATGGAAATGTCTTACGGCTCAAGATTGAATCGCTGGGCATTGATACAACAGCCATCTGGGGAATCACTATTCGTTCTGACTTCCCACCAGGCCATCCATGATGAGTGGACAATACGTCTCATACTGAGAACACTTTCCCATCATTATCATCGAACAAAAGCCCCCAGCGTCCGAGATTTCGGATACTTCATTCAACACCTTGAGACTCAAGACTGTGAGGCTGCCCGAAAATACTGGCAGAACCAGCTAAAAGGTGCTAAAGCCGCTGCGTTCCCATTTCCAAGCCATGGCTTGTCAAAAGGCGTTGCAAAAATAACTCGATCTGTTGATCTCCCGAAGTCGCATCAAACTTCAATATCCCCTTCGACATTGGCAAAATCTTCGTGGGCGTTGCTACTTGCTCATCACTGCGGCACGGATGATATCTGTTTTGGTACGTCTTTCACTGGACGAGATGCTCCTGTTTCAGACATTCGTGATGTTGCCGGGCCAGTTTCTACTATTTTGCCACTTCGATTACGTATTGATCGCAACACGTCCGTTGGTACGTTCCTTGAACTCGTGCACAAGCAAACTACGGAAATGATCCCGTATCAGCACTTCGGCCTCCCAGATATATTGAAGCTTGGAGGCAATAGCCGGGATGCTGCTACATTCTCAAGCATATTCAAAGTTGAGTCATCCAGCGAACTCACAGATATATGTGATGAATCGGACGTTATGTCGTCTGTCACCGAAGAGGATGGCCTCTCCGAGATACAGGAATCCTTCGGCCAGCCATTGGTAATTGAATGCCTCGTTTCTCCCTCAACCATTCGCTTTACCATGCATTTCAACTCAACTCATTTGAGCTCTACACAAGAAGAGGAGCTTGCAAGTCAGCTTGAACATGCCATTCGCTTTATGGCTACCGATGCTTCCGAGACATTAAAGCAATTCGCAGCAAACCCACTAGGGCCAGCGACTCTTGGAGAACCAAATGGGCATCATCGCAATGGAGGCATCTAACTGTGTGTCATAAAGACAATCTAATCATAACGTGCTTGATTGCTAGGACATCAATGTCGTAGGGCTGCGGTAATACAAAAGGAAGAGGCGGAGAGAATGAGAAGGGGAATTGCATGTACTCTTTACTTATTTGACTAATTGAATACTGGTTTGGAGTGAGAATTATCTTGTCTTGTTTCTTATGTTGATCTATCTAACTTATAAGACACGACTTTTCTCTATGTTTAGATTGAATGCTAAGAATCAATCTCACAGCAAAGTGTTCAGAGAACTAATTAGCTTTGAGCTGTACCTCGAGTAATCCCATACTGCTGCCTTCTGCATATGCATTGACAATCTCGTATCTTTGGTCAGCCTCTTTCAATAGCGCGGCGAATTCAGCCCTGGTTCTTTGCTTTGCACCGAGTCCAATCATCATAAGCAGATCCATCTGCCTAAGCGCTCGCTCTTCATGAAGAGGGATAGACCCCGGCTCCGGGATGATGGTGTCATTTATCAGAAAAGGGACACCGGGACCAGACGCCTCAAGACCTGGAACGATTCCCTTGAAAATACGAACGACATCTCGGTCGCACCAGTTGTGGGTGCACTGGCGCATGAAAAATGCTGCCGCATTCTTCACAGGCTGAGCCTCGAAGAAATCATGCTTCATATAGGAGATTCGTTCAGCCACATCGGGGCTGGTGGGAACGTGTTTGGCCGCGTCGAGCATATCCTGGGAGTTGTCTTGGACCACGAAATTCAAGTGCGGAAAATTCTTTTTACCCATTAGATTTCAATGCTTCTCATGACTCACTCAGGCTTTTTCTTAGACAGCCAAGATTTAGATGGATAGGGCTGACTTACTTGGGCCAGAGAAACCGAAACATGTCCGCTGCCACCGCCGACATCAACGACAGTTCCTTTCAGAGTATTCCAATCATATGAGTCGCGCAACTCGGAAATCTGGCGGTCCACTGATGTAGCACCGGCCATGGCCTTGGCGAATCTCTTTGCATGCCCAGGATTCTTGGCGTAGAACTGAAACATGGGCAAGCCGTTTGCAGTGTTGAAGCCACAGTGCTCACTATCAGACTCAAACGGCGCAGCCTTGAGCGCAGCCGCGGCGCCCGTTGCTGCTTTCAGCATTTCGTCCACGCTTACGACGGATTATTAGCGGGAATACGAAGACTGGTTGCTTTATACACAAGAGAGTGTGCTTACCTATAGTGACCAGCAGCATAGGAGTCTGGACTCCTCTGGTAGAGGGAGGAGAGCGAGGTGTGAACAAAGTAGCCTGGCCTTGGTTCCTTGAACACATGATGTGTGGCCAGCATGCGCATAACGCGCCCTGTGCGATCGACATCAAGGCCTGCCTTTTCGGCAAGCTCAGTCAGCTCCATGCCGGAGTCCAGAGGAACGATGTTGAAGAACTCAAATTCGAAGGCGATGTGGAAAGCGGCTAGATCATTTCCTTGGCATATAAAAGACCGCAGTGTTGGGTAAGGCCCGTCTGTCAGGCGACGGAGCTCATCAAGCGATGCTACAAGGCTTCTGTGTATCGTTCGATACTCAGAAGTCGCTGGAGGAGCGGGAGCATCCTGGTCAAAGGTAGGCTCAGGTAGATTGTTCGCTTCGAGGTAGGCTGTGATCTTTGCTGTCTGCTTCATAATATTGGAAGCAAGATCCAGCAAGCTTACTTGGCTATCATTCTGAGCAGTGGTTGCACTCATGGTGACGATGAGATGAAGAAATCAGAAGAGACCGGTCTTTTCCGTGGAGGTTAGGTTTATTTCCTCAATTAGGCAGGCTTTCTGATCTGTATTATTTCATGGAAGTCTCGGATATTTGTTGCCTGTATATCACTCTCTCCACACCCTTCGGGCCTGAAGGGGAAACTGTTGGCTCTCTCTTGGGCAGCCCCAAATATGTCAGCTTCATGCATTCTAAGCACTTACGTAGCGCAAGAGGAAGCCCCCACCAGAGATTAATACCCAAAGTGGCAGAATCATGCGAATCTCGCACCTCTACGCGCTTGGCAAATATACGGAGCCCCTGAAAGTGACACCCTGTAAGACCTGCGGGGTTGTAGGATCTGGTCCCCCCTCACATGTCATCGATGTACGCACAAATAAAAGGGCCGTCTCGGCATTTCCCAGACCCACCTTTCAAGACAGTGCGAGAGAACGAGGCTGTGTCCAGCTGAAGCATCGACAGGGTGTGACAGCTGAAGCATCACCAGGCGGGGTGAAGCTGGGGTCTGTTTCCGATGGCCGGCTAGCCCCGAAGATTAAAATAACGACCGCTAGGGCAAGTAGCAATTGGGAAGGAGAAGCGATAGTTTTCGAACCTATTGTTGATGGGTGTGAGAACATTAATTAGGAAGGTGGCCCAATTGGGTGATTCCGTAGTTATCTACACTATGTCTACAAGCCAGCGGCCACGCTGTGAGCGACGCGGTCCGCAATTGCCATGGTCGTGATCATTGGATTGACACCGCCAGCTGAAGGGAAGATGCTCGTATCTGCCAGATACAGATTCTCAGCCTCCCAAGCCTTTCCAGTCTGGTCTACGACTCCTGCTTCAGCTGTTGCACCCATGCGGCATGAACCCATCTGGTGAGCGGACTGGAACATAGAATCTCTTGGATGGACTCCTGTAGTCTCAAGCTGCTTCAGCCATTGAACAAACTTGGTATCCGATAGGCTCCGTTCTGCAGCCGGTGTTTGACTTCTGAATGGCGCGACCCCAGCTACATCTGGAGCCAACTCGATTGCCCCTCTCAGATAGCACAGTTTAGCGGTAGCGATGAGCCCTATAAGAATGTGCTTGCAATCGGCAGGTGATGGTGTATAGTTGATGACTGGGCTCCCGTCTGTGGGCTCTGGCGTGATGCTTCCAGAGCTATAGTCTCGAGTGATGGCGACATATCCAACGAGATGTGGATATTTCAATGCATCCACCTTGTATTGTGTGCCATTTTTCCATGGGAGCTGAAGCATGCCTACCAATGTCTAGTTTCTTTTGGTTAGCGGATGATAATATTGAAAATTTCGTCTCCTTTCCATATACACGTACATGCATTGCTGTACTGTAGACCCTAGGGCCATATCCCTTTTTGTCCTCATTATCGAATTCTGTGAGGACCACGGTGGCAATCGGACCTGAAGAATTAGGTAAGTAAAATTCCATGCCATTACTTTCTCTCCGTTAAACCTACCTTCCCACGGCTTGACCTCTTCTTTAAATGCAGCCGTGAAGCATGCGCATGGATGTAGTTTAAGGTGCTTCCCGATGTTCGGATTCTGTTAGATCAGATAGGTATATCAGCAATCTTTCTTGTCAAGAGAGGGGGTATAATCAAAATAACAAACCTTCAATCCACTCTTTTGAAGTAGTACCGGGGAGTTGACCGCGCCTCCCGCTACAATAACTCTCTTCGCCTTGATTTGTATAGATTTCTTAGTTCGCCCCTCCCTTGAAAATGGAGTGCCCGAAGCGTCGCGAGAGGTCCAAGTCCCCTCTATCCCGGTAGCTTTCTTGAGGCCATTGCTGTCATCAAAGGTGATCTTTGAGACGTCAAAGCCTTCGATAAATCTCGCGCCTGATTTTGCAGCAAGGGGCAGCCAAGACACGGCTGGGCCCTGCTTCTTCCCTTCTCGACAGCCCATGCCGCAACTGGCACCACAAGAATGTTCTGCATGGTCAGCTGTGTTCTGGGGACAGACTTTGAATCTCCACCCAAGACTTTCTGCGCCTTCTTTGATTAGCTTGTTGGCAAAATTGAAATTATTGTGCTTGTCGTTGACTCCCATCACAGCACACACTCTATCCAGAGATTCTTGATACTCTGTGCTGGTGAAGATGGGAAGACCATCCCTCGCCCATTCTTGCCGGATCTCATCTGGTGTTTGGAGACTGACCGACCAGTTGATAGACCCGCCACCTCCCCATGAGCTGCCAGCAATAACCATGGTAGATCCATCTACTGTAGTTAATCCACCGCCTGCCTGCAACACTTGATCTACAAGAGCCGCTTTCATTGGGAGACTCTCAGGCTGGAAGTAATATCCGCGGTCAACGACGAGAACTCGATGTCCGGCTTCGGCCAGTGTTTTGGCGCATACACCCCCACCACATCCTGATCCAACAATGACAACGTCGGTCTCTACCACGGTAGGCTCGGATGCATTGAATTGCATGAAATTAAAGTTGTGAGGGGAACCTGTTTGGACTTTCGGGCTTTGAACGGCACTCTGATAATGTGTCAATTCCTCCAACAGAGGAGTCGAACGAGCCCAACAGGCCTTGGCCATGATGAGGAATGTTCTTGCCAGCATCGGCCACAAGGAAAACCAGGAGGTGGTCCATGAGTGCAAGATGGCTTCACGAGTGTGGGCCGGCTGCTTGTCAAACGGAACAAAATAACCGGTGGAAATTAAACCTCCGAGTCGCGATCTAGATGACTCTCAGGTCAGCCTTTTCCACGTTTCGTTGTTTCTCATTCAGTGGGAGTAGCTTGGCTAACCCCATAGCCCCAAGTATGAAGCGCAATTGGCCACACACACTCGGAGACAGCCCATCAATCATGTCCTTGACAGTCTTGACGAAATCACCATTCTGCGAGGCCCTGGCAGCGAGATATTCCCGAAATGCCTCGACGCTGGGGGGGCTTTCACATCCGACTGCAAATCACTGTACAGCTTGGCAAACTCTGCTTCCGAGATGGTTATGGCACTCGAATGACTGTCTAGTGAGTCTGCCGCAACAACGACGACGGGCGGAACGACGGCATCCAGAAGCCTGAACAGGACATCCCAGTGCGTGTCATTGAATGATGATGCGGAGCCTGAGCTAGCCACGGAAGACGCCATTGGGACGGGGGGATCAGTATATTACGTGATAAACGAGATACTGTGGTTTTCGGTAGTGCTTTGCCGGTATCAAAATTGTTTCGTGGGATAACCGTCCATCTAAAGCAAACGTCCAAAGGAGAAGGTTGTGGCAGCGGCCGCGCCGACTTATGAAACCAAGACAGCACCAGAGGGCGACCAACACGCTCAGCAGTGGTCATGCCATATCGACGCTGATGCATATGCATGGGGAAATTAATGCGTGTGCGGCACCCAGAGTGACACTGTGCTATACGCGACGCGGTGATACGGTGCGGCACCCATCAGCCTGCATCCATTCATCCATCCGCTCCACACCACAGGCGGTGTCAGATGCAACCCTCCCTGCGGTTGGCTGGAGGCTGCCATTGGACGGTCTAAATAGGTACATAAGATGACAGAACGCCGAAAGGATTCTGGCTAGATGGCTGTGGCGAGCCGCCAGACCCATCGGGAATGTGACATTGGCCCGGCAGTGTCTGTATTAGAATGCGAGATGGAGTGCGAAGGAAGGAACAAATAGGAAGGCTGGTTATCAGGTAGTCGAAAATCCATGAACAAGTCGTCGTGACAATCCTCACCTCTTCCAATTGCCTCGACATTGAAGCTGGTGCAAGGTGGACGGACATCTATCTCCCAGGAATTGAACATGGCATTTTCCCCCGACCAAGTCCATCTTCTCCCGCTGGAACAGCAGGAGGCCTTTTTCAATGGCCCAGCGTTGGCACCGCCCGAGGGCATCATCCCCAACCTGGAGCATCCGCCTAATCAGAATGCGCTCACTCACGCCGTAACGACGCTTCTTTTTATTCTATCGACTGGGTTCGCTGCCTTGCATGCATTTACTTGTATTGCAAGGAAGAAACAGGCAAAATGGACAGATTGTGAGTGGCACTTGAGCGATCGGGGGGCATTGGTGACTGACTCGTTGAACAGACGTCGCACTGCTGGCTTATGTATGCCCTTCTTGTTCCCATCTCGATCCTCGAGGTCGGCAGACTCAACTGACAATTTACAATAGCTATTTTTCGTTGGGTACATCATTGTGACCTACTGGCTCATTGTCACCCAAGGCTACTTCGTTCACCAATGGGACATGTCTGTTAGGACATTCCTAGATCTGCTGCTGGTGCGCTTCTCTCTCTCAAATCATGCATCTTGCCGAGCTAACATTGAAAAGATTGTTCATATCGCGTCTCACTTCTACAGCATCGTAATGGCCGCAATGAAGACGGTTATTCTGGTAGAATGGATCCAGATTTTTGTCCCTAGGGGCACGCGCAACGGCTTCGTCTACACGTCGTGGATGGCCATCGCGGTGAACCTCACGTTCTACATTATTGCCATCATCTTATTGAACGTGTCCGCCAGGCCATATCGCAGAAGTAAGATCCTGCAAGCTCCCTGGCCTGCAAGAGCCGGGGCAATCGATCATCTTGCTGACTGGTGATTTGTAGATTTCAACTTTACCGTCCCAGGTGTAACGCACTTCAATTCGAGCACGACGATCGTGGCTGGCGCGGCCATCAATGTCGTGCTTGATCTGGTTATTCTCGTGATTCCGCAGAGGATTATTTGGAGATTGAAGATGAAGAAAGCAAAGAAGATTGGAGTGTCGCTCATCTTTCTTATTGGTATTCTGTAAGAGTCCCTCCGCGCCGATCGCAATTACTCTCCCGCTTATTTAATGAGCCCCGGCTAACATATGTTGCTCAAGTGGATGCATAGCAGGAATCTGCAGGCTTGCGTATTCGATTGTTTTCTTCAAAAGCTCAGACGTCAGCTACGCGATCCCCCCAATGTCCTTGTGGTGCATCGCCGAGATGACCTGCGCCATCATCATCTACTGCGCACCCTCGGTGCCCAGGGCGCTCAAGTGGAATCAAAAGGGAGGAACGACGCCCTCCAAGGCTTCAGCGAACAACCAAGGTTACTCATGGTCCAATCCCGAGGCCTCCTCCACACCCGGGACCGGCCGCAAGTACACCAGGATTGATGAAATTGGGGTACATCTTGGCGATATTTCCAGCCAAACGCGGTTAGGCCAAGGCCCATGAGTGGGAAAACACCTCTGCCTGGATACATAGCCAGCGGGACTAATCAGAGCGTCATGTATATACACTATTGCTAGTAATATGTATTTAACGAGTTGTACGGATAGGTCACGGTTCTCACGCATAGCATTTAGAGCAGGAGTAGGCATGAAACTTTCAAGTTTCACAGGCGAGACATCGGCCGGTAACGTATTTGCAAGAGTGACTCACTGTGACATTCATCCGGGCTTGACCGCTCAATCCTTTGGAAGAAGACAAATCACTGATACGCCAACAAATCCAACCATATAATGGCATAATATACTCTCGGGAATGGATTTGACTCTGTTTTTTAATTTGGCCCCCACTGACTTCATCGCTCTCGCGTTCTGTTAGGTACCATATATTTATGCATGGGTGAATGTAAACACGGCACAACCAAAGATCAGCCTGATTCCTTCCATGCTTCGCTAAACAGGGCGATATCTTGCGCAACTATGGAACCAACCCTGAGTAAGCCCGATGTGGAGTAACCTTTCACGTTACATTTATGCAGGAGTGGGAATGCATACGACACACCAAAGATCATCCTGATCCTGCCATGTTACTTTGACACCCACCACATTCCCCTCAAGCGCTGCGTCAGCCTCGGCATTGCCACGCTCGCGTCGCCAAGATACGCCTAGTGATGCTAGCCAAGATCCTCCATGGTAGTTTCCTGAATCAGTCAAACCACCGATCACAAGAATCTGGCATCGTCCAAGATCCCCCAATTATCTGGCCAATCGCTCTAACTACAACCCTGTTCGAAAAGACCAAGCTCCCTTGCTCTCGTAGCATGTGGCGCCGATTCGTTGGCTGGCACGCATTCATTCCATCTTCCAGACTAGTGGAGTTCAGGCCCTGTAATGACATATCAAGATGCAGCCAAAAGTGGACGAGGTCTTAATGGTGTGATGCGTACGTTCTCGGCTTAGGTTAGGTAAAGGGACATAACCCACAGATTCCTGAGATACAGGGAATCAGCCGGCAATGCCTGATGTTTACTCAAGATCGCCAAGTATTAGAACTCCGAGGGCCGTTATCAGAGAGCCCCGGTCAGGTATGGCGTAGAGAAGTCGATCTGTCCACGCCAGCCACCACACTGCCAGTCCCACCACGTTAGCACCTGCATACCTGGCGACATTTTTGACAAAGATATACCGTTTATGTCCACCTACTTAGCCATTCTCTCTACACAAACCCAACACTTGACCAATGGACGGATTGCGTAACGGAGACGCCTGTACAGCGGCGAGGAGTTCTGGAGAGCTGGTGGCCATTGTCGGGATGGGTATGTCTCTGTTCCACCTACGAGCTTACCATTTTAGTCCATCGAGTCTGTATCCGCGCTGACTACTAGAGCAGGATGTCGCTGGTCTGGAGATGTAAGTGACAGCCACAAGCTATGGGAGCTTCTCAACAACCGGAGGTCCTCATACAAAGACTTCGGCGACCATCGGTTTGGCCTCGAAGGATTCTACAGCCGAAAAGAGAACCGACCAGGCACGTTTTCGACCAAGGGGGCCCATCTGCTCAACGAAGATCCTCGTCTGTTTGACTACGGGTTCTTCTCTATCCCTGCGGCTGAAGTGGAGACCATGGACCCCTCACAAAGAAAGCTTCTCGAGGTCGTGTACGAGGCCTTTGAGAATGCGGGAGTGCCTTGGGAAAGCTTCTCCGGGTCTCAGACTGGTGTTTTCGTTGGCAACTTCTCGACAGATCATGCCGTCATTCAGGGGCGGGATGAGTATGTGCGGCCGTACACCAGTACTGGTACCGCTTTTGCTATTCTTAGCAACCGGGTGAGCTATACCTTCAACTTGAAAGGCCCCAGGTACGTCGGCTAGGAGATAATTGTCAAAAGCGACAGCAACTAACAGTTCCAAGTGTCACTCTAGATACAGCCTGCTCGTCGGGGATGTATGCCCTGCATATGGCCGTCGCAGCAATCAGAAATGGTGATTGTGACTCGGCAATTGTTTCAGGTTGCAATTGTATTCTTGATCCAAATATCCATATCAGTCTCCAGAACTTAGGAGTTCTCTCTTCGACCTCGTGTTGCCATACATTTGACGCCTCTGCCGATGGTTACTGCAGAGGAGAAGGCTACGCAGCCTTGTATATAACCAAGCTATCGATTGCTGTTACTGAAAAACTACCAATTAGAGCAGTGATTCGCGGAACAGCCATCAATGCCAATGGAAAGACTGGAGGCCTCTCACGACCAAGTGAGACTGGTCAAGAGGCTGTCATTCGTAAGGCATACGAGAATGCCGGCGATCTTCTCACAGAAGACACAACATATATTGAAAGTCACGGGACTGGAACCTCAGTAGGAGATCCGATCGAGATTAATGGATTAGGAGCCGCTCTGAAGCCGGAACGACAGAAGAGCCCCCTCTTGATTGGGTCGAATAAACCCAATCTGGGCCATACTGAGGCCGCCAGCGCCATTGCCAGTATTATGAAAGTAGTTTTGGCGCTGGAGAATGGCATCATTCCTCCAACCATTGGAGTGACGAACCTAAATCCTGACATAGATCTTCGAGGTGGTGCCATTAAGATCGTGACAGAACCTACCCCCTGGCCGCATGGAAGGCTACGAAGAGCCGGTATAAACAACTTCGGGTTTGGAGGCGCCAATTCTCACTGCATCCTAGACCACGTTGAGAATGTTCTCCCCGGGTATATCAAACCAGGTGTTTTCAAAGGCAACGACGTTGGGCTGAGAGGACTGTCCAATGGATATCATAAGACAAACGGACATGGAAGTGACCGGTCGTACAACCATAGCGAGCAGGAGAAACATGCAGTTGTCCGGAATATAGATGACAGAGGGGCCAGCCAGGAGTCGAACGCCACTGTTCCTCTTCTCCAAAAAGCAGATTCTAACACACGCCAGTACCTGATTCTGCCATTCTCAGCTCATCACGACACGTCTCTCAGACTCAACATTGAAGCTTCGCAATCTGACGTCAACAAATGCTCGGTGGCTGATTTAGCATTCACCTTGTCTAACCGAAGAACCAAATTCCCTCGTCGAACTTTCCGCATCGCTGATAAAGACGACCTGATTGCCGGCCTCAAGTCTGAAGAGCTCGTTTCCGTGGCCAATACGGATGCTCAGAATGTAGCATTCATATTCACAGGCCAGGGCGCCCAGTGGAATGGGATGGGTCGCCATCTTTTCCAGTACCATGTTTTCAAGAGAACCATTCTTCATATGAATGACATTCTTCAACAACTGCCCAACCCTCCCTCCTGGACTCTGCAAGCTGTTCTCGATCATGAATATAGGGAGCATGATATTAATATCCCTATCATTACACAGACTGTTTGTACTGCGGTCCAGATTGGACTTGTCGACCTTCTGGCATCATGGAACGTCATGCCAGCTGCTGTAGCGGGCCATTCATCTGGGGAGATCGCAGCAGCCTACGCCGCTGGCCGTATCACTGCCGCTGAGGCTATCATAGCGGCATATCTCCGTGGCTGTGCTATTTCTACCAATCAGAAACAAGGAACAATGTTGGCTGTTGGGCTAGGCAGAGAGGAGGTAGCTGATCATGTGGAAGGCTTTGATGGTCGGGTTACCATCGCTGCTGTCAACTCGCCCCAGAGCGTCACGTTATCTGGAGACTCTGAGCCCATTGCGCAGATATCGCAGGCCTTGGATGATCTGGGAATCTTTAATCGAAAGCTCAGGACGGGAGACAACGCCTATCACTCTCATCACATGCTTTCCATTGGGCAGGCTTACGAAGATCAGCTCGCTCGTGCTTTAGAGGAGCTGCCAAGAAAGGATGCTTCTCGTTTCAATCTTCGACCTGCAGTGTCTTGGGTATCTTCAGTCTTTCCTTTCAAGGATACGACAAACTTACCGATCGATGCTTCGTATTGGCGGGCAAACCTCGAGTCACCCGTTCAGTTCTCAGCCGCTGTCTCCAAATTACTCAAAACGACGGATATTCCTCTCGGCGTGTTGGTAGAAATTGGGCCTCACGCGGCTCTAAAAGGCCCCCTGCAACAGATCATGAACGGGGTGTCCAGGAAACTACCGTATGTTTCCTGTCTGATCAGGGGGCAGAATGACCAACTGGCTTTACTGAGAATGGCTGGAACATTATTTTCCGTCAACGACCGCATAGACATGGCCAGGGTAAACGCTACTGATTGTCTTGATAGCGAAGGGAATCTCTCATACGCCGTAGGGTGCACTGCGACCCAGCTGGCCCCATACAGGTATACCTATGGCCCAATTCTATACAGCGAAAGCTCCCTCAGTAAAGGGTTTCGTGGGCGCACAGTCCAGCGACACGACCTGCTAGGATCCAAAGTTCCTGGAACTTCCAAACTAACGCCCCAATGGCGCAACATCCTGCGTGTGAAGGATCTCCCGTGGCTGTCTGATCATAAGTTAATACCACATGTTGTCTTCCCTGCATCTGCCTTTATGACAACTGCGATGGCGGCTGTAGAGCAGTGGTATCACGAACGGCCAAATCCCATCGCCATAGCAGGGATCTCACTTCGGAATGTGGACTTCATCACTGCAATGCGGGTTCCTGAGGATGATATAGGAGTCGAAATGGTTACGAGTGTGGAACCGGGCGAGCTTCGAAGCGAAGAGTCACCATCGTGGATAAAGTTCTCGATAGCTTCTCTAGACAGAGAAACCGCCGCATGGACTGTTCATTGCACTGGATCCGCCAGAATAGAAACCAACGACGAGGCTGGCCATGCCCTTGTCAAGTTGTCGAAGGAAATGGACGCTAGACATGCAGACAAGGCCGCCTGGTACCGAAGATTTAAAGAAATCGGATTCAATTATGGTCCGTCATTCCAGGGTGTTTCTGACATCAGGGCTGACCCAACGGAGTCATTGGCCGTTGCGAAGCTCAACTTGAGAACCACGACGGAGGAGTATCAATCTACCTATCCCATTCACCCAGCTTCGCTTGATGCACTTCAACAAATGTCAGCCTTTGCTTGGAATGGAGGTCAGCCAGCAAAAGCCACGTGTGCATTCGTCCCTGTTCACGTTGACAGGGCTTTCTACAAGTTTGGCAACAAAGAGGATTGGGGTGTCGCCATTGCGAAAGGAGAAAGAGTTGGCTTGCGCGGGGCATATGGCCGCTTGCAACTTCACAATCAATCCGGCGAGGTGGTTGTGGACATTGACAGATTGCGTTGTGTGTCTCACTTTGAGATCAAGGCGGAGAGAGAGTACAGAGCGCCATACAGCAATCCTTTCTGGAGACTTGCCTGGAGACCCGACATACGCACCTTGGAAGCAGCCCAAGCTCGGGACTATTTAGCAGCTGCTCAAGCTGTGCAGGGCTATGAGGGTGTTCTAAACGCTTTGGACCGCCTCGCTTCACTCATTTTGGCTGATATATCCAGCAATATGACAAATGGAGTGGATTTGAGCAAGACTACAGAGAGTGCCAAGCAATACATTCACTGGGTCAAAACGCAACCCACGGAAACGTCTGATCTAATGACAGAAGCTAAGAGCCTAAATGGAACCCAACGAGCCGAGGCCATGAAGAAGTTGGTCGATGAATATGGCCAAAGTCACGAAATTATGGCTGCTCACACACTATTTCAACACATGAATGACATATTGAGCGGCCAAATTGCAGGCATCGATGTTCTCTCTGAGAACGGCCTCGCTGACATTGGCCAAAGTGATGTCTTTGTTGCCAGCCTCTATCCTCAACTAACTCGCTACTTTGATTCACTTGGCTTCGCAGACCCCTCCTTGACGCTACTCGAAGTTGGCGGAGGTCGCGGCAACGCTACAAAGGTAATTCTGGATTCTCTCTCGTCCAAGAACATGGTCAAGAGATATAGAAACTTCACCTTCACTGATGTTTCGGAGGACGCTGTAAACAGGGCCAAAGATGCTCTAAGCTCGTACGCAGCTTTGAAATTTGCAGTACTGGACATCGAAAAGGATGTCTTGGAGCAACAGTTCACGCAGAAATACGATGTAGTGTTTGTGTCACAGCGCTTCTATACCGCCAAGCGCATGTCTCTTGCGCTTGAAAACTGCCGCAGGCTTTTGAAGCCAGGCGGTAAATTACTGTTGCTTCAGAATATCGAGCAGACTATTGGGCAACAATTCATCTTGGGAGCATTGCCGGATTACTGGGCTGGTGACAAAGAGGACTCCTGTTTAAACCTCGGCACTTGGGAGAAAAGTCTGACCAAAGCTGGGTTTTCTGATGTGGACGTTCTCCTGCACGACCTTGCAACTCCACAAAGCGGTGCGGTGGTTATGGTAGCCACGGCAAAACACTCCGTTGTTGAGAGCTATCTAGATGGGCACGAAAAGAGCAATTCCGATATTAATATACTGTATGGTTCTGAGAAACCAGCTCTTGTGGATAGAGTCACGGAAGAGTTGGGAAGACGCCAAATTTCCCACAGCACGACTCAACTAGCAGCAGTGACAACCGACATGTTCGAAACCGGTTGCCGACTCCTCGTATTCCTTGAGCCGAAGGATGCGGTGATTGATATCAATGAGAGTATCCTGAAATCCATACGAGAAGCAGTCACTGCAGCATCTACTGTGCTGTGGATTACTGCATCCGGAATATTGAAAGCCAAAAGGCCAGACGGTGCTCTCATCACTGGCTTGCTACGCACGCTTGGTACAGAGATTCCTACATCAAGGTTCAGGTCTATCGACTATGATCCAGAGGAGAGGTTGGAAGATGGGGCATTGGTCAAAGTAATTCTTGACCAAGAGTCGCAGTTACAGGTTCCTATTGATGAAGAAAACGAGGATCGTGACTTCGCTTGGCAGGATGGCCGCCTATGGATCAGCAGACTTGTCCCCGACGTGGCACTTCATGAAAACGCCGTCCTAGCCGACATGCCTTCCGATCTTGCTGTCTCACTTCCGTTCCATGGACAAGAGCCCATTCGTGCTGACTTTGAGGTTCCCGGTGTGCTTTCTTCCTTGTTCTTCAAGCCGTTCGAGGAAGCAACTCAGGAGTTACCCAAGGACTGGATTCAAGTCAAGGTTCTCGCGAGTGGGTTGAATTGGAAAGACATTGCCTCCTGCTCTGGTCGGATTGACCAAAACGCTCTGTCTGGCGAGTACTGTGGTGCCGTGGAGCAAGTAGGATCAGATGTCCGAAATGTCGCCGTTGGTGACAATGTGTATGCCTTTGGAAAGGGATATCTGGGCAACGTGGTCCGAGCCCCCGCCATCTGGGCTCAGCGTCTCAAGCCTGAGGATGACTTGGTACAAGTAGCATCCATGCCCTTGGTGTACATGACAGTGTTGTATGCATTCGAACACATCACTCGCCTTAAACAGGGAGACAAAGTCTTGATCCAATCTGCCACAGGAGGCTTGGGGCTTGCTGCATTACGATTTGCGAAAAGCATGGGTGCAGAAGTATTTGCAACTGTTGGGACCGCAGAGAAACGCAATTATCTGGTCGAGGTGATGGGAATGGACGAGTCTAGGATCTTCTCTTCCCGTGGCCCCGTGAAAGTTGCCGAGATGATCCGCGCCAGCGGTGGCAAGGGTTTCGATATCATTCTTGGTACATCTCAAGCAGACACGATGCAAGAGTCCATTCGAGCACTAGCGCCACTGGGGCGTTACATCGATGTTGGGCGTGTCGACGTACAAAACTCCAAAACGCTGGAACTCGAGCTGTTCAAAAAGAGTGTGTCGTTTTGTTCATTTGATCTGGGTGTCGTACTTGATGCAGTACCAGCCATGGGGCAGACCTTGATGGAGTCTCTGGAGGCTCATTACCGAGCCGGCCGGATTGGCCCAATTCCACAGATCACCACCTACGACATCTCAGAGTTGGCTACGGCCTTGCTCCAATTCTCCAAGGGGAAGCATATTGGGAAAATAGTCATGACCTATCAAGATCCTGCGTCTCATGTAAAAATGATTCCCTCGCCCCTTCGTGCCAAGTTTTCACGAGAGAAGGTGGCAATCATAGTTGGTGGTTTCGGTGGGCTGGGAAGAAGTATTATTCGTTGGATGGCAGGACGAGGATGTCGCCATTTGTTAGTCCTCACGCGAAGTGGTGCCCAAAGTCCAGAGGCTTCGAGTCTAATTTCAGACTTGGCCTCTCAGGGAATCAGTGTAGAGTCTGTATCATGTGACGTGAGCAATGTTGCAGATGTGTCGAGGATTGTTGCCGAAGCCTCGTCAGTACGGCCTATTCAGGGCATCGTTCACGCGGCAGTATCCTACCAAGTAAGTAACCTTTGAAAAGTAAAGTCTTTTAACCATCAATAGCTAACGCCAGATATTTGTTTAGGACTTGTCATTTCACAAGTTAACAGCAGACCAGTGGAACTTGGGCTTACAAGCGAAAGTACAAGGAACCAAAAATTTGCATGAAGCAACCAAATGTTTGAACCTTGACTTTTTTGTTTTGGTAACTTCAACCGAGCCGTATCTGGGACTGGCCACACAGAGCGCATACACAGCCGCAAATAACTTCCAAGAATTGTTTGCTAGATACCGACGCAGTCAGGGACTAGTGGCTTCCACTGTAGCCTTTGGCTTTGTCTCAGATCTTGGCCACCTCAGTACCAACATTGTCACAGCGAATATGGGATTCCGTAACAAACTGCAGACCCTCACGGAATATCAGTTCCTTCGCCTCTTGGAGCCTGCATTTTTCCGTCAAGCCGGCAGTCAAGGTATAGCTGAATGGTCTGGTCAGGCCGATGATCCGCTATCAATAACTGGATACGTCACCTCATTTGACCCGGCTGTTTTGGCGGCTGATGAGGCCACACGTACAGATGCAAAAGGCCTCAGGCCAAGATGGTATTCCGATGCACGTGTTTCGCTCGTGATGCGGAGTATGGAAGATGCCATCTTGTACGACCCTTCAAGGGAAGGCCGAGATGACGCGGGCGACGAATCATCCGCAACGCGTATACGGCGGCAATTCCAGGATTCTCTTCAGTCAAACGATGGGTCAGTTGCAGCGGAAGATCTTGCCGCTGCAGCCATTGCTAGCACAGTGGCTCAGATGGTGTTTATCGACGCGGCACAAGTCAGCCCATCCCGATCTGTGTCTGACTATGGCGTGGATAGTCTTATTGCGGCAGAGCTAAGACATTGGTTCAGTCTAGCTTTTGGGAGTGATATCAGTATGCTTGAGCTTCTTGACACAAAGAGGAGCATCAAGTCTATAGCAAAGACTCTGGTGGAGAAAAGATATGGGGAGCTTCATAAGGACCACTGAGTCCTATTTAAAGGCTGTATGGTTACGTCTGTTAATTTCATTTCTGCCGTTCTTTCCATCACCGATTTTCTACTCATTTTTATATTTACATTAATGCTGGGTGAGATATGATAGCCTACAAACAAAGAAAGGAATCAATCTAATCGAGATAAATTAATAGATTAATATGATAGCTCGGAGCTTTGGAGAAGGAAGCTGAGAACCTGCATACGTTTTTCACACCGGAAGGATTTCGTTTCTCTTTATGAGCCGAGGCTAACTCATTGGTCGCTTGCGAGAAACAGGAGCCATAGTCACGGTCATTGTTATGGTGGAGCATTCAGATGCATGTCAGATTGCGCGACGATGCCGAGGCAAAACGGACAGATTCTAGGTGGAGACCTGAGCGTTTTCCAGCGCGCGTCTAAAGATTGTCATTCCAGGTAAACAACCTACCCTACACTACTACTCCTTTGCCTTGCTCGGTGTTATGCTTTGATATCTGGGATGATAATCACTGCAGAGAAGCTGTTGCCATGGCAAGTTACTTTACATACCTGGAGGCAATTTGAATTAGCCGTCTGAGGTGAGAAAGTGAGTGCGATTAGTGGTTGAGTAACCAAGAGTCAGCTCGCCGAGGTATTCTATTCACAAAACGTCATTCAAAGCCTGCGAAAAAAATTACTTACGATATATATCATAACACTAGATTGAGGAATGAAAGAGGGGAATGGTTTTCCTCAGGCAGATGTACACAGTACTCACTATGCATTGAAATAGGATCATTAGGACGTTATGAACAGTGATGAATTTACTCGAGAAAAAACATCAGGATTGATGGACCAACCTGAAAAGCCAAGACTGAGTGACAACAGCGGGGAGCTTTACCTGGTCCTCAGTGTACTCTCCTGCTTGTCCTCACTCTCATCTCATTCTATGGATTATGGTTGACGGCTTGACGGTTCTGGTCAGGTTCGTCGTGCTCATGATTGAGAATGTCGGGTGCCGTGCGGCAGTCCAGACATAGAGACTTCGGCAGATGGATGCCCGTCTGTTGGTGGTGCTTTGTTGATCCTTCTACGCCGTGGAGCCTCGACGCGTCAACTGATGTTACGGCAGGAGGATTCATCCGGGCGCACCAGGAAGTCAGCGTGCAGCGAAGGTGGAGATCAGCACCAACAACTGTGTGAATTGCTGTTTGGATTACACTGTCGTTGCAATGACACGAACCATGAAACGCCGGATAAGAAGATGCCTGTGAATCCCTAAAAGCAACTTGTGAGATGATCTGGGGAAGCCTCCGCGAAACCGACTGCACTTTAATTAATAGTGTCGCTATCTGGGGCCTAATTCCTCTACTATGTGAGGATGGTTCTAGCCAACCCCTGAGTAAGAGGATGTAACCCAGTGTTGGTGCTAGTTTAGGTGCCATGATTTTGTCTCACCGTGACCGTGAAGAAACGGGCTAGCTGGCCAACAGCAACAGGGGACGGGGCAGCAGATCTCTGGCCCTACGCAATCTCCACCTGCCATTGGGACCACATTCTCGGGCTTTGACTCTACGTATTTCCAAAAGGATTTCCCAGGTCCGCGACGATGCCGGGGTAGCAGCCTTGAACAAAGTATATCAAGGCGGCCCTCTGTCTACATTCTCTGCTCAGAATCATTCTCAACAACATCGTTCAGCCATTTCTTCCTTTGTCTTTTCCTTTCTTCTCAATTCGCTTCTTTACCCCTTTGAGCTGGTCTCAGGATTTGTTTTCCCATCAACCTTTTACCAACCTTGTTTTTTTCGTGTTTCCATTTGGTTGATTTCAATCCGCAATCATGGTTGCTATTAAGAATCTCACGGCAATCCTTTTGGCTGTCGCCAGCGTGGCAGTCGCTCTGCCCATTTCTGCCCTGGTCGAGACTCGTGACATTGCCCTCAACGATCAAGATTCCCTTGACATTCGTGGCCCTCCTCACCCTGGCCCTCCTCGGGGATTGAGACCTCTGAGACATGGCCGCCGTGATGAGGAGCTGCTTGAGGAGCGTGGTCCTCCCGAGCCTGGCCACCTCCAGCGTGCTAGGCCCTTGCGTCTTCAAACAGGGCCGCGTCCTGCTCGCCCTGGTCACCTCCAGCGCGCTAAGCCCTTGAGTCACTATACTCGTGATGAGGAAACTCTTGACGTCCGCGGTCCTCCCGAGCCTGGCCACCTCCAGCGTGCTAGGCCCTTGCGTCTTCAAACAGGGCCGCGTCCTGCTCGCCCTGGTCACCTCCAGCGCGCTAAGCCCTTGAGCCATTACGCTCGTGATGAAGAATCCAGCGAGGACTTCTTCTAAGCGCCTCTTGATCAAGATCTGTTGCTTTTGCGGCATCTTATGACATTGTTGAAGACGAGGCGGAAAGAGAGCGGTCTTCCTTTATCTCTCCCCGAGTGAGAATTATTTTAGCTTTATGATTGTTTTTCTGATGGGTTAACAATTTAATATTACGATGCAATGGCTTGGCTGTTGTATTGAGATTTCTTCTTAACATTGCGGCTTCCAATCGTAGCATTTATGTGAAATCATTACTTGTTCTTTGATTTTCTTTGATTGCGACAATATTTCCTCGGTATATTTCTATGTGTGTTCTCTGCTTAGTCTTGTTCATCACGATACGTCTTACGTGTCGAGAAGTGACCTGGAGCTTTTATTAGTCACGGTGCGTCATCTACTTTGCCTCATTAACCTCAGTCAAGACTAACCAGGGTAAAAGACCCGAGGAAATTTTGCATTCCACACGTGAACTGCAATAAGTGTTTTACCTTGAGATTAAAGTTAATCTTTCATATCCCGTTGCATGCTATGTATAAATCTGAAGCCCTATGGCGTTCGTGTGATCCTTAAGGCAGGGTTGAAAATTGGCAAATATTGCGCGAGTTTGGCCGGTTCTGGAGGTATCTCGGCCAGAATTCGATTTCTGGATTCAAAACTGACACTCGGGCCATCAGTTCTCGATATTGATTCTCATTTCATCGTGCTAGCCGAAATGTATAGTCTTTGCTAGATCTATGAAGCAGCCCCTTGATAGTATGCTCTCGAACGAACTCATCTAATAGCAAGAACATAGTTTGTTATGAATTATTTGTAATATTTTGGCTGACTACCCTCAGACCTAATACATTGAAGGATGGCCTTCTCTCTAACATCTATGAGCTCGGTAAAAGTGGCACCCATGTTGGAGTTGGAGTTTCTTTCAAGCAAAGGCATCTCGGGGTTCTCAAGCGAACTTGAAAGCTGCTGAGGGAATTTGTTTATCTTACCCAATAGGAATTGATAGTTTCGCAGATGTAAGATTATTCTTAGGTCTCGAAATACCGACGAGGGATTTGTATTGTTTTTGATTACCTTCCACTAGAAATCTCTTCAAAAGGTGTCACATTAGAGATTCGGAAGCCTAGCATCGTTTGAATAATTGTTGTCAACTCCAACCCTTTGCCTCCAATAAGCTGACATGGCGGAGACGCTGGCTATTGTAGAAGATTGATGTATTTTTTGGCGGTTTTTAGACTCAATTCTTTGCCCAATTAATCTTTGGATGTACAGATATCCTAACTTCAAGCCCACAGATTATCTACGTTTCCCCGAGATATTCGTGAGTCCAATGCTGTCAGCCCCCCCTTAAAAATCAAAGCCGCTGGCGATTTCATAATCCAGTCGAAAGTCGTGTCTTGGTCCATAGGAATGGACGCATCACCTTGTGTGCATTGATCAACATGGATCCTGGATCCTCGTAAGCCCGCTGTTTCAGACAGGGAACTTGAACAGGCTCATTCGCCAAGACCTTGTGCTGTACATAATATGTTAAATGCTAAAAGACCCGCCAGCTTTTGTGAACAGCGCTTCCCGCCCATATTACGCTACCTACGGGAGGAACAGAAGAACCGGGCTGCTGCGGCTGATCACAATGGCTCGCTACACATTCGCCGCCGCGATCGGCTTCTTGGCCTGCGCGGGCGTGCACTCGCAGCAAACAACCACCAAGGCAATCGCGAGCGTGTACCTCCCCAATGCTGACCAGTTCGCTTACGGAGTCATGGGGTCAATCGTCTCTGCCGACGCGAACAAGACGGCTCTGAAGCTCGCGTGCCCGCCCGGGACCACTCTCTGCGGCCAGTACATGTACGGCAGCACCGTCACTTATGGGCCAACGACTTTCATTTACGACGACCCGCTGCGTACATTTACCCAGCCAGACGTGAAGTCGGTTGTTCAATGGTAAGCCTGGTCTCACCAGCTCCCTGTATCGGCATATACCCAATTGAGATGTTTGGCTAGGGCGAGCCACCGAGAGTGCTCCCTTGATGATGAGGGCGACGTCGCCGTATGCACAGACGTTGTGCTCTTGAACCAACCGACCACCGAATCGCGCCGAACCACGACGACGGTCACGGAGAGCGGTCTCAGTGAGCGGCGCACTCCCGTAACTGTCACTGCGGGTTTCGAGAATCTAAAACCATCACCGGGTTCTTCCCGCGGGACTTCGGTTGCGCCATCTACGACGCAGCAGAGCGACTTCAAGTCAACTTCTGGCTCGATGACTGCGACTTTAGAGTCGACGCCCACGACGTCTGGATCGTCCGATGCTTCTGTAGCATCTGCCGCGACTTCGACATCGGCAGAGACAAATACAAATGGGGTAGTGGGAAAAGGCAGTAATGTTTCCTTTGGTGCCGCTATTGCGAGCGTGGTTGGATGGTATTTAATTATTTAGATTACCTAGCAAAAGAGAGTGCCATATCACTATCAGCTGCAAATAGACTTGCAGTTCTTCCAAACGGGAGCTGATCATTTGCCAAGTCAACTACGTCACTGAAATTCGAAGAGAACGATGCCATCTTGTCACTGCCTAAAGTTGCCACAGACCTGCGCCGATCCCAGCAACTAGCTGGACGGGTGAAATGGAGGTGGCTATGCTGCCTAGCCTGGGCTTGTCCCATGTTTATCCCTGTGGCTCTGCCTACTTTTTGTTCTGGAGTGATGCGGGTGAGTGATTATCATGCCTGATGTTTCCTCTAGTAAAAATTACAGAAAGATTGCTCTCCAAATACAGCCAATTTGACTCTAACATGGCCCTGGCGCCTCTAGTGGCATATGCTTTATTAGGGAATTTTCCAGGCAACGCTCTTAAAGGCGAATTTCCTTTGTGGGTGTCTTGGCGGCGTTTGGATTTCCTGCTGCGCCTCCAGTACCAACAAGGGCCCATCGCAGCCCTACGATGTTCAGGTGGGTGGCCTGCAGGCTGCAGGTTGGCTGCCTAGCCTGCACGTATATTTCGTTCACTCTCCTCTGCCGGGCTTCTCCAAATTAAGATGGACGAGCAGCGGAGGTCTGCAAACACCACTGACGGGAACTACCATCTTCAACGGCGCATGCCGTTGAATATTCTCATTCTCTCCGATCGCCGCCTCTTCACTAGTCAGTAAGCACTGGAAACTAGAGCGTTAAGAATAGAATCTCTAAAATTTGGTGGTGTATGGGTGGAAACGCCAAGCGCCACGACTGGCTTGGCGAAGCGTCTGGACAAGGATGAGTCGGGCTATATGTAACGCCGCCAGCCCAGATTAATTTAAGGCCCGGGCGGTTTATGATGTTCCCCAGATATTGACTTCTTTTACTCGTCAAAGATGATGTATCCAAAGAGGCTTGTTGTGGCGGCCTCGCTGGCTGCGCTCCAGCTCTCTGGTGCCCACGCCCAGAACCAAGATGAGGTCAATCCTTGCCGGGCCATCATGGATGAGCAGAAACAGAACCTCAGGAGCGCGAATGCAACATACCCAACCGACATGAAATATTTGGTAACGTTTAATGCGAAAAAGGCCTACGAGTGCATCACGTCCGTCCCGCTGGTCGCTGAGGAAGCTAGCACGATGATCGATGTTTTCAAGAATTATTTCTCTCTGCAGAGCTCGCTTGCGTATCTCAAAGACCCTCCTAAATCGTACCAGCGGTTACCCGTGGATGTTATGGGGCGCTTCGATGAGATCAAGACCAAGCTCGAGTCGGGAGAGTACAAGAACCAGTACGAGTTCGACCTGGCTGTTCAAAGCATCATTCGCGATGTCAACGACTACCACTTCTACGTATATTCTGGAGTTCTGGGACTGTTCCACTGGACTTTGCCGGATTCACTCACCGCAATCTCGTCGGACGGCCAGAGCCTCCCCCAGCTCTTCGCCTGGTCCGACATCACGAACAATGTCCAAAACGCATCGGCCGTCGTGGAGCTGGACGGCAAGCCCGCCTTCGCCTACCTCCGAGGCTACCTGGAGCGAACGTATTTCCTGGGCTTCAACGATCCAAACGCCGACTGGAACTCGCTCATGGAGAACCCGGCAGCCGATTTCAGCACCACTGGCCGGGGCAAGCAGAGTTTGCACTACAGCGCATTCCAGACGACGCAGATCTACAACGGCGTGTCGCTCGGTGGCCGTTTCGCTAATGGATCTGAGTTTGAGTGGAAATACAAGGCCGGATCAACGAGGGACTTGACTAGATACAGATACTACAACGGCTCAGCTATATACGGAACCGAAGTCAAGAACCGAAATTCGACCTACAGCAGCAATTTTGCCTCGAGGGCTAATCTAGAGAAGGAATACGAACTGCACGTTGACTCTCGAGAACTGGAGGCGGCGGCAAACTGGGACCGGGCCGTCCTCGCTTCCAGAAGCGCCGTCAGCTCCGTCCCTTACTTCGGCTATCCCAGCGACCCCGACCTGGTGCAGTCCGACTTTGGCGAGGGCGGTATGATCTCGGGGTACTTCCTCAGGGACGACAAGATTGGCGTCCTGAGCGTGCCCAGCTTCCAGACGTCCAGCGACGCGAGCCCCGCGACCTTCAGCTCGGCCGTGAGGAAGTTCATCAGGGAGGCTCAGAGTGCCGGCATGGAGAAGATTGTCATCGACGTCATGGGCAACCGAGGCGGCTCGCTGCTGCTCGCGTACGACATGTTCCGCCTCTTCTTCCCCAGCGCGCTGCCTAACACCCTGTTCCGCGCGCGCGCCTCGTCGGACTTGAAGACGCTGGGTAACATTGTGACGAATGTGATCAACAACAGCAGGTCTTTTGACTCGTTTGATGCTGGTGACATCACGGTGCTGGGCGCCGCTGGTGAGTTGAACACCGAGGTGTTGCTGAAGGCCGATAACTCGAGCTGGGATTCCTACGATGAATACTTTGGGCCCCTTCAGAGCCACGGGGATAACTTCACCAAGAATGCCCAGTATAACCTGGACAGCAGGTCGATTGCGAGGTCGCTCGGCTTCTATGTCGCTGGCTACGGGAACAATGTCCCCACCTACAACGAGACCTGGAAGGCGGAGAATGTGGTTCTCCTGAGCGACGGACTCTGCGGGAGTACCTGCGCCGTGCTGCACGCCCTTATGAAGAACGATGCGGGCGTCAAGAGCGTCGTCGTGGGCGGAGTTCCTGGATACGGGCCCATGCAGGTCGCAGGGGGCACTCGAGGCCACAACGTCCGCACTCTTGACGCCCTGAGCGACGTGAAGACGACTGTCCAGTACATGATCAGCCTGGCCAAGAACCCCAGACAGGTGCTTTCGATTCTGGGCGTGACGGCCGAGGATGTGAACAATCTGCCGATGACGTTCGCCGAGACCCCTTGGAGGGTGGGCGGTGGAGGGATTAACGCTCTCGACACGGTCATCCGGGCCAAGGACGACGTGCCTCGACAGTTTGTCTACGAGGGCGCCAACTGCCGGCTCTTCTGGACGGGCGAAAGGGTGCGCGACATCTCCAAGCTGTGGCGGGCGGCGGTCACGTATGCCAGCGGCAACTCGACCATCTGCGTTCCCGGCTCGGTGGACGGACCTGGATCGAAAGCGAATGCCACCGTCACGGACGATGTTGGAGTTTCGTACCAGAAGACGTGGGACAAGGTGAACTCGACGGATGTCCCCAAGACGACCAACACCGGGAGCAATAAGCAACAAGGGAACGACGATTCGGCGGCATCGACTTATGGGGTCGGCATGACGGGTTTAATGACGATTATGTTTGTATGGGCTTTATGGCTGTGAGGGTCGAGGTGAAAATAGAACTACAGGTTTGCATTCCATAGAGTAGAATAGGCTCTTGGGTATATATTTTTTTTGATGATGATACTATGATACCACTGCAGATTGACCGAGATGTGTCAATTAAATTCCGATCTTATTCCTAGTAGATCTATTCTCCGCGGACGACTACTCTCATGCCTCCCACTCAATTGCCTGTCGCTCCCGCCGTCTTCGAAGCTTGGGCCTCTGGAGCGTGTTGGTATTCTTCTTGGCCGGCAAGATCGCCTTGGTCGTCTTCTTGATGCCCGACTTGACTGCATGCTGCAGCTGCTTGCGCCCGACCGTGAACCTGTCCTTGATCGTCTTGTCGCCGGCCTTGTAGTTCTTATTGACAATCGCCTGCATCTCCTCCACCATCTTGGTCGCCTCGGGACGCGTCTTGGCCAGGGCGACGTTGCTGATCTGCACGGTGTTGTGGTCGCCGGGGTTGGCCTGGTACTTGTTGTTGGACCAGGCCTTCATCCTGGCCATGGCCTGGCTCGCCTTTTCGTCGGGCATCTGGAGGCTCTTGGTCGTGCGCGAGGGCTTCTTGACCTGGTCGGGCTTGGTCGGGTCTGCGAACCGTCCGAGGAAGACGACGCGGGAGGCGAGGGCCTGGCTGACGAGGAGGAGCAGGCCGAAGACTAGTGCCTTGAGGGAGGCCATTATGGAATTGCACTTGCAGCGCACCAGGCGCTGGATATCAGATGTAGATTAGAAAGAAAAGCAAATGCCTGCCAGCGGCAACTTGCACGGACTGGAAGAAGCGAAGTGGAGGAGGAGAACCGAGGAGTAAGATCAACCACAGCCTCAATCGAAGGCGAGGTCAGACGGACCCTTATATTTTTATTCTTCTTCGTTCTGCCTGGCCCTGCTGCAGGTAAGACGAGTTTGTAAGGCGATGCCAAGCCAGACCAGCACAAATGCCCAACCAACGACTCGAGCTCTTCCAATCAGCCGTGTTTCATCATGCCTCAGCGCCGTTCTGGGTCGGCTTTCGGGCCATAGCCCCGGATCAGCACCACCATTGTGCATGAATATTTGCCCCCCGCACTCAAGGCATTTAGAAAGTCACGCTCCCCGACTCGTTTCATTGATTTGCTGTTGTGTTTGGAATTTTTATCTGCTCATAATCTGCGACCGCCAAAAGAATCCCCTCAGCCCACCCACCAATACACCACGCTGATAATGGCGCCGGTCAATCACACCATCTTCCATCACTTCTCCCTTCTTCCGCCTGAGATCCGCGACCAGATCTGGCACGATGCGCTGCCTGACGCGACTCGCCCGGCTCTGTTCCTCTACCAGAAAGGCTGCTGGCGGCCACGTCGCCTGATGCCGGGCGACGACGACTACGATCACGTCAACGAGGATTGCAATCTCAACATGGAGTTTGACTACAAACTACTCACGCCGGCCCAGTACGACATTCCATTAGCATTTGTCAACCGCGAAGCTCGCCGCCATGCCCTTGGATGGATCCGCGCCCAGGGCTTGGACATCCGCCACAATGAGAACCGGCGACCGAGCTTCATTCGCTACTTCGACCCTGATCGTGATGCGCTCTATGTTCCCACCGAGAAATGGTGGGAGTTCATCCGGGAGCCGATCAACCGCCAGCTGCAGCCCGACTTGGAAGGGGAGACCATCATGCTCAAGACCTATGTCAAGCACCTCGCCGTGTCGGATTCGCTGCTGCAGATGAAAGCATCGCTCGGAGGGGTTTTTGAATATTACTTTAAGCTCGAGGCATTGTACGTCTTCAAAGAGAAGGCGCTGACGGCTGAGTTCAGCCGTGGCAGTTTGAAGAGACACCAGGTCTACGAGTATCATCCCCTGCGGAGGGGAATGTTCGTCTGGGATGTTGGCCGAAGCAAATTCCACTACGAGGAACACAAATCCGACCGAGAGGAGCCGACGCATCGTCTCATTAAGAAGGCAGCTGAGCGATTGCGAAAAGAGCTCGCCATTGAGGCGTATGATGGGTTTCAAATTCAGCGGGCCAAGGTGCATGCTAGAGTGTAGTCTTCTGTAGCGCTTGGGACGAAAGAGGACGCCTGGAGCTTCTCTTGGTAATAGATTGTACGGAGGTCTTGCTTCTTGGGCGTGCTGTGCCTAGATATTGGTAGACCTCATAGGAGGGTGTCTACTATTTTCTGAACATGGTGCTTTTCACGTTTCGGCGCAAGGGGCGCAGGCTTTGGCAGGACACATTGAATGCAACACAATGTAGAGCTGTCTCATAATAAAGCTTGACTGTCATAGTAATTAATATGAGTCCAATTGAAGCACATATCTGTCATAAAGTGCAACAACTCATCCACTATTGATATCATCGGTATCATTAACTAGGTTGATGACAGAATAGGTATCGCCGATGCCATAGAATTAGTGACGTACACATCAAAGTGAAGGGTGTTACTTTCCGGGGCGGGTAATAATCAGCTATGCTGTTGGCAATATTGCTGCATGGCAAGAATAGGCTACCATTAAATGTCTCGTTAGAGATGCCATGGGAGACCAAGATGTTTTCTTCTACTTCGTCCGAACCGAATTCTACTTTTCTAGCGACTTTTAATCTGAGTTACGTGTATTATTACCTATTTCATGAGCCTCGTGCGCCTTGATCAGAGGTTATTGAGGCCTCGATAACTCTTCAGCCATGGCATATAGGGAAAAGCGTATGCCTTATCAAGCAACTAGACACACTTTTCGCAATTGCGGCGATTAATGAAAAACTGTCAACTGAACCACACCATATCAAACAGGTGGCCAGGGGTAAGAGGGCCTAGACTGGCCTTAACGCCTCTTTGTTTTCAGCTCCTGCCGATGAAGTTAGGAGGAAACACCATGAGGAGATCAAAACCAATCAGATTTGGTGATATCAGCCGTAGCACTGACAACTCATCAACTCGCCTACAGCTGTTGTAAGCCTATGCAGCGTGATCATTTTGGGTCCACTCAAGCGTCAGACCATTGGCCCTCGATCAGTCGTAATTAGCTAGATAGAATGTAGAGCTGGCAGTATTCGCTTCCTTACTCTCATCAAACATCTTGTCTGCGTGACTATTGCATATCACAAAGTTGTCATATGAGTCCTTCTGTACTAGGAGGAAAATCGTTTGATATTCAGGTATCGATCGTTTGTATCTCGACTTTACTTGCGCGACTTCTTCCACCAGGCCGTGGCATGTCACTCCGCAATGAAAACAGAGGTATCAAGTTAAAAGCCCAATAGTAAGTCAGAAGCTAAATAATTCTGATTTCAAACTACAACCCCCCCCCAGCATTTGAGGCACATTTGAGACAGCTCGCTTCTCGGATTCGCTCGCCAGTCGCTGACTAGCCGCGCGATTGCTCACTTAGTTCCCTCCGTCGTCCCAGTTCGAGGTGGTTGAATTTGGCTGTCCGTCGTCGTTCCACATTGTTGCAAGTAAGGATTGATTGTCCAAAGGTCTGTCCTCGATTATTTAGTCTTGCTCTTTTGGGGGTCTCATTATGCACTTGCCTTTCGGAAAGAGATAATTCTGATAATGATGCTTTAGAGAGGGAAGGCAGATGATGGTTGAAACAAAAGTCCGTCAAGTTGCTGTCTGCTACATGCCCTATTTATACCTATCAAGTTTCGGTTGTCGGCGCAGTTTGTTCACCTCTCGGCTCCCGCCTACCCCTCGCGATATCGATAGTGGGAGTCTTATCCATCACGCGACTCCAAGATCTTTGATCTGATAGGTGCCATTGTTCTAGGGCACATACGCGAGCAATAGAGATAAGAGAAGAAGTCTTGGCATGCATACTCTGTAAGGTGGCGCAAGTCACGCAGATGTGATGGATTCAGCTCCCGCCGACCTAGGTTAGATTGTTGGAACCTAGGGAGACTAAACGGCCAATACTATGTATTGCCTCTTGGAAGCTGAGGTTTTTCTTTTACTACGTGCTCTGTGTGCTGGGGCACCGAGATCATCTTTTTGCGCCATAACAGCTGCAGGTCTGAGATATAGTTGAGGATTTCTGGTTGAAAAGGTGACTCTGCCACATCGACTCTTTCTTCATATACCAAAGGGGGTAGTGAGGCTTTTGTAGGCTGGATATCAATGAAAGGCTTGTGCTAACTAAGGCTGTCACTCTGCATCTATCGGTTAGCTGGGCATCCATCAGGCATGTACGCTCCCCGTCGATTTTTAGCTCGCCTTCTTTGCTTCGGCGCAACCCCGCCACGTTGGATGATGAATTCCACTTCTGCTTTCCAGATACCTGAAATTTCACGGCTTTGAACTGAAGGTGATAGAATAATGAGTTTCCATGATTTCTATCCCTCCAACCCTACGCCATTCCCTGGTTTACCCTTCTCGTAAGGGAGCCCGTGAATGAGAGTTGCGAAGGATAAATAAAGTGCTGTTCACTACCAGGCGTGTGTGAGTTGCCCTGCCCTTCATATACTTGTTCGCAGTCTGCTGAAAGCTTGGGTTAAATTCTATTAGCTAGCTGTATCCAGTAGCTGAGAATTTATATGGTTATTCGGCTAGGGTACAACATACCTAATTCAAAGTGCTGGGCGATTGTTTAGTCGTGCCGGTCGTTTAATAATCCTTTCCTACAATGACTTGCGTGATTAAAGGAATTTGGAGGCGAGCTCAGTCTTGACAAAACGCAGGCTTATATTTTAAAATCTCACCTTTCATACGTATTACCTTACCTATCCCGAGGTATTGATTTGGCTTGCTTTTATTTAGGGGTTTTTGGCCATGAACTAACACTGAAAATACACACTGAGTACAGACTGTAGCCCTTGCTAAGCGTGGTATTTTAACTTGTCACTGTAGTGATGTCTATTTCTCTACACGCTGCGCAGACTGACCGCGGTCGCCAAAAAAGTGCAGACAATCTCAGCTTAGTTGATCATGAGGGGAGGACGTACGACGACATAGCTCGTTAGGGAGAGCCGTTTTAACGTCGTCAACCAAGGTATGCAAGTATGCGTGCGGGCAAGCTTCCGAATTGGGAATATCAAACGGCTCTCACCGCAATGGCCAGCTGGTGGTTTCTAACCAACGCTCAGCAAGGGCGTGGCAATCTCATTTGACTGCCCCGAGATCTAATTTGGGTCGCTCGGCAATTGAATCCCTTCGCTTCTTAACCAATCATGTGGACATTATGACCATGTTTCAGGGGGTCGGATGATGACATACCAATTGTTGTGCGGCGCAGGACAAACCTCATTCGGTCCCAATGAAATCGGGGCTGAGAGGGTTGCTTTCATGCCCAGGTAGTTGATGGTGTGATTTTGTTGATAGGTAAGAAAGGCTAATGATCTTCTTGTCAACAGTGTACACGAAAACATCAAACGTGGATTGTGAAAGCGCAAAGCTACCTCACTGCGGTATGTAAACATGCCATGCTTGACTGGAAACAACATGTGCGCTAAAACACGAGTTCATTAGATGAAATATTCGCTCTGTAATTTTTGAGGGATATGAAGTCGAAGCGCCAGAGAAGACATGATGCCATCTGCCGAGGAGTGACAATGGTGACGGCGTAGGGCGCAGTATCAACGAAGTGTGAACGGTAATGAGGGAGGTTACTATATTAGCATATCTTATTGCAAGACAATATATTTGTCCCAAGTATTGACGGAATATATAGCTAGTGACATTGCTTGGCTAGTTAAAGACCAAATCGTTAGATGAATGCCAGAAGAGACCAGGAGCCATGATTTTGGAACAACATCACCACGCCCAGATAAGTATATAGCCTCATAATACGTCGACAACAATGATATTGTGTTGAATTTCGCTTCTTTGTACATTGGATGTCTAACTGAGGTCCTCCGTTTACTTGAGGCCCGCATAATATCTAATATGAATTTCAAACACATGTTTCTAAAAAATAGTGATACAAATTGCAATAACAAGGCGTTTCTGACGTCCGACCAACGACTGTGTAATCAACTCCTAGTGCAACCAGCCATCACCTGGATCCCGGAGAAAAAGTCCCTATGTGCATGCCTAAGCTTCCTCCTCATAGCTGAAGCCTCGCTTGCCCTTGACACTGCTCGGGGCCCTAGGAGCAGAAAGTTGGTAGCCAGAAAAGCCGTTGCTCGTAGTCACAGAACCGTGCACCCGGGCGGACACACCTACAGACACATAAAACAATGGTAATCTTATTTAGTTGCAAAAGAAGTGACCTGTTAAATACTTCTCTTAATTTTACTATTATCTGCAGGATGACCAGAAGGCCCTCCTAGAAACGGATTAAGAGTTCACTCCTAAGGAGGCTTTCGAAGTATCCAGATCTTCTATACCTTCTATTATTAGCTGCTTCGTGAAAGAGAATAACACAAACTCGAGCAAGGAAACGCCATTTACGAGGGCTAAAGAGTCTCTATGCCTCTTGAAATGAACGTATGAACCAAAGCACGCACAAGGAGGAATACCAGAAAGATGAATTGGCTATTCCTTTCAAACAAGATTGGAGAAGGCAGCTGCCTTAATCCAACCTGAATCACGCCAACTGTCTGACCTCGTGATCTCCGAAGGGCTCAAAATGACCATTTTCACTGGGGTTGGTATCCCACCTTGTCTACCTCAAATTGTGTGGAATAACCCTGTAACTGGTAGCTTCTAAACATCGAATTCGGGTGAAGCAAGCGCGGTATAGAACAAGCGCCGGTGTTAAGAAAGCCAACTGGCCATGTCGCGTATCGGTTTGTAATATAGTTCTGCAAGGTGATTCCAACGTAAGTCTCTCCTCCCATTATAATTTTGCTCTCATAGAAGTAACGAATCAGTGTCATTAGGTTTAAGCTTAGCCATTGTAGTATACCCACCGGCTCGGTTAATATGGCTTTCTGTGCTTTCAATAAGATTTTCTACCAATTGGAGCCTCGGCTTTTTCGACTAAGGAGGAAACATAGCTGAGATTGTAACTTTTGAGAGTGACTCGAAGCATGATACATACCTTATATACATGTAGCTTTCAATGTATATTTTGATTCTATTCAAAATCATACTAAATGATATGATGAAAGAAAATAAGAAGGCAATTTGCCAATATAAATGACATACAGATGAGATAACTCAGCTATTCACATGTATAAACCCCCGCAACAGTATGCCGCCCAGGACTGATGGCATCTGAGCACGGTTCACAAGGCCAGAATATTATTCAGCAAGACTACAAGGTATGATGCTGATGATTTCTATCAAACTGTTGGTGTCAGTGACAGGCTATATAGTCAATTAGGCACAAAAATCAGCGCGAGCGCGCTCCGTTTTTGCTGGTGTAGTAGAATTGGCTCTGACACAAACAATTCAAATCCCATGCTAAAAGAACGAAGTTATCCGACTGCCAACCCTGCAAGCCTTCCTTCCACAATATTCGACAGGCGAAGTAACAACTATCCAAGGTGCCGGCCAAGCTCCTATTGAGACTTAAATAGTACGAAAAAAAATTGATGCAATGTCAAAATGTTCCAATATCCAGCCAAGATCTGGGCCATCAATGGGTCATAGAATGGTGCTCGGTTTGATGAGGAGGGGTTGCCAGCTGGCGCTCAAACTGCATTTCCTGATCTGAATTGAGCTTATACAAATTCGGGGCATTTGAGTATTCAAGCTAGCGCTTTGAAACCACATGAAGACCCTTCCAATTGTTCATGATTACCCCGGGCCGATGAGTAGGTATTTTCATCATCAGTCTAAGGAGAAGACTTGAGGGCATTCGAAGCCAATCGAGATGCAATGCAACCTTCATCGATACCCAAGAGATAGGAATAAGCCTCGCTTTCTAGAAGCCATGGTGGTAGACGGCCCAGAAACAGAGCCTTTTGAACTCTTGAGAACAGCTCCCCAATAACATGTTCAAAACCTTTACGACGAAGTCAATGCTGTTTTAACTGAAGCACTCTCGCACTGCCATGCCATGTAAACTACCCTCTGCTTATGTCATGTATTGATTCACAATGAAGCTAGGGATTCCTGGAGTATCCAGGGAAGACAGAAGGTTCCCGACTCAGGGTCGAGGCGCATCGACGCCTAGCGCCAAGATCTAGATTGCCTTGGCGGAGCCTAGCACACGGCCCAAGTTCGCTAGAACATTGCTGGCTAGAACAGCATACTTGGCACGGTGGCAAGAGTGGCTTGACGCTGATTAGCTCTTTTCTTTTTATGCATAGTCACTAGCCTAGCAATATGTTGGCCTGCGGGCTCCACTGAGCTGAAAGTATTAGTGCACTCCTGAAGATACAGCCATTCTAATTCGTTTATAAAGCCCGACCTGTCCCCAGAGCAATTTGATCTCATTTCGCCCATTTCAAGGTACTCGTCTTCTGCTCAAGGTGGCCAGCAGTATGCGTTCTCTATCCCATCTCCCAGTCACACTATTCTTGGCCATAGTGCAAGTTGTCTCAGCCACTACCGCCACTTCGGCACCCACGACGCGAGCTCGATCAACTTACGTCACGACCTCATTCTACTCGCTCGCGACAACAGAAATTCCTCATGATGAGCTGAGTATCGGAATGGGTCAGAATGGGACTAGGGGCAACTACTGTATGGCTTCGCTATCTCGTACATAACACGGCCTCTTGCTGAATCTTTCTTAGACTGGCTGGCTTGCATCAACGAGCCTTTCACCACGCGAGGTGAATATGGTGGCTGTGGCTCTGATGACTTATATACTCGTTGCTCAGGGAAGACCGCATTTGGAATTGACGGCAAGGGAATCCTTTGGTAGGTTCCCCCCACATTGAAGGGCCTTGGCTAACGAACGGGCTTGCCTTGAAGTGACGTTGGGTGTGTAACACATAGGGTTTATCAAGATCTTGATGTCACGACTTTCACCCCATTTGTTGGATGCGGTAGGGGCACAAGTACTATGAACCTATTACGCACGTCAACATCGTCAGGGGCCCCAGGTACGTTATTTCGGCGATCATTGTAGATGATTTATCGAGAAATCTAACCCTAAAGGTTAGTCACTACTTCGAATCCTAATACCGCGACCAATGCTGTCCAGACGGGGGACCCAAATACCAGTGGCGTAATTTTAGGCAGGAGTTCCTTAGTCAGCCTAATGTTTGCTTTGGCGACCTTGATAATTTGGACTTAAAAGAGTGACTGGGAGTTATATGTATGGCGCTGTATTATGGATTTGGGTTGTGATTTTAAGTCTCCGACCTTGAATTCTCTTTGACTTCCATGAAAAGTTAACATAAAGATGAGAAGTATTGACTCATTTCTTAAGGAACGTATTTAATAGCTCCGTTGTGTAGACATATCGGGTTTGTGATGTTGACTCTGGTTGAATTAAACCCTTTTCAAGTCTCCTTGATCCCCATCGCAGTCCCCATTTCAGATGCAAGAGAAACCAGTCGTTTCAAACAGCACACAGTTGTCATTACGTCATTGACCTCTCCTCTCCGAAGCATAGCTATCAAGACCACAAAAGCCTGCTATCAATGCTCCATATCAGGACCATCCCAAAGGAAATGCTTTACCCAGTTCAATCTTGGTCTAGGTAGTTTTGAAAATGCCCCGTAAATAATTTTTAACGTTGATCCGAGAGCATACGTGGCGATTTGTGGGCGGCTGTCCCAGGCGCTAATCGCAGCTTGGAGATGCAGTTACCGTGAGGAATCACAACTGTGGCACGATAGCTCATGAGCTGATGTTGTTCAAGGATGAGTGCATAGTGCAGTGGAAACACCATAAGCGGACAAACGTCTGGTGTTATTGGCCTAGTTTTCGATAATTAGTCTTCTGGTAACTACCTACGCACTGAAGAAATGTCGGTGGTGGTCCGTTTTGGTACCCTAGGAATCTCGTCCCGCTATGAATATTTGTCAAAGATATTCCACAGCCACGGGGTTCCACCTCACACAAGTTCATGAGTAATCAACTCAGAATCGGGGCCAAAGCGTTGGAGTGTCTCGCTCCGGGAGGCGAGGAACAGGCAGCAATGATTGGTGATGCGCGTATGGTCGTCGCCGCCGTGGCGTAACACTCAAATGGTATTCGCAGCCACACGTCAGCGCAGCCTGACGGATGGTGCCGAATACCCCGCTCGTCTCATTCCCTTAGGGTACCTGGTCCCATTCTTCTCTTCTTTCTTATACACATACACTTCAACCACCTTCTTTTGCGGTATCTGATTTTCTCCTACTTGAGACATGCTGACCGCTTGATTTGTTCGAGATCGCTGCACCACCATTTGACCAAATACAATTGAGCCCCCTGTCCGATTTCGTCCTTCCGACTTGACTTGTCCCATACGACCGCAAACACCTTAGACGATGGCGAACAGAGAATCCGAGCTTGGGAATAATCAAAAAGCTATAATGGGGCCAGAGAAGAGGAGAATAACAGACGACGATGATCGGACACCACTGGCCAATGCTCCTAAGCGGACTTTGAGCGTCAATGATTACACGGTCGTTTGGATGTGCGCCATAAGTACGGAATACGTTGCCGCACGAGTATTTCTCGATGAACAACACGAAGGTCCGGAAGTCATATCACTGCACGATGACCACCATTACACACTGGGCAGAATCCACAATCACAATATCGTTATCGCCGTTTTACCCCAAGGCGAGTATGGCACCTCGTCTGCGACAGGCGGCATAAGAGATATAATCGAGAGCTTTCCTAATATTAGAATCGCTCTAATGGTCGGCATCGGCGGTGGTGCACCCAGTCCACAGCGCGATATCCGTCTTGGTGATATTGTGGTTGGTACTGGTAATGGAACAAGTGGAGTGCTACAATACGACTTTGGCAAAGCAATACAATTTCAGAGTTTCCCACACACAGGGTTCTTGAACGCACCTCCAAGACCTCTACAGGCGGCGCTTAGTATCCTTAAAGCCCAGTATGAACATAAAGGTCATCAGCTCTATGAGACTATCAATTACATTCTCAAGGAGAAACCAAGACTACAAAGGAATTACAAGCGACCGGACCTCAGTAGCGACAGGCTATATCAAAGCCGCATCATCCATCCTCCAACCGGGAAAGCAAGCTGTTCGGCGGTCTGTGGCGATGATCCATCGAACTTGATATTGCGACAGGCACGAGGTGAGGACGAAGCTAATCCGGCCATACATTATGGCCTGATTGCTTCAGGAAACCAGTTAATGAAGGACGCTTCGGTTCGGGATAAGCTGGCAGCAGAAAAGGGCGTTCTGTGTTTCGAAATGGAAGCAGCAGGGTTAATGAACTCTTTTCCCTGTCTGGTCATTCGCGGTATATGCGACTACGCAGATTCACATAGGAATAAGGAATGGCAAGGGTATGCAGCCATGACCGCCGCTGCGTATACAAAGGACCTCCTCTCTCATATCCCCCCAGCCAGGGTTGAGGCGGAAATGAAGATTCTCGACCTCTTCCGTGGTCGTAAGTTGGCATGTCCCCTTCATAGAACATCAAGGGCTGACTCTCCTAGGTGCACAGGGTGTAAACGATATATTAGGTATGGCTAGTGTAACGAATGACGATGTTAGACATAACAGTACGCAGAAGCGACAGGACGACGTGCCACGTCTGACTATAACTGACGATCATCTGGCAGTAGCTTCAACAGACCTGTTTGACGGCGAAGAACCCGAGTCAAGAACCCTTTCTCGAGTCAGATTTGAAGCACTAATCCAAGATGATGTCGACTCTTTCCAAGAAGATGACGAAAGGTCGGAAAAGGACTCTGACTCTTCTTCCGATCGAGGTAGCGACTTCTCTGTAGACAGAGCATCTACTGCGCCGACGGAGGCCGAGATTGACGTGACAAACATCGACGACATCGTGAGAACATTCTTGGACATCATCTTCGAGAACAAAAATGCGTTACAGGCCATTCGTCTGTCTCTTAGAAGAAGATCAGAATACTTACTTGAGAAACAAATTCGCCTTTTATTGAAGCAATTTGTTGCAGGCTTGCGAACTGAGTCTAATACTTCGGATAAGAACATGGTCTCTCTCTTCAGTGGAAGATCAATGGCTATTTCGCGCAAGATTGTCGAAGAAGTTCGGCCAAGCCTTGAAATGACATTGGAAACTTTTGAGGCGACGCATGATGCCACGAGTGCAACTAAAGATGAGGACGAAGAAGCTGACTTGAAAGCTGAAGGAGGAGATGATGAGTCTGATGGTGAAGAGGATAACATTCTTACTGCTGAAATCGATGTCCAGGGGTTCCAACGGTTCATCTTATCGAGCACAGCATTTCAACTATTATTGGACGACATATATCACCTAGCCTTTCCCTCATTCAAGAAGAGCCTGAAATCACTGCTGAAGAGGTGGAGGCGGAAGGCCCTAGGCATCCAGGTTGAGAAGATCATTTCAGAACTCTTGTACTCTCAACCCAAGATAATCACGGTGACGGAAGAGCAGCCGACATGGTCTGACCGCATTAAGGAGCTGGTCGAAACATCTAGTGGCGAGTCGTGGAGTTGGTGGCCGTTGCGGCCCAGGTTCGCACCTCTTCAACAGGGTCAAGTCCGGATTGCATGGCTTTGTGTAAGTTATAGGTTCCATCAGAAGTGATGAGAGAAGGCCGATGCTGATAATGGTGGAGAAATGCGGTGAGACGAGATCAGAGGTGGTTCCGCGCGAAGTTGGAATGTCTCTGAGGAAAATGTCTCTCAAAGTCTCTGCATCCAGTCCTAGGCCTGCAAACGATTCTGGGTCTTCTGCGCCAGAGCAGGTTCATCTTAAGCCACTTTCTAGATCTTCAACCTATATGCCGGCAAATGTGCCGGCATTACCATACCAAGGTTCATATAGACGAACTATAGGGCCACATCTCCGTAACCGACGAGCATACGCAGCACAGACGCAGGACGTTGACCTGAAATCTCTAGCTGTGTACTTCATGGTTGACAATAGCAGCTTGTTCCCATGGAAGGCAGGGCTGCAGAGAAGTCTCATCAATTCGACGAACCTGTGTGATGAGGTTTTCTACGGGCAAATGAAACAGGAGTATTGGAAACATCGTGGGTGGTGGAGGCAATGGTTTAGTCTTTATACGTTTGTTGGCTGCGACTTTTATCAGGTGAGAATTGGTCCAACCCCCTCACTCACCCAACACGAAGCACAAGAAGAAACATTCTAACATGTACGTATAGTTCAAACGCTATCGAGCAGATCGATTTCGGGAAAGCCAGCCGGGGCTGCCTAACCAGACCGAACACAAGTACGAATACGATGATGAAGATCCTCCACCACAAGTAAGCTGGGAGGAATTCAAGGACGGATACTGGTACAGCAATACCAATTGCGTCTCTGCCTCTCAATGTTCAGGGATGGAGGCGCTGAGAAGAATACCGCAGAAAATTATTAAGACTGCCGAAGACGGGAAGCATGATGTGTTCTGGGGGATAGTGGCCCGACAACAAAAGTCCTTTGCTATGGTACTGATGTACATTACCATAGCAGGACTGCCTATCCTCCCATCTATCTGGTTCTTTTTCTGGTGGTTGAACCCGGGACAGCTGACAGATGAAACCCGGCTCGCGAATCGACGAGATAACCTTTCGAATGCGTTTATACCTCTAGGCATAGCTATTGCGCTTCAAATGGGAGTTTTGACGTGTGTGAGATAAACAATCGTGGTTTGAATATACAATGTTGACGGGTATAAAACGTATAACAATTAGTGCATCTATTGGTACTCTTGTTAAAGGCCGAGTGACCGAAGGGTTATTAAATCTACCTTCCCTACATGCATATGGCCTAACTTTCCGAAAAGTACGCTCCTCGAAGGCTCGAAGGGTACACTCTCCTATTCTCGAGGTTGCTAGCACACGGAATGACTGATTTGGTCGACAGGGGGCATCGATTTACGTTTCTTAGTTCCATATACCAATGTTTCAAGGGCGATTCCACCTGACGATGGAGACACAGGCGCGACTTGTCGCGACCCTTGCTCCGTTCCACGCCCTTTACCTTACATTCCTGCTTATGTATCATGGTTTTAAAAACATTCTAATACGAAAGAAACGTTGGCCGTTGCGACTAAAAGGTAAGTTCAGAGTTTGATGTGATTAGACCTCGGCTTGCTGAACTTAAAGTTGCGATTGTGCCGAAGTTGTGGTATCTCCGCTCAGCTCTATCGTATGTGAAATCACATATGCCGTTCAAAAGAGCTAAGCAGGGGCAGGGTGGGCAATTACACGGGCTAACTTTACTCCCGATAGCCGCTTACTCTCGGATACAAATAGACGCCCTACCCTCTATTTAATGTCACTAAATGACTCTTCGGAATTTCTAGTGATAGACACCTTATCACATACAGCAACGTGGTTGACAATTTCATTTAACATTCCAAATGGCGTCAGAATCGACTCGTAAGCTATAAAGATTCCTGCATGATAAATCGATCGCTAACCCTCACTTAGACCCGAGGCACTTTGGCCTTCTGGTGTACCCTGGCTTCGAAGCCCTGGATGCCTTTGGTCCTATGGAAGTGGTGAATGACATATCCTTGTCGCATAATATCACAGTATCGACAATTGCCGAAACTCTGGACCCGGTTTCGACCATCAAGAAAGGCAAACACTCTGCGGGACAAAGTGTTCTGCCTACTCACACCTTTGAAGATGCCCCCGCACTTGACGTGCTGATCATCCCTGGAGGATACGGTGGATTCGAGACTACACCCAAACTGAGGCAATGGATCAGCGAGACTGTGCCAAAACTCGGCACATTGATTACTGTCTGCAATGGGGCTTCACTGGCGGCGCAGGCTGGCGTGCTGGATGGCAGAAGTGCCACGACGAACAAGGCGCTCTGGAAAGAGTGTGTCGCTTACGGCCCCAAGGTCAATTGGGTTGCCAAGGCGCGGTGGGTTCGAGATGGGAACATTTGGACCTCGTCTGGCGTCAGTGCTGGCATTGACGCTACGCTGGCCTGGGTTGCGTCTGAGTATGGTGAAGAGTTTGCAAACAACATCGCCAATGGGATGGAGTTTACGAGGGCCAGCTCATCGACAGACGACCCTTTCTCAACCTTGTTTAAGTGTGCGGATGTTCCTGCCCAAGCTTAAAGTAATCTTCTGGGTGGATTATATATTACGCAAGCTTGAATTTCAGAACAAATCCAAACTCATTCAGATGCTTAAGCTACACCTGGCAGCATGCCTTAGGTACCTAGTAAATACGCGTGTTTTTATTTTATTTTATTACTCCTAGCTATTCTTGGAGAGATAATAGGTATATCTATTACTTTGCAGCCGATGGTAATAGTTGAGGCCTACTTGTACATTTTTCAGAGCCGCTTGTAAGTCATATTACCACACTAGCATTGACTAAACGGTCCTCTAGTGTTGTATTGATCTGAACGTGCTTATTATTCTCAAAAAGTAACACAAAATTGTTACTCGTTCTTCTTCACAATTATGATCTCCCGTGGAGAATCTTTCTGCTGGCACATCACAAAGCTTCAAATTATAACTGCTCCCTCTATCACTCGGAGTCAGAGAATGAATTAGAAATCAGGGCCCCAATATCTATATATGCCATTCTGTAGATAACTTTTTATATTTTCCCCATCACTATTTATTATTGATTCAAAGTGATAAGCAGTGGTTTGCGGCCTAGGATTGAAGCTTGCCGGTCCGCTACAGGGTAGGTGATTATTCCTGAGCACTGACCACATGACGTACGTACAGACGCGTTTTGTGTCAGACGCGATTTCGTTCGCCACAGATAAACAAAAACTCCCCGCTTCATTTCATGGTAATGCAGGCAACTCTACGTCATACATATACAGCTCTGTATCTCAAGCCTTGGGCAAACATTCCAAATGAAGCAAACGCAAATCCCGCTCCCTGTTGATGTGCCCCCGCTGGGGGAACGAAGTCCCAATATTAGCAGAGGGGGAACATCGACCAGAGGGGGGACGTCCACAAAAGATGGTGGAAGGATTACTTTCAAGAATTTCCTTGGCCCCATGGACGCAGACTTGATTGAAAGGATCTTGTTCCCAGATGATGAGGAGAAAATCGACGACGACGATCCGCGCTTGCTGTCCTATAGTGACACGCCCGGCGAAGTCCGGACAAAGATTCGCACATGGATTGAGTCTGGCGCCCAGACGGAAGCCGAGTTCCAAAAGACCATCGGAGTCGATCCTACAGAGTATTGGACATTCCTGGGTTACTTGACCTCCCCTGACCAAACGAGCGATGTTCACAAGAAGGCTTCGTTGTTTTTCCACAAACGAGAGCTGCAAGGCCTGCCTATAGAAATCCCCGAGAGAAACAAGATAAAGCCAATAGCTAGCACAAAGAAGAAGCCGACCAAGAGTGCCGCCAAGGGTAAATCCGATTCCATGGAGCGTCTTCTTGACACAGGCGACTACATTCTTCCTGGAGAGGAAGAAGGCGATGTCGACATCTTCGAAACGCCCAGGGAGGTGCGACGAAAAATGCGAGCTCTCCTGGCCAAGGGGGTGACGCAGGCAGCCTTTGCGCGAGCCCTGAGTGACATGCTCCCCGAGGGTTCCGGCACTCTCAACCCACAGACAATGAAGGCATTCTTAGCACAGAAAGGCGTGATGGATGGCAACACTAGCAAAGCATTCTACTGTGGGTATGTGTTCTTCGAGAAGCAACGGCTTCGAGATAACAAGCCCATGAGTAAGCACAGGGAGGCCATGGAAGAACTCCATCCCACGGGGGTTGATACTACCCATAACCCAAAAACCACTCGTTATATTGTTTCTTCGGCAACACGAAGTCTCGGCTACGATCAATATGGTATCATGCACTCTTCTCGTTATTAGTAGCCACCTTATTTTTTGACCAATTCACTTTTTTCCAGCCGTATCTTGCAAATTGACGTTCTAAAGGTTGGATTGTGGTTATTTTCATTCTTGAAAGGTGATTGTCTCACTTGTATCTGATTCCAACACGCTTAGCAGTGACATCAACTTGCCAATACCTTTATCAGTAATGTACAATAAGTCTACCTGTATCAACATACGAAGGGGGGAAAGGCGGGGATTCTATACTCTCTCTTCCCTCTATTCATTGACTTGGGTAGTGTCCAGAGGGACAGACAAGTTTGTCAACGGGACTTGAAACTTATGTATTCCGGCCCAGAGATGATAAACAAGTCCAAACATGGACCATCCAGCTACAACGACGATGGAGTAGTTCATGTTTTGCGCCGTCACGGGCAGAGTAAGCGGAAACGTGCTGAAGATCATGACGACGATCATCCATACCACGCTGATTATGTTTGCAGCGATGCCCATAGCTCCTGGCATTCGAAATGGTCCGAAGTCTTCAAGACGTAGCTGGGAGCGGCCGAAGATAACCATGAAGAAGATTGGCGAGAGATATGAAAGGTATAGACCGATAATAGCCGTAGGATAGATTGAGGCAATCTCCGCAAGGGAACGGCGATGCAGATAGTGCAGATAAATGACGGAACACTGAGCAGTCAGCTATTAATACATTCTGAGCTCCCATCATTGATCGACTGCATCAGCATACTAATTGTAGAATAAGCACGGAGGACCACCACTGATCAATGCAGGAGCGATTACTGTAGAGAGCGCCTCCTATGTCGTCATTAAGCAGAGGCATAGTGCACCAAGAGCTGGGAGAGAGAATGTTCGGAGAAGCTCTCGTTGATGTCCAAGCTGGCCTAGGCGTTCTTCATCCGTGAGATTCTGCCGGATGGATTCATTCATAGCTTCAGAGCAAGAGGCAGTCTTTTTGAGGCCATCGCCCTTCCTGATTGAGGAATCGTCATTCATTGCGATTGTTTATATTTGCCTTGTTTTACGGATTTGAAGATGCTGAGGGGGTTGGAATCATTTATAAGATTCCAGATGTTGGACATCTCTCTTAGACTTATGTCCTATCTCCTTGATCAACGACATTGATTCAACCCATGTCATCGATATCAGCAAATGATTGATTTCTACAGGACAGTACCATACCACAAAGTATCCAGGGCCATGCACATTAACTGATGTTTGGTTACTATCGGGATTACCCACACTATGTATTAGCCAGCTGATGAATTGAGGGCAGTTGCACCGATCGGGTGAGCGGAGGTTCGTGAAGAGAAACACTAAACTTATTCCGGGCAGAAAGTGCGAGGTGGAGATGCAAGTCATGATGCATCCACACAACCACACTCCTGCGCTGTGCCTTTTGAGAGGAAGAGACCGAGGTGGAGAACGGAGGATCTGGCCTGGGCCACAATTTTGATTATTCTAAACTTCTTGAGGAGATTTAACGCGAGTCTGATGGATTGGCTGTTCGGCATTCTGCGAGTCTAAGCAGGGATGCTACCGAATTGTGTATTGACGATCGTTCATAGATGAGTAGATAAAGATTGGGCTCTCGTAGACAAATGGATAATTATCAACATCACTTTCTTGATATCTGTCAGCTTCAGCCAGAACAAAAATACTATATTTTCTTCATCCGGACCTATCATTTCTTCTTTCCAACATGAACGCAAGTGCGGGAACTCCAGGCTTTGTCCCAGTTTCAGACTGGCCGACTCTAGAGGAGCTTGCCGTTGGGTATGGCGAGCACCGCATGGAGAAATCCAATAAACTGGCTGGAAAATCATTCGAGCATGCATTCGATAATGGGTATCGAATTTCTCACTCATTCTCCGACGACAAGAATCTCACATGGCAGATCGTGGATGGGGGAAATCAACCTGACCACACGGGCCTGAAGGGCGAAGCGGAATACGACGCATTCGAAGTACGCCCCAACGTGTTTTTCATAGACTTCTACAAACCAGCATATGAAGAACAAGTGAGCCTGGTTCTTGACATCATCACTGGCCAGGCGGTGGTAGGGGTCTCCGGATTTACTGGCGTCGCTGGGGAGCGAAGAACGTGGACCAAGTTCACGAATGCTACCATGAGCGGGAACACCCCCGTTGAGGCGTATCAGCCTACAGACGAGTTGATCGGGAAGCACATCCTGTACCGCTACACCCCTCGGGATGCATATGAGCATATTTATTTGAACCAGGGTACTTTGGCCTGGCACTGCTTGGCTGGAACAGAAAAGGGGTTGGCTGATGCCGAGGAGTGCAAGATGCTGAAGCTGGGAGAATCTCTGTATCTTCTGTTCTGGACTGAGACCATTATGCCCGTGGAGTCGGTGGTGGTGGTTGACCTTGAGAAGATGCGATCCACGGGACGCTTCTTCTGCTGGGATCCAAAGCCTCAGCGAGTGGTTCGCATGAGCTTCGGATCATACGCTACGATTCTTGCGGAAGCCAATCCAGCCGGCATACTTTCCCAGCCAGCGAAGCCATCAAGATCGTAGTGAATCTTGTGGTGTTGATTCAATCTTCACACCGGGGGAACGGTGTGCTGCTATAGTTTGTGTTCGTCGGCAACGTAATCCAATATTTGGAAAGGATGTTGAGCAAGGCATGTACCCTACTCTTATTGGCAGATAAAATTTAGACTGGCACATCAAACGGCAGTAATGACGTATGTGTAAGCTCGCCGCATCTCATCAACCTGAGTGATACGGGAGAGTATCCGGAGGAACAATTCAACTCTGAGTGGCACCAAGCTCCATCTTTAACACATGCAGTAAATACTAGCTTGCAACAAGGTTCATGCCTTGACTCGTACAGGAGGGGTCTGGGGTTGGTTAGTAAAGGCCCGCGTGTGTTAGCAGGAGAAGTCTGGGGTTTAGACCAATTGCTAGGCAATGGCCCGCTACCCTTATCAATGGGAAGTCTTGGCCTCTTTCGGGAATTCCGAGGCGAAGAGTGATCATCACCCCGATGGGCCTAACTCCTTGCTTTTTCAACAAGAAGGATACTGACACCTCCGACCCAGCCAGAATGTCGACCACCAGAAGCAAACTGAAGTCTCGCTGTAAGTTCCAAAGTCCTAGGCTTTTCCCACCTGGTTCTTTGAGCTGCGCTAACGACCGTGGTGTCAGCGGGCTGTGCTCGATGCAAGCAAAGGGTATGTGGTCTTCTGCGCTTGAACGACAGCAACTGCTCACAGGATATTCTAGCGTGTCAAATCAACGAGACAGTACCCAATTGTTTGAATTGCCTCCGAGGTGGTGCCACTTGCCCGGGATACCGCACGTCGGTCAAATGGTCAGGAAAGCACGAGGTTCTCCGAAGTCGAGATCAACGTCCGGCAGCGGGAGATAGCATGGAACCCTTCTGGAACGTTTTCGAAAAGGAAGCCTCACGACTCCATTCTGTATTGGTGGCTGAGGCTGCGTCTCCGCGTCAAGAGACGGTATCCTCATCACCTGGGAGTATTGTGAGCGAGCCTGTAGGGACTATATCAAGTCAAGAGCATAGTCTCCTTGGAATAGGGCTTTCTGAGATAACCGCAGCGTCAGAAATACTTCTAGATGATGACAATGTGGGTTGGTCGGGATGGGTAAGCGAGCAGTCTGGTGCTGAGTTCCCTATAACGACATCTCAAGGCTATATCCCTACCTCAATCGACTACACACAATCTTTCGATATCGACATCAGAATTTGTGGACCGACCCTTGAACATGAGCTCATACACGAGGCCAATCCACCGTGTCACTCGCTATCACCGATCAACTCACGAGAAGATGACCTTGTCCACTATTATTCTTCTCTGGTCTGCGTTATAAACTCCAGTTTCGACTCGCCTCAGAATCCCTTCCGCATGGTAGTAGCTGAAATAATCCGGGCTCATCTTCTGATACTAAACTGCATGCTTTCTAAGTCCGCTGCTCATCTCTACCAGCGACAGAACTTTTTGTCAACAGAGGCACTCCAGCATCGCACGACAGCGATAGCTGTCTTATCTTCAGAAATCTCGGAGCCATCAAGTAAGAATCAGTCTGGGTCTGAATCACGCTTGAAGACTACCCTAAGACTACCCTGTTGGGCACTATCCTGCTTGGAACAACCTCTGTAGGTATTCTCACTATATATCTTGTCTCATCAACGAACTGACAGGGTGGCATGCAGTCATGGCATGATGCTTCGTCGACAGACACATCATTTCTTTTCGGAACACATGCTCTGTTCAAAGAATTGACACTAAATCGTGATTCTGCGGCTAAGAATTATTCTGCTGCGGATCGATGTCGTTCTTCTCCAACAGTCAGGTTCATGATTAGAATTATAGCTTATTGGGAAACCATATCTTCTTTCCATATTGATCAAGAACCGTCGGTAGTTAACTATCTCTTTCCGTTGTGTGATTGGGTAGAGTCTCAAGGCTCACAACCACATCCATGGACGGGCATCAGTATGCCATTATTAATATACATGGCCTAAGCGGGATCTATCACTCGCCAAGAACGTCTGGTCCATCGCATTCGTACGGAATCATCTTCAGATGATACTAAGCGAACATTTAGGGCTGCGCTTTTGAGGAACGCAAGGCGTGTCATCGACAAGGTCCGGGAGTATAAAACACCACTAGCGGAACAGTTCGAAGAAAGTGTGACACTCAGACACCGTTGCACCATTTTTTGACTATTGCCCAGGTGTATCAACTCTCCATTATTCTGGAAAGTTTCCGAGTATTTCCTGAATTAGTGGACGATGGAAAAGATATTTTATATAACGCAATGGGAATGCCAATCGCCATATCTACTGCGGATTCATCAAGTTACCGGCTTGAGGTGATGGTCGCCCTTTGCGACCAATATTTCAACCCTTTTGACTTCATTACCAGAATCCTCGGGTACAAGAGCTATTCAATTGCCAGCTCTTATGATTGCTGGTAGCGCTTTGCAGTATCCTAGCGAAGAGCATACGAACATTCTTCCGGAAACACGAAAGGCCTATCAGGGAGTCACCTCCTTATTCAGTAAGAAAGCCATTGTTTCGCATTGGAGAACAGTGGTGATCGATAGACTGAAGATGTTGGACCGTTACGTTGGACTGGACTTGGTGGATCGCGGAATAAAGATAATAGAGCATGTATGGCTAAAAGCTGACATGTTGGCCGAGCGGAGGCAACGGAACACAGTTCAGAATATCACCATGGTCCACTGGGTGGATGTTATGTGGGACATGAAGTTAGAAACTCTTCTTGGATAGGGATGGGATTTATTCCTGAGAGATTAATATCTCTCTTTGGAACGAGTTATTGATTTGACAAGTATTCATAGTTGAGTGGTGATCTTACTTCATGCTAGCCGTCTCTAGGCGGAGAGACCATCTTTAATCCCATACACACTGGCCCAGTCTTGATCCTTAACCCAATCTTTCACCGAACGCAAGGCCAGAGGAACTCCCAGTTCCGTTGGTTTCACGACAGTCTTGTCCACTTTGCCGCCGTCATACCCAAATTCGACACCGAACATCAGCATCTCCAAGTTGTCCTGCATTCTTTCTACGTCTCCCCCCATGTCAAATACCGGGTTCTCATTCACGAATTCAACCTTCTTTCCCATAGCCTCTCCAATCAACACTGCTAAGTCCTTCAAGTTCAACCATTCGTTGACGCCGATCACTCTGTTGCTTGGCGGAGCGCGGATTAGAGCTTCGACAAGTGGGCCTGTGTCGTTGACAGCAGAGTAGTAAGGAAAGGGAGCCGAGGCCACAGCGTCATCCATATATAGAACAAGACCTTCTTCGGTCTTGAACAGATAAATTAGGGTTAGACAACCGCTTCCATGGATAATTGTTCGGAAGGATCAATGCACATACCAGCTTCGGTCGCATCATCTCACCGACCGCTCTAACGAGATTCTCCAAGTAAAACCCACAAAAGATCACATTCGTCTTCTCCCAAAGCTTCGGGTGGTCTGAGCGGAGGTACTCTTCAGCGATGGCCTTGCCGTCAAAATGGTGGCAGTTGGAGATCTTTCCACCGCTGACCTTCGCAGTGTAGGCCTGGCTGCTCAAGACGAGCCGTTGGAGCGTGCTGACCTTGGCAGCCGCGTCGATGATGTTCTTGTTCTCGAAGGTATCATTCTCTTTGCTCAGAATCATGAGAGACTTGCCAGCAGCTTTGGCCTTCTCTTTGCTCACTGGGTCCTCATAAAATACCCAGAAGTCATTGGTACCATAAATGTAGGACGCGCCAGCGAAAGCAGCATCGAGTGAGGCGGGATCAGCGAAATTGGCCGCCACCATCTCCACTCCTTTCGAGGCCAGAGCGAGAGATTTCGGTGAGGATGGATTCCGAGTGAGGCCACGAATTTTGTACGGACATGGTGACTTGGAGAGGAAGTGCGAAACGACTGAACCTCCCTGGGTACCAGTGGCACCACACACCACGAGAAGAGGCTTTTCCGAGGACATATTGGCAAGAGCGACTTGTCACGAGACGTGAGAAAGTTTAGATAGGGGTCAAGATAGAAATAGAAATGTGATGATGGCTTGTGTTAAAGACTGATAAGTTGTTGTGAGGTGTGTGCTTGCTTTTATATCCCCAGGAGACTAACTGATGATATATCTGTTGCTCAGACATAGCGGGAGCTACTGCGTATTGGGAAGCTTACAGACGCAAGCTGGACTATGGGGCCTAGTTAATGGCGGAGGTGAGGGAAATGATACGCCTGACGGGTGTTGTGAAGTGTATCATCCAGTTACTGCACATGCCCAAACCAGTCTAGACCCCGCTGGGTCTCGAGGTAAACCTCGATTGTCAGATCACGGTCCATCACCGGATCTCCCCATTGCTTCCACACCTAGCTTAGCTCCCGCAAGCTGCGTCTATGCCCCTGCTCTTTTATACCCGTTATGGCTGATTGCAAGCATTATCATGAATATATCGCCGCAAAATCCAGGGTCGGAACCCGCATGGCTCTCCGCAAATTCGTGGACAGAGCTCAGCCTCTCGCCAACATCAGGGCCTGTCCTCGCACCCGCCGCCGCGATCCATGCCTGGGCCGAACTCGCCATCCAAAGACCGGGGCGCTGGTCGAACGGGAGAGATTCTAAGAAGAGCCAATTTGTACAGTACCCGAGCCTGAAGTTATCTAACAGCATAAAGAAGGCGTACGACGACACGATGGTACGCCGCACGCTTTCACAGAAGAGCCAATGCTGCCATGGAGACCGGCCGTTTGGCTGGGAGGTCAGCGCACTAGTATAGAGATTATCTGTCCACTTGGAGAGCACATCAAGTGAATCTTCGGCTCCTTTACGCTCCGACTCTTCAGAGGAGAAAATGTACATCGCCAGATATATAATTAACGCTTGGCAGGCAGTCAAAGCTTCTTGAATGGGTATGGTGGCGATGTCAATCTGAGCTAGGCGCGTGAAGTCCTGGAAGGTCACATCGTCCACACCAGATCTTATGAAACCAGCCAGATGCTTCGCGTGAGTACTATGTAACTGCAACTTTGGGTGAATGAAGATGGCAGGCTTTTTCTCCTTGATGATCTCCGGGATAGATGCGTAGCCCAGCCGAATGTAGTCATAGGGCTCCTTCTTCCCGGGATATCCGATGTGAGGATCTATGCCTGGAGCGCATGACTGCGACATTCTCAGCAGACAGTGGCCAAGTCTGTCGTAGTCTTTGAGCTTGAGCCAGAAATCAGACGTCTTCCCAGAACGATAATTGGTTGTATTTAGATGGTCGAGATCGTATACACAGTCGAGCCCTTTTTGAACACAGCGATGGCAGCTCGGCAGTTGGACGTTACACTTCCTTTTAGAGTGGTTGCAGTTTCGGCAGGCTTTACGAATGACCGTCATGTTGCAGTAGCTGAACTAGTTGCCGAGCGTTTATTTGCAAGAAGATTGATATGTATGAGATAGAGTGAGAGCGGAATGGAGCAGATTTCAAGGGAAGCGGATGGGCACCATGTTCTGCTGGAACTGCAGTTGATTAATTGAACTCATGACACAGAAATCGAATCTTCCGATTTTGGCTATAAAAAGCCCGCCGTTTTAGTCCTCTTCTAGTTTAGTTCCCATGGGTTTTCTTGCCCTTTGATTGGCTGCTTTGTGCTGTCAGCATTTCCCATGCCCAAGTCCCTGAATCAGTCTATCTTTTTCAGGGTCCAAATCCAAGGATTATATGTCAGCACGCCTCACTTACTCATCATTTCGCCGGATTAACTAGACTGGCGGTAAGCTAACGCTGCCGGCTTATCCGTCAGGCGAATACTCCCACTGAGTTGTTGACACCCCCTTGTTAATCGACCCATTGATGAGTTGGAGGCTTGATCTACATCTGGAGCCAGTATTCGGCGCTTGGGATCTTGGAATATCTCGAACGGCTGTATTTGCTGCGATTCTGTTCCGACGGGGAATCTTCGGTATGGCTGGATGCGTGTAGAACGACATACAGGACACATGTGCAGTAACCTTCCAAGAATTCAAGGACGCACCTCCAAGTTCCCGAGTCCCAATTTTAAACCTCTGAGGCTCATCAGATGAAGTTTGAATACAAAGAACTTCGTCAGATGTCGTTGCAATTCCCACAAGATGACCGGAGGTGGAAACCAAGGGCTCATTGTTCCGGAGTGACCTCTTTATGCGATAGTTTGGAGGAAAGTTTAGTAGAAACTTGGAGCCCATTAGGAGCCAGTCGCCGTTTCCACGTGCATTCATTGGGCTGTTACCACCTATATTTGTGTCCATGACGTGGGGCGTAAAGGGGTCCAGCATTTGATTAATCTGTGGTGCATCATTTCATTGATCACACACGCACATGTCAATAGTACGCCACTGGTAAGAAAATGTCCGACGAGGCTCAAACCCAAATACAAACCTTGGGCAAGAGCAATCCTGACAAGGAATCCTCGTCTCTTGTATCAAGGCCCCTGATTGGACGGATGAAGGTAGGGAAATATCAAGCAGAATCTGACTCCTAGAAAGATCCTGAACAATTATCCGAGTTGCCAACGAGGATGATACAGCCAGAACTTCGCCGTTCTTACTTATTTTTTCTGTTTGTGGTTCTCTAGTCTGTAATTCGTGTCCTCGTCGTATCCACCTTCCATCGGAGTGACGCAGAACGCGGGCCTTCCAGGTACCTGAGATTCTTCCGAGGTAAATCATCAAATCTTCTGTATCGGCTAAATATTCCAGGTTGCCAAAAAGGAGACTGTAATTTTGAAAGGTTACGGGATGCCTTATTCCGAAGCCAGAACTTGATCGTACGGGAAGAGATAATCTGGATCAAGACTAAAGAACCTAGGCACTATATTTAGCTGCCTGTACTCTTCGTCATAGACTGTTTCAGTTTCACGAGAGTCCTGGAGGTCCACCTGCCGTCGCATCATGCACTTTCCTGTGTCAACTTTCCAGACTTTTATCTCCTCTCTGCCACAACAGGCCAGTATCTGTGACTCTGGAGAGAATGCTAAAAAGCGAATTGTGCTTGGACATACGACTACAGTTTGCTTATGAACTCCGGTACTTGTGTCCCAGAGTTCAATCTCTTCGTCACTGGTTCTTATGGCGAGAACCGAGGAGTCTGGCGAAAGTTCTAAGCAGTTGATAGGTTTTAGGCGCCGTCCAATCTGCGTTCGATCACTCAACCTTGCTTGAGAGATGGATGATATCTGCACTGAACCATACCGTGCTACCGCCAATTTGCTCGAGTCATGAGAAAATGCAGCAGATGTGACTCCTCGATGGCTGAGGTTCATTACACATGTCCCGCCAGCGCTGGGCCTAACCTCTATAGTCCCTTTCCCTGAGTCTCTTGCGATAAGTTGCGAGTCCGACGAAAACATAAGAGTGCTCTGGGTAGTGTCGTCGCCTTCAAAAGTCTGGATAAGTTTCCCATTTGTGGCGCAGCAGATTTCGACTTTATAGGCCAAGAGAGATCCGGGTGTGATGAAAGCGATTGACTGAGAGTTGGGGGGATAGCATAACTTTCGCATACTTGTTTCTGAAAAAGGATTTGGGGCTAGAAATGGAACCCAAGCATGTCGGTTGTGTCGAGCCATCTTCAGGAACATTCGCGTCAGTGGTGAAGCGCCATAGCGTGACTTGGTAGTCTTGATATGCTGAAGCGATTGTTAATCCATCCTGATAGACGTTCATCCAAGAAATGGAGATTCCAGAGGCATTTAATACCTTCACTGGTAGAAAAGGAGACCTATGAGCGCCTAAAATGACCCTCCAGAGTGTGATATCACCGTCGCCGGAAGTAGTAGCGAGAAGTGGTGCATCTTTGGCAAATCCCCAGCACCCCGAATTTTTGGAATGTCTGCACGGCCTCTCCAGTCGCCCTTCTATATATTTCAATCTCTCTCTGTGCAGATGCTGCTAAAAATTCCGATGTATGAGAGAACTCTATCCTCGTTTTGTCAAACGCTTGCAGTGCGAGGCATCTTTGTCCAGACATAACTTTCCAAACCTGAATCTCCCCAAACAGAGAAATAGCAGCCTGGAATGTATTATCATGAGACCATAAAAGCGCTTGGATCATGCCATATGCCCGATCGTAGTCAAATGTCATAAGGAGCGGATCCCAATCTGAGTTAAGTTTCGATTTGATACTGACAAAGCCCGGCATTTCGAAGGCGAAGGTGTTTCGCACTATACTATTGGCAGGTGCAAAGAGAAGCATTGAAGAATACACTTGGAGCGAGTATTTTCGAATCATGCTCAAATTTGTGCTGACAATCCGAAAAGTATCGTCGAGAAAGCTTTTAATAGCCTCTGCATTGGGGTCTGAGTCTGCGCATCAAAGTTTGATAGTTGATGGCCTTGCGGCTCATAAACATGCCAGAGATGACTATGGATTCACTTCAACTGATTCTGGTGGCATAAAATCAAAGATTCTGGCCGACTTTTGTACTTATCCGAACTACAGGATGGCTGTCTGCATGCAGAATATTGTGTCCTTGCATCACACTAGGCTGAAATTAACTCCACTTCATACCATAGGCAACTGGCTGACCTGAGCATGAAGAGCGTCATTGGTAGTGGTAGATAGCCACTTGTAACTTGCAGGATGGCTGTGTACACGAGATGATGTGGAGATCCTTTTGAACAGAGTAAAATCTAGAAATTAGTATATCGCCTTCCAACTAGTAAATTATCATTTTTTCTCATACCTTCCCAAATCACTTTACTCCTATTTCAATAGTTAACGCACTTGCTAAAGAAGCTAGGTGACTTGTATTCTCCATACACAGCCAAGGAGAGTGTTCTCCATGAGCCCGTCTTCAATGAGATCGAAGTCACGATCCGACGTGTTTCGACTTCTACAGTTATGCTAACATTGATCAGCGGGATGACCTCGGTTGAGCATGCTTTCAGGATACTGCGTATCGAATTGAACCTTGGGGCTTTGACTTATTGATGAATCACGCCCGATGGAACGAGGAGCCCACCTACCGAGATGTGAAGCCGCTGACTAAGGACTGGCTAAGCTTTGTAAAACGTGGAAGAATCACCATCTACCCACATGCCAGTTCCATCTACATATTTCAAATTTGTCTCCGCTCAGAGCTGCTGAAGAACATGAAATAATACTCAGGGTTCTATGCATTATGGAAGCCGACAACCATCTTACGGGCCTGCAGTCCCTACCTGTTGAGATATTGCGCTGCATCATCCGCCGCGTAGACCCAATTGGCGTCATGTCACTTGCGCAGGCGAACTCCTATCTCCGAAGGATCATCGACCCAGGCAAGATAGAGCTTGGAGAACGACTGCTCCAGTTGGAAACTATACCTGAATACGGAGGTGCATTGTCCTCGCCTGGCGCCGGATTCAGGCCTCAGACTGCCACCCGAGCAGCGGCCTCCGTGCGGGACATTGACCTAGTAGGTATGCGATGGGCTTGCGTAGGATGTATGAGGCTTCTCTCACACATCCACTTTGACAATCACTCATTGCTCAGGCTCAGGTTCCGCAAGCCCATCCCTGGGACTCCTGCTCATAACCCCATCACATCATGGGACTTGCCCCGATACCCCTCACGGGCCAGGCCTCGTGGACCTATATCCAACAAGAGTCGCGATGATCTGACAGCCACCGACACTTCAGAGCTTAATACAGATGATAATGATGATGGCTGGGAAGATCTGCAGGAAGCGGCGAGAGTTCTCAATATATCCGAAGACTTCCAGAGGAAGCGAGAGCTGATGCGTTGGGGCACCAAGCGCCATCTGCGCCGATGCAACGAGTGCCGCTTCCAAATGGGCCACATTGGCCGTCGGCGAAACCCCCTCACCGGATCAATTACCGTTCCCGTACAGATGAGCCGGAGAGTTCTGTTCGCCGATGCCATTGAGCGATATTTCCCGGGCTACCTAGACTCGTTGGGCAAGGAAAGGCCACTTCCCGCAACGCCCGTGCTACGATGGTTAAATCCCTCTCGGACTGACTACAGCTGGACCATGTGCATGCTCCGATGCCCCGGCTGTGGACTGTGGCAAGAATGGCGGGACTTCATCTTTGCCAACGGCGTCCTGAACTTGCCTGGCATAGATTACCCACTGAACCTACCAGAGATTCATGGCCAACTTTCTTCAGAGCTCGCCCTCTGCAATCATTGTACGGCGGAGAGACAGGGTCGAGACACGCTGGGACGGCGGCTCATCACGGGCTTGCGCTTTCACCTTTCTCAGAAAATCATCTACATGGTCCATAAAATTGAACGCGGGTTTTTCTTGATGCGCATGTCTCTCAGCAATGGACAGCCTTACCGCACTCTCACGGGAGAGGATAAAGATGAGTTGAAAAATTGTTTGAAGGGCGTATTCCGTGGAGGAGGTGCACCTCTACGGTCCGACGCGGAGAGGATGGCAATTTTGAGAGAGCGATTCACTCAGCTAACGGAGTTCTTTCATCGACTGCTCGCTAAGTATGATCTTGAGGCGCAACTGAGCGACTTCAGTATGTGGCATGAGCTCCAACTGTGGATGGAGCATTACCACAACTATGAGAGAATGTTGTCCTGGGCTAAGGATATCCTAGACGGTGACGTGTTGAATTCTGATAGCATCGTTGACTGGGCCTTGGCTCGAGATGGGGCTTCTCTGAGTTGAAGATACATTCGTGTGGGCGCAAGGGACTCAGTCATCAGCTATATTGAATCTCGCTAGTCAGGAAAAAAAAAAAAAAAAAAAAAGAACAGGTTGAGAACGTACCAGTTCCGATATATCCAGGCTCTGGTTTAATTAATCAAGATTTACATCGTTCCTCGAAATGGTATCTACTTTTCTGGTACAGCTTCTTTTGTTTCCAAAGTCTCCTTGTTGTGAACATCATTCTGGGCAGCTTTCTCAACATCATCGCTCTGGTCAACCTTTGGAGTTGTTTTCGCGTCACTTCCCGAGCCAGGCTGAATTATGACTGGCTTCTGGCGAATAAACAACCCAGCGATGAGCAACAACCCAGTGACGCCAGTGTAGAAAGCCCACATGATGTGCAGCGCATTCACATACTCGTCCTTGTCTATCCCGCCCTGGCCTCCACTGGTGACGAAACTCCCCGACTTCATGCTCCTCTGCATCAGCACCGTGCCAATCACGATAGACATGGATGTGAACAGGTTGCGGAGGAAGCTGTACGCTGCCATGGCCATTGCCGTGTCGCGCTGCCGCAGGTAGTTCTGCAGCGCAATCATGGGGCTCTGGAACATGCCGCCTGCACCGAGACCTGCGACGATCTGGAAGAGAATGACTTTAGGCCAGTTGACGGTGGGGCCTAGGAGGATGAAAAGGCCATTTCCGAGACACATGATGGCTGAGCCCCCGACAATGAGGAACTTGTAGTAGCCCGTCTTCCTGATGATGACGCTTCCCGACATGGTGGCGGCCGAGAGGGGGAAGATGAGGGCAAAGAGGGTGACGGCAGAGATGATTGGTTTGAATTCCAGAATCATCTGGAAGTAGAGAGGAAGGAAGAAGTCAAAAGAGATGAAGACGAAGGAATGGAGGCATGCCACAGCGTACGCGGCAATGTTGTTGCGCTCTTGGAAAACGCGGAACGGGAGTATAGGGACTTTGGCCATGGTGGCTTCCCATACCAGGAAGAGAGCAAGCAGGATGAAGCCGAAGAGGATGAGGCAGATGACTTTGGCAGAGCCCCAGGGGGACAGGTTGCTCGCGCCGACCTCAAGACCGTACAAGAAGCAGACGGTACCGGCAATAACGAGGACGAAACCGGTCCAATCCAGGCTGCGGATGCCCTCGACGAAGGGAATCTTCTTGATGTCGACCTTGAGGAAAAAGAAGATGAACACCAAGGCAATTCCATCTACTGGCAGATTGATGTAAACTAAGCACAGGTTTGTTAGCCAAATTGTAAACAGAGGCACGCTGAGAAGACTTACAACACCATCTCCATCCCGCCGCTTGGGCAAAGACACCGCCGAGAATAGGACCAATGGCAGCGGCGATACCCCAGACCATCCCCGTCAAGCCGTAATACTTGGCGCGTTCTTCAAGCGGGAAGATGTCGCTGATGATGACCGTCGTGAGCACGAACGACCCTCCTCCGCCCAACCCTTGGATAACCCGGCCACCAATGAGCATCGTGCTCGAGACAGACCGCGCGCACACTACACTACCTACTATGAAGAACGAAGCAGCCGCCATGATGATGGGCTTCCGGCCAAAGATATCCGACACCTTGGTCCACACCAGCATCGACGCCGTGTTGGCCAGGTTGTACCCGCTCCCTACCCAGGCATACTGCTGCGCGTCGATATGCAGCTCCCTCGCGACGGTGGGCAGCGCGGTGGAGATGATGGTGATGTCCAGCGCGCCGAGGAACAGGGTGAGGCACAACGAGAGCATGACCAGGCGCCGCCGCCACGGCTTCATCTGCATGCCCGTGTAGTTGGCCGCGTCGGTACTGACGACTAACTGGAGGCCCGGACCGGCAGTAGCGCCATCGGCAGGTTCATCCTCCTTGTTGGCGGCAGTGGCCGTGGTGGTAGTGCTGACGGGATCAGCCTTATTGTCATGGTCCGTCATCGTGCTGCCATTCGCCTGACCCTCAGGGGGCTCGGCATGGCTGTGTGAGGGAGGGAGGGGGAATGCTGCAAAGAGAGGCACCACAAAGTCACAGACCAATTAAGAGATTTGGCATTGAGATCAAAATTCTGTCAATTGAAATTTGCTTCGAGAAATCTATGGACAACGACGAAGCTCGGAAACATACGATTCCCGAAGGCCGAGGCCCAGTGGGGAGAATAGATGAAGTCCGTGATTGGTGGCTGTGGACATGGGTCTGCCTTTTCGATCTCATACTGAACTTTTCGATGAACAAAACTTTTAGAGAATGATGTGTAAGATTACCCTCTTTGTACATCAGTCTCTTCGAGTGCTCTACTACTTCGCAATGCTGTAGGCCACGGACTTCTCCACATCTTCGAGCCTGACGTAGTCCGCCTGAGTGGTGGCACCTCCCCGGAACACATATCCGAACCAGTGCCTGGTCCTTGGTGAGCCAGAGCTGATGCCTGCAAGAGCCATCACAACAGGCTGATTAGCTGGGGGGTCGTCCTTGATTTGGAAGAAGGCCATTCCTGGAACCCACCTGAGAATGACAGAGAGGATGTGCACTCCGCAAAGGTCTTGCATTTGTCCTGCACGAATTTCGCCCAACCCTCGGCGGTGTAGTCACACAGATCGCCATTGTAGCCGGCAATCACGTTGCTTGGGAATAGGCGAGCGCCGGCAACCCAGTTCTGGGGCGCTTCCAGCAGCACTTGAACATAAGTATTCGTATTTTGAACTCCCTGGTTCACGGTTTCGGCGGGGGCTGCGATGGCTCCTAGTCCGAGGAGGGCAGCAGGAAGGGCGATTTGCAGCTGCATATTGGCGCGGGAGATTCACAGAAAGATGTCAAAGAAAGAAGTGGTGAGTTGATTAAGGAATAAGATAGAATCCAGCGATTTGAAGGAGATGAAAGAGGATTTTCCAGACATTTTAACCTGGCCTCGACCTCAGATAATCGACTCACTTTTGACGTCATTGGTCTCATTATGTTTTGTCGCTGAAGCGGAGAAATATTCAAGAAACCTTGTATTCTCGTAGTTGAACTTAGAAGCCCACCGCGAAATAAACACAGGGGCGTCTCAGATAGATGGGAGGCTGGCAGCCTCTTCCCAAAGAGCGATCGATCGCATATGGCCAACTTTGACGCGTGTGAGAGTTTGAGCACGCAGTAGAAAACAACACTAGAGGATGTTGGACCCAACCTTTGAAGATCAACAACGCGGGTGAAAGAGTTTGACTACACAGTAAAAACGGTACTAGAGGATGTTGGATCCAGCCTCTTAAAATAAACAACGCGGGTGAGAGAGTTTGACTACGCAGTAAAAACAGCAATGGAAGAGGCCAGACCCGACCTCACAGCACAAACTTTAGAGCAAAAGGTGACAATAAGCTCTACTGGCCGAAGGCTACAGCTAAACAGAAGGAAAACTCTGTAAACCTTGGTGCCAGTAACTCCCTTACCGCCGGGACGAACCGCGCGTCAGGTCCTTGTCCAACCTCCCTCTTTCATCGACGTACCTGGCTATCACACAAACAACGTCACGCTGATCTTCTATTCAACCCAAAGTTCAACTACCAAGCTTGAAGCAACCTAGCAAGTACCAGTAGCCCCTTGACCAGAGCACTTGCATGACACCTGCGCAGCCTTCGCTGTTGGTCCTGACGACAAGGGCCATCCAGGACCAGTTTGACAACAACCTCAGAGAAAGGGAGATAGGTAGTTCTCATAAATGCTTCCAATGACGGCTTAACACAACCGACATTCTTAGGCTCCATGTACCCAGCATGAACACTACTGTATACTCGGTCCTTTTTGGTTTAAATTTTAGCTATGTCTTGGGTGATCACATTATTCTAAAGCCCAACTTCCCAACTCCACGACCAAATGGAGAAAAATTGAGCCTACGATAACAAGAGATAAGGGATAGGAATGGTACGGGTGGACGGAATGTTGGCATAAATTGAAGATATATCGGGTATTCTGTATGCTGGAGGCTATAATATGTGCTTTGAAAGTCGAACTAAAGTACAAAGATAAATGTTCTAATGCATGTCCCGAAGTAGCTCAAAGACTACAGTGAGGAATTATAGACTCCCAATAATCCTGAGCAGACATGTTCATTGTGTACTAACAGCTAGGCACATGGACACAAACGGCTAGATACCTTGCAGAGTAGTTGACACCGGCTCAGATTGGGTGGCCATGCATTCGTATATCCTCGCTGTTTATGAAGTTATCCTCCATAATCCCAATCCATCTAGCTTCCATGCAACAGAGGAAATCATTTCAGGCCAATAACGTGGAAGTTGAGGAAACAGTTCTCGATGGTCTCCACGAAGTCGACCGAACTGACAGCAGTCAAAATGCTGTTGCCATCCTTGACAAGCTCAACACTCTGTCTACCAGTCTTGACGCCAGTGGCAGGAGAGAGAAACAGCTTTCTACAGTATCTCTTTCATGATACAGAGAAGACCGGAATAAGTGCCTTTTATATCTACAGCTTTTATCGAACAGGAAAGGAAGAAGACAGGAGTTACGAGGCTAGAAAGAGATTTTTTCAGAAGCCGGTGGAACGAGGGTACAATACTATCCTGGAATAGAATCGGGTCAAGTTGATATTCAATTAGTTAATAATCATATATACTTGTTATTCAGGGTTAATCAAAACATTTTTGTAGAATAGGTTGCTGCGGCGGTTGCCGGCTTCATTACCGGACGCAAATCCGAGGAACAGACGCGGTTCCCCTGCTGCGGTTGTGTAGATGCCCATACCCTCTGGCTCCCTGAAGTCTAGAGACTTGCCAGCTTGGGTGAATATAGGTCCCTGATGGATCTTGCCGGTATTTACATCAACGCTGGTGATCTCCGAGTCCAGATTTCCACCATTGACATCGTTGGACGTCCCAGTCAGCATATAGATGTAGGATCCGTAGGCCACATAGCCCTGAAAAACATCAGATCGTCCCGTGAGCTTTGGCTGGGGCACGTTGTACAAAGGAGCCGAGAAGTCACCCTTATTGGCCTTTTCAATGGCGAAACCGGCGAGACACTTTCCTTGTGGGCAGCTGAATCGACAGACAAGTGTTTGATCGAGTCCGTTGATATTGCAGATGGTGTTGGTGGAATCCGGAAAAGGCTTGAACTTAGTGGCACTGTCGGAGCCGCTGCCTACGTCGATAGTCTTGTCGCTAGCCCACTTGAAGCGAGCCAACCTCTCGCCATAGCCGTTCGCCTTGCAGTTAGCCTCGGTCCATAGATAGGTGCTAGAGCCAACAGACTCGGCGCCGATGGCAACGCCGTGCCCGGAACCTAGAACGTACATGTGGCCGACATAGTTGCCTGAGAAGTCAAGCTCGGTGATGCAGAGATCACCCTTCTCCTTGGGCGATCCACTCTTGAGTTGTGCGACGAAGAGGCGGCGGTTCCTTTGGTCAAAAGCGAAGCTCTGCTGCACAGTGCCGTCTCTAAGCTTCTTGTGACGGAAGAGATCATAGGAGGGCTCGTTCAACTTGAAGTGGGCCGACTTGGGAACATCGCGCACTACGAGAGACGTCCCAGCCAGCTCGACATCCGTACGCGTCGGAATTGGAGCGGCGCATGTCGTCGAGACGAGGACGGAGAGAAGCAGGGGTGTGAGTGCAACGGCAGCTTGGTGAATGAAGTGCATAGTAATGGCAGTACTGCATCAGACGGACAAAGAGCCTCCCTAGATGAATAAGTGAAGGGGGGGAAGGAGAGAAGGGAAAAATTAAAGAAAGAAAGGAAGCAACATGGGATGGAAAATTTTATATTCAATTTACGCAAATGGTGGTAGCGGAGTCTGCACATCTTAGCGACATAATCCTAGATGTATGCATATCTGAATCAAAGTTCCATATCGATCCGGCGCGCCCTCTGCCCGAAGGTCGCACACAGGGAGCGCCCCGCCTGCAAGGCTCATACATAAGCCATTACGCCTATTCAGAAGCTGTTCTTAGTGCAATGTACTGCTTTTCTTCCTCAGCCCACGCTGAATCTATTTGTGACTGCGGATACGAGAATACGAAATTCTGAGCTGGTGCTTGAAAGATCTGCCGCCGTCGAATACGAAACACGACCTTCCCCATAGGAGCACCGGTCCCTGGATCGCAATCAGTACGGTCATTGGCATTGGTGACGGGGCCGTCGCGCTGAGCAGGCCCATCCATTTGAATTGACGTGGGCGAAAGCCTGAGGCAAAAGCCCCTGGACAGCTTTTGGAGGGATGTCATATCTAGTGATAGAGTGAATTAGGCCTGTAAGAATTGAATCGATCTGTAAGCTTACTGGACATGAGGATTGAGGCTGTTTGACGATCAGCCCCACCGAGATGGAACCCTCGGACGAACAAGTCGACCCGAGCTCATCTCAGAAAGACCGGCGAGCTGCCGAGAAGACTACCGTTTGTCGTAGAATGCTATTCGTTGGACTACATCCACCGTTCGTCACAACAACGCCGGACAAGACGGGCTAAGAAGTCATACGATGAAGGTTTAGGGTTTCTCCAAACTCTAATTGTAGGTCCTTGCCAATACTATGGATGCATAAGGCCTCAGGAATTTCCTCAAGAAGCAGTAGAAGATGAAAATAGACTCAACAAATGAAACTCAAGTAGCTGTTTTCTACTTCAACTTGATTGTCTCGCAAGTTCTTTGCCAGATCTTTTGCCCTCGTTGGTCAAGGTTCTGGACCCAAAGAAACGATACCAGTCGCTCTCTAACAGCTTCCCAGCCCCAATACATCGCATCCCCCATACAATGGTTAGCTATAAAGGTTACGTATCGATCCATGACTGTAAGGCCAACAGCCATAGATGATATGGCGCCTATTAGCGCAGCCCAACGAGCTAAGTCGCACACCATGGCCCATTCATGACTATCAATCCCTTCTTGGACAGCCTCGAGAAGGTCTAGTAATCTGCCTGTGAGACGAGACTTGATCTCCGCTTGAGGATTGAAGGTAGGAAAGATGATCTGGTCAAAGTAAAGAAGGGCTGCCAGACGGCAGAGCTCGGAGCAGTATGCGCTGACGTCTAGTGCTCTTTTCTCCTCTCCTTCAGGCTCTGAATAAATCTCTCTGGTCGCCGGTAACAGGGCACCTAGAGAGAGTAATTTATGACAAGCCCAGTTGCAGTTGCCCATCCACAAATGAGGATCCATAACAACTTCAGGGCCGACTCGCTGGATGTGATCTAGGACGACGGAACATCCTGCTAAGACAGAAACTGTTTCGCACATCTGCCTGTCTAATCTCAACCCCGACGAGGTTAGTGAGTCCTTCTTTGGCTGTCCAAAGTAAGAGCCGGCGACGAGGAGCATCTCAATAGCCTTGTCGTCTGGTCGCCACGCCTTGGGATGTCGCAAATTCCGTAGCCCCCACTGGCACGGAACTCTTGGCGACAGGTCATTTCTGGCAGAATAAATCAAGTCAAGTCTGAACAACAAGGTTTCATCACAGATGGTTAGCTGCGGGTCACCAAAGACCGAGTCGGGGCTTGCGCAAGAAAGAAAAGCCTTACAGGGGAAGAACGATACTAAACAAAGAACCATTGATCGCAGTCATGCCGCCGCTTTGTTCGAAGAGTTTGACAAGCATATCCATGTGCTCCTTCCCAAAATGGACCCAAGAGTAAATTTGCATGTCTCGACACTTTGCCAAATACCCAATGGGCACTACCGCTTCTTCCATCCCACCTTCGAGGCTATCTCCGATCGACGAGGAAACATCGATACTATCGTGCACGGCGAGGGTGAAAATCGTCATCATAAGAGCATCGGGCACAGGTTTGGACGGATACCTTAGCTGCACTTCAACCTCACTCCGTAGCTTCTCTATGGCCAGGGCCTTACTGCGCTGTCGTATGGTAACCAAAGGATCCGCCGAAGACAGGGCGCCGCGACGCTGAAGTTGGTAGTGGGAGGATGCTGCGAAGATCTGAACGTAAAAGGCGGCGCGGGATTCCATCGTGCATCCCATCCATGCCTGGACAAAATCGTCGCCCCAGACTGCCCAGCTCCTCGTGTACGCTAAAGTCCCCAATCTCATGGTGATTCGTTAGCAACCCGTCATCATTTGCACCGGCCGTAATAGAATCAAGTATTGCAGGATCCACTTTCTCACCATAATTAAGCATAAAACGCTCTGTCTTGGATACTTGCAGAACACTGAGTGCATTGAAAGGGTCCCAGCTTCTTGAGCTCGGTATACGCTCTAGTCTTAGCTGTGATGACCGTCTCGAACGTATTCCCTCATTCTTCTGTGTCGGGTCAGCGGAATGAGAAGCCCGAGTCTGTACGCAGCCGCCCGTTTTACCGCCGTGGGCAACCATCACTTCTCGCCCCGCTATGAGCGGACGAGGGGTCAGAACACCTCTAGCATGCCCAGTATGAGCCCCTGCATGGCGAGTAGAATTAGGTCGACCAGGGACTACGCAGGAAGATTCCGGGTCACGCGTGGTCACCGGCAGGAGCGCTGCCCACTGTTCCATGGAGCGAGGTCGCCTTCGGGTACCTGACGATATTGTCTATGAGTGTGACTCGTGGAGAAGGAGGATTTTTTGTCTTCAGCCCCCTAATTTAGTAATTAGTTCAAGACTCGGGATACGAAACGAAATACGTGGCGCAGGACGCTACTCTGCTCCCAGGTATGATCTACATCCTTTTCCAACATCTGTGGCTGACAGCATCCGAGAGAAGGACCGAGGATGCGCCTCAGAGGGCCAGTGCGTTTAGCTACGTAGCCTTTGTCCGCATCTCCTACAAGCCCTGCCTTTCCATCCACTTGTTTGTCCGGTTTTAGTTTTAGGTATGCTCTACATGGAAAACTGAAACCTGGAACACGATTATTTGTACGTTCCATAGCCCATCCATAGCCCCTCTACAAGACAGCGCCTTGAATCAACACCTTAATGATGGTATACCAATTGAAAATACCCTAGATTGCCCATGTCCTGCATGCTGTGACGCAGAGCCGCCCAGAAGCAATCAGCCAGAGCTCATCTAGGGGCCGCGCTTGTATCCTCGGTAATGAGTTAAAGGCACTCACGGCAGGGAGCTTGGCCAACCGCCAGCAATCATGGCCGTCCTCGACACCACCCAGACCCTCCATCTGCCCCCTCCGTCCACCCCGTCTGCTTCTTCGCCCTCCTCTAGATCTATAGGGTAGGCTAATCCAAGTACACTTCTGCAGCCACATGGGCCATCTTCAGATTCATTCATGTTTCTTCCTTAGCCAGTTGACCCGTATTTCTGCCTAATCCCGGCACCATAGCGATGGACCACGATTACCGGAATAGTTGCAACTGCCACAATTGCAGCCTGCGTTCCGAAGCTCGCATCTGCACCGACTCTCTCCGACCACGGCTGCTGGAAATAGCCCACCGCGAACCCGCCGACGGTCCTCGCAAAGTTCAGCCATCCACTAAGTTCCGCCGGAACTGTTGGATATGAGTCTAACGCGTATGCCGTGACAGCAACGGAATTGATCATGACACCAGTCGTGAAGATGCCCAGACCGAAGATGACAGCGACGAGCGGTAGAGTATTCTCCAAAGACTGGCCAATGAGTATGAGCGCAGGAATCATCAGTGCTACGGAGATGTAGACAGTCCAGAGGCGGACCTCGGATTCGAAAACGCCATTATGGCGCTTTACGTAGCGACGTGCCATGTAGTCATTAAAGAAGTGGCCGAAAATTTCACCAATGAATACACCGCCTATATTGACAAAGTAGACGTAGCCAATCGTGGTGGTAGATAGACCATAGCCGCCAGCTTCTTGAGGTGTTGCTAGCAGGAGGTTCGTTGAGATATTGATGCCAATTGCCCAGGCGAAGCAGAGGAAGCTAAGAAACCAGTCAGCCCATAATCCTACAAGTCGTGCCTAGCTAGACTCCTACTATGACAAGCATATCAGAAAGAAAGCGGGCTTTGTGATTGTCGAGAAAAACCGTTTACAAACGGAGGTAGTCGAAGGGAAGTAACCACTATGGTACCGGAATCCCCAAACACCGGTCAGTCTCCATAATCGCCCCAGGCCTCCAGGCCGTATGGGCTGTTGCGAATCAGGAATATCGCGGTTGTACCATGTCTCGTCCGCGAAGGCTAGCACGAGCAGAAGCTGGATGCCAGCGAATCCAGAGCACATCCAGTAGACATGTGGCCAGTGGTGCGTCGCCGCAATGATGAAATTGGCGAGACAGGGTCCAAGATAGGGGGAGGCGATGTAGAGCACTGCCCAGAGGCCGATCTTGCGAGCTCGTTCGTGGAAGAAGAAGATGTCTTTGAGAAAAGCAATAGATATGACTTGACCACTGGTGAGGAACAATGCAGAGACGACTCGCATAGCATAATAGGTTTCGTATTCGGTCGAGCACGCGCTGCCGATCTGGAAGCCGAAGCCGAAGACGGTTGTCCAGAAGAGTACCGGTCCGCGGCCCCAGATGGAGCTCACTGGCACCCAAATCAGACCACCAATACCACTATCAGAGGTGTAAGCGTACTTCTCCGGATAATAACTGTTAGAAATGCTTTACTTGAGAAGGACCGCTATGGCGTTGGGATCATTTGCTCGATTAGGAGTGATGTGCCACTGCGCAGCCTGTGGGAAGATAATGGCCGATCCAGCTGTCGCGGTGACATCAGCTGTCAATGCGGCCCATGCAACTGTAAAAAGAACTAGATGCTTTTTTGTCCACGACCAATTCAAAGGATCACAGGTGTTATCGGTGGGTTGAGGGAGGAGCACGGTCTATATGAGATAAGAGTCAGAGATGACGTCCTTGGATCGCCAAGAGGAGCCAGCTCACATGTCCATCAGAAGCAAACTTGAGAGAAACTTGTTCATCTTGCCTCTTGAGACCCTCAGCATCCAGCAACAAACCGCCATCTCTCCGAAGTGTGTCAGGGAGCGCCGTCACAAGGCCTTCAG